>JBAIAC010000026.1:17760000-18376250 GCA_037349315.1 Chelydra serpentina | reverse complement strand
CAGAACTTCAGAGGGTTCAAATTAAGGAGTCAACACTAGATCCAAATGTCATGATTAGAACTAAGCTGTATGATGGCCTGAACCACAATCCCCAATTTAAACACTTCTGAATTTGGTGAGGGCGTATTCAAAATCCAGACCTGAACCCAGATCCAGATATGTAGTATGGGCTCACTGCTGATCATACCTATATACTGTGTGGGACCTAAATGTGAAACAGGAATACATTCTGTGATTATTTTACTTTTGCAATCCCAACTATAGCTAAGGAAACAAGGTAACATCAGTATATTTGGCAGATGGCATGAAAAGGCTGTTTGTTGTCCAGTGTCCACACCTTGAGCATTCGGCTTGTACTACAACATGTAATATTCTTTTACCTTGTTCAGTATTTGAAAGCTGCATATTGCTGTCAGATTTCCAGAAGCATGTATAGGTTGCAAGTGTAGTCTCACTCCACAGGTGAGATAATTAGTGTGGAGTCTGGCATGTTGGCAGCCAGAAAGAAATCTATATTTTTGCTTTGTGTGGGTCTGAAATGCTTGATATGCAAATATATATATATATAGAGAGAGAGAGTACTTATATAAGGCAAGAGTATTACAAGATAATACACACATCAAGGGATTCTAGTGACATAGTTAATACTGCTCCCTGGCGTTCCCCATATTCCTTTCCTCCTCTCTTGCTCTTTTCCTCTTCTCCAGCATTCTTTTGGCTCTTGTGGTTGCTTGCAAACAATGCTATATTTTAAAACAAAAAACACGAAATAAATCTCTTCCTTCCATTTTGAAGAGCTCCTCCATATTGTGGATTTTGGTAGTGCTTTAGCTTTAACTTCTGTTTATAATACTTCTACCTCTAAGGTAGCCAATTCAAATCCAGCCCAGGTCAGTGGAAGTTTTACCATCTGATGGGTGTTCATTTATGTATGTGAGATGAGTTGGGGGTTGCCACAGATCTATAGTATCAGTGCTATGCCCCCATATGTGGAAAAGTTTCTAGGAGAAACCCCTTCAGTGTGCCAGGCCCCACGGGGTGTCGTTTTTCCTCCGGGATGAGCCAGCTGGCTTCACTGCCTCCTTGGACTGAACCTCTGGGTCTTCAGTACCCCTGCTTCACGTAGTGAGCTCTGTTCAGTGAGTCCAACTGAGGTAGACTTCGAGTAGAGACTTGTACATTCTTCAGGGATTAATGCTCCTCAGCAAGCATTTGCAGTGGCACTCAGACAGCATTGTCAAAACAGTAGGGTTTAGTAGTCAAGTGGAGCACAGCATAGAAAGTTCTTAGGTTAGGATACAGAACCGAAGATCAAAGCATAGACCACTCTGGTTAGCCCAGAGCCGAGCCAAGCTGTAGTGAACCCCATTGTTCAAGTTCTATATGTCTCTCAGTCTAACCTGCTTGGTCAGACTCCAGGTGAGAGCCCCAACTCCACCCACCTCATGCCTCTCCAGTCCTTTTTTTAAATGACCCATTCAGGCTGCAGACAGCTAGGTGACATTCATACCTATGTCTTTTAGCCTGCCCTGAGAGCAAGCTGGTAACAATTCAACATAAAGGGGAAACCGAGGCACACTGAGGATTCATAAAAATATTACAGAAAATTCCCACTTCATCACAGGGGTTCATTCATTGTAGCTCCTAGTGGACACATGTCCACATCACAAGTGCATCACCACAGGTGACGCTAAAGCCTTTTTTACACTAGATATTCATTCTCAAAATGTCCATTTTACTATTATTGGTGCAGCGCCACTATTTAATTTACTTCACCCTTAAGACAATCCCAAATATGTATTTGTTTTTTTAAATAACAGGTTTCTCAAAGTAAAATATTGTATATATTTGTATTATAAAAATGTTTTGCATATTAAAATAGTTCAGATTAATGCAGGAAATAATGGAAATCCTTGAAGGCTCATTCAAAGTTATTACTGTCATGAGCAATTTGTCTGATAGCTGAGCTGTGGATAAGAAGCTCTACAGTTTTAATCAATATTGGAAAAAGTGGACATATTTTAATCTTAAATCATAACAGGATTGGCAGAGTTTTAAAAGGGCAGATTAATGATTCGCAGATTAGAGTTTAAGATCATATTTCTACTTTGCCAATATATCCTTATCCTACTCCCACATTGGGTTTTTATCAAGACTTCAAGCAGAATTCCAGCTGCATGCCTCTGCAATCGCACTCTCTTCTTGCAAAAGGGTCTTCCAAAAAACATTTGTTTGATTGTACTGTATTACAACTGAAAGGGAAGATTGCCCAAGGAAATCAGAACTGTGTAAACACTGAATAAAGACAGCAGGATTTGCTGTCAAATTTGGAGATCAAGTGCTTTTGCTAGTTATATATTTTAAAATATTTTAAAATACAATTTTATATTTCCTTTAGAATGTGTTTTATTTTTAAGACTATCAAAAGCTAGGATACAATATATTCAGCAATCCCTCTCTACCTTTCACAGTGGATATTTGCATTTATTAGCAATTAATGTAAGAGTTCCATGACCTGAAAATTAAAATTTCCTAGGCACAACTCCTGTGGTCTACATCTTTATCCTGTTAGGAAAATCTGTGTAATTAATACTTAATTAATGAGAAATCCCTATATTAATTACAAAAATGTTCTGTAGTCTTCTACTGTGATTGTTCACATTTATACGTACAAATTGAAACTGTAGCCTTCTATGAACATCTCTTTAATTTAGCAGCCTTGTCTGCTTCCAAATGAGTTCTCTGCAAGAAAGTTATTTTAAATTACACAGAGCTATTTTCCTTTTCATTAAACTTTTTGTAATCATATTGTGGTTTACAGAGGTAATAGTAGCATATATGCTTAATATGTCTATATTAAGATTTTGTATCCCAATAACTGGATCCTTTGGGAGACTGGATTTTTAAGATTTCAAAAAACTAGAAAATGTCCCCTTTCAAGATTTTTGGTTGCATCAGGAAGCTGGTTTTGCAAATTTTTTTCCAGAGGAAAAACTGGTTGAATAGTTTCTCTAATTTTTATTGGATGCCTTCTTTCTTTTGTTAATATGGTCAATGTTCAAAGTCCAGTAATGTCTATTGTAGCTGTGGATGTTTTCATTATCTGTATAAAATATCTTTTTTTTAAATCCTACAAGATTTTTACCCTTAATATGGAAATGACTTCTACAGGTTGTGTTAACATTTATTTTTTTTGTATCAATTTTAAATTTGTTGCCTTTTAATTTCATTGTGTCCCCTTGTTTTTGTATTACAAGAGTGAGCAACCTGTAGATCTGAATTCATTGTCTGTCATTCATTATAGTGTATGTTTCTATCCTGACTTTTCTTCTTTTTCTCTCCTCTCTAAATTAAATTTCCTAATCTTTGAGATATTTTACATTCTTTTTGCTTCTTGTATTGCAGATTTTAAGCCTACACTCACTTTTCCCTGATCACTGCCTGTGGTTTATTATTCTTCTCTCACATCTTGTAGCACTAAGATTATAATGCATCCTTCTTCAACTTGGTGGTTGGTTTTTTAAAATCACCAATCTACCCTCCTTAAGAAGATAAGGCAGATCTTTAAAGCTCTTGCCTTAGGTGTTCTGATTTTTTTTTATTTAGATGTATATACAATAGAAACAAAGAAAATGGTAACTGTGACGCTTTACTCCATATTCTTTATGAAAATATGCTTATGATATGAATATGACATAACTGAGATGTACGTCATGCAAGATGGATCTTGTAAGGTATCATTGGAAAGGTTATAATTTACTGAATGTGATTATCCAATTTGCAGCCTGTATCATTTCTGTATCTGAAGTTGGGAATATTGACTATGTATCTGTATTTCAACTATGCTACTTTGGGTGACACCCCCTGCTAACACTTACGGTACAACAATGAAAAAGCAGGTCAGTGCCGATGGCCCATCAGCAAGAGACCATGGACTGTGAAAGAGCTTAGTCTTCCTGTGGAGGTGTGGGTCAGCCTGTGAAGAATGGCTACAGGGGCCCTACAGACGCATGTGACCATGTCACCTGGTACTGGAACCCATCTTGAATTCTGTACTTTTCCATGAGAAGCTGGGAGGGGCAAACTAGGAAACAAAGGGCTCCCGCCTTATGCAAATCCTATTTAAGGGTGGGGAGTGAGGTAATCCTGGTCGTCAGTTCTCCCCTGCTACCCAACCCAAGATGACTGCTGGAAACAACTAAGACTGACCTGGGGAAAAGAACTGGACCCAGACTGGAAGGGCATCTGGCCTGTGAAGATCATTAGAACCACAATTAGGGTGAGAAACTCACATGTAACCAGTTTCTTTAGTGTATTAAGCTTCATTTGTCTGCTCTGTTTTATTTTCTTAGTAATCTGCCTTGTTCTGTCTGCTACCTCCTTAACTACTTAAAAATACACCTGTTATAGTTAATACATTTATTTCTGGTTTATAATATAACCCAGTTTATGTGATTTCTAACGGGGAAGGGGGGAAGCACGAGAAGTTGTGCATACCCTCCTCCACATTGAGGGAAGAGGCGAATTTCATATAATTTGGGGTTTGTACTCCAAGGGGGGTGGACATCTGGGTCCTGTGGCAAGCCCTTTAAGCTGAGCCTTCCCAGAATGGATCTCTGTCGCTCTCTGCAGCTGGATGTGGCCCTGCCTGCATGCTTGACTGGAAAAGGCTGGGAGCCCAGCAAGACGAGCTAAAAGGGGTGATAAGACTTAGCTGTTGAAAGGAGTTGGGGCTCTCACCTGGAGTCTGACCAAGCAGGTTAGACTGAGAGACAGACAGAGCTTGAACAATGGGGCAGAATAGTCTGATTCAGTGGCGTCCCAGCACACCAGGTGACACCCCTGGGGGTCCAGCCCAACCCAGTCATATAAAAAACATACGGTTCTGCTACAGAATTACTTTTCAGGAATGCCACAGCCACTATGACCCTGTTCATCCTTGTCCCGCAGCTACGTTACACTGACTGTTCTGGTATAAATTGGCTGTAAAGCTACTGTAAGGCCCCCTTTGGGAAGTCTCCTGACATAGCGGGAGTGTCTGGCAGGCACAGAATCAGTGTAGTTATCTGATGCACCATGTTGGGTGCAAGAGACATGTTGGGAGAAGGGTGTGTGGCTGAGGTGTTTATATACCCTGGATATTCCTGGCTGCTAAAGTATTGTATATGCAAGTGTTTTTTCACAATAAGAGGACTGCGAATCAGGTTATCTGGATCTAATCCCAGCGTTACCATTGACTGGCTATGTGATCATGCACAGGTCACTTAACTTGTCTGTATTCAGTTTCCCCCATCTGTGCATGTGTGCCTGTTTCACTGACTGTCATAAGCTTTATGTATTAATGTTAATACTGTACATGGTTTAAGATAATCAATGGACAGGGCTATTAAGTGCAGTGTTTTTATTGTAGATAGTATGAATTCCACTTCAAGAGCTAGTTTAGAAAATTACCTTTAGTGTTGATGTGTCATAATTCTTCCATCTCTGATTCCAATGTGGAGATGGATAATGTTGTGTGAGACCTTTTTGCAAACACCTACAATCCTTGGTAGTTTCTTCCCACATAGTGTGATGTCTCCCTTTCTCAATACATGCTTCTTTAATTGTGGTTGAAGGAGGTGGTGGTGTTCAGGGCCGGCTTTAGGCCGATTCGCCTGATTCCGCAGAATTAGGCTCCGCAACGTCTGACTCTTCGGCGGCGCTTCGACAGCAATTCGGCGGCAGTTCAATCGCTGCCACTGTGTTTGGCAGCGAGGCACCATCGACACTGTTTGCATGGGCCCCGCACTTCCCAAAGCTGGCCCTTGTGATGGTAATAATTTAAAAAACACCCAAGGATGTTTGTTTAAAATCTATTACCAGTCAATGTAGTGGTCTGCTTAAACAAAATTTTTCAAGGAGATATAGTATGGCTTCGAGAGCTGCTTTTGTGTAATGATCTACTTGACAGATTCCAGGCTTGTGGCTGTTAGGCTCATAAAATGGAAGCTACTTTTGTGCAAGTTCACCATGTCATACATATGATCCATTACTCTGGTGTGTATTTCTTCATTATTGTGTTTTGGATCTCTTTCATACAACACTGACAGCCATACATTTTTATGGCAGCAATTGAGAATCTGCATACGTTTATTTGGAGCTGCATTTATATTAGTTAATTCTTATTTTTCTCAACATCCGGGTTCTGCTGGAACTTTTTTTTAACTTGCATTTATATGCTCTCACTGGCAGTGTGACTGTCTCTGTTATCCACATGCAGATGATGCCAAAGTAAATCTTAGTTCCTGCAAACTCTGTAACAGCCCACTTTGTGTTCTATGACTCCTTGCCTAGTCAACATCACAGACTTTCTATTATTTCTCCTAAGTTGAAGGTTGACAGATTTCTCTCTGAGGACTGGTATATTTCTGCGCTGTTTTCTTTGATGATGATGGTATTTTCATTTGCAATCATTTCTGAATTTTTTTATTTACTAAGTTGTAAAGTTGTGGTCCTCCCTCTCAGGGACTTCTGCTTACAGCCTATTCTTTGTTTTCCATTTTAAACAATCGGACCTTTTTTATGTGCCTTCACCCTATGCTAGTCGGATTGGTGTAATACCTTTCCTCAGGCATTGGCTGCTTGTGAAGAAGTCCCCTGCTGGAATACTCCCTGGAGCCAGGATCATTGAGTACAATACTCTATGCCAGGGGTCTCAAATATGCGGCCCACGGGCCACATGCGGCCCGCCGAGCTCTTCCCTGCGGCCCGCCGGGCCCCCCTTGACCCCCCCCATTTTTATTTTATTTTTACCCCCAGGCAGTTCCCACCGCCAGACAGCTGTTCTGGCAGCAGGAACTGCCTGGGGGGTTAAAAAAAAATGGGGGGGCGCGGGGAGCCTGGTGGGCCGCAGGGAAGAGCTCCGCGGGCCACATGGGAAGAGCTTCGCGGTTTTTGGGAGGGAGGGGGGAGGAGCGGGAAGCCGTGCGCACAGGGGAGGAGGCGGAGAAGGGGCGGGGCCTAATGGAAGGGGTGGAGTGGGGGCGGGGCCAGGGGCAGCGAAGGGGCGGGGTCAGTGATGCAATCCTTGGGCCAATGCACTAGTCCTCTTGTGGCCCTTGTAGTAATTTGAGTTTGAGACCCTTGCTCTATGCTGAGAGAACTCCAGAGGTGTCTTCCAGTGCAGCAGCACAATTGTATTCCTTGTCTTGTGTTACTCATACAGCACAAGAGGCTGAGCAGGCTCATTCTGAAACTCTTCAGGGTATGTCCTTGACTCAAAGGACTTTTCCACTGTCTGTTCAGGATAAAGTTGTGGATGGTGCTTAGGCAAGTGAACAAAGTGGGGGAGAAAGTCCAGAGGAGCTTTCTTTGCTTACACCTCTGCAGTCTCATTTGCCTCAGGGAGGCATAATGCCTCCTGGAGCTCCTAGTAGTGCAGCTCCACACTGTCCCCATTGTGGGCCAAGGCCTTAAAGACACAAATGACCTCTCAGCTGAGAGTAACATTTAGGGTGAAATGAGTAAAATTCATCCCTTCTGTAACTCTAGTGAAACCAGTGAATTTACACCGAGGTGAACACGATCCACTATGATTTGCTTTTTTAGCACCTCACCTTTTGATGTATACTTCCTATGAAGCTTCAGATCAGTGGGCCAATTCTGCTCTGATTTATATCCCATGTGATACCAGTAATGTCAATGTGGTCACAAAGGTGTAAGTGAAGACCGAATTTATCCCAGTTGACTGGCTTGTTAATTTTACATCCAGTCTGAAAGCCCATGTGCCAAATGTTGAAGTGCTTGCTCAGCTTTTATTCAGTTCTTAGTAGGGTGACCAGATAGCAACTGTGAAAAAACGGGAAAGGGGATGGGGGGTAATAGGCACCTATATAAGAAAAACAGTACTATCCCTTTAAAAACAGGACATCTGGTCACCCTAGTTCTTAGGCAAAATTTCCAGTGAAGCCAATGGGAGTTTTGCTGAGTAAAAATTGAATCAAGACCTCTGGATTTAGCCTCACTGATGTTATATATGCTTTAAAATATTATTTGTTTTTACTCTGTTCGAAGTGCTCCCAATTTTTCACATGAAAAGTCCTATAGAAATGGGAGTGTGGTCTGATGCCAGAAACATAATCACATTTGCTTTTCTTAAGCTGATATTTTTTTCCCTCTCCCAAATTTTAATTTGACTGCACTCAAAATAAATGAAAAGAGGAGCAGCTCTGTAGGAATCTGAGAGCACTGAATAGAAAACTGTATTACCTGATACAATACTCAGCAATGATTGATATTTTAGTTGTCTTTTTTTTATATGACTTAATAACATTTAACACAGTAATTAAAATGTAAATAATAAATTTTCCTGCACATTCATCTAATCTTCATTAAAAATGTAAAGATCAACTAATAACATTTTGGGCAGAAGACTGATTACCATGGACATGAGTCAAGTATATCTAGATTCTAGAGTCGCAGTCAATTAGTTTACAACTTACTGAAGTCCTAGGATATTTATATATGCTCCTTGCAGTTTATAGAAGCATCCTTTGGATGTGTTGATTCCCTTTGTTGTTGAGTAGGTTAGGGTAGGTTTAGACTTCACAATGCCAACTATGTGGTCATTGATAGTAAAATCAGTAGATTAAGAAGGATAAATTGTTGTTTTTTGCCTAGTATAGTCTCTGGGTGAGATTCTCAGCCCACTCTCTCTGGCTGCTTTACATTGCGTAGGCAATACAAAGCAGCTGGAAAGCTGCCCGCATTCATCATGCATAGGGGACTTTCCAGATGGCCTAGCTAACTCTGCTACATGTTCCTAGCATTCCCAAGCTTAAGTGGTGTTTTTGGGAGCAAGCTTGGTGGTAGAGGAGACAAGACAGAAGTGAGCTATCCTAGGTTACTGGAGCAACCGCTAGACGTGCTGGAGGCCATACTGGCCCATGGCTGACCCAAGCACTAGGTGGTGGGGCCAAAAGCCACCGATGCTCCCACAACTGAGGATCAATCCAATAGAGTTCTGTGCTCTTAGGTCAGTACCAGAAAGTTAGTCCTGTGGGTCGAATATAATACGGGATTAAAAGCTGAGTCAATTGCCGACTTGGAACATATGAATTGGTGAATCAGTGTTTGTAATGGCAGCTCCATAAACAATGTACACATGAGGGTGATTGATAATCACATTTAGAGCATCTTCAGTGTAGATCTAGATTAATTTAGGTCAAAATTAAAGGAGAATTGTGCAGTCTGTGCAGCACCAACTACTCCATCTGTAATTGCTGCAAGTAGAGGCTTCAGAAGGATATTTGAGTGCTTTGTGCCATTGATTATCTTTAAGATCTCAGATCTAAAGTGTAAAAACCTTAAGTATACAGCTTCTTTAAACACTCCCACATGTATAAGAGAAAGAGGAGCTTACTTGGGTTAGACCATTGTCATGTTTCTACTAATTGATCCTGTCCTAGTTGTTGAATTTCTTTTTTGAGACTGTGTCCGGGAAGTGTCTGACTTGTAGGTACAAATAGGAATCCAGAGATGGTAGATTACAATTTAATTCTGAGCTGCTTTAATATCAGTAGATATTTGCCCTGGAAAAAGTCCCCAAAGATCAGCAGATGTTTGTCATCCCCTTTCTTAAAGCTAGCACCTTCCAATCCTATGTGAAAATCTGCTAGTCTGCATATTTGGGTATTCAGTGAGCATTCTGGCAGTATGCCACTTTTCTCAATTGCCCTTTATTTCATATTTGCAGAGTGGGCCTTTAATAGACTATTATGTGATCTCCTGAGGGAGCAAAGTGTCTTCACAACAAATCAGTTTGGAAAGAATAAAAAGGGATCAATATATACAGTATGCTCCTTCTTTCCTTTCTCCTGTGGCACTGTGATTTTGAGTGTCTACAAAATGTTACCATTTCCGAACATAACAAATTGCAGTTGCCCAGTTATAGAATTTCTGGTTGGGGAGGCTAGTATGGCCTTTTATTTTTATTTCTGGAATCTCAGTAAGCTGATGCTCAGTCTCTTTCTATGCCATATAAAAGTGCTGAATAGCCTGTCTAGTTCTTCTGCATATTTGGTATAAAAAAGTACTAAGAAGACTTGTAGGAAGAACACCACATAGGGAAGCATAGTAAGTTTTATCAAATAGACTCAGGCACACATAGTTAACAGTAAGAAATGCTATCTTTGAAGGCCTTGATATAAGGTAATTAAAAGCACGTGCAGATTTAGTTCAGTTGAATAAAGTGATGTCAGAATGGATAAAAATCTGGGATTTAAAATATCTGATTTTAAAAAAATAATTAAATAAAATAAATTCTTCTTTTTAAAATTAAATTTGAAATTGAAAACCCATGTTAAGGCCCAAACTTACTATGCTTTATTGAAATAATTTAAATAGTTTTTTTGTTAGCATCAATGAGTCCTCCTCCAAATTTTAATGAGTTAAAGGTTGCTGCTTTTTAAAGTATACAGAATCGTCTTTTATCTTTTGATGTCAACTCAAGCTTTATAAATATGTCACAATGTCATATACTGCATTAACTCTTTACACCAGAGCCAGTACTGGTATTTACATTTTTTCCAAATGTAAGTACTTTCAATCTGTTTTGTGCAGAAAAGTTTTTGCCTTAATTATTTTGGGTTTCAGTTTAGTTAGCATGCAGAGACAATATTTTCTTCATTTGGACTAGTTCTTCAAAATTGAGACGCTGATTGGTAGTTGTAAAAGCAGAAACGCTTTCCCCCCCTCTCCAGTCTATGAATAAAAATCATTTGGAAGAGTATGAGACCTACTAATTCTAAAAACTTGAAGGATATGGGGTCAGATTTCCAAAACTATTTAGGCACCTGAAGATGCAGATAGGCATCTAGTGAGATTTTCAAAAGCACCTAAGCAGGTAAATTGGAAAGGAAATTGGACACTAGACCTCTTTAGGCACTTCTGAAAATCCCATTAGGCATCTACTTATATCTTTAAACACCTAAATATCTTTGCAAATCTGTCCCATAGTGATCAAAAACAATCAGTTCACTAACTACAGTTAATGCTGCCTTAGTTTAAGAAATTAGTCTTAGTTTTAAATGTCATGTCATGTTTTGATAAGCTTATTTTTTCTTGTGTCCAGCACATTTAAGGTAGTTTTATTTACATAATAAAAACAAATTTAAAATTCTATTTTTATGCATTTTTAATTGAATTAATTCCAGTTTCCATCCAAATGCAGCTTGACACAAATTATGAGGAGGAAAAAAGATAACCGGTAAATCAGAAATGTGTCATTGACGGACTGTTTTTTAACAGTGAGGGAGGTTGGGTGGCTCTTCACAAGCATGTCTTTGATCTATGGGCAATCAGACCATGTCACTGGAGCTGTTGAGCTTGAGAGCCACCTTCCGTTCAGGCTAAATGAGGGAACAATTAAATGTCCCTTCCTTTAGTATCAGAGGGGTAGCCGTGTCAGCCTGGATCTGCAAGAGCGACAAAGAGTCTTGTTGCACCTTAGAGACCAATACATCTGTTAGTCTATAACAGGGGTCTCAAACACGCGGCCCGCAGGCCACATGCGGCCCGCGGAGTTATTTCCTGCGGCCCACCATAGGCGCCGACTCCACTGGCAGCCAAGCTCCAAACATTACTGAGTGTTTATATTTTATTAAAACTCCTCTTTGCATTACAGTTTTAAAAAAGTTAATACATTGACTTTTAATAGCATACTATATTACTCTTCATTTTTTTCATTTTTGACTATACTTTTGTATCATTGTATGAAAAGGTTTCAGTGATGTGGCCCTCGGGCCAATTTACTAGTTCTCATGAGGCCCTCGTGGTGATTTAAGTTTGAGATCCCTGGTCTATAAGGTTCTACAAGACTCTTTGTCACCCTTCCTTTAGTGATAGCTGAAACAATGGAAATTACCTCCCACAGACTAGACCATATGCAAGAATTAGGCAGTGGATGAGCCATGTGGTCCAAGGAGTTTCCCTGCAGGCCCAAGTGGTAATGCAGGCTGTGTATTGATTTGATTGCAGCTGTGTGTCTATTTCTGTGTGAACTGGTAACAGAAAGCCAAGGAAACAACAAGAGAAGCTTTTATAGAGTGACCGTAAGAGAGAGATTTCTGAGCAGAGTGCTGGCTAGAAAGAGGCTTAGAATTGTGAGCAAGAAAAGTGCTTTCTGTTGTTTGAGTCCCACTGTGTTGAGGGCAGGGCCGGCCCTAGCTTTTTGGCCGCCCCAAGCAAAAAAAAACAACAACCCACAAGCGCCGCCCCTCCCCCGCCCCAACGCCGGCCAAAACACCCCCCCCCCAACAACACCGCCCCGCCAAAACGCCGGGGGGGGGGCTGCAGCGGGGAGGGCGGCATGCCTGCCGCCCCACTCCCCCGTCAGTGGGGAGCGCGGAATGCCTGCCGCCCTGCTGCCCTGGCCGGGGCGCCAGCAGGGAGCGGAGCACGGCTGCCGCCCCGCTGCCTCGGCCAGGGCGCCGGCGGGGAGCGGAGCACACCTGCTGCCCCGCTCCCCCGGCAGGGGCGCCAGAGGAAGATTAGGTTTTTTTTGTAAATTAAAAAAAAACAAAAAACAAAAAAACAAACCTTGAGTGCCACCCCCCTCCAGGTGCTGCCCCAAGCACGTGCTTGGTAGGCTGGTGCCTGGAGCCGGCCCTGGTTCAGGCAAACATGACTTTTTATTACAAAGAATGTACACACAGGATTGCATCAAAAAGACCCTGATCTTTATTAATTTCTCCTCCTAATGGAAACCCAACGCAAGGCCCACAATACTGGTTAACCTTTCAGGCCAAGTAAGGGGTAACAATAATAAAAAAGCAAAAAATCAAGAATCTGAATAAATGTGTGTTGAGCTAATTGCATAAATAAAAGTGTATAGATATACTACATCCTACTGGCTAGCAAAAGTACCAAATTTAGTGTAAAGACTATAGATAGTTGCAAATCAACATGTTTTGATGGTTACACCAATAAGAATGAGCTTTCCTTTAGGAATATAAAAAGGACAAATGCAAAACAAGATTAAAATTGATGATTAAAATAAAGGTTATGTACTTGCTAATGTGAATCACAATTAAAAAGGGTGATTTAAATCAGTCCACCCTGGATGATATGCATACTTCAGGCATTACTCCTCTCTTTGTTCCACTGTTGTTAATTGATCTGAAGTCCATTCACCCTTTCATGTGGTTGTTTTGTGGAGACTTGCAAAGATGCTTTGATTCCTGAAAATGTGCTATCCATTATTGTGGTCTAATTTAAAATATCTTGGTGACCAGATCATTGAGTTTTACGCACAACTTGACTGTGTTCCTGATATGGTCCTATTGGTTTAGATCTGTGAGTTTTGATACCAGAGACAGCAGAGTTATCTTCAGAAAGGATTTCATACAGTGTTCAGAAAGTTTATTACTGTGGTGTAATGATTGGGCATTAAAAAGTTAGCACATGAAATAAAGGTATTAAAAAGTGGAGTGTACTGAGACACTGCTTAGAAGGTGTGCTGCATCATATGACCCCCCCCCCCCCAGTCTAATCTCTTACATTTTTGTTTAGTTCTCTGTGGTTTTGCTTACTTATTGAACCATTTTTACTTTCCTGACAGAACAGCACATCTAAAAAGTGATTCATCCTACCGCAACTCCATCTACACACTTTTTTTCCCAGTGTAATCTTGTCCATATTGCTTATCTTTTGTACATACAGTACTTGAGCTATTTTCTTTTGTGCAGGATTTTCCTTTGTGCAGGTGCAGCTATATTTAACTAAGTGATCCCTTTATTGGGATAATTGAGAATAGGAAGGACAAGCTTCCCTGAATCACAGCCCCTTCACAAACCTAGGAAAAACAGAGGCCTGCATTGTACAGGATGTTGAGTGCCTCTTAAGAAGCACTAAGCAATCTCAACTTCCATTGACGTCAGTGGAAGTTGAGGGTGTTCCACACCAACCAGGTTTAAGCCCTCGAGTAGGAAGAATAATACCTTAATAACTAATTTTAAGGGAAGTTTCTTCTTTATTGCAAATTTGTTCTTTATTTAATCCTCAACCCTTGTTTTTTATTCTGTTGACAGAGCCTTTGGTCACTGTAATCCATAAAGAGCACTAATCCATACTGGTCTCTATTATTTATTTATTAATCTCCACACAATTCCCCTTTGACCTGTTGTATCTCTGAATTTAACTAAGTCATACAATATGAAATCAGAGCTCAATCTGTTGATCTATCTTGCTGTGGTTTGCTATGAGAGTGATTCTTGGAATTTGAGCATTTTCTGTTTTAGGTAAATTCAGTACAAAGGATCACCTAGAATTTATTGGATTTTGTTTTTTGCTGCTAAAATGAAAAGCTGAAATGCGGATGTAGAATTTAATTAAATATGCAGGACATTTCTGCCTAACTCCCTTAGGAGCTGTACACATATCTGACGGCAGAATCTGGACTGATCTATCTAAGGGACTTGCATGATGTCTCTACCATTCCTGTAGCATCTGAGAGTGTCACAATTTTTATCATATTTATTCTCCATATATGTCTGTGAGGTTGGGAATTATTCCCATTTTACATGGGGCACCAAGGCACAGAGAGGGTAAGTGACATACCCAAGGTCACATAGGAAGTCTGTGGTGGAACAGAGAATTGAACTTGGGTCTCTTAAATCCCAATCTAGTGTTCTGTGCACTGGACCATCCTTGCATTGATTGCACTGGGACTTGGCTGCACATTGTTGAAACCCATAGCCTTTTCAGTTGCTGTTTTCTTTATACGTATTGGGACAGCAGTGTGATATTATGGAGAGAGCAATGAAATCTGAATTCTGACTCCAGTGCTGACATGGACTTGCTGTGTGACCTTTGAAAAGTCGGTGCCTCAGTTTCCCCATCTGTAAAATGGGGATGATAATACTAGCCGTACCTTAAGGGTGGATTGTGAAGCTTAATCAGTTAGTGATCAGTTACTTGTGCAGTCTCATTGAAAGCAGTGGGGGACTACTCATGTGCATAACTTCTCAATAGTATAAGAGAGTCACAATAAGGTCCTTAGCATTTGAGAAGCATGTTGAGATCCTCAACTGGAAGATGCTATAGAAGTATTAATTATTATGATTATGTACCTTACATTTGAACATTGCAGTTATCTTTTGTTTTTAGTTCTTCCATCACTAGCAATGGATGCAGCAGAGGGGTTAGAGAATTATTAAGGGATCATCTTGCACTACATGTGATATAATGCTATATGAACTGCTTTCTTCTCTTACTACCCCGTTCCTCAAATGTAAATGGTATGGGAGACAGTTAGAAATCATTTTTATACTAACCTGTTAATCTGTCCTCTTGATACCTATTCAAATATGTCTGTCGTTAAACCCCTTGTTGAAAGGATTGGGAGAGAAGCTATATATTTTAGAACTTGTAGTCTCTCTCTTTCTCACATTTAAAGTAAAAATGTATGTATAACCTTTTGAGCTTCCTATTCTGTCATGGCTCAGAATGACCAAAAATGGAGCTTGCAGCCTTTGATCTCTCTCTTTTTACCTGCTTCTGTATCCACCAGGTATAAATGAAATCTCTGTTTCCATTTTCTCTAATTGTCTGCCTAGTTTTCATCAAAGCGGACGTCTCCTACAGGCTTTAAACAAGCCATTATTTTGGTGATGTTTTTTCTAAAAACATGTCGTAGGTTGTTTTCATCAAGAAATGGACTGTGCATTTATCTTGTGTAGCTCAGTAACTCTGGGCTTGCAAACTGCCTTCTCCTTGGCACTGTTTCCTTCACTTTCCACCCTGTAGATGAGTCACTGGTCATATACAGACAACAGTTTTTAGGCTCATAATACATAATTCACAGTCACTGGTACATGTAGCAGTGATGGGTACCTCATGCTTTTGTGACAGTTGCTCTAAGCTCCACTTCCTTATCTTATGCTTTCTTAAGAGACCCTACCTTCTGTTCATCTGGGCACTGACTCTTTCAATATAGAACTTGCTCCAAATTCCAATTTCACAATCAGACTTGAGATCACAAGACAGAGGTTTAGAATAGCTCAACCTCCATCGTGGGATGGAGCTTGCCTAATTAAATGGGGGTTGGGCACCAGCTGTTAGTGCTTGAGGTCTTACTCTTATGAACTAGTGCTGTTGTCTGGAAAGGGTTGGAACCACTGTCCTAATATACAGTAAACAACAGAGATTGTCCTGAACCAAAACCTTAGACTCAAACATCCCAGTCCTGGGGAAATTCTGATCCAGATCAGAACTTTCCAGCTGCAATCCATCCCTGATAAATATTGAAGCAGGTTTATGGTCACACATACATTTCCTCAGTGTTGCTGCACATGTCATCAGACTTCAGTTATTGCCCTAAAGTTCCAATGATCTATGCAGCAGAAGCAGATTTCACTCTGTAAGTTGAAAACAAGCTAAAAAGCACAAAATAACTGTATAAAAATAATGCACAGGCTTACCAGAATTTATTGTCTGTCCCCAGCATCTTCAGTTTCTTGGCTGGTACCAGCCCCTTTTTTCCCCCTCCCCCTTTCTGTGTTTGTATCATCTTAAATAAAACTCACAACTGATACAAAGTCATGCTGATGGTTTAAAGATGTTTTGTTTGCCTTCTTCTTTTATTTTATTTTATCTTTCAACAATTCCTGCTTCCTTCAGACCTCTCAGCCCTTCCTTCTCTGGAGCCTGTGTGCCTATGCTTCCTACTCTTTAGAAAACAAAGGACATTCATTTACCTTTTAATAGGCTACTCCTCCATTCCAGGGCACATTTCCCTCTCATCCTCCTTTCTGTGTGCAGACAGTTTAATCTACTGTTTTCTGTGGCACCACACAAGCAGTATTTTCAATAGGGGCATGCTCACACCTATCAGTGTGAGGAGTGGTGCCTCAAGAAGAAGTTCACCATTGCCCTTTTCTGCCAGGAAAGGGCACGTAAACTTGTCATCTCCATAAGAGACCCATTTGCAGAAGCTGCTGATGGATGTGCTGATTCAGCACATCTCCCACCAGGCCACTCAGAACACAAGCCAGTGTTTGCACCTCCAATCTTTGAGGCTGCACTGTCCACCCATGGGAAACTTGGTGGTCTATGAGTTGAGTGCCTCTGAAACTTCCCTCTGGGCAGGCTTTTTGCCTGTGCATGTATAGTTCCCTGTATTATTGGTTCTAAATTTACTGCTATTTGATTAAATATCCCCTTACTTTTCATATTATGGGTGGTGGGGAACGAAGGAGGAACAGCTTAGCTAGGGTAGAAGACCTTTCTGTTTTTATACCTGTCAGGATCCCTCTGTCATTTTCTGTTTCCAGCCTTGGTTGTAAAGAAATCCCACCATCCTTCTGACCATTTTGGTTGTCTTTCGCTGGACCTCGTCAATCTAATGCATAAAAGAGCTTGTGTTATTGAATACTACATTTTTTTGCCCTTTGCTTGAGTCTATCAGTTGTGACTTTGCCATCTAAGATAGTGGCATGTTGCAGGCTCCCATCACGGTATCAGTAGAGATGGTATGTAGCAAAGACTCTTTTTTCCATTTTCCACCACCTTTCCCTACGTGGTGGAAAGCTTTCTGTAATAGAAAGGAGTGAGGTAGTGACAGCACTTGTCCCAGTGACAAAAGCAAGGGCTCAACAGTTGGAAGAGGTATGTTACCCAGGGGCGGCTCTAACGTTTTTGCCGCCCCAAGCACAAAAAATAAAAAACCCAAACGCCGCCCCCCCCAAAACAAAAAAACAACCCCCTCCCAATGCCCGCCGAAACAACCCCCCCACCCAGAGCGCGGGTGGCATGCCCGTGGCCCCCCGCTCTCCCCGGCCAGTGGGGAGCGAGTGGGGCATCCTTGCGGCCCCGCTCTCCCCGGCCGGAGCGCTAATGCGAGCGGGGCATGCCTAGGAGGGAGGGGGAGACGCATGCCGCGGCCGCTCGGGTTCTCTTCTCCCCCTCCCTCCCAGGCTCTTAAGCTCTTAAGACTGGGAGGGAGGGAGGGGGAGAAGCGACGCACGAAACAGCTGTTTTGCGCGCCGCTGCTTGGGGAGAAGCCGAGCCGGTGGCGGCGCGGGAAAGCCTGCGGCGCAGAGCAGAGGTGAGCTGGGGCGGCCGGCTGGGGCACATTTCTAGGGGCGGTATGGCTGGTGCCAGAATGCCGCCCCTAGAAATGTGCCACCCCAAGCACCAGCTTGTTTTGCTGGTGCCTGGAACCGGCCCTGATGTTACCAGAAAAAGTTCTGTTCTTATGTATGTGAGGAATCATACTCTTGTCCCACTTTTCCCTAAGTGTCAGTAAAGCGGGGACAGTTATTTTGAATGTGCTCCTGAATTCACTGTTTCACCCCTTGTGTTTTTCTGTGCTACAGAAACAGTGCTGGCTAGTCAAGATCAGTGTGTTTCAGAAGATAATTTTATGGGCAAAAGTTTTCTTTTCTTTCTTTAAATCATGTGAATGCTCTTTTCCAGGAGCATGATGCATACTAAAACTGAAGAGAACAAGTAGAATCTTTTCAGTGTCTAATGTAATGTGTGAAAGGAGGACTGCATTTCTCAGGAAATGTTAAGTACTGTCAAACTATTTGTAAAGTACAGGGTATGTACACAGCGACAGTTAACATTTTAACGCTGCATCTTGAAAACATAATTATGACTTTTCTTATGGGACTAAACATCTGCTTTAAATGTCAGCACAACAATAAATCTAGCACTTTGAGATAAGGTTTTAAATATGAACCAAAGCTGTAAACAAAATGGCTTTAAAACGTTCTCCTTGCATGAGAATTTTGCAACCAAATGCTTCATCGCACTGAGTTGTTTACTGATGCTATTTATAAAGTGTGGTGTTACACATGCACAAAATGAAAATAACAATGAAGTCTAAGCTGAGCAATGTGTCTGATATTATTTATATTGCAGTAAATTAGTATGAAGAAAATAATGCACAAAAACAAATGAGATCATTTGCTGTTTCATCTAGAAAAATTATAACAGTAAGCACAGTAGATTGCAAAGTGCTTTTACAAAGATGAACGGTAAATATTATTATTACTAGCCCAAGGTCACAAAGTGAGTCAGTGGCAGAATGGGCAGTAAAACCCAGGTCTCTGGACAGCAAGTCTGGTGCCCTGATCTTGGCTGCCTCCATCCAGCTCTGTTCAATCAGAGCTACCTTGTGACTTGATTGCAGTACAGCTTTTATAGACCAATTCAGTTGTGCACACAGAGCTGAATTTGAAACTTTTCAGCCCTCTGTTAAAAAATGCACCCACATGCTGGGCCTCTAGAGGTGGATTTCTGGAATTCATTGAGGTTACAAAATTCCTGGTGGGTCATCCTCACTGCCCATTCACTTACTTGGTGCTGTGGATAGGTGCCAGAAATTCCCTGAGCTTCACAATGCTGCACAATGTTATCAGTCCCTGTCTGTCCCCTGCTTATTGCCTCTCTTGGTGCCTGTGATGCTTCCCAGGGGAACCCGCGGTAGTGAGGTACCTCACTTCCACCTGCCATTAGTGTGAGCCTAGGAAGCCTTCTCTGTCTGCTGTGGGTCAGCTCTCCAAATCCACCAGCCATGGGGAACACAAGCACTCCTCTCCAGGCCTACACAGGCTGTGCTTGCTCTCTACAGGTTAGCAATAGGGCATACTTCAGTCCCTGAGTCCTCCCAGTATCTCCCTGGAGTGTCCAGCCTCTGTTCTACTGAACACTCGCAATATTCACAGATTTGCTGCTCCCAAAGAAGCAGTACACCCCAGCTTGCAAGTTACACGTGAGATCACTGCTCTGCTTACCACACAGCACTGACATGTTTGTAGGGAAAACAAGTAAAAGTTTATTCAACAAAGTATAGAGATACAAGTGATAGCAAGTAGAAGTCTTAGAAACAAATGGTTACATATGAAATAAAATCATAAGATGCATTCTAGAACCTAGACTTATTTAACTAGATACTTTCGTGTCTTATAGAGCAAACCTCACCCAAAGTCCTTCCAGCATTGTACAGCCAGGTTTGGCTGTGATTTTCCAATCGAGAAACAAGTCAAACTGTCAGCTTGTCTCCTCAGTGTCTGCTTGCTCCCCTAAATGTCTGGGTGTCTTTCTGCTCTCCTAGATTATATCGGAACAATCTATTGTCCTTATTCATAAACAGAATGCCCTCTTGCTGGTTGTGTTTTCCTGTATATCCTTTTCTTGTAGATTTCCTAATCTCTGAATCAGCCTCTGGCTCAGAATGTAAATAGGCCTGCGTTGTGAGGCTCACAGTACACAATGACCAGACAGGGAGATAAGCATCTGCTACCCTCTGCGTGAAAGGAACCTGTCTTAGACATGTCACATCCTGGTTATTTGCCTTAAGAACATAATTTTTAGTATAGACACAACTCCTTAAATATTATCTGTACATACATGTAGCAATGGTTATGCTGACTAGTGGCTACTGCCTCTTGGTACAGAACTCGCATGCCCCCCTTTATGAATTATTATGCATATATCTGACCCAGGGGATCCCTGTAAAACTCTTTGTATCCCCTGTGCCTTCTTCCAGTTGGCACCAGGAGTTCATGGGTCACAGTGCCAATTAGCGCTTTTGAGGAGCTAAGAGGGGAATTCTTGATACCCCTCCCATCTCCACCAGCATGCTAACCAGGGAGTAGAAAAGGAGAATCTGATTTTGCTCACTTACACCAGTGTAAGTTAGGAGCAAGTCTAGTGAAGTCAGTGGAGGTATATAAACATAAAACTTCTGTAAGTAAGGTCAGAACCAGGCACAGAAGGCCCTGTCACTCTGTACTGCCTCACTCCAGTTTGTAGCAGGAATACATTATGCGCTGTAAATATACAGAATTTTCACCTTTTAGGTGGGAAACAGCATGTGCATAACTGGAGAGTGGATATAATGTGCCTTTCTCCAAGGCCATGACTATTTTCTGCTTTGCACCTCTCACCAAGTCATAAGAAATCAGAGGATGTGGGAATTGATTAGGCTTGCCACACATCTCTCCAACAGGCTGCAGTTCTGGAAAGACATGTTTATTTGAGGCATGACTTCCTTATATATGGCTCTAGGACAGGTCAGTGCTTGGAAGGGTCTGTTATGTCCACTCTCCCATTATACACATGCTGCTTCCCCACCTCAAAGGATTTTTCTGGTTTGCATAGTTAGATGCAATAGATGTCTATTTATACAAGATTACTTCTTTCCAAAGATTAATTTTAAAGTCAGTTGACTTGTGTGATGTGTAAAATTAGTAAAACATAACTATTTTTATCAGTATTCCTAACTCTTTCATATTAATTAACTACAAATGAAACATATTAAAACCTGAACGTGTAGTCATAATGCAAACCTAATCAGATTTGACACATTTCCCCATTTGCTTGAAATGATGGGTTTTCCAAACTGGCCTGTTGGGTTATTAATTTCCTGGATATCCAGATATGTAAGTTTTTAATTCAGACAATAGACTGTTTTGTAAAACAGTGTCACTTCCTTCAGGAGGACAGTTGTATCTCCTTTGGCAGATCTCACTGTTAGGAAAACATGTTTTTTCTGACTTCCCCCTGCAATAGCTTGTGACCATGGATTTTAGGCACTTCAAGGATCCGTGCTTTGGAAACTACTTTCATTCCTGTTAGAAAATACATTTAAAAGTGAGTGAAAAGCTTTAATACTGTATATAGGAATTAAATAATTCTGAAAGCACATAATAGCATTGTAAATACTGTGGGAATGTCTTTTAAAAAAATCAGAAGATAGAACAGATACCCAAAGGACCACATTTTTGAAAGTAGCCCTCCTCAGTTGCATGTGCAAATTTCTCAAGAGGTCTATGGGCACACTCTTAACAGATTGTGTGTCCTAATTTGTTGCACACATCTAGGTTTTTGCATGCAGAATTTCAAAAGCCGCCTTTTGAAAATTTGATGCAGGCTTGGTCGATTTTTAACTTCCAATTCTTCCATGCTCTGCAAGAGCAAATGGAAACAATGATGTCTGCTACTATTTCCGAGTCCTTCCAGGTTACATTTCATTCCAGTTAGCTAAAGAGATAATCTTTCTCTTCCTCCATCCATTAAAGGCCATAATGCACATTTTTTGCAGGCAACACTTAGTTGCTTTTCTTTAAAACATAGCCCTAAAAGTCATGACGTTTCATTATTATAATTACCCCCTTCTGTTGGTGAGCAGGACCAGACTTTAGCAGAAGAAAAGCTAGGGCCATTTTGCAGATCCCACACAGCTGCTATCTCCTCCCCTGGGGATGGGACTGGAGAAGGAAGCAGATAATGGCCTGATCCTTCCCTCCAGCTACAAGGGCTTGTTAATTACACCAAATACAGGACAAGGGAGAGTGTTAGCCTCTGATCAGATAAAACAAGGTGCAGAGACAGCAGGACCCTAAGAGCAACCGTGCTTGGGTAGAATGCTGAATTTGAAGTTTTTGTTGTCGTTTTTTTGAGTTACCGATAAAGTCAAACTTCATGCAGAGAAAAGTTTCATCATATACATCATGTGTAGACTTTATTGGAGGCAGCGTCCTCCTACCTGTTCACAGGGACTTATTTATTTAAATCTCTGTTAAAGAACAGAAAGTCAAAGGACAGAATATATCTACAGAAGAAGCAGACTTGTCTATGACTGCAAGGAAAATACTTTTTCAAAATAAAGGTGAGCCTGGCCTCTCATCCCTTCATCTCTTCTAAATAACATCAGAATCCCAAGTGATATCAATTCTCCAGTTTGGTGTCACAGAATAAAACCTTTCAATGGCATCAGTATAAGAAAATTAGATCATTAGATGGGTGATAAACTCTACGGGTAACAAATGTGGCAAACATTGCTGTAAACAGTGCAGTGTTTCAATGACACTGAAGTTATTTGAGCTATAGCAAAAGAAGCCTGTTATTTCCAATTTTCAGCTTTATATTGATGCTAGTAAGACTTATGAGTATTGCCTTGGGTTATAACTACAATTGAATTTTTCACCCCTTTCATAGTGTCATTGTGTATCTGATAGCTTTGTAATTTAACCTTCTTTCTCGTATCCAGCTATGCTCAGTCTGAAAGGGTTCTACACAGTAGAAATAAACCACAAGATTAGAAGTGGCATTTTTCTCATATAGCCTTCCTGTGGCTGCTGGGGAAAAAAGAGAACCTTGTTTAATTTGGTTTGCTAAATGGCCCTTCACTGAGGAATGCTGCAGTGCTAGACATTAGCTATTAATACTGGGACAAGGTCTTCCTTTAAGAAATCAATAAACACATCTAACCTTAATAATCGGGTCTGCTTGGTAATCAATACAGTCCCTTACATAATATATTACTGTTCATGACAGCATGCGGATGGCCAAACTTGTCTGGAAATCTCTGAGCGTGGGTGTGGATTCCTGTTGGAGAGTATTTTTTGTTATGCTCTGTGTAGCTATTCTCTGATCCTAATACTCACAAAGGACCCAGTTCTTCTCTTAAAGTCAATAGGAGTTTTGACAGTGATTTCAATAGGAACAGGAACTATGTACTGTTGTTATGGGTGTAATATACAATATAGTGAATACTAAATCAAATTACCATAAAAATAAAACAACCATTTTAGAATAAGAGGAAAAGAGAGAGGACAGTGCTAGGATGAAAGACGCAGAGATCAGTTCATCCTAAACTTTTAGAAAATGCCTAGTACAGCCATTTACTATTTTGTACATTGTTTGCTTCCTTCAATAGTGGTGACTGTGCTCTGTCATCCTTGCTGTGTCACACAGTAGCCTCTTTAAAACTTGTCCCCTTTGTGAATATATCTGTTTAAATGTCTAAAAAGCTAGTAGGGAGGAAAAATACTAACATCCATACCAAATACCCAAATGCATGTTGGGGTGAATGACTGAAGCTCAGAACTATTACTCTCTTTTGCAGGTTCTTGGTCATGTTTGCACCACCCTCCCATTCAGCTTCCAGGCAAGCTCTTCCTCACTAATATTCTTTTACCATCAGCATTTGGTAATATGATGGCACTCAAAATTCATTGAAAAATTGATGGCATTTTGTTTACCAAATCAAGTCAAATTTGTACTTTCCTTCCAGTTGAAATGCAGCCTACTGGACACTCTTCTCTGTAATAACACTCTCCATTCAAAAAACTTCCTCTGTTAATTACATGGATCCACTAAAGAGCATCAGTTGTGCACAACAGCACTGGACTAATCGAGACAATTTCTGCTCTGACTGGGTTTAAATCTGGGGTTAGTTCAGACTAACATTGGTGTGAATGAGGTCAAAGTCAGGCTCATTATCTTTACCTCCACTGGAAAAACAGAGTTCTCTGTGGAACTGCTTTTTCTTTCCAGTCCGCCACAATCATTAATATTCTTTATGGAAAATCTTTCTTCTTTATTACTACTCATTTTCCCTCCTTTGCTAAAAATGTACAAATGTGTATATATAGAACTAAAAATGTATACATTTTAGATATAGATCTAAAATATATATATATATTACAATATTTACAATATAATTTACAATATACAATATTTTAGATCTACATCTAAAATGTGTATATATATTTACATGTATATAAAATGTATATACATGTAAATATAATTTATAATCTACAATATTTTAGATATAGATCTAAAAATGTGTATCTATAGATCTGCTGTATTGCTTATTTTCCATCTCCTCACACTTTGCTTGTCGGTCGGGGGTTCTTATGCTTTTAATTTCCACAGTGCTGCTGCCTGAAGCTATTGCCAAAGTGCTGCACATATAGGCATTATCCTCTTGGAGATCCCAATGATGTAAATTAGCTGGGATAGTGATAGCTTCTAAAAGCTCTTATGCTCAACAGGGCATTTGCTATCGTGGGAAAGTGTCATTTCTTAAGTCAGCAAAGACAGTTAGCTTTGCCTTTTATGATATAATTCACTTGCATCATCGCATGATCCCAGTATGACACACACGATCTGTTGTGTCCATATTGCTTAAGTGACAGCAATTACGATGATACAGAGTTCATGCTAGGACTCTACTTAGCAAAAGTAGTCTGTGTTTTCTGGTTATTGAACTCTAAAAAAGTGTAAAAAAACTGTAAACGCTCTGTTTCCTTAATCATTGATTTATGAATACATAAAATAACAAAAATCGTTGCAATTCAAACAGTTCAATGTCAATAGCCGTTAGAAAGAATGGCAAAAGGGCCATTTTATTTAGCTTATTTAGCTTATTTTCAATCTCTTTTATTTTACATTTCATTTCTGCTCCTTTTCCTGCAAAATAGAGTACCAGATCCTTTTGTCTGACGGATCTGCACAAGGTTCTAGGAGGAGGGTTAAGGTTGTTTTAAGTCACTTTTGTGACCTTTGGTCCATGGCATGGTACAAGTTAGAGCAGGCTCCGGGCTTCTCTAATAAATGTTAGCTACTCACAACCCCTTGGGGGTCTTTCCAGTTGCCTGGGATCACCAAGGTTGGGGATGTACTGCTCCTTTCCCCTTTATTTTATACCTGAAGAAACAGACACAGAGGCTGGGATTTTCATGGGTCCTAAGGGGGTTAGGAACCAAAATATCATTGCAAATCAATGAGAATATCCCAACCATAGTGGTTAAGTGACTTGCGCAAGGTCACGTAAGAAGTGTGTCAGAGATAGCATTAACACTTCAAATCTCCTGACTCCTAGTCCTGTGTCTTCACCACAAGACCACTCTTCCTCCCAAATAATTATATTGGAATTTACAGATCTTTGGCAATCAAGTAAGGGCATTTCTGGATGGGTGCTTGATGTGTGCCAAGGTTTCCCAGGTATATGCCATTATTTAAAGGACAGAATAGAATATCTGTGTAAGTTATGTGACTGTGGTATAGACTCACATCACTCAAGTAAATGATGCAAAATGATTAGGTCTATGCCCCTCATTCCTGTCTTGGTACCACCTTTCCTTTTTATGCCCCTCATTATGCTTTTCCAACTGTATTTAATTATGTATTATGAACCAGATGAACAATTAACCAACCTGTCCAACTGCCATGTACAGGTACAATTGCCAGCTATTTGTCTTAATTGGAGGATGCTTCAAAGTTTGAAAGATTGTATGCCTCACTTACAGACACCCAGTCCTTTTTGCATCCGCCAAATAACTTTACCATGATGAAAAGAATGTATTGAATATAAATTAACACTGCAACTATTCTATTCTGCATGGTCCTCCATTTACTGGGCACATCATCTGCTTGATTCTCCATCTGTTCATGCAAAAGTGTGAAGAACATTCAGTTCACGATCACAGAATAGTGTAGACATAAGCCATTTCAAGAAGGCAGACGGCATCCCCAAATATGGAACTTATGCTGTTACAGTCCTCAAATAAAATGTAGCAAATATCTGTGTTCTGTCAGTGGTATAGGAACAGTTAACAAAGGAACAGTTCTACTTAGTAAATGCTCCTTTTTCTTTAAAAAGTTCTGGTTTCCATCTCTCTGTAGGGGGGAGATCCTTCCTTCCAGGCCTTCTTGACTTTCTTTTACTTCAGTACACCTGAATAGATGGAAAGTGGTTTCAGATGGAAAACATCCAGTCTCTTATGGATGTGGTGGGCTTGACTGACTTTTTTTTTTTTTTTGGTATGTACTTGATCCTCTATGTACGTGCAAAATAATAATAATCTATTATTTTACAAGGGAGTAGCATTCTCGTGCAATTGGAGAAGAAGCAAGAAATCAGGACCTTCAGGGGTTTTATTCTGGGCTTAGCTGTTGACTTACTGTGAGATCTTGGACTCATCTGGTAATCTTTTGTTTGTTTCATTTTGCATAGCTGTAAAATGGTAATGATAATTCTTCTCTAACTTACAGGAGTATGATTAGTTTTTAATATTTAGAAATAAGATACTGTAACCTTTTTGAAGGCTACATTGTTTTGTATGGGAGAAGGAATGTTTGAAAAGGACATACAGGATTAGATCGTGCCTTTCAACCATGGGCCATTGTAAACAGCAGCGCAGACGTCCTATGGGGAGCATTGCTTCCCAATCTGCCTCACAGAGGGAAAATGCATCCTGGAGCTCCCTGGCTTCACTATGGGGAGAGTGATTTGGTACAGTGCTTTTAAAGAGTACAAAATACTCCTCCCTGTGTGGCTGGCTAGTTCCACTAGCTGGGAGGGAGGAAGGAAACTGAGTCAGGGTTCCACGCAACCTGCTCCTTGTTCCAATTCTGGTGAGTTGCTCATCTGGGGAGCAAGTTGGTAGCAGTCCTTATGCAAACCTTAGCACAAAGGCTGCCATTTTGGGCATGCCTTATGTTAGCTGCACAACAGGGTATCCTTCCTCCCACTGTGTGGACACATTTACACCTATCTGCCTTCATTCTGAACTTTGACCTAGGATTTCACATTCACTAGATTATTCCTGTGAGAAATTTCTGAAACTTTTTATAAAATAGGAACCGCATAAAAATAATGGGTCAATTTCTGCTTTCAGATGCACCAGTAAATCCAAAGTAAATCCTTTACACCAGCCTACCTGAGAATAAAATGTGGCCCAATGTCCTTTTAAAAACATCTTGCCTTCACATTTTCAAACAGCTTAGCTTTAAAGAAAATTCACCTACTTTTCAGGAAATACTATTTTTTTTATGGCCAAAATAGTATCTTTTGAGGTTTCCTTTTTCTGTCTCATGGGGTAAAAAGGTAACACTTTTGGGGGAGAATTTGGAATCACCGCTAGGACTTAAACTGATAATTGTGAGGTTTGCTATACTGAATATTTTAAAACTTCATTTTGGCTTGGTCTGCACCTAAGAATTAGATCAACCTAGCTACATCACTCAGGGCTATGAAAAATGTCATGCCCTTTGGGACGTAGTTAGGTGAACTTAACAACCACTGTAAACCCCCACCTATAACGTTATTCTGTTGACCTAACGATCATCTCTTGGAGAGGTGGATTAACTATATTGATGGATAAACCTTTTCTGTCAGCGTAGCAAGCATCTACACTACAGTGCTACATGGCACAGCTGCATGGCATTGCTTTGCTACTGTAGCCACTGTAGCATAGACATACTCTTTTTGTTTACAAATTAGTGTCTTTTGAGGAGTGAAAAAGCTGCTTGTTACATTCCTGTGATGAACTCTGCAGGATCTGTTTAACATGTATATAGAAATACTTAGAATTTACAGCAATTTATATCTTCAAAGTATTGTACAGACATTTTAACGAATAAAGACTCAACACGTCCTTAACAGGTGTATGGGGGTTGTTAGTCCCATTTTGTAGATGGGGAAATTGATACAGACTGCTGCCCAAGCCCACACAGTATGTCAGTGGAAGAGTTGAGGTTTGAATGCTCAGCCCTGTGATCATTCCTGCCTCTCTGTTATTGGTAAAGCAAGAGCTAGAGACTGTTGGAGGAGAGGAGAAAAAGAAATGAGAGAAGAGATGACTGATGTATCAGTGGAATAAAAATTGCCTTACGGACTACAAGCTGTCCTTGGCCAAGGAAACCATAGTTTTTTGTCTATATTTTTTGGATAGACTTTGAGGAAAGTGTTTGTGGGGTTTGGTTTCTTTAATAAGGTGAACCTCCACGGCAGGGATTGGTGTAGGGTAAGAAGAGTGGGTGGAGAAGAGACTAGAGAATGTTAAAGCTGACAAACAATCAAAGGAGATGGTGATAAAGTTATTGTCCCTCAACAACTAGAGCAGCGTTTCATTGGGGATGGATATATGTCCCTCATTAAGCTGGGGGAGAGGAAGATTCCTTCAGAAGTGTCTGCTGAGTTGTAGTGAGACAAACCTTGGGAGTCTGTGGAGAGTTATCCCGAATAAGGACTGAATGAAAACTGAGTTAAGGACCTCAGGGTTTGGCCAATGAAAATAAAAGCAAATGCCAAGTAGGTGACTTTATTTTATTACTGCCTATAAAGTAGCATACAGATTTTGAAATCTACTTGAAATTAAGTGAAATGGAAAGGGACACATTTTTCTGATTTGTTGGGTCTCTCTTCCTGTCCTCCTACACACATTTTTCTCACCCTGTCCTTGTCTCTGACCTCTTTGCCCTCATACCTCTTGGAAACTACATGGTTGTGGCTTTCAAAGGTGTTTTCCAACTGTTACATCATCTTAATGTGTGACTCAAAACCCTCTGTTTTTATGAAATGATGTGACATGTCCATAGATGCCATGTTAGGCTCTCTTCTAGGTGCTTGGTAAGCAGGCTTTATATGGTCCCTTTGTGATGACAGAACATTGCAAAAGGGCTATAGCAGGGCAAAGAATGTGGCCTAGGAGTTCTATTCCTAAATTTGCTATTAGCATGTAGTGTGACTTTGGATAAGTCATTTCAATTCTCTGAGCTTCAGCTTTCCCAGCAGTAAAATAGATATAATGGAGATATGCCAATCTCCTAGAACTGGAAGGACCTTGAAAGGTCATCGAGTCCAGTCCCCTGCCTTCACTAGCAGGACAAAGTACTGTCCCCTAACAGATTTTTTCCCCAGATCCCTAAGTGTCCCTCTCAAGGATTGAGCTCAGAACCCTGGGTTTAGCAGGCCAACGCTCAAACCACTGAGCTATCCCTTCTCCCCGTAATGATGCTTACCCTTCTTTATTAAAGCATTCTGGGAGCTGTGGATGAAAAACACCATGCAAATGCTAAGCATTGTTCTTATTATATATTAAGTTACATTGTTAGGCTACATCCACACTACCTGCCCGATTCGGCGGGTAGCGATCAATGTTCTGGGATCGATTTATCGCGTCTTGTCTAGACGCGATAAATCGATCCCAGAAGCGCTCCCCATGGACACCGGAACTCCAGCTCCGCGCGAGGAGTAAGCGGAGTCGATGGGGGAGCCTGCCTGCTGCCGTGTGGACTGCGGTAAGTACTTAAAAAAATCGATCTAAGATATTCGACTTCAGCTACGTTATTTACGTAGCTGAAGTTGCGTATCTTAGATCGACCCCCACCCCCTAGTGTGGACCAGGCCTTAGTTATTAAAAAGGAAAAATCCCTCACAAGTAATGCAGATAGATTGGTTCAAATAATAGGGGAAATCATGATGAAGAAGAAGCTGAGGTTTTCAGTAAATAGTTTGTCTTAGTTTAGGTCTGGACTATTGCTGGCAATTTTTAACAGCACTTCAAATGTGTTGGTTTGGTTTGATACTAATGGATTATAGTCCTGATTAACAAAAGCAACCAGGAGGATTTTGTATGTGACCGTATTTGTCAGAAACGATTTGATGGCACCATACGGCCATTTAAACATTTGAACAGTTTGCTATATCTTGGGATGAGAGTTTTTATTAGTGTCGACTGGCCAAGTCCGTGCTATATTTATCCCAATAGCTATAAAATAAATGGTTTGTGGCTCTTTGCTAAATTAATTTTTTTCTTTTAGTAATGTTATCTATTTTGTATTCATTTTCTGCCAAGTATGTAGTGTCGTTTCAGTAGACATGCTGTGAACATAATTATGTATGTTGCAGTAACTGTTCCACTTAAAAAAACCAAACCCCCCCCAAAACAGGTGTTAAAATATTTCAACAGCACATGGTGTTTGTGGTGAAGTGATACCTTGTACTTCTGAAAAGAAATTGGCTATATTTCTGTGTTAAAATAGATATATATACCGTATTTCTTCATGGTTCTTTGTCATATTTCTCCACTGTGTAATTGATGTGCGGACCTGGGAACGAATTGATTTTGCCATTTGCCTGAGAGTCCCAGTTGTTGTCCACTGAGTTTTAAAAAAAGACTTGCTTGATATTTGTTTTGTAGTAGCACACGGAAGCCCCAGTCATGGACCAGGACCTCATTGTGCTAGGTGCTGTACAAACACAGAAGAAAAACACAATTCCTTTCCTGAGGTTAGTTCTTTATCAGCCAGGCAAGGATTAAGATAGTATTCTTGTGCTCAGGACCCCACTGGAGCAGTGAGTCAGCATGGTCCACACTGTTTGCTGCCACCATAGGTCCCAGGGAGGAGCAGAACACACTAGAGCCATGGCATCTTTTTCAGTCTCTGCAAGTGTGTCATGATATGACCAAGAGAAGGGGAGGTGGTGGGTCAGCCAGGATGCCTGGAGAGTCAGATTTTTGGTAGATCCAAGTTTATTATAGTCTGAATCAATCCCTGGCTTTAATGAGGTCCAATTTGGGTCACCTTTTCCTGGTACTCGCTAATCTCATCTAATTTTTTGGCTCTGAAGTGCTAGGCCAGGATTTTCCAAAATGGGTGCCTAAAGTTAGGCTTCTAAAATGGAACCAGGGGACGGATTTTCAAAGTGCTTCACTACCCAGCAGGTCCCTCTGACTTCAGTGGGAGTTACTCCTGTCCCTTCAGCAAAAAGGCTCCTTAATGTTTTAACTGCCATATTAATCTGTCCTATCTAATGAGCTCTTTCATGGTGGTATCTAGTGCCAACAAAATTACAGAAAGCAGAAACGGCTAAAGACTCTCCTCTCTCTGGTATGATGCAGTTGGGAAGTATAAGCAAGTTAACAATATCAGCTGATTTTGTTTTTTAATTGTGCATTAGTTACTCTCCTCTGAAGTATTGCCAGGTCAGTTGAAATTGTTCAAAGGACACACTGTATTTGCAGAGGCAAAAATATAAAATTAATGTTACTGGTCTGTGTAGAGTCTTCTTGAGCTGATCCCATGTTGTAAGGGGGAAAGGAAGGGCCAAATTCTCCTCAAAGGCCTTCAGGAATGGTTACTGGTAAACTTACAATGTGTTAGAAAGGTTTCACAGAATGTAGCTGAGTGCAGAATTTAGTCCTAGCTGTTTCCACTGTGCCACATTTGGACTGCGTAGGAAAATCTTCCCTGAAGTAAACTGTACACGGTCTTAGGCAGTAAGTACATCTCATTCTGCTGACCCAAGTGAATGCCTGAGTAATAACTGAACAGGATTTACATGCCCAAAACAGATTATTCATAAGTGACCTCAAAAGATCAAACTAGCCGCTGTAATCTGTCCATCATTCTTGTGAATGACATGTTGATATAAACTATTAATGAATTCTCCATCCTTGACTGGCATTCAGGTTAGGTTTATTCTTGTCTATGGTGAAAGAGGCATTCCTTTTGCACAGGTCTGAACTGCTTTCTGAAATAATGTAGCTGTGTCTGGCTTGCAGTGTGCAGTTATCTGTGTTGGATGTACCTTTGGCTGCATGCTGCATCAAACCATCCATTCCTACTATGCAGAAGAGGCATGAGGCAAAATAGTACAAGTGCAAAGAACCGAGCTCTTGCTAGGGCGTGTCTTTTAATTATCTTGTTCAGTACTTAAGCAGTGCACCTTTAATGACATGAAGCTTTTCCTTTTATGCTTTTATCCTGGTGGGGAATTTTTATGGTAATAAGATAGATGTGGCTTTTTAAGGTCTGGTATTTTTTTATCTAAATCTTTTGTGATTTAAACAAATAACTTAGAACAAGATGTCAAAGTACATAGGTGGGAGCAATGCCTGTGATATCTTATGCCTTGTCTACACTGCCACCAGGGCCGGCTCCAGGCACCAGCCAACCAAGCACATGCTTGGGGCGGCACCTTCTAAGGGACGACCAATCTTGGGGCGGCGGGGCGGTGCTCGGGGTTTTGGTTTTTTTAAAATTTCGGCGGGGCAGCTCTCGGGGGGGGAGGGGTTGTTTTATTGTTTTTGTTTTGGCGGGGTGGTGCTCGGGGGTGGTGTTTTGGCGGGGCGGCACTCGTTTGTTTTTGTTTCTTGTTTTGGCAGGTTTTTTTTTTTGATTGGGGCAGCAAAAAAGTTAGAGCCAGCTCAGGTGTGAAAAAACACCCCCCTGAGCGATGCAAATTTCAGCGCTGTAAAGTGGCAGTGTAGACAGTGCACCAGCACTGGGAGACACGCTCCCAGTGCTGGTAGCTACTCCCCTCGTGGGGGTGGGTTTTTTAGAGTGCTGGGAAAGCTCTCTCCCAGCGCTGGTGCCGGGACTACACAGCTACATTGGTAGTGAAGACATACCCATCATGTTCTGGCTCAGTTACGCCCCAAAGGCCATCCAAAAAAAAAGCGTTAGATTACATTAAATGTAAAAAGTGTCCATAGCCGCAGTTTAGTGAAGGCTGTTGTCCTACTATTTCCAAGCCCTAATCTCTGTTTTGAGCCACAACTCGTTGTTTAAAAGGAACACATTAGTAGTAACACTTTTCACCAAGAATGCCCTGCTTCTTTTTTCCTATCTGCCTCTGCTAGTGACAGCTCTTTTTCAAACGTGTTTAGTTCACAGACTAGGGCAGTGGTTCTGAGCCTATTTACCAGGGCCATACAGGCAGCCAATACTACCTGTATGGCCCTGAGGATGTCACATGGGCTGCAACTCTGTGCTGATTGGGCTGCAGGTTGAGAACCATTTGGCAGGGGTGGCCAACCTGAGCTTGAGAAGGAGCCAGAATTTACCAATGTACATTGCTAAAGAGCCACAGTAATATGTCAGCAGCCCTCATCAGCTCCCCCCACTGCTCCCAGCACCTCCCACCCACCGGCAGCCCTGCCAATCAGTACCTCCCCTTCCCTCCCCATCAGCAGTTTTGTAGCATGCAGTAGGCTTGGGCGGGGGGGAGGGGGGAGGGAGTGAGGGCACGGCAGGCTCAGGGTGGGGTATGGGAAGGGGTGGAGTGGGGGGCAGGGCCTGAGGCAGAGCCAGGGGTTGAGCAGTGAGTCCGTCCCCCCCCCCCCCCCCCCCGGCACATTGGAAAGTTGGTGCCGGTAGCTCCAGCCCCGGAGTCGGTGCCTATACAAGAAGCCGCAAATTAACTTCTGAAGAGCCGCATGTGGTTGGCCACCCCTGGACTAGGGGCTTCATCTTTCAGTTGGGAGCTGAGAGTGCCCTGTATCTCACTGGAGAAAACATCCACCTCAAAGGATTAGGCATTGCCTTTCTGTGTTTCTTGTGTTGTGGTGTCAGATATCCCTATAAAATCTTCTAAGAAACTGGATTCACTTAAGTGTTTTGGTAAATGCTTCTCAGATGATCAGCAGATAGTCAGACTAAAAAATCGTAAGTTAGAGGAAATATTAATAATAATAAATTATACACGCCTTCCACCCTTCAGCTTTGTGAGTACTTGAATGTGGCTCAGCATCAGAAATTTTGAAGATTGAGCTCCTCTCTGATAAAATAAAAACACAGTAAGAGCTGATGCTGGTGTAAGTCTTTCCATTCAAAGATCCCAAGGTGCATAAACCTATTATGCAACCCATGAAGCAGCCCTAACATATCACGCTGTTGGAAAAAACAGGAAAAGTAGGGTGAAGAAAGGAAGAAAAACGAATACCAGTTTTTGTTTGGCATTCTGATGCACTCACCCATCCTAGATGGGTTTGATGGCCACACAAAAGGGAACAGGGAGTGTGGACTTTGAATTGTGTGAAGCCCAAAGGTTCTGTGAGGAATCCTGGCTCCAAGTCTATGGGCCTGTTCTACATGAGAAAATTTGGTTGGTTTAACTACATTAGTCAGGGGTGTGAAAAATCCACATCCTGGAGCGGGGTAGTTAAGCTGACCTCGAGGTGGATTACTTATGCAGATGGAAGAATCCCTCCCATCGGCAGAGGTTTTACCTACACTGAAGGACTACAGCTTCGCCACTGTCGTGTTTTAAGTGTAGACAAGCCCATAGAGTTTACTGCTCTGCCCTTCTCTGCTACTATAGCTGACTCTACTTCCAGGGTGCTGGTGGCCCCTGGTCTGTGGCCACTAGCCATGGAATTCAGTGGGCTTTGTATTCGGCTTTAGCACCCCTTTCGAAGAGATGGGGGAAGGAAAAAGGAATAGAATCCATGCTTTTGTTTAATAGAATTATGGTTTTGGTTATTCTACTATGGCGGCCTAAGGCCTACAGGCAGAGCTGTCAATCAGTTAACTGATTGCAGCATATATCTTTTTTGTAACTCAGACCTCTGAATAATTCATATCTTTAGACATACAAGGCTGGGTCATGACCTGTGGATCTTAGTCAGGTAAAATTCTCCATTGACTTAAGTGAGGAATTTTCCCTGAGTGAAGCCTGCATGATCAGGCTCTGTGTCTCTAAATTCATATATGTAATCCTCTTAGAAAGAAGACAATCTGGAAATATTTTTTAAAATTCTACTCCCCATGAATTCTTCACAAAAGAAGAAGCAAAAGCTTGTGGGCTGCTTTTTAACTTAAGCTCCTGTGTCTTGTGATGTTGCCGTGGAACAGTTATTTGCCTTTAGTTGTGTTTCCTTAGGGGAAAAAGGGTTATTGAAAAGGAAGTGTGTTTGTGTTCTTGTTTCTCTTGTTGTTGGGCATTAGCATTCACCTACTGTACCGCACTAGCTCTTTGGGTGCTGCTGAAATGTTGTCATTAATTCCTGCTAGTGTTACACATCTGACATTCTGCCTAAATGCAGCAATGTGTGGAAGTGCAGACTTCAGTGACAAACTAGCTATATAAATCAACGTTCAAAAATAGGGTTTATATAAATACAATCATAAACAACACACAGCATTTAAAATCAACCTGACCTTTTTGTTTAGAGGTTTTTTGACTGAGAAATGTGTACGAAGTACATTTGCTTTAACAAAAGGCTTTTCCCTTTTACTTAAGCTGATGTCATGACCTTCAAAATCACTTTGAGATGTCAACCTGTAGAATGAATTCTTGTATGTGTTATAAAAAAAAAATCTGGAATTTTCACTTTACTAGTTTCATAAAAGACTGTGCATCCGATGAAGTGGATATTAACCCACAAAAGCTTATGCTGAAATAAATTTGTTAGTCTCTAAGGTGCTACAAGTTTTTCTTTCTTATTTTCATAAAAGACTGTGTTTCCCAAACACGACTATCTGTCTCCATTTCCACTGTGATGAGCAAAGCTGTGCAGGCTTTCTAAGCCTGCAGCATTGATCATTGCTCCTGGGTCTTTCAAGAAAGAGTAGAACTCAGCTTTCTGTTATCACTGCATTATTCTAACCAATTTAAAATCTTGATTATTAGCATACAAGTGTGACAGCTGGAGAAGTGGCTGGGAGAAAGTCACAACCTCTGTGATAGAAATTGGATTTTTTTTAAAGCCCTACACCTTATTTCAAACCTGAGATACTTTTTAATTAATTTATGATGCGTTTGATTTTTACATAGACCTCTTGCAGTGTCACTGTAGCTTGTGGCGTTCCATTCACAATCAATAGTAAATGTTAAGGACTAGAGAAGATTAATAAAAAGCCTGCACAGGTTCTGCTCCCTCTGGTAAGGGCAAAACACACAGAATGTCTTTGCTCTACCAGATTAATTTGTTTTCCATCCCAACAGGAAAAATAAAAATGATTTGGCTTCACCCTCAGGCCCTGACCTACTCCATTGACTTATTAAACATATAGCAAGTGCTATTGGATATGTCTCCTCTCTTCACTCTAACTACAAGTTTCACTACCATTTTAAGAGTCCTGGCATTTATTTATTTTTCATTTTATTTCTAAGAAGCTCTTTTACCCTGGTAAATGTTTTCACGAGTTTTTCTTCTTCCCACAAATCAGCCTTTGAACAATCTTTTCAGGTACTAATCCAGCAGTAACTGAGACTGCTATCCAGTAAACAGCTGGCAGCCTCAACATTACTGGATGTATTGAGGGTGTTTAATGAAGTGAGGGAACCTAACATATTGCTTAAATAGAATTGCATGCTTTATTACCTTCAAAGTAATGTCATTAGATTCAAGGGAGAATTGGCCATCACCTCAGAAAGGACAATTACCAGTGGTTATGATTTAATTGTCACCTATTTTGCATTTAGAATGAAGCATCATCTAGTTTTACACCTCCTTGGGATTTAACCTTCTTGGAGGTTCAGGCTGGTGGCTGGCTTTGCCAATAGACTTGAAAGAAGGTTTATGCTTTGGATTGTTGTAGTTTCCACAGTCTAGTGCTGTAGAAATTGAATACATGTGTTTATGTTGAAATTGTCTGCTCTTTGAATTGTTCAGATGAGCCTGGTAGCACAGAACATGGACATAGTATGCTCCTAGAATAAAAAAACCACTTGCATATTTAATGATGATAAAACTATTTCTCCATAATACAGTTCCAGACAAAGACTTGATTCATTTATTCTAATTTTACTATATTCATTTTAGATTAAGGGGAGACGCACTCTTGCGTCTCATCTTTCCTTTCTTTAAGAAAGCAAACCATTTTAATAGGAAGTAAGCCTGGGAGCGCTGGCATCTGGTGGGGCTCACCTGCTCTTTATCTGACATCTGGGGTGGGAAGGTGATTTTGTGTTCCGAAACCAGAATTTTAGCACAGTGCTTTTAAACACTGTGACAAACACCTGAAAGGCTGTGGCACCAATCACATAATTCAACTGTTGCACCTCCATTCTTGCTCCCCAAACACCTATGTGGGAAGGGTGTACCACGAAGGGGTTTAGGGCCCGTGAGTGCAGTCCATGAGTGCAGTTTAGCACGTATATCTTGATCTGTCTTCAACCCCTACCCATCCTTCCAGCTCAGATTAATGAGTAATCTGTAGGTGAAGATGGGCATAGGGGACTGGTATTGTGCAGGTACCCCAGCCTGGCCCAAATAAAGCTACATCTAATGCTTCAGACTTAAAGCAATCATCAGAACCTGTGTTTGCGAGTCAGGGGCATGGAAGTGCAGAGCCTACATATTGCTGATTATCTTTCTAACTGCTGGCAGCATTGTCAGTCTCAACCATTCAAAATTCAGGTCAGACTCCAAAATACAAGATTGGCTTAAAAATTAAGAGTATTAGGTTTTCTTTTTTTTAATTACCTTTAGGTTTTCAGAGTCTTTTAAGGGGAAGCTGCCTATCCTCAAATTGTACACGGGCATTTAAGATTCAAATTCAGCCAGAAAAACACAAGAATTTGGGGCATACACTAATCCTCTCCAAGAGGTTGGGGAGCTGTCCTTCTATCCCCGTCCTTCTCCCTTGTCATGGTCATGTGTCTCTCCCTTTCCCACCTACTCTTGTGCTACACTTAATTCTTTTTCTGTGTTCCCCCACGGTGTCTTGTCCCTAGTCCATCCTCTACATTCACCTTGCATGTTTTTCCTCCTTTTCCAGTATACTACACTCACATTCCTCTTTTCCCCCCCATGTTCCCCTCTGTGTCTTTCTGGCTTTGTTGTGGGGTTGAGAGTGAGGCTATTTTCTGTCCTTTTGACAGCTGACCCAGCTACAACACAGCAGTTCTAAAGTTCAGGTAAAATTGGAGAGGATTGCTTATAAAATGTGAACCAATTGAAGTGGTTTTCAGAAACAAACCTTTTGGGCCAGACTCTGAGATTTGAGGAACTGAGGTCAAGTAACCTGGGCTGTAACAGTAGAGGTGGCAGAGGGAAATTCCATCTGTCTACAATCTAATTTCTTCAAATTGATGCAGGTCTCCAGCCCCTCTGAGTGGGTGTTCCTAGGGTGTGGGGGCAATGCTTGCTGCTCCCTTCACACCAGAACCTGACCTCATGCATTTATAGACCTACTATACCCACTACCTAGCAGCAGCTTCTAGACACAACCACCCTTACAGTTATGGAAGAGGAGCCAGGAGCAGTAGGTGATTGTGTGGGGGGCAGCTATCAGCTAAAACTCAGTAATTTTTAATAGTTATCTTGCTGTGTGTGTGTGTGCTATGTACCTGTTTGTTGGTTTGTTACAATACTCTTCTCTCCCCCATGGGTCCGATCTGACCCATAAACATGCATTTCTTTGATTAAAACCCCCTGGTAGAAATAGGGTGACCAGACAGCAAATGTGAAAAATCAGGATGGGGTGGGGGGTAATAGGAGTCCATATAAGAAAAACACCCCAAAATTGGGACTGTCCTTATAAAATCGGGACATCTGGTCACCCTAGCTAGAAATGACACATTGGTAATAAAAAGACATACAAAGACATGAGGTCTTCACTTGGTTTGTCTCCAGGCTTGACTCTATAGGCTCAAATAGGCTTATAGAAATTAAGCTGTTTTAGCTGCTGTATTTTGGATTATCAACAATGGCTGGATAAGGGAGAACAAGTTGAGAATTCAAAAATGATTGTTGTTAGTGGTGATATATGAAGCAGATGGAAAACAGATTTAGTTAAGCTGATTCTGCAAAATGGAGTGTAGCAAAAGAAACTGAATGAAAATAGCCTTTCATGGCTACACATCTCATATTGGAGACAAATTACATAGTGTACTGGAGTCCATTTGTATCAGCATTTATCCTCTAAAGGGACAGTTAGGGGGAGAAGATCATCACAAAAGCAAAAACCTTGCAGAGATCACTCTTTGTATCCCAGAGCTAGCTCACAAACTGACACCACAATTGCATTCAAAGCAGGAATAGACACAAGATGAAATATTTTTTTTAATAGATAAATGTATATAATATTAACATATGTAAATTACTTAACTACTGCAATGGGTTACAGTTAGAACAGTCGTAAACGTTTCTCAGTGTAACCCCAAACCATGTAAAATGTGTGTACATTTGGCTTTGTTAAAGATTGGAACCTTTCATTTGGGGAAAGGATCAAGCACGGGGGTGATGCATGGATTTGTGTTGAAACCAGCTGAGAGCAAGTGCCTTTGTCTGAATTTTGGCATGAGTATATTTGAATCTGAAAAGCAGGGTTGAAAATAGAGGAGGAACAAGGTTGAATAAAATGTTTGCATGAGGCCTTCTGAATTGAAGTCTCTCAATTTTACACTGCTCTAGTCCCCTCTTCATTCTGACTTTTCAGGCACCAGTAGCAAGTACTACTTGGACATTGTTGGTGGAGCATGTTAGGCATTAGAGCATGTGATGTTTGCAGCACTTTAGCTACATAGGAAAATTGAGCAATCCACCCCATGCCCTGATGTATGATTTATTAAAAGAATAAAAGTGTCTCTTCCCTAAGTAAGTCACTGCTGATACATAGTGAGTTTCCTAACTGTGCAAAGACCTAACAGAGGGATAAGATGGGCTTTTCAGTATATAAAAATGATGTGAATTTTAGCACAAGTGTTCTCAAAGAGAATTTGTTATGCAAATGATAGTTCTTCCATCACTTCCTTTTAATTGTGTAGTGAATGCAGATGACAATATGTATACTGCTCCTTTGTCCTTAGTACACAGTATGAAGACCACGTTCTTCCTATAAAGCAAGAAAATTTCATACTTTTCTTGTCTAAATTAAGATTTCTGTGATCCCTGAAATGCTGCAGCATTTCAGAGCCAATCTCTGTGTCAAATTTGAATTAACACTGAAGTGTCACAAGGTTATGATGAATCATAGCTATATACAATTCTAGATACCTCCCTGTACCCCTTTCAAGAGTCCTGGATTGTCCCTCTTATCTTTTATATAATTATTAAAGGGTAAAAAATTGTAGGGCCAGTTAACAAGAAGTAAATCATGAAGCAGACGTGATGTTTAAGCGATCTCAGTATCAAGGTATAGATGGGGGTGGCCAATTTGTAGCTCAGGAGCCCCCTACAACTCTTTTACAGTTAGTGGGGCTCATGGAGCCCACCCACACCCTTCTATTCTCCACCTACCAGACTTGGGCAGGGGAAAGCTTGGGACCTCTGCTTTGCAGCAGGGTGGGAGGGCTCAGGGCTTCAGTAAGTGCTTCCTGCAGGGTAGAAGGCCCAAGGTGTGACAGGCGTGCACCAGCTCTCGAACTTCTGAAGACTGTCGTGTGCAGCTCGCACGGTCAGTAAGTTTAGCCACCCCTGAAATCGATGGCAGTATCACAAGTACCACTGCTCAGTAAATGTTGGCTTTTTAGTAATGACTGCTGAATGTCTGGGGAAACAATCAATCATATCTGGCCAAATTCTGACCCTGTCTACACACATGAAATGCGTATTGAGAACAAATTAAAATACTGCAGAAGTGAGTGGATAGGAGAAAGGGTAGGAAGCACCTGAAAGTTTGTGTTTTTTCTATTAAGCATTTTAGAAGTCTTTTTTGGCTTTATCACCAACTACATCTGGGTCTAAAATCCTAACCCAAGATGCTGGATTCTCCTTTCAAATGGATGGTCTCAGCATTCTGATGGATACCCACTTAGCATGTCTCTTTAGTGCCAGTGTTTTGTTTCATGGGAAATGGAATTCAGGCTGAGATAATTACTGTTATTTTCTTAAGACAGCTGAAAATCTTAGATAACATTTCAATGAATGTCTGCACACTTTCATTTACTGTTCATCTATATTAGGCAAGATGTTCTGATTCTTGGGTTCAGTATCAACTTTAACTTACTTATAATAAAGCAAACAGAGAATGAGTGTTCCTAACTTTAAATACACCCCATTGCTATAAAAAGGGACAGAAATAATAGTTTTATTCCCCACCATCAAATCGTACTGGTCAGGAAACTAGCAATTAAAGTCTCATTTGTTTTAATCTTAAAAAGGAAAAATAGTCTGTTTTACACACATTCCTAGCAACTGATATATCCTTGCAGTGCAGAAATCTCCAGTAACTGAATTAAATTTCATTAGTCTGCAGTCAGCACAACAACAAAAAAACTTTTATAATTTGTCTTTATGTACATTTCTTAATACAGGATATGTCCAGTAACTGAGAACGGTAAGGTCACATTTTTGAAAGAGTAACAGTTCCCTGTCAACAAAAAAACCACCCCAAAATAAATCCAAACAAAGCAGGGAGTAAAAAGGCTAACGTATGTCATTAAGTATTCTTTACAAGTTGCAATGTACACACCAATCACTGCCTGTTATTCAATGCTGCTAATGGGGACATTGAAAGAGACTTACTGTACAGGTGTTGAATCTTGATTTAATAAACAGTTTGTATTAGTATCAAACTATATCAAAAGTCTAAAAAAACCCATGAGAATTATTATTTTACAAATTGTCTTGTGCTGTAAAAAAAAAAAAAAAAAAGTCTAACCTGCAGTTTAACAAAAAATATGAAATGTGCATTTTTGCAGCATGGACACCAGTGGCTGGAAAAATGTGACAGTCTTAAGTAAGAAGTGCTAAAAGGCTCAATCGGCTACTTCCAGATTTCTCTTTGTCCCCAACAATTTCATACAGCTTAGTTAACACATAGATCTCAAAGTGTAACATGTAGCAAGCTTCATCCTGTACTTTTTGTGCAATTAAGACACCAATTGAGTAGATCAAGCATGGATTTCAATAGTAGGGGTGTGCTGCAAAAAGGAATATAGTACTAGGATCACTACAGGAGACAGAAATATATAAAACAGTCAGTGGAGTTTCTTTATGCAAGTAATAGGAAAAAAACAGAGAGCCTTAGTTATACACCTGTGAAATCAATGAAGTTGCATGGCTGTAACACATGGCAGAAATCGGCCCATCCTATGCTTTTGAAAATCTACATCTTCCTGAAAGAAGCCATTGTGGAAAGTCTGTGTCTAAAAAGACATACTTGAGAATTGGGGTAAATTTTATCCATAAGCTGCAAAGGCCATATATTCCCAAAGATACTAAAATGAATATAGCCAAGATAAAATACTGTTCAAAGGCAATAGACGATTTCACATATTTCTCACAGAACACAGAGACTAAGGAACCAATAATTAAAGGCAGCAATATAAAAACTAGTCAAGATGCAACAGGTGGATGCAACATAACTTGTCTTAATTGGCACTTACCACAGTAACTCTAGCTGCAATTTGATAAATATAACAACAAACATCTGTGTCAAAATATGTGGTGCCTTTAACCACTTATTTTCTTAAACTAGTTAAAATTGTTGATCTGAAAACTAACAAGAGAAATAATATGAAAGGGAGGGCAGAAAAATAATCTAGTCATTTTCAGATTTAGTTAAACATATTCTTAACTAATAGTGCCCATGCAAAACCTTCTGTTTTCTTGCTCAACTGAAGTGGCAGCTTGCGGTGGACGGGCAAAATCCACCACTGCAACAATTCTTGGTTATGAAGATCTTTCCTTTAAAAAAAAAAATGGAATTGGATGCAGTAAGCTAAAAAGTGTGTATACCGCTATACACTACATATGGTATATTTTTATATATACACTGTGTGTGTCAGATGTACACACACCCACACATACCAATTTCACCTTTAGCAGGAGATTAAAAGTCAATAGATAATGAGCCTTGTGCAGCATCCTCTCGTCCTCTCACATAAATTTCACAAGGAATCTCCTCCATCACCCTGTCTTCTATGACCTGCTCAGGGCAGTCATGGGCCTGTTTAAATGTGTAACTACTTTTCTTGAAGGTGCTATTAAATGTTTTCATCGGCTGAGGTTGTGCAAAATCATTGCGGAAAGGAAGTTCCATCGAACTGAGGTTGGTCCTACTTTGTTTTATACTGGAGGCTTGAGAGCCACAGTGATGGTCATGAATACATCTTGAAGCAGTAGAGGAGCGTCTCATTTTTTGATAGTTCTCAAGTTCTTCTGATAAGTCAGCCAAGTCTGTAGAAATCTCTTTATCCCTTAATGAGAACAGTTCATAATGTGGAGGATCAAATACTTCTTGGAAGCCGGTTTTATTAAAAGCAGTTTTGCAGGCCATAACCTTTTTGCGAGGCTGCTTTACTTGCACCAGAATTGAAATTATGAGAAGAACCAAAACTATCCCTGAAGTAATTCCAATGATGGTTCCATGAGTTTTGGTGATTTGTTCAAACAATCCAGTCTTTTTCTTCTCTGCAAAAAAAGAGACAGGGTTGGCCTTTGAGTCTGTCTAAAATGTTTGATCAAAAATAATTCAGTAAAATTTGAGGTTTGACTTTGTATGCAAAGATTTAAGATAATGAAAAGTGTAAATGACAGAGCAGGTCATATGCTGTTGTCACTCATATGGGTGAAAATGTCTATTAATTAAGTATTGGCTCCATTAATGGGCACTGCATCCCTGTGAGAGCAGAATTTGGCCTTGTATGTTTTAAGTATTAGTCCTTACTCAGACAAAACTCATTGGTTACAATGGAGTTTTGTCTTATAAGGGATGAGCAAGGACCGCAGGACTGAGCCCACTGATCAGCGTGCAATTTCAGGCAAGTTTTCTATGCACAGGACCATGCTCTGCTCTTACAGAAGTGTGTGCTATTTTCCCTGAGGTTCACACAAACATTCAAGAGCAGAATATGGCCCATAGTTTTGAGGGAAAGAGAAGTTACATTAGAACAACCTTAGAAATATAATGAACCATTATACTGATTCAATATGGCAAATCCCACAAATCTATAAATTCAGCAAATCCAATACCCTGCCTTCAGCAGTGACAAACACTTGATACTTCAGAGGCTGCTGGGACCCTCCCCTAATCCAACAACATACCTATTTAGTTGGGGTGTGGGTTCCTTCCTGACCCCTGTAGTAATCAATTCACATTCTGAAATCTAAAATTTGATTAAACAGCATATCATTACTTTAGCTTGCATAGCTACAAATGCTCATACACAAAGGGCCCAATCCTGCTCCCATTGGTGCCCATGGCAAAACTCCTATTGATTTGAATGGAGGAAAAACCAGGCCCCAAAATTATCTAGTCCTTTAAAAAACAATAACCATATCAAAAAAATATATCTAACCATATTATTTATCTGGACTTCACTGGATGGTTTCATGACTGGAATGAACTGTACCTACGTATTGTGTTGCAAGTTATTTAACAGTTCACATCGTAAGATCAGTTTAAAAGAAAAAGAAGAGGAGCTCTTGTGGCACCTTAGAGACAAATTTATTTGGGCATAAGCTTTCGTGGGCTAGAACCCACTTCATCAGATGCCTGGATTGATATGCGATATACGCCATCACGTGCCAGCAATGCCCCTCTGCCACGCACATTGGCCAAACCGGACAGTCTCTATGTAAAAGGATAAATGGACACAAATCTGACATCAGGAATTATAACATTAAAAAAAACAGTAGGAGAATACTTCAATCTCTCTGGTCACTCAATAACAGACCTAAAAGTGGCAATTCTTCAACAAAAAAAACTTCAGAAACAGACTCCAACGTGAAACTGCAGAACTGGAATTAATTTGCAAACTGGACACCATCCAATTAGGCCTGAATAAAGACGGGGTGGTTAGGTTTTGTAATGACCCAATTTCCCCCATACTAATTTTCCCCTACTGTTACTCACACCTTCTTGTCAACTGTTTGCAATGGGCCACTCTCATTACCACTTCAAAAGTAATTTTTCCTCCCTTGGTATCCTACTGTTAATTGAATTGTCTCGTTAGACTGACCTCCTACTTGGTAAGGCAACTCCCATCTGTTCATGTATTGTGTATTTATACCTGCTACTGTATTTTCCACTCCATGCACCTGATGAAGTGAGTTCTAGCCCACAAAAGCTTATGCCCAAGTAAATGTGTTAGTCTCTAAGGTGCCACAAGGAGGACTCGTTTTTTTGCTGATACAGACTAACACAGCTACTACTCTGAAACCTTAAAAAAAAAGTTACTCGATAGCACTTCCTATGAAAGTACACAAGATGGCAGTATCTGATCACAGCAGGTTTCCCATGCTTAGGGACAAATTTCTAGAAATTGTTTTGCTCTGGAAAAAGTATTTGTCCTGGATGACTAAAAGAAATGTGTATGAATACAACAGAATATTCATTAGAAAACAGTAAAAATATTTACTGCTTTCTGTTGTTTTTTTTTTGTTTGTTTTTTGCTGTGATGCCAGGTATTAAAAATTCTTAAAGCTAAAATATAATGGATAATTTAGTTCAGCATACAGTAGTTAAAAATGCTGGGCAAGCTGGTATGGCTTTGTTGCTATATATTTAATAAATACATCTCACATATTGCAGTAGGTGTGTGAAGCATTCTAGGAAAGGTGTATATTTCAGAAAAGCACCTGTAGTTAAGGCAGACATCTCAGAAAATCATTTCTGATTAGGAATGTGTATAATACTTGCATAGGCAGAGCTTCAGGTGCAGCAAACTTGATTTTTATTATAGAAATTTGGGAGCCACTGATCAGTTTTGTTAATCGAAATAAATAAAACAAAGATGCTGTGACATGATACATTTTAGCTTAGTAACTACATTTATATTATTTTCACACTAACATAAAGGGGCCTCCTTCAAAAAACAAGGATTTTCCCCCACAAAAGCATCAAGGTTTAGGAATAGATGGTAGCGGTACAAATCAGGCAAATACAGAAACATATACTTAGTAGGCCCAATGTTGTGTGTGAAGTTTAAAGTATACTTTGTGAAGGGCATGTGATGTTTCAATTATAGGGCAGGCACATTCTTCAACCCTGCTCACAGGCCTCTTGGTTTTAAATTAAAAATTTGGAACATCTCCCTGAGTTTAGTAGAATAGCTGTCTTCAGCACATTTGCAGGAAAAGATGTTTTATGACTTTCTTAAATGAAAGGCTAACTGACAATCCTGGATCACCAAGGTTATGCTTTGCACTATATTCACCTTTGCAATGATTTTCATCCCAAGGGTATGCACAGTTTTGAATGCCATTGCAGACCAAAGAATTATTGATGCACATGTTGCTATGGCAAAAGTAAGTGCTGCCTGAGCATGGAGCTGCAGGAGAGAAGAAAAAACAAGTTATGAGTTGCCAAGAGCTCACAGAGTGCACAAAATCTGTGAAGAAACTTTATATTTCTCAATATACATATTCATTCTTTCACTGAGTGATTTAAGATTTCACATTACATGAGTTTTCCCGCATATCCCTTACTAAGTAGCTTAGTATACGCCCATTTGGGGTTACTTCTGGAAGCACAACAGACACTCTGAACAAAACAGTACTGATCAAACTGGTTAGCAATAAGAGCCATACACTGGTTGGCCACCCAATGCACGTGATGGAAAAAGCTTCTATAGTCTTAAATGCCTGTCTTATAGCATTATATTGCATTCTGAATTACTTCGTGATTTAGATTGCAGTGGAGCCCAAAATGTGCCATATGCTTTCCAAACTCACAGGAAGTCAGCTTCTTCCCTGAAGAGTATACTTCCTACCTGTACAGAATACCATAGCTGCATCATGCTTTACAGATGAATGAGACATGACAAATTCCTGCTCTGAAACATAAAAAGTTGAAGGGAGATGCTGTGTAGGTCTGAGGCAGCTGAAGTTCCTACCCTTCTTCCAGCACTTCCAAACCTAGGCTGTTAAGTGAAAGTCAAATTCCAGTTCCTGCAGACTGGGAGGGAACAAGCTCCTCAGTCGAGGTCCCTTTCCTAAGAACTCTTCTTTCTCCTCCTCAGGATTTCAAATCTTGGCATTTTCAAACAGAACATCCCTGCTGATATCAGCCATTGAGACAGTCCATATGAAGAGAGATGTAGCTTGGCCTCAAGCCCTACGGGGCTTTGTAGATTAAAGGAGACACCATGAATAGAATCCAAAAGCAACTGGGAAGCTAGTACCAAAAATACATTATATAGCTAAAGTAGCAATCCACTGGTAACACTAATAAATAGTAGCATTTAGCATTTCTATAGTGCCTTCCTTCTGATGATCTCAAAGTGCTTTACAAACATTTAGAAATGCCTGTCAGGTAGGCACCAGTAGTGTAAACACTGTAACAAACCTGCCACCTGTGACTTGATGGTTATTGCTATACTGTATACAGTGGTCATTTGGCCCTTCATGGTGAAAGAGGTGAACCCCTTTAAGGGAGACCAGCCTATACTGGAAGCTGTTTATAAGAAATCTGAAGAAATAATATAACTATACATTCTCTCTAAAGAGGATTTTAAATTTCTATCATATTACACGCCCTTGACATTAGAACACAGTGTCAAAGCATCCATTTTCAGTATATATAGCATATTCTTTCTGCTTTAGGACATTTGCTTTTGATAGTCTACCCAATATAGTTTTTGTGTTCCATTTTTCTACATTAATAATGTAGTATTTCTACACTAGAGATTTCTGTATAGCTCGAAGTCAGTTACATATCAGCATTGATTTTCATGCAAGGACAGTGGTGTACAGCTCAGAAGTTCTAATTCTGTCCAGGAGAAGGTAGTGACTTGTTTTGCTCACATGTCAGCTTATTACACATTTCCCAGATGATAACTCATGCTTGAGCATCTGGGGTTCACAAATGCAGAAGTGAACCCAAGGGGTAAGTGATGGAGAAGATGGCAAGTGGGAAAGGGATAAAGTTCTGCCATGTCTTTTCCTCAGTTAAACCCCTGGGCCCTGAGGAATTAATGGAGGTTTTAAGCCTATATTTCTTAACCCTCTAAATTTGCCTTCCTAAAACTAATGTATTTTTACTGCTGCTTCACGTGACCCCATTTCTTACTGTGCTGAATTCCACAGGCTCATGTGCACTGCCTCTGATCTTTATTTTCATGTTATCAATCGGTACCTCTATATTGGAAAGAAATAGATCCATAGAGATCCTCTGTTTGTAGTCTCAACTCTTTGGATCATAAAGCTTTTGTCATACATAATTTAAGAACTTATTAGAAGATGCATGTTACCCAATTTTTATCTTAGTAGTTTCAATATTTCTAAATATCATTGATTGTTTTCACATACCTTCTTTGACTGGGTGTTGCAAAAATTTAATTATTTGGAAAGTGCTTTGAGATCCTTTGAAGAACAGTGCTTTATAGTATTATTAATTCATGGGAAGTTGTGGAGAAGAGGCACTGTATGAATTAACAATGAGAGGCTTAAGGCAGTAGAGGAGGAAGGGAATATTTGAGACATTGCCTTTTTAAAGCACATTTCCACTTATCCATTTAATTTCTTTTTACTATTTTAGTTTGAAGGTATAGTGATTTTGAACCAGATATGCAAAAGAGCTGAGCACCCAACAGGTAAGCATCCAAATAAGTGGCCAAATTTTGAAGGAAGTGCTGCTCCCATTTAGGTGCATAAATAAGGGTCAGTTTGTTCTCAATGGGAGATGCTGCATCCTGAGCTCTTTTGAAAATCTGGCCACTCCTTTATTTTAAGTGCCAGTAGAGAAGAATAAGGTCCCAAGGTTTTTGCCTGCTCAAACTCTGGCTGCTTCTTTAACTATAGTAGAACCTCAGAGTTATGAACACCAGAGATACGAACTGACAAGTCAACCACACACCTCATTTGGAACCAGAAGTATGCCATCAGGCAGCAGCAGAGACCCCCTCTACCCTCCAAAAAAGCAAATACAGTGTTAAAACTTAAACTACTAAAAAAACAAAGGGAAAGTTTAAAAAGAGATTTGACAAGGTAGGGAAACTGTTTTCCATGCTTGTTTCATTTAAATGAAGGTGGTTAAAAGCAGCATTTTTCTTCTGCAAAGTTAAGTTTCAAAGCTGTCTTAAGTCAATTTTCAGCTGTATTAACTCAATGTAAACTTTTGAAAGAACAACCTCTATTCCCAAGGTGTTTGTAATTCTGAGGTTCTATTGTACTTAACTAGTTGCTGCTTTATTGGAAAGAGAACCTGTTCTCATGCTAGTGCCCAAGCCACATCCTTACATGCCCTTCATCCTGAATGACAGAGGATAAAACTCATGCAGCTATAGCCCTTATGAATATAAAACTGAATCAGCTACTGTTCTGGTTGGAAACATGGAGGTTAGCCTGGATAGCACCACGCACTGAATAGCGCAAACAGAAAAAGACCTCAAGTGATTCAGAGTGAGAAATGGGTGCGTATCCAGCATTTCAAGTAGCATATATAAAGAGAAAAAAAATCTGCCAATTAGAGTGGAAATGTTGGAGATCCAGATCAAAGCTAACACTATTAAGCTTCTTCGACTTGAGAGCACATGTGGATGGAAGAACTGACTAGATTTTTTTTTTAAATGTAGAAAAGACATAAAACTGATCATCCACTCCTGCAAGGTGTAATTTCTGGAACACCAAAGGAGAGTAGTTGTTAGATAGAACTGAATGCTTTTTGAGGGAAGAATAACTATGGGACATAGCACCAGACCAGAAATTTGATGAAAGCTGAACTTTTTTTTGTAATACTTTCTTTCAGCCATGTCATTTTGAGGTTCACAGTAGGGTATGAAATTTGACTGTTTGAAATATACCTGGATGATGTATTTTAAACAATAATTCTTTCCTTTTTCTGTCCCTAGATTTTTTTTAAAAGCATTTTGGTTTTGAAATATGTACATTCCCAAGAACTGAGAGTTTGAGTCCTGGCAAAAGAAACTAAGGTCTTTTTTCTTCTAAGGAAGATCAGCTGAGTACCATGCAGTTTACTGCAAATGGAGAAGGGGGAGAGTCTTTTGAATGAGAATTTAAAAATTGAGATTGTGTGGACACTGAAGACTTTGGCGTTTTCCTCAACAGTAGAGATCTGCCCTAATATACTTGGCAAAAATTTCTGGAGACTCCGCTAATGATATTGGGCAACCAAGAGTCTGCTTTATCCCCCAAGTCCTGGTCAGCCTGTAAATGAAATTGATTTTTCATGACATGTTCAGTTTTCAAGTATCTATGAATGAACCAGGAGCCCTATATCTAGCTCAATGGTTCTCAAATTTCTGTATTGGTGACCCCTTTAATACAGCAAGCCTCTGAGTGTGACCCCCCCCTATAAATTGAAAACACTTATTTAAATATTTAGCACCATTATAAATGCTGGAGGTGAAGTGGAGCTTGGGGTGGTTTCTGACAGCTCGCGACCCCGCCATGTAACAACTTCATGACCCCCTGAGGGGTCATGACTCAGTGTGAGAACCTATGGTCTAGCTATAATACACTACCATTATAACAACACCTGGCTCTTACCTAGCATTTTTTATCTGTAAGATCTTAAAGTGCTTTACAAAGGAGGTTAGTATCATTATCTCCATGTACACTGAGTGTTAATACTTGGTACAATGGTACATTGATTCTTGTGTCAGAACGTTGTCTATCGTAGATAACGAACATAGCTAAATGCTATTCAGTGTTCATCTACCTTTAGATAGTTTGACTGTGCTTTACTAAAAGAGGATGATGTCTCTCTGTAAAATATTCAGCGCACAAGCAACTCTAATGAAAATGCCTTCTGTTCCTTTCACAAATGTAGACCCAGATTGTGCTAGTTAGTCACTGGGGTGGTATATAGCCATCCCACCTCGTGGGGAACTAAAATAATTATGCCCCAGAAAGCACAGTCTTTCCCTTAGCTACCTGATGTTCAGGGGAGTTTTTCTGCACCCACCCAGCTTCATGGACTGGTATGGAGAAGGAGCAAGGCTTTGACTTCTCTCTGTTGAGTATTCCATTCCAAAAGGAGGGGGTTTGTCGTATCAGCTGCCAGGATAGAACACATGGGCTGCACTCCCCCCACCCCAATCACTTATACTGGAAACTTGTCAAGAAGAGCAAAAGGATTAGAAGGCTCCTTGCAACCTCTCTCTGCTGTACAAGGGGCAAGGACCAACTGGCCCCATCAATATATTCTCTCTTCTAATAGCCAAGTATTTTACATGGTACTGCTAGCGCCGCCTATTCAGGTTGCCCAACATTTCCCATTATAGGACTCTGTTTTCAGTAGCATGTCACTGTGCAAAACCCCACCATCTGAGCTGAACATTTTGCATGCTGGGTGTCTGCCTCAAGCTGAATTTTTTTGAAATGTCAGCCAAAATGGTTCAGCTGTTTCCAAGAAGACAACTAAGTAAAAAAACAATTTGTCTGTTAAATTCTTGACTCTCCCCCCCCCCCCCCTTTGAAATGCTCCAGTGTTCCAATGCCTTGAAACAGGGTCCTGAAGCTTTTTGGTGGTGGCCTTGTGATAGGGATGTGACTTTTGCCATCCCTATGAAAATCTGCCCAACTGATAAGTCTTTGAAAGTCATACATGCTCAGTAGAGGCTTAACAGTTAGAAACTTCAGCTGCTAACAATCTCTGTCCCTACTGAGCATGCTCCCAGCTCCTAGTGGCTGACTGGACTGCATATGCACCAGCCCCACAAGAGTGACTGAGGATGCTTCAGTCCAAGGCTACAGGGATAAAGCTGGACTTTTCTGGTAATCGCTGCTCCAGGCTTGGAAGCAGCCAGGCACTGGAACTGAGAGCAGAGAGCCATAAGAATACTACATTGAAGAATGTTCTTCACGTTGCAAAAGCAAGCATTCAGAAGTTAGGAAATGCCAGATTTAAGGTTTCCTGCACACAATACAGTCTTTCCTGACATGATCACCTACTCTTTTTCCACAGGACCCCTGCTCTGGGGTTGAAGCAGGGTTGTGTTGTAAAAGCTTTTTTCCTGTAGGACCCTCTCTCATTTGTTGAAAAAGTTGGAAGGTACGTAGTGAATGAGAGAGGGAATTGCAGGAAAAGAAAGGCGGGTGTCATGGTTAAGACAACTGAATGCCACTCTGATGGACTGGATTTGATCCCTGCCTCTGTCACACAAAGTTCCTATGTGATGCTGGGCATGTCATGTAAGCCAGAATTATTCACAGGCAGGTCACTGATTAAGAATTCCTCATTTTCTGGATGCCCCACTTGGGACCCTGGGGCCTGATTTACAGAAGTGGCGCCATTCACAACTACAACTGAAGTCAATGGGAGCTGTGCCTGAATACAAAGTGCTTAGTACTCTGGTCCTAGGCATTTCACATTAGGCACCCAGACTTAGTGGATACTTTTAACCTTAATCTCTTAGTGCCTCGGCTCCCAATCTGTAAAATGTGAATCATGTTACGCCCTCACTTCACAGAGGTGTTATGAAGATAAACATTTGAAGTACTCAGACACTATAGTGATGAGCACCATGGAAGAATCCATGAGGAAATAGACTACAGTAATAGGGCTTAGGGCCACACATTGGACACCGAGGAGAACACAATATTGAAATATGATCAAGTGAGCACCATCCATTCAGTGCACTGAATAAGTCAAGGCACCTGTGGAAAAAAATAGTATGTAATCACTTAAGATCATAACGCATATGCACAAGGCTAAATTAAGGTTTCACAGGCAACCTTAATACTGGCATTTCCTTATTTGAGTGCTTGATTTTGCAAACTTAATAAGGTTCTTTTAATATAGGTAGTTGCATCAGGGGAAAAACCAAAACACATTCTATTTTATATCTTGTCCCCTTTAGCTGAGTTACACTATTTCAGTCACATCTGCAGTCTGCAATGGGTAGGCGTGAACTGAATATGTCATGCAGAATTAGTTCATTTATGTAAACCTCTTCAGAAATATTGATTGTTTTCATGGATGGATTCATACAATTACAAATCAGTAGCCATGTAGCAGAAGAAAAGTGCTCAACAATCTGAAAAAAAAGCAAGCACATACATTTCACTATTCTGAGCACTGAAGTTTGCTTATAACAAGGATATTTTAAAAATGCATTTTTTGTTAAGATACAGGAATTGCTCTGTTTCATCAGCCTTATTTTTTTAAACCGACTCATTATCTTTCTCCTTTTCCTGAGGTATCAAACCTCAAGCTGGGAGATATGTACAGTTGTTCTTGCCTATCTTTACAGCCTTGCTTTTGGCAATGATTTTTTGATTAGACAGACTCCTTTCTTTGAAAAAGCAGGTATCTTTATACCTGTTCATCACTTCAGCTTGTGGGAGAAGCAAGAATGGGGAAAAAAAAATCAATATTTATAATATGAACTGATAGTTTGACCTGTTGCAACACATCTTCTAAATTCAAAGCTAGATCATAGCCTCACCACAACTACCATTATTATTCATCACTGTAGCAGAGGAAGAAGTGACCTGAAGAAAAACAGCTTTTGTAATTTTGGTTAGCAATCAGTACCTAAAAGTGGTAGTTACAGAAAAGGAATGTTAAAGTGTGAAAAGTGTATTAAAACCCTAGACAAGTTTCTAGAATATCTGTAGTTGTTTCTTAAATGTCATATCCATAAAGTTGCAATATCATATTCCTCTTAAAAATCACCATCACAACAGAAAGATTATTTCATGGCAAGTAAATTTTTATGAGTGTATAATTTGAACTCTAATGTTTTATGAAACAACAATAAAATATACTATAAAACAGACTTTAAACTTTAAAAAAGTTCAACCCTGCAAGGTGTTGAGCAGTATCACTTCCAGGATGAGGCAACGAAACAGCAGCATTGACAATTAGTTTTGCTCTCTTTACAACCACGCTTGTACAGTATCTATTATTCAGGTCACATTTGTTAGAAACTTAATATTAAAGAATGATTGTACTAGAGTCAGATGACAGGCATGCAATAAGCAAACTCTGCGCTAGGTTTCTTATACTGCTCTTCCAACATACCTCATGCCTGCTCTACAGTTCCAAGCTCTGGCCTCTCTTGCAGTGAGCCTGCCAATTATCTGGTGTGATATGGATGTGTGTCCACATGGGAACAGATTAAGGCTATGAAACTCAGCCAGATTAGGGGTACAGTATGCAGAATAAGGGGTTGTATATTAACCTACCATTAAATGTAGTGCCACCTAAAACATCCTTTTAAAACACCTTAAAACATAAGCCTTGCGAGCATCATCATTAAACCTTTTCTATGCAATCCATACAGAATCTCAGAACAGCATTCACGGTCCTGGTCTTAACCTATGGAGTCCTTAACAGATTGGGACCTAACTCACTCAAAGGCTGCCTCACCATCCAAGAGATCTTTGCTCCACAGGCAACACAGCAGGGGCAATCTAGGTTTAGATGATCAGATGCTAGGGAAGAGCAGGACCCTGGCTATGGAACTCCTCACAAGAAAGGGCTTAGTGTCAGAGACTGTCTCTTACTGGGTTCAAATGTAAGGCAGGTCTTTATGAGAGAATCTTCCCCCAGGAACAGTGCCCATGAATAATAATAAAGTGAGTACTTTGTTCCCTCTGAATAGGGATGTGTGAATTGAGAATCAACATTTTTTATTATGCCTGGTGCTCACATAACACAAAGCTGATGCTTTTTCTTAAATACATTCAGCGCTTGGCTACTAAGAAGATAACGGAGGATGTACTTACGATCAACAAATGAAGTGAACAGCATTCTGAATCTGCTGAGTCTGCTACCCTCATCTGCCCACATCCGTACCACTCCTGTTCCAGTCTGCAGCATCACATCATTTGCTACTGTGCTGCAAAACTTTGCCTTCAGGTTTTCAATAGAACTGCTTCCATCATACACAGCTACAAAGTTTCTCTTGCATTCGTTTGAATGCTCCATTTGGTAGTCCAGGAATCTCAAATAAATCTGTTTAAAACAAAACCCCACAACCTCTAAGAAAGGTAAAACAGAATGCCTTAGTAATAAAACAGGACAGAATTTTTCTCTTAGCCTCCCAGTGGACCCTGATTACAGTATTCTGCCCTCCTTATATAGGCACAGAACTCCCAGGTCACAAACTCTTATGTTCTATGCTTACAGTTCCATAACCAGGGATTCCCTCACAAAATGACATCATTATGGAATATTATTTGCAATTACTTTTACCTTAAGTATCAATAAATGACAAGAACTTTCCACTGAAAACTGACTAACTTGTTTTCTCTCCATAAGCTTACAAGAAAAGCAAAGCTCGTAATACAAAACAGTGCAGGCTGAAGAGAGCTGCTCTCAAGCACATTCTTGAACAGATATAAGGAATATATAGGAAGAATGCAAGGATTTATTTTTCAGGATTTTGGAAAAGGCTTTTTCCTGTAGAGGGTTTCTGAACTTTAGAAAGATGGATTTAAAAAAAACAAACCACCACCACCAGAGAAATCTAGTTGAAGAGTCCTAAAGTCAAAAATAAGGAAACAAAAGTCCTTAAACTCAGCATGGAGGCTATTAAAATGAATCAGTCACAGAAGGCACAAAACCTAAATAGAAGCAGGAATGCAAAAAACAAACAATTAGAGTTAAAGGGTAAGATTCAAGAGGTTATGTGAGCCAAACTGGTATCCCTCAGAGGCTGGAAATCCAACCCAAAGACAAGAGTGCGGACCATATATTACAGCAGATCATACATAAGGAATTTAAGAAGACTAAGGTGGAACTTGAAGTGCAGATAGACAAATGTAAACTATTTGCCTTTAGATGCATCTGGAGCTGAAATCTGTGAGACTTTGTAGATTTGCTGAACTTGCAAGGAGTAAAGGGAACAACTAAGGAGATTTCTGAGCATGAGCCAACCTCTACTTGATGTGAGGTTAGAAATAAGCTTCTCATATGGGCAAGCTATTCCAGAACTGCCCACTCAAAGTTATCACCTTTCTCTAAGTCTTCTGATACCGGCTACCGTAACAGACAAATTACTAGACTCAGATCGATGATGATCTGATAGAACAATTCTTATTTTTCCTGAATGCGTGAGACATGATTTTAAAAGTAAAATAAAAGATCATGGTTTATATTTTCATACTAATGTTTTTATTTTCTACATCAGAATGACAAGTTCCTTTTGAAAATTCCCCCCCCACCCACCCCAGTATTAAGGGATTAGTGAGAATCAGTGGGACTTGTGCTCCTTAGTTATTTAGTGCTTTTAAAAAACTTCATCCTTAAACCATACTAGGAGCTTATCTGCACAGAGACCTAGTGAGCAGCAAACCAGGGTGTGAATGTACAGGACACTAGCTTTCCATGCACTAAATTGTTGTGTAGACCCTGCCACTGGGCACTAAAAGTTCTGCAGCATGCTTTCACATACTGCTGTTTCAAACAATGTCTACACTACAATAAAGCACATATGGCTGGCCTGTGTCAGCTGACTTGGGTTTGGGGCTATAAAATTGCAATGCAGATGTCCAGGCTTGGGCTTCAGCCTGGGCTCTGGGTCTCTGCTGCAATTTTATAGCCCTACAACCTGATTCAGCTGACAAGGCCAGCTGCAGGTGTCTTATTGCAGTGCACTAAGGGTATGGCTACACAGCAACAAGGCCCACAGGCAACTTCATGGGTGGCAGGCTAGTACATATTCCCCCCTAGCAGCCTTAGTACTCCAAGCCATTGCACCTCCCAGTGTTCTCCACAGGCAAGATGCTGGTAGTATGCCCCTTATGCACCATGTTTGAAGGCCGGCCTATCCCATATTATTTTTTCCAAATACTTTCTTTAGTAGTTTACATCTGAAACGTTTTCACTGTAACCTGCTTCAGTCTGTGCTCAGTATTGCAAATTGTAAAGTACCATTTAGGTGAGTGGTTTTTGTCTCTCCTCACTGTCCCCCATTATTACAGCAGCTGTAGCTTTTGTTGGCTTCATATTCCCCTGAAAGTCAGAGAGAGCTGCAGGTAAGTGCTCAGCATTTAGCCTGAAATATGCAACTCTCATAACTATTGCTTAATTGGATTTTTATTCCTGCTGTGGAACTATAATGGAAGGAATAAAACATTAATACTCACTCAATCTAGCACTCATATTGCACCATTGCTCTGTGCTGTGTACACAAATCAATGGCACAATTTTTCCAAAAAGTTTCTGCTCAGCAAAAGATGCATCTGGTTTCTATGCCTACTGAAAAGAATTTTCAGGATTTCTGCTGCCCTCAGAGAAGGTAATAATATCAGAGGCTTCCTCATTAGACTGTCGATTAATATATTATAGAACTTTTCTGAATCCTTGAAGGTTATCCTCAGAATTTCAATGATGCATAAGGTTTTTTTTTAAGTCTTCAAATGACTGTCAATTTTCAGATTTATTTTTATTACCAAAAAAAAAAAAAAAAAAAAAATCAAATTTGGGAAATTGAAAACCTTTTTTCTTTTTCTCATAAAAGGAAAAAACACCTGAGGCTGCTCCATACAACCGTTCATGTCATAATCCTGTCAAAACCAGAACTCAGGAGACCAACTTTAGCACAACAGTTTAAAAATAAGTGTAAAGCTCAAATCATTTAGGAAAATAAACTAATCTCAAGACCCACTCAACTACAGAACTGGCTTTAAGCAACATTTAATAATATTTATTAAAATAATTTAGGCATGGAATACTCAAATAGAAAACAGAGAAACTGATTTTTGTAAAATCATTTCTGGAAGGATAATTCCTATAACTCACTCTAGGATAGAGCTCTTGGGAGTTATGAGTCACTTCCTCAAAACATGCAATAAAGTTATTTTATTCTGCTGTAGTTACCTTACTCTTTTCTCCCCTATTATTCTTATGGTTTAGATAGTTATTTTTGGTACTATTTGGGAAACTGGAGAACCAGGGCTGTTGGAAAGTTTTATGTCTAAATGGATTTTTCAATTAAATTAAAGAAAGTGTCTGTGTTCTGTGGAAAACTGAGTTTTTGCTAAAGGTTTCAGCCAAAAAAAAAAGTTCATTGAAAAGTGTTTTGTTTTTGGTTTTTTTTGGGGGGAGGGGAGACCCCACCCATTTTCTGATCAGCTCTACTGAACAATATTTATATCTGTCTTCTTGCATATGTACCACAGAAGATATATTTGGCACTCTGGGTCTAATCCCACAAAGTGCTGGCTACCCAGAAGAACTCCCAGAAGAATTGAAGGTGCTCAGTACCCTGAAAGATCAAGCCCCTTTGACCTTCAACAACTGGTTTTATTTCCAATAGGATAGAGAATATTTATTTTCTTTCCCTACATTTTTTTTCCTTGCATCATGCTATTTTTTATCCTATCTCAAGTAGACATGCAGCATAAACAGCCATTACTTACCCTATATGAACTATAGTTCTTCAAGGTTAGTCAGTGTGGATCTCACTGTAGGTATGCTTGAGATGGGATTCTTTAAAAGTGAGGATGGAGGGAGAGTCATAGGATCCACACTGCCTACATTATCTTGAAGAACCATAGTTAGTGTAAGCTAAGTAACTGTTCCTTCTTCTTAGAGTATGAGACAGCTTGGACCCCACTGTAGGTGACTAGTAAGCAGTATCCCCATTCCCCAGAGGATTGAGTTCCTGTTGCATCCATTGAACACTAAATAGTGTACTGCTCTCCTGAACTTTGCATCTGACCTAGCAGCTAAATCCCAGCTCTAACATTTCACCAAGGTCTGTGGTTTACTCCACATTACTGCTTTGCAGATAAATTTCAGATACTGATACATTTCTGAAGCAGGTGGAGTGAGCCTTGATGTTTGGTAGGTGAGGTCCACCAACTGTGTAACAGTGAGATTCAAAATAGTGAATTCAATGCAAGTCATTGTGATGAGATTACCTTGGCTATAGCCAGAAAGATGGGACAACAGGGATTGTTTCATTACACTGACAGGACTAAACCAAAGTCCTGGATACATCTAGTATATGCAACTTTTCTCCCATGTTGAGTGCGGTTTTGGGAAGAGAGGTAGGTTGTTTGATTTGGTTTGAATACATTTTGGGTGATGTCTTAGTAGCACTATTTCTCTCTGAAATATTGCGGTGGGTGTCTAGTCATAACTGCCTGAAACTCACTTACTCTGCAGAAGCGACAAAGGGTCCTGTGGCACCTTATAGACTAACAGAGGTATTGAAGCATAAGCTTTCGTGGGTCAATACCCACTTCTTCGGATCACTTACTCTGCTGGCTGAAGAGATAGCCACAAGGAAGACAGTCTTCTGAGTGAGGTGATGCAAGGAGCATTCTGTGGGCTCAAAATGACCCTCATGGACTGATCTAGCAGCTGTAGCTTGAGCCAAGTGTACCTGCATTTATAAGCCCTGGAAGAAAAGGTGGATCGCCTCTATGCAAAAGAGACATCGACCTTGACAGAGATCAATCAGTCGTAGGATGGCCATGGTTTGAAGTCTACCGTGAGGCATGCCAGTTGGTGCAACGCACTTCGCCCCACTGCACAGGAGGATTAGCATTTTTATTTATATAAATCTCCTTCCATGTTTTGGGAGTGTGAAGGTAACATTTCTTCATAGATTTGGTGGAAGAAAACCTTCGAGAATTGCAGCTTGGACACTCACTGGGTTCTGTCTCGCTGCCATGTTGACTACGAGAGCTGAGGGAGGGTCATAGCCACTCCACCCTTTATGCCCTCTTATGGGAGGACAAGGAGGCACAGGGGACGTGCTCGACCCTGACTGCCACGGCTATTGAAAGAATCCAGTCTTGCGTGCATTAGGCACAAGTACACCTACACTGACACATACTCCAAAAAGAATCTCAGAAACAGTTACTTGGTCAATGCATAAGATAGTAAAACTTCAGTGACAGACTCATATGTAGTAATCTACAAAATAAATATAGAAGATTCCCACATGCTACAAATGTGACCCATTTTAGAAAGGAGGTTCAATGGTATATGTCTGTTAGCAGGCCTGATTCTTTTCCCACTGAATCCCATGGCAAAGTTCCCACTGACTTTAATTAGAGTGGAATAGGACTCTGTTTCTATACACAGACTCCAGTTCTGTAGGCACAAGTATAGATGTTATAATACCTGATATACGAGCAAAATCGGGTAGGTAACAGACATTACCTAAGACTACCCTTTGTCTGCAGCTAACTATACTCATTAAACTTGAGGCCAAGGTGCAGGCCCTTTAAATTATCAAAGTGCCTGAAATTTCAGGTCAGGGAAAATAGCTGCATCACCATGGACCTGCAGTTAAATACTTGTTTCTGAAATAAATGTATCTTAATTTCCTTAACTGCCAATAGCTAATTAATTTAAATGAAAGTGAGACATTTTGTAAATAATTACTGATGACCATTCTCTATTACTAATGGGCTGGAAGCCCATTCTATATTGAATGATACAAATGGACTTGCCTTAGCATTTGGAGTAGCCTTAATTGTCCATATGCAGTCAATTGCTTGTCCAGGTTTTGTTTTCTCTTCTTGTTCTACTTGACTGGAACGTACTATTCCATCAGCTCCCGAAAGCTCAAATTGGCAGTCTAGAAAGAACATACAACTCGCTGTCAAATGCAAGATGAGATTGATTAAAAATTTAATGTACAAATAAATTGGTATTGTAATACTAGACCTGGGATAGGGTTTAAAATACCTCCTAGGTAAGTGAAGTCTGGATCTGCAACAGAAGAAGTCACAAATCATTGGGGCTGGCAGTTGAGTCACTTCAAGGTTTAACAATCTAGAGACAATCTATTTCCTAACACACCACAAAATATGCTTGAACAGATATTGAGTCAATGGGAGAGAGGTGATCCTCTTGTTACCTGATGCTTGATTCCATGATAAGTGACTGTACTTCACTAAGATGGCTGAATATTTGTAATATAATGGAGGTGGTTAACACCACTAGAATTTCCTTTCAGTTTTTTATTCCAACCTAATCCTGCAATCTGATGTGCATGGATGGATCCCTGCACCTGTGCTGGCTTGCACGAAAATCAACAGAGCTCCAGAAGGGCACAGGGATCTACCTGTGGACATCAGACTGCAGGATCAAGGGATATATAAGTAGTTCTGGACAGCATCAGGTGGAAGAGGTTTATTAGTGCAATTTGATGTAGCAAGATCAGAGTTTTGGAATTACTAGTTGTCATAAATATAAAGGGAAGGGATTAAGAAGCTCTGATACACTACTATAAAATTCTCTTACCAGTAAAGGGTTAAGACTCAGGTAACCTGGCTGGCATCTGACCAACAAGGGGACAAGATACTTTCAAATCTTGGGAAGGGGGAAGGTTTTGTGTGTGGCTCTTTGTCTGAGTCAGAGTGATCTTGGGGGACTAAAAGGACCAGCAGAAAATCAGTTTTCTCCAACCCAACCTCCCTGTTCTAAAGTAAGTTAATCAGCATTGCGAATAGGTTTTGTTTGTTTTGCTTGGGGAGCTTTCCCTGTGTTAGAGGGAGGGGTTATTCCAGTTTTTCTGTAACATTAAGGGTTTGTCCAGAGGGGGAATCCCTCTGAGTTTGGAAATCGAGTACCTTGTAAAATAGTTACCATCCTGATTTTACAGAGATGATTTTTACCTTCTTTGTTTTAATAAAATCCTTCTTTTAAGAAGCTGTTTTCTATGGTTCTAAGACCCTAGGGGTGGGTTTTTGGATCACTGTGTAACCAATTGGTTAGGAGATTATGTTCAAGCTCCCCAGGAAAGGGGGTGTATGGGTTTGAGAGGGTATTTTGGGGGCAAGGGGAACTTCAAGTGGTTCCTTTCCCAGGTTCCTGTTTAAGACACTTGATGGTGGCAGCGAGAGAAGTATTTCTCAGGGTGCAGGGAATTTTGTACCTTGGGGGTTTTAATCTAAGATGGTAGAAATAAGCTTAGGGGATCTTTTATGCGGGTCCTCATGTCTGTACCCTAGAGTTCAGAGTGGGGAGGGAACCCTGACACTAGTGTACTCAAGAACATTACAACAAAGGGTAAACAAGCAACAAGGACCAAGATTTTCCCTTGGATACACATGTGCCTCCCATTGAGGTCACTGGTAGCCACAGACATGCATCTAAGGGCATAATTTAGCCCTAGTTTTCTCTTGAACTGTGTTCTATACATACATGTCTGGAAATTGTACTGCTAATGAATTCAGAGCAGATTTTTCCCAAAGAGGCCCACAGCAGAGGAGCAACAGAAAGCTCCAGCATTTGGCTCTTCACTTCAGTGGGACCAGGATTTGGTCCAAAATAAGTATGCAGCCATTGCATGTGCAAGCACTCACACATTTTCATGAGCAGTTTAGTATTTTTCCCCACACGCAACTCAACAGGTGAGCCTTGCAAGTTACATGTGCTGCACAGGCAAAACCTGAATTTTTGTTCACCAGTGTTCTAGTACACAAACAGCTACACAAAGTGGGTGGGCAAATGCTAATCTGCCTATTGTTATTGTGCAGATGGGAGTGTTTGCCCATGCAATGGCTGCATGTCCATTTTGGACCAAATCCTGGTCCCACTGAGCTCAAGGCGCAGAATCTGGCTCTTTGTGTGGGCCTTTATCTATAAAAGGGATTTACAGTTAAACAAAAAATGCATCAATCCTGATTGACTTAAATACTCAAGACAGTTCAGAAAATTCCATCCTTAGCCCACTCCCATTGAGCTATATAGTCTGGCGCATATGTTTGCTGTACGGAAACCTCTGCAAGTCAGAGTTTCAACCTCCTTTCTGAATTTGCTCTTCCTTGTGAATTTAAGTCAAGTACTTAGTGTCATTTAAGTGTTGTATAAAGCTTAATTTCTTTTTCTGATTTTTGTTCATTGGCACTGGTAATTAAAATATTTAAACATCTTGTGAAAATGGAAAAGAATGAAAACAAAATATAATGGTTCTTTCACAGTCATTACAGTCCACCACAAAAATAAATGTGTGTGGCAGATTTAGAATACAAGCCCGAGTCTTGCTAGCACTAAGCTAACTTGGTTTAGAGAATGACATATTGGTTAAATTGCTTTGGAATGTAGCTTGGCGCACACATCCATACAACCCCTGTGGGAACATTTTAGCGCATCCCACACGGTTCCCAAAGGGTTAGTGACCCATGCTAATTGGAAGAGTATGAGAAACTAAATCCATAGCAGAGTGACAACAGTTCTGTTGAACACTTGTACCAATATTATCCTATGATTCTGGAGATGAAGGGCATGTCTGAGAAAGAGAGGGAACATAAAGCAGTTATACCTGTGTATACATTTGTAGTAATAGCTGACATTTATATATTGCTTTTGGTCCCAAAGGATCCTAAAGTGCTTATAACTATATATGTACAGTATCTAAAATACAGCCACCTGGAGCAGAGCATTCTGCACAAGGACATTGGATCAAATCCTCTCTCACCAAGAGTGCCATAGAAATTTGAATATCCACACTGAGCAAACATCACCTCGGTTAGTTTTTTTTAAAATGAGCTTGCAACCAAAATATTCCTCCCCACCCCCATAACCTGCTCAGTGTTCAATCTGTCTCAGCAGAATGAAGAGCTGAGTCAACATTCTTAAGATTTGAAACCATGGTTCCAGAGAATCTAGGTATTTCAAAGGCTGATGCTTAGCCCATTAAGCCATTTCCTCCAGCTTTGCATGCCTGAGATTATACCCTAGTTGATACATTTAGAACCAGATTCTGTTTGCCTCTAGTCAGGAGCACACAGCTCAGGATCAAAGAGGGTGTAGGGAAGATGCATTGGCACAGGGAGACAGCAGAATCCATATTCCTGAGCTCCTTGAGTGCAAGCTGCAGTAATCCTATCACTTTACGTAAGTAGGGAAGGGGAGGGGGCTATGGCCCACTGCACACAGATTGAGCTACTGGTCTGAGGCCTGCAGAGGGAATATATGCTACGCATTAAAGGAGGCAGCAAGTAGGAACATGCTTCTCCTAGCACCTTCAGAACCAGTCTGTATATGCCTCATTACAGCTGCTGAGGCAGCCCTTCCATGTTATATCCTCCCTGCTATTCCCGCCCCATGTAAATGTTGGCTTAGAAGCCACAACGTGGCCCTGGCTTTTGACTAATATGATGCATATTGGAGAAAGCACACAGTTTAAATGCAAGCCTTGCTACCCTCTTTTAAGCCATCTTAAATGTCTTTATCGTGTTCAGTTTCTTAAACTGTGTTTGTGAGACTGTTCTCAAGACTGGGTTAGCTTAGTGCTAGTATGGAAAGTGATTGTGTGGTAAATAAAACTCTTACCATTCTTAGAGTTGTTAGTATAGGCTGTACACAAGCTGTGAATCAGCAATTATGCTCTGTTGTTTCCAGGTTCTTACCATGATTTACAATTGCTTGTGTAGACAGGGCTACAAACTAATGCCTTCCTCAGGCATGTTGCCCTCTTTGGAAAAAAATACATATTTACACTATTATACATTTATGTTCTTCTTCACAGATTAAGGCGGCTCTGGAAAGGACCACAATTGGACCGACTTAGGCATCCTTATAAATGTGGATTTTTGATCAAACAAATATTAAGAACTCTTGAGTCAATATGAAAATGTGTCGGTCCTTATTATGAAGCTCTGAAATAATCAATAGTGATTTGATGGATGCCAATTTTAATATGTTTAAAGAGTTACCACATTCTCAGTAACCAGTTTTCAAACATTAGTAGTTCAGTCCATTTAGTATCTCTTTAAAAAAAGAAGACACAAGACAGGCACAGTCCACATCACGGACTAAAGGACTAAATCTGTCAGGTGCTGTGCAACCACTATGAGGTGTTGAGCACCCTCCACCCCCAGACTGGCTATGCCGAGGATTCTTTGTGCATTCCTTCAGTGCTATTCTAGCGCCAGTGCTAAAAAGTTTGGAATGGTAGTGTAGACTGGCTGCTAATGTTTTTGACATCATGTCACACTAACATAGATAATATGGTGGGGAAATTGCCAGCGGCTAGTTTACACTAACATTCCTACTATAGCATCCATAGAGCCATGCTGGTTGTAGAACAACTGTGGGAGAGTTCCCTAAAATCCTCAGCATTGACCTCTTTACTCTGAAAATTAGGGCCTGTAATTTTCCACGAGTTTAGCTCCCCCTGCTTTAGCAATAGAGGAAGTTGTAGGGTTGATAGTGCTCAGATGTTTTTAGCCACCACGTTTTAGCTAACCCTGCTCACAGCTATACCAATCATGAAATACAGCTCCAAATTGCCAGCATAGACACAGCTACTGCGTTCATGGGAGTAGAGGGAACTGTGCCTCTCACAGGACTGAGCCTTAACTCTTTGCAAAATGATATTTTAAAATCTTGAATTTGTACCTTTATATTACTTTGAAATTCTGTATCATCAAAACAACAACTAGACAATGTAAGAAGCTATTTAATAAGGTATCTTTACCTGGTATAAATGAGTATTTTGCTTGAAATCCCTCTCCTTCTAGCTCCTCATCCGAAGTAAACTTTATCCACATAAACCTCCCTGTTGATCTAATTAGTGCAGGACTTTTCAGACCACAGTAACGATCGATGAGAGGGGAAAAACCAAAAGGCCCATCTCGAACTTCAAGATGATCAAATCGACATTCAAATGAGGGTTCTATGTAATAAGGTTCATCAAAGGTCAACTCAATTCTTTGGCGTGGAGCAGCTACAACACAATAAAAGTTTCAACACAGTATTAATTAATAGATGTGTAGACTAGGCAGTGAAATAATGAAGTAACAAAACCCGAAAAGTGTAAAAATCAGAAGCATGTGACACTTCTCAAAGTAAGTCTAGTAAGCTTACTGTGGTAACTTTGACACTCTGTATAATTAGAATGCCTTCTGCATAATTGGGTAACCTTTGCATTTTTTCATTAGGCTGTAAGGTTTTTATTAATGTATTTTAATACAAACATCACAAAGGCCTCTACCCCCACAAAAAGCTTACAATTACCACCTCTAACACACATATGCAAAAACATTTTAACAGTCTTAGTATTAAACTACAAAAATCAAATGTGTCAGTACTTTACAACTAATGGGGAGATAACAGATAAGGCAGGGAGGGAAAGGGGAAAAGGATGGGGGAGAAGGAAGGAGGTCTTGACTGACAGACGAGTTCTTGGTGTTCATTAGTCAAATATGAAGCCCAGATTTTTCAAACTCACTATTTTTCAAACTCTTCAACTACACGAGTGGAAGGTGACTCTCAATAGGCTTTTCATAACTGAATCTTTACTGAGAATTTAAATAGCACCTACAATATACACCAGGATGCATATACACATTCATTATTCAAACGTGGGTGTCTAAAGTTCGACACCCAGGAACTTGATCTAAACCCCACTGGAGTCAATGGGAGTCTCTGACTTCAATGGACTTTGAATCAGGCCAGGCCCTTCATCAGGCATGAAGTGCAAGTACCCAAGGTTCTTTTTTGTGCCTTTCTTGTGGCACTCATCTACTCTGTGTATAGTTTAAAAATTCTTTGTTCTATCAACAACGCTGTATGGAATATGGGTGACCATTTATAAAATTATTGATGCCAATATTACAAAGTTGCAGTAAATCTTGCAATATATGCCATGTAAGGTAACAGTGGAAAAGTTATTTGATAAATGATAACCTTGTTTATATGTATGTATCATCTTTGTATTATAACTTATTAACATGTGAGATATATTTGGATCTCAAACTTGTGCTGTGTTTCTGGGTGACACCTCCAGACAGATTGGAATCAGCAGTATCCAGCCTGCTTCATGGCTCATCGAGGGCAATCAACTGTGCAATGAGCCCATTGAAAGAAGCCAGGGGCTACACCTATGAGTCAGCAGGACATGCAGGAACATGCCTGTGGACAGGGGACTCCAAGTTCTTTTCCACGCCCATGTGCTGTAAGCTTGTGTTTGGGACAAAGGATGTACAAGCCACATGGCAAAGGATATAAAATGGAGAAGATGCAGCTTGCCTTTTTGTCTTCAATCCTGCTTCTCACCTCTGGAGTAACTTCTCTACAAACTGAAGCTTTGAATAAAGGACTGAATGACCCATCCAAGCTTTAGATGTGTTCCAGAGGAACTCACAAGCCAGCCAGCTCACCAATGCTGCTAAAAACCTTATATATGGACACTGAAGTCATATGTATGTGTCTGATTGCTTTCATCATTTAACAACTCTCCTTTTTCCTTTCTTTTATAATAAACCTTTAGTTTTAGATAGTAAAGGACTGGCTAGCAGCGTGATATTTTGGGTAAGATTCAAACTAGTAGTGACCTGGCAATGTGGCTGTCCCTTTGGGGATCAGAGTGTAGTGAGTAGAGTTTTAAATAACTTCTCACTTTATTGGACCTATTTGCTGGTTGGGAGCCAGAGACTGGGAAGCAATAAAGGGGTGTGATTTCCTTCCCTCCCCTCCCCCACAAGCTTCTTGATAACCAGCATGATGGATCAGGAGCAGAGTGTGTGACTGGTTGGTGAATCTAACTACAATGTTAACTACCAATTTTGGGAGAATCTGCTCTCCTTTTTACAGCCTGCCCTGGGCATTTTCATTGTGGGTTACCCTTGGCACCTCAAGTCACACTAGGTATATACTGTACCAAATTAATCTTTTAGACTTTGACTTGTGGAGTAGAGAAGCTGCTCTAACATTTACCAGCTGGCAGTGATACCTAAGGGACTACATACCACCTGGAAATTGCTGGAGGACATTGGACTTGGCCATGCCCCCTCCACATCCTTGCACTGGGGGGCTGTAGGGAGGGAGGCAGAGGAACCAACCAGCTCTCTGCCTGTTGCGAACTCCCTCATGCCAGGGAAATTTCCAGCTAGGAGTCTGTGGCCAGTCTCAGCACATTCCACGTGGCCTGTGCAGGGCAAAGGAATCAGAGCATGGCAGAATATCTGCCTCAAAGTATATTCAGTTATAAAACAAAACACAAAGGACCATAAACACATACAAGAGAAAACCAAACACTATATAGCAAGCATACTATACTACACAGATAAGACACCACTGAAACGGAAACCTCACCACAGGATATTGTAAAGGAGACTTGCAGTGACACAGGAATACTTAGTTTCATCACTAGAGGCCTGAAGATAATCCCTCTGAAATCAGTGTGGGGGCGAGGTGGGGGTCCTTCTATGGACTTAACTGGTTTTATATGAATCCCTATGAGAGAGTGTGGCCCAAGTCCTGCAGTCCTTACTCAGCAAACTCTCACTGCAGTACATTTTTTGAGTTAATGGGATTTTTTTGCCCATCACACACAACCTTAATGGTGAGCTCAGCCACGCCAAAGCACCCAAAGTTTGCAAATGAACAGGCTACATGACAGATGCGTGTCTACCTGCCGATACAGGTGAGCATGAGGTGAACTCTGAGGTTCTGTGCGACACTGAGTTGGATGAAGATGAGGATAGATACGGTATTCTTGAAGTGGTGGAGATGGCAGAGTGTCCCCTTTGGAGTGCATTAGTACTGTAGATGATGTGACAGTGGTGAGGAAAGCTGAAGACTTTTCCTTTGAACTTATTTCATGCTTTCAAGGGTTTGAGTGGGACCTGATACATCCCTGTCACCAAATAAGGGTTTTTTTTGTGTTAATTCATAAATGTTTAAGTATTCCAGGAATTTGTAGTAACTGTTTTGCAGCCCAAACGTGTCCCCTCCTTACTCAGCCTAACATCTGCAGAAGCGAATCAATATATTACCAATATCGTCTAAGTGACTTTAGTTAATATAAACAGAGTAGCAGAACATTTCCACTTCCTACACTTTCAGCAGTAAGAATACAATGCACCAAAGGAGGAAGAGGATGTTAGTACCTTCTAAAATGTAGATACACTCCTGGTTTGGTGGGTACAAATTAGGATAGTTTGGTGAAGTAAAATGGCCTCCATTGCTTGTCCGAACCCAGTTGTTACACTGGGTAGATGGTATGTGGTTCACTCCTATATTCTGCCCACCTTTAAAAGAAAAATCACACTTGTATACCACAACAAGAGAATTCAACAACAAAAACCATCCACTTGGAACAGTACATCTTATGGTGTGGCACTGTCAGAGGGAAAAGACAGCTGGTGCTACCTGCAGATCCTCTTATCATACTAGCCAGCTCTCCCTATTTAGCAAAGGGATTTTATTTCTGTAAAAAGCACATTATAGTTTAGCAGCATGACATATCCCGCCCACTATTTTGGAATATCAAATCTGCATAGTTACTACTGAGGAGTGGTAGGGAACCCGTAATAAGAATTAGAATCTTGAGCACATTCTTCTCTTCATCAGCCACTGTGGCATGCAATATTGCTCTACTCCTTCACAATGCATTAAAATGCTACAGAAAAAGAAACCACTCAATACTACCACCCAGTTTTCTTCCCCACTACAGTAACTCCTCACTTAACGTCCTCTTGCTTAACGTTGTTTCGCTCTTACGTCCCGGCTCAATTATAGAACATGCTCCATTTAAAGTTGTACAACACTCCGCTATTACGTTGTTTGGCTGCCTGCTTTGTCCACAGCTGGAAGCTCCCCTACGCGCCCCGCCCCATCGCCTCCTGCCCACCGGCAGACCCCGCAGATCAGCGCCTTCCTCCTCCTCCCCCCGCCTCCTGCCCGTGGCAATCAGCTGGCTTGAGGCGTTTAGGAGGCAGGAGGGAGAGGGGAGGAGTGGGGACTCGGCCCACAGGCTCCCCCTCCCTCCCAAACACTGCAAACCAGCTGATTGCGGGGGGCAGGAGGCAGGGAGGGAGGGGGAACCTGCGTGCCGAGTCCTCGCTCCTCCCCCTCCCTCCTAAAAGCCGCAAGCCAGCTGATTGCCACAGGCAGGAGGGAGGGGGGGAGCGAGGACGTGGCACGCAGGTAGTCTTGACACATCAGGTGGCAATTCCCAAGGGGGTTTCTGTAATCTAACCTGTCACAATGTGGTTCATTACAATATTTACAATGTTTAAAATAGTTATTGCTAAACATGGCAGTGTTAGTAAAAAAAACAACAAGTAGAAGTAATATTGCACTAGTGTCGAGAGGCACTAGTCTGGAGCAGGTATTTGTATAGACACAGAAAACTATGATCCCTGCCCTGAGGTAAATTGGTTTGATAAATTAAGATACCATACCAGATCACTCCCTGGAGATATGCCTACAGAGGAGGCCCTCCAGGCATAGATTTCCCTGTCACCTCTCTACCATCTTAACACCATGGATATCCCTTGGTGCAGTTTAAGATCTGCAGGCTTGGAAAACGTAAGGCAGGACAACTGGATTTCTGCTAGATTCTCCCATTCTCACAGGGGAAGCAACCATAATGTACCCTTATAGACTGGAGAACTGGGCTTTTGAGAGGGATTCTATGGTGAAAGGCGTTTCTAGCAGCCTCTAGTGGGTCCCTCCAAAATACACAAGAATCTTGGGAGAATTCTGGAGCCTGAGGGTTGGGACTCAGTCTCTTCTGCAAAAGAAGTCAAAAGAAATTCTGCAAGTGTCAACTCAAAGAAATTCTCTCTCTCCTATACAGGTTATTCCAACCTTAGGGAGAAATGGCTTATAAAGCCATTTGCCTCTTCCCTACTCCCAAATGGAGATCGTCGCCTAACATTTTGGGGGAATGCAGACATATTAAAAAAATGTGAAAGGCTTGCTGACATACACAGAAAATGGAGGGCTCTATACAGTTTTGTTCTACCTTTAAGGACTGAACTGATCGGGATATGAAGAAGATAGTTGGTTATTTGCAGTTAACTATTTTTTATTTGCAATAAGAGTTGTATTCATTTGGCAAAATGAAATGCAATAAATAAGGAAAAAATATATATAAAAAAACCTGAAGTAAATCTTACAAAGTACTATTAGTGTACATGAAATATCCTAATGAGAAAGCATTTCTGATTTCCCATATCTACCCAGCTTACTTTATTTAAAATTACAAAAATCTTAAATTTCTTTTACAGAAAATATTGTCAATACTGTACCTTGGGTCTTCTGTGCCACAGCAATCCCTTCCACTACAAGTATTGTTATTAACAACACTGGTGAGAGAAACAGAACAGGTAAGACATCAATAATGAAAGCAGAAACCAGAGGTTTTTTCTGCAGCCCTTACTCGGGCAACACCTAAATGAATCCAAATCACCAGTCAAAATACACATACCAGTATATTAAAAGCAAATCAGTTATTTTAAATTCCTAGGAAACTTAGTGCTCGTGAAAAGTGCTGGATTTACAGTCCTGAAGATAGAGGACTTTAATCTACTTTTTGACCCAAAGAAGCTACTCAACATTCAGGGCCCTAGGGATGTTCCAGATAGAAGTAGAAATTGAAGCATCTGGTATTTTCTTTGACAAAATCTTATTAACAAGGAACGTATAAAATCCTGCTCCTCCGAATGCAGGAAGAATCAAGAACAAAAGAAGCAGTTTCTTAGCTCACAAACCTCAAGCTTCTGTTGCCAACATCAGACCCAAAGTGCTGTCTAGCTTTCAGCAAAGGGTCACTGTGCATTCAAGCTACTGCTTGGCCTTCTTGCTTCTCTGTTCTGGTCTGTTCTCAGTTTGTGTGTGCTCAAACCTTTCCCCTCCACACACCCCGGCTATTCACAATGCCCAGTGGCTATGGGCTAGTTTCTGGGCAGACTAAGGGTACATCTACATTGCAAAGAAAAACCTGTAGCACCAACTCTCAGAGCCCAGCTCAATTGACTTGGGCTTAGCTGTTTTTAGCCCCACAGCCACGTAGATGTTCCCATTCAGGTTGGTGCCTGGGCTCAGACACCCATCACCCTCAGCGGATTTTAGAGCCCAGGCTCCAGCCCAAGTGGGAACATCTACCTTGCTATTTTTAGCGCTGCAGCTCATGAGCCCCAAGTCAATTGACCCTGGCTCCAAGATTCAGTGCCCCAGTTTTTCTTTGACATGTACACATAGCCTAATAGGCCTACCTATCTCTTACAATTATGTTAAATTAAGTGATAAATGAGCTCATTTGCTCATTCACACAGTTTGAACATGGTTTCACCCAGCTCATAATAGTTACAGCCCAGCTAGCAGTAGTTTAGGCTTCGCCATGTGGCTTTGCCAATGTATCTCATTACGAAGCTAGAGAACCACCTTTAGGAGCGAGAGAGTAGCTGAGTTTCTACGTCCATTCAAACCTCACTTCTTGCTGAGACTTCCAATATGGGTATCAGTTGTGGTGGCAGACTGACGAGTCCTTTAGGAACTGGACAAAGCCTATCAAATCATACATCCAGATTAGGTTACAGAATTGTACTTTTACGAGAAATTATTGTAACTCGCAGCAGTGCCTCAGATACACACTTACTGACCTGGTTCATATAAACCAGGGATCTCAAACACGCGGCCCATGGGGCTGTTTCCTGTGGCCCGCCAAGCTTCCCACACTGCCACCCCGGAGCCGCTCCAGGTAAGCGGCGCCAGACCAGAACCCAAATGCCTCCTGCACCCCAGACCCCAACTCCCTGAGCCTCATGCCTGCACCCCAACCCCTGCCAAACCCCGCACTCCCTCCTGTACACCAACCCTGTGCCCTGAGCCCCTGCCACACCCCTACTCCCTGCCACACCCTGCACCTCAACCCCCTGCCCTGAGCCCCTTGCCACACCCTGAACCCCAACCCTGGGCTCTGAGCCCCTGCCACATCCCTACTCCCTGCCCTGAACCCCCTGCCGCACCCCAACCCCCAGCCTTGAGCCCCCCGCGCTCCCTCCTGTACCCCAACCCTGTGCCCTGAGCCCCTGCCACGCCCCACTCCCTGAACCCCCTGCCACACCCTGCACCCCAACCCCCAGCCTTGAGCCCCCTGCACTCCCTCCTGCACCCCAACCCCCTGCCCTGAGCCCCTTGCCACACCCTGAACCCCAACCCTGTGCCCTGAGCCCCTGCCGCATCCCTACTCCCTGCCCTGAACCCCTGGCCACACCCTGCACCCCAACCCCCTGCCCTGAGCCCCTTGCCACACCCTGAACCCCAACCCTGGGCTCTGAGCCCCTGCCACATCCCTACTCCCTGCCCTGAACCCCCTGCCGCACCCCAACCCCCAGCCTTGAGCCCCCCGCACTCCCTCCTGTACCCCAACCCTGTGCCCTGAGCCCCTGCCACGCCCCACTCCCTGAACCCCCTGCCACACCCTGCACCCCAACCCCCAGCCTTGAGCCCCCTGCACTCCCTCCTGCACCCCAACCCCCTGCCCTGAGCCCCTTGCCACACCCTGAACCCCAACCCTGTGCCCTGAGCCCCTGCCGCATCCCTACTCCCTGCCCCGAACCCCTGGCCACACCCTGCACCCCAACCCCCTGCCCTGAGCCCCTTGCCACACCCTGAACCCCTCCTGTATCCCAACCCTGTGTCCTGAGCCCCCTGCTGCACCCCGTGGGCAGGGGAGGAGTTGGGGGCTGGGGGTGCGTGATGCAGCCCTCAGGCCAATGTACGAGTCCTCATGTGGCCCTCGTAGTGATTGGAGTTTGAGACCCCTGATATAAACCTGGGGTAGCCAACCTGAGCCTGAGAAGGAGCCAGAATTTACCAATGTACATTACCAAAGAGCCACAGTAATATGTCAGCAATCCCCCCCAGCAACTCCCACCACCCGCTCCCAGCACCTCCCACCCACCCACCAGCAGCCCCGCTGATCAGCGCCTCCCCCTCCCTCCCCGCATTGTTGGATCAGCTGTTTTGTGGTGTGCAGGAGGCTCGGGGGGGGGGGGGGCACGGGGGGAAGGGGAGGAGGGAGGGCACGGCAGGCTCAGGGTAGGGTATGGGAAGGGATGGAGTGGGGGCAGGGCCTATGGCAGAGCCAGAGGTTGAGCAGTGAGCACCCCCTGGCACATTGGAAAGTTGGCGCCTGTAGCTCCAGCCCCGGAGTCGGTGCCTATACAAGGAGCCGCATATTAACTTCTGAAGAGCCGCTTCTGGAGCCATAGGCTGGCCACCCCGATATAAACCTGTCTAACATGCTCACATACATCTCTCTCTCCAGTCACTGCAGTACTACTGCATTGCTGGTACTAATACCACAGGTCCTTGAACAGGTCGTTATGGGAGCAACAATCACGTCTGGAGAAGTGCTCTACCAACTTCTTTTTGAAAATGGGAACAGTGTACATTTTTAATGTACAAGACAGATATTTTGTAAAATTAAATGGTATTTGCATTGTGAGACATTTTTGTTTCTGAAACAGGAGCCTTACTATTTCAGCATTGCACTTTGTACATCAGAAAACTCCATGTATGGACAGTTAAGAGACAGCAGTAGCTCCCAAGAAAGTAATCAGCCATTTACTAGAGATTGCACAGACTGGTAACTGAAGGGACTGGAGAAGCAGTGTGTTTGGAGGACTGATTGCAATTATGCCACTATAAGGGCAGCCATTTGTCTAAACTAGCATTAATGATGCACAATACAGTGGTACAGAGTCTTACTCTGAATGGGTGCAAATGCTAGGGCTTACAACCTTTGTGCACCACTGCAAGCACTCATGTATGCTAACAAGTTGTGTTACTAGTGTGGCAGATGCTTGCACCATCAGCCTTGTCAAGTATAGGCTTGTTCGATGTTCTCTATTTGTATAGCCCCCCCAAATACAACTATCAGATGAGGACACCTTTGCTCCTCAAATTCCTTGTCTGGGTTCTTTAGGCTTTTCCCATGCATCATGTGCGTTGCAGCATGAGCGTCAACAGCACCTATGGAGAAAGGATTCTAATCCAGGCCTCTCACTGAGGCCTGAATGGGGCTTTGGCCTCAGAGTTGGGGGGAGGTCTGGAGCTTAAGGATCATTTACCTCATCTGGGACAACTCACAGTGGAATATTCCTAAACATATTCATAGGCCACAAGAACCTTAAGTAAAACCAAGCGTATCAGAAAAAGGGAGGGGAAAATATTCCAACCAATTAAACGTTAAAAAAAAAAAAAAAAGTAGAATTATCTTTGGGCATATGTACACTAGAAATTTTTGCCACTGCAAGTTGCATCAGCTTAAATTTGCTGCAGTTAGTATATCACTTGTGCATACTTAACTTCTTGTGTCAGCGCTGTGTGCACTCACCAGGAGTGCTTGTGTAGACGAACAGTGCAGTGCATGGATACGTATCAGCACAATGTCTTTTGGGAAGTTTTGGCAATGCATGGTGGGGCAGAAACGAGTCACACGGAGCACTGGGAGCAAGGGGTCAGGTTCCCAGCATGCAACTTTCACCATCCCAAAATGTCATCAATATCCCATGATTGTTTCCCCTCTTTAAAAACCTCAAACACCTGTGTGTCCATTCTTGCTGTCCGTCATTTATGACGGAAGCATAGAGCCCACACCACTCTGCATTAATGTCATGAGCATTGCAAGCACAAGATGCAGGATCCTATAGTATTTGCAGAGCTGCAAGAACAACAGAATTGGGGGGGCAGGGGAAGAGAGGGGAGAACATGACAATTTCATGGAAGACAGATGGCAGTGTGACACACGGAGAACCAATTCCAGGTGGTGGTTGGTGTTTCCGGAGCAACGGCAGGTGGTAGAGCGCTGCTTCTGGGCCCAAGAAGCAAGCACTGACCGGTGGGATTGCATCATAATGCAGGCTTTGGACAATGAGTAGTGGCTGAAGAACTTTCTGATGCGTAAACGGGATGCATGTGCCGACCTCACTCGAGCCCTCCTGCGCAAGGTCGCCAGAATGAGAGCGGCACGGACAGTGGAGAAGTCACTGGAAATGCTACTGTGGAAAGCAGTGGCGTAGCCAGGTTTAGAGCACAGGGGGAAAGGAGCTTAAAAAAAGGCGCCGGGAGCAAAAAAAAGGCGCAGGGAGCGCAAAAAATTAATAATAATAATAATAAAAAAGCTCCGCTCCGGCTGCAGCGCAGGAGCAAAAGGTGTCAGAGCACAAAAAAGGTGCCGCTTCTGCTCAGGGGGGGAGCAGCCGCTACTCCTGCTCCCACCCTGGCTACGCGGCTGGTGGAAACTCGCAACACTGGATTGCTACCAGTCAGTGGGAATCATTTTAGAGTTGGAAAATCCACATGGGGGCCATTGTCATGCAAGTGTGTGGGACCAGAATTCGTCTCCTGCTACATAGGATTGAGATTCTCAGCAACGGGCAGGACATAGTGGATGGATTTGCAGCAGTGGAGTTCCTGAATTGCAACAGGGCAATAGATGGCACTCATATCCCTGTTTTGGCACCCCACCACCTTACCACAGAGTGCCATCAATAGAAAGGGCTACTTTTCTATGGTTATGCATGCGTTGGCAGATCACCAGGGATGCTTCACCAGCATCAATATTGATCAGTCAGGGATGGTGCATGAGGCTCACGTTTAAGAACATAGAACTGTTCAGAAATCTACCAAGCAGAGACTCGCTTTCCCAACCAGTGGATTACCATTGGCAATGTTGAAATGCTAATAGCAAACCTGGGGGAGCCAGCCTACCCCTTGCTGTCCTGGCTCACAAAGCAGTACACCAGCCACCGAGAGCACCAAGTAAAGATTTAACTCCTGGCTCAGCAAGTGCAGAATGACAGTCGAATGCACTTTCAGTAGACTGAAGAAATGCTTGCATTGTTTAAGATTGAATCTCAGTGAAAAATCTGCTCGCAGATATCCACATTTCTGTGGCTGGCCCGTAGCCATGCTCTTCTCCCCCAGGCCCAGGAGATCTAATATCTACTCCAGGCCAGAGCACATCTGGAGCATGTAGCTGGCATGGTCAGCTGGGCAGTTTTGTGCAACAATGGACGGCTTCTAAGATGTGCTCTCCAAGCTGCGCAACCCAGAAAAGGCATTTCAAAAATTCACAGGGTTTTAAAGGGTGGAGGGGATGGCTTCCAGTATCCGTGACCCCTCGGCAGTAGAGTTCACAATTGTGACCAGAGCAGTCAGAGTCAAGCACTGTGGGACAGCTACTGGAGGACTGTTTTAGACTCTGCGTTACCTACGTTGACCCTATCCTCGCGCTGCATCAACCTCGGCTCAATGCAGCTTGAAGAGGTGATGTTACTGTGTCACTGTAATGGAGCACTTACATCAGTGGGAGACAAATTCAAGCATAGACATGTGCACAACTAGGTCGACACAAGGCAGCTTATGTCAAACTAACTTTGCAGCACAGACCAGGCCTCAGTCCTAACACTATGTAGTAGCTCAGCCAGCCGAGGCATAATCTCACCATTGCAGAATAGTGAATTGCATTTACTCAGAAGTCTGTCCTCTTTCATGAGGCTCTCCCCACCACCTTCCTGTCAGCATACCAGCAGCTCAGTGGCTTGCACTGAATCAGCCTTTTCCCCCCTCTATGATTTCCCCCACATTGTTTTATACACAGCTGCGAGTTATAAGCTTTGAGCTCTTAGACATGGTCAGGGGTGGGCTTACATTGGCATGTGAGCTAGGGGGTCCTAGATCATATTCACACAGATACCACCTTAATGTTTGCAGAGGTGCATTATCTTGGGCAGCACTGTAATCTGTCCCCAAAGCCTGATTATAGGTTCTGACTTTATTCAGGGTTATATGCATCTCTGCTCTCCATCTCCTATCACTTCCCATAATAACTAACATATATAGGTACCTGCTTTTCCTCACAGACAACCGTTTTCTCCCCTGCTGGGCTGGATCATTACAGTGTAGCCCTTTGTGTCCCAACTCATTTAAGAATCTTTCAAACGAGGGTAACATTCCTAGAGGCATCTCTGCCTCCCCTGGATTAATTCAGACAATAGGACAGACTCGTCCATAGCCTTCAAATCCCCATGTGTACAGTGATTCCATATTTTCATTAATACTAATCTATAACAAATAATTTCCCAACAGACGGTATCCCATCTGTTACAGATGGTAACAGCCCTTGATCACAACTCATCTGCCTTGGACTTGGAAGAGGCATTATAGAGAAGAAAAAGAGTCTAGAGCCCATTACTGGCCCCCAGAGCCAAATTTTTCCACTAGTTAATTATTTAAAAAAAAATTAAACTCTCTCATATACAAAAAGCTATATTTTTGACATCTTAGTTTTAAGAGTCTAAGTTGTCAATTTAATGGTATTTACTATCTCTTGTACAGGACAAACTCCATTCTATTTTCGTATTGTTTGGGTCTTTTTTTGACAATATCTTTTTAAATTGTGAAACTCAAGGACATGTAAATGCTCTACAGAGAGACTAATGATAATGCATATTTTTGTTCAAGATATATATTTGAACTGTAATCTTTTACAACTTTTCTCCACAAAGTAGCTTGATAGCTGCTATAAAATGATCTTGATTTTGATATGTTCTCTCTTATATTGTCTTTAGTGTGACAAAGTTCCTCCTCTACCTTGGTGAGTCCTGCGCTTATTGGCGGATTTTGATCGCCTCAGAGATCTTCCCCTCTGGTAGAACCCACAGTCAAATTCCTCCTGTGTCTGATCAGGAGTTGGGAGGTTTGGGGGGAACCCGGGCCCACTCTCTACTCCAGGTTCCAGCCCAGGGCCCTGTGGATTGCAGTTGTCTATAGGGTTTCCTGTAACAGCTGCGTGACAGCTACAACTCCCTGGGCTACTTCCCCACAGCCTCCGCCCAACACCTTCTTTATGCTTACTGCAGGACCTTCCTCCTGATGGTCTGCTGATGCTTGTACTCCTCAGTCCTTCAACTCTTCTCACTCTCAACTCCTTGTGTGCCTCTTGCTCCCAGCTCCTCACATGCAACACCACAAACTGAAGGGAGCTCCTTTTTAAACCCAGATGCCCTGATTAGCCTGCCTGTCTTAATTGATTCTAGCAGGTTCTTCTTAATTGGCTCCAGGTGTCCTAATTAGCCTGCCTGCCTTAAATTGGTTCCAGAAAGTTCCTGCTTGTTCTAGTGTAGCCTCTGCTCTGGTCACTCAGGGAACAGAAAACTATTCATCCAATGGCCAGTATATTTGCCTTCGATCAGACTTCTGTACCCCACTTGTCTGGGTCTGTCACATTAGGAACAGGAATGCTAAACTGAACTTGGTTTGTATCTCTGAATTAACATGGAATTGTGGAACTACACTTAATAATGTATCCATGTTGCGCTACTGATTTTATGGTCTCCTCTAAAAGATGCAGCATGTCTGAGCTTCTGCTGGGTAAGTATGCAGCAATCTCAGAGAAATCAATTTACCCCAGTTTTTATAGCTTTGTACTGCTTCCTACAATGCAAAAATTGGACAGTTTTTTCAAACAGAATGAATCACATATAATTAGAAAAATATAGACTTTTCATAATGTAATTCAGTATTTCAGACAGCCAGTTTCTCTCTTTTTAGGTACAGATCTCTACTATAGCTATCACTTTTATTATATGCCTTTCCCCCAGCCTTTAAAGAAGAATCAGTGGGTGTCAATGTTTATTTCAGTGGTACTTGCTCAGTGCCTCACTTGCATTCTGAATGAAGACAAAACCAGGCTCTATATTTCAGTGCCACTATCCAGCGATTTCCCTTCTTTAAAGGGTGCTGTTACAGAAACAAACCTCCTGGAGGATTTAAAAAATCTGATTGGTTTTCACTACAGCTCATGCTGATTCTATAAATAGTGGACAGCTCTGTGTGCATGTGCGTGCAAGAGAACAGGGCACATATCCTGCAGACCAGCATGAATAAGTCGCAGATAAGCAGGCAATTACAGCAGAAAAGTGGGTTAGACCAGCTGTTTTCAAACTTTTTGAGCTGAGCCGAGCCCTCTCTTTGAGTTACAATTTTTGGTTGTCCCCCACCCTCCGAACCCAGACAAAATAGACCCACAGCCTGGGTGGCCCACGAAGGGGAGTCAAGGGTGGACGTGGCACTCCCTCCCCAAGCCCCACAGAATATTCCTCTGTGCCCTCCTAGGGGGAGCGCTGGGTGCACCCCACACTTCGAACACCTCAGGGTTACACAGACATTTGCTTGCATTTACTTAATGTAGGGCCACACTACCCCTTTCCATTCATTCCTTATCCCTCCCTCTCCCCTTCTTTCTCACCTTCTTCCTCTTTAGCCCTATTCCTTTAATCTCTTGCTATCAGGGACTCTCAGTCCTTGCAGATGCTTACAAGGCATCTTTTCACTGTTCCTCCTACCTCTGGTAATACTAATATAAGGGAGAAGGAGTCTCAGAAATGGGATCACATCAGCAGCTGTGAAGACCCAGTTCTCTAGGGCAGCAGTTCTCAACCAGGAGTCTGCAGCCCCATGGGGGTCCATGAGCTGGTTTCAGGGGGTCTGCGAAGCAGGGTCACTATTAGACTGGCTGGGGCCCAAGGCAGAAGCCCCCTGCCACCTGCAGGACAGAAGCCCCAAGCACCCTCTCCCCCGGAATTTTTATAGCATGTTGGAGGGGCCTCAAAGAAAAACATTGAGAACTCCTGTTTTATGGTATGGCTACCACAGAGGTGGAGAAGCTATGAAGAGCAGCTGTCTGGCTGGAAGTGGGATGAGTCAGTGGGTGCACAAGATTGGAAAGAACAAAATCATCCAGGACCTATTTCAACCCCACGTGGTTTGCAATGTCACCTCCAGGAAACCATATTTTGTGCACAGTTGATGTGTTTTTCTGATAACATCGGAATCATATGTTCCAAAGCCTCACCACCTTCTGACAGTCTTGTGAGACCTCAAATGCTAATCAGGACTGTGCCAATCAGTACATAGATGGGGGGGTTCCACTAGAGAAAATCCAAGCTGCCGTTGAAAGGGGCATTGGTGAGGTAGGTAGTGCTGAATTAGTCTCCCAGTACGGCATTTAGGGGCTCAGAGCCACCATTTGGAGAAGATCTAAAGAGGTCTCAACTACTTGCATTAAAGGTCTCATGGCATCTTCCAAAAACAAGGGAGTTAAATTCCAATTTATCAAAGATAACAGGATTAAGTCATTACACTGTATCTGACTAAACTGCCCTGCTTTTATAATAGGACACAGTATTATTCTTTGCTTCCTTTTTTAACTATTATGTAGAGTTGCTGTGCCCCAGAAAGAGCTGCACTTCAGTGGGAGTGCAAAATGAATTCATTATAGTATATAATCCCAAATTCCACTTGGACGCACACTGTACAAGGGAGTAACTGTCTACAAATACTGGGTGTATGTGGCTAGTGCATATGATTAGTCTCTCCACCCCAATTCAAGACCACATTGTACAGATCAAGGATTTGTTTTTTTTAAAGAGGGTCATGGTTGGTTGTGGGAGACCTATTAGAAGAAACTGGGGGATGGGAGGCAGCTGCTTTAGCATATGCTCCCCTGATAACCCTACAAACTTTTAGTCAATAAAGATCAGGAAAGTTAATGCTACTTTAAAACAGCACCAGTTCTGCTCCATGATGTGTAAAACCCAAAAGAGGCTGCTGGGGAACGAATGGCCAGCCAACCACTTCCAGAGGGGAAGAGATGACTGCAAAGGCACTTCCATTGCGCATGGAACTGGCATTTGCTGCAAATCTCAGTTCCCTGATTGTGAAAGGCCATATTGCCTGCTCATTCTACAGCAGGAGTTACACCATTACCAAAGGAGAAGACAAGTAATAGATTGCACAAATTAAAGAAAGAAAAAAAAAAGGGCTGAGAGCTTGTTTTGTTTTCCTATCATCACTACTTTTTCTTTTCTCTCTCTCCCCCTGACTGCATGGAATAATTTAGCCACTATAGCTTTGGGATTCTTCAGCAGAGAAGGCATTATGATATATATTTTTATTCATTACTACTACTCAGGTTTTTTAACAGGTCTGTGTTGTGTTACCAAAATATTCATCTGAACATTTTTTAAAAATGCATTGTTGGGGGGGGGGGGGGGGCGGAAGAGGGAGATGGCTTCTTTGTTGGCACTTTGTTGAATCATTTTAGAGAATGTACAAGAATAAAGAAACAAATATTTTATTTTTCATCTAAGTACAGAGAGAGTTAAAGTCACAAGCATCTGGCCTCTTCGTACATTAAAAATAAAAATGTAAGTAACTCAGTTTTGCTCTAAAATAGATTGAAAGAACAAACAGTACCGACATACTGTGCTAAAAGAGATACGAGTGCATTGGGCACTTGATTTGACATATGCCGTACCTATCTGGTGAGAAACATCCTCCTGATTCTACAGGCACAGCTCCGCACTCCCATCTGCTGCATGGCGTATCTCATCTCTGCACTTTCTGTGTGCTCTGGGGATCTGCACATACAGAGCCAGCAAAGAGCAGAGATGAGAATCTGCTGTGTGGCTCTGAGAGCAGAATCTTACATCAATGTCAATGGGGGATCTGCACATGCAGGGAAATCTGAATATCAATCTTGAGAGCAGCCATGCAGACCTGAGAAACAGTATGGAAAAATTATATTTTTAAAAGAAACACTTGGTCACGTAAAGATTATTGTACATATATAGTGGTAGTCAGGATCCTCGGGATAAGAGTGATGCAGACACTGCTTATTTAAGGGTTCACCGTTTCATCTCCATGGTAGACCTTCTGTGCCAGGAAGTACCAGATATACATATAGCCCAGACACAGTAATTGGTGACACACAGGGCATAGATGTTACAGAGAGCCTTGCCAGTAGGTCTACTACTTTCTGACACAGTTACAGCAAAGAATAGCACATGCTTGAGCCTAATGGAAACCACTTCTCCCCCTTTGGGAGCAAATCCTTTTGCATATGCATAAATCTAGCTAATTTGGTCTGTGAAACGAACATTAATCCTAGCACACTGTAACTGCTAAGAGGGCTACCACAGCGCACATATCCATTGATTTTTCTATGTCCAACATTAATTTTAGCTGTTAACGTAGAGGGGACATTTACTGTACACTATCCCTTCTCCTTCCCTCCTCTCTTCTCCTCAGAGTAGCTCCTAGAAGCCCTAACCACCATTCATCCCATGGTGCTATGCACTATACAGATACCCAGTAAGACAGTCCCTACCCTGAACAGTGTACAGTTTAAATAGACAAGCGTTCACGAGAAGGTAAACAGACACATTGTGGACTTTGATGAACAGATATCCTAAACAGGGGGTCATCTCTTCTCCTTTCAGAAAGTTGGTCTGCACACAAATGGCCTGCTTCATGCTGTGTCTAGCTCATGAAACGGACAAGTGGTAACATTTGGGTCAGTAAGAATTCCCAGTTGAACTGTCTCATGATTACATTGATTCTTATGGCTTACATAATGCACAGTTTCCCCATTTTCTTGTGGTCTCACAGCGTATTGCAGGCTGTTGAATGAGTAGGCTCAGAGCTGGTGGCTAGCGTTTACCCCATGAGTAAGTAGCTCTAGTGGTTTATATTGGTTTTCTATGCTGCACAGCTCTATGTGACAAGGGAATGACAGAATATGGTAGTGGTTGAGCAGGTGTGAACCAGGGAAGATAAGTCTTTGCTGGTTTGTCAGTCACCTCTGCCTAGAGCAGGGGTGGGTAAAATATGGCCTGCAGGCTGGATCTGGCCTGTAATATTTCTGCCTGGCCCGCCAGGCTCTTTGGCTGCTCCCTCATGATCTCCAGGCCATTAAAAGTACTGCGGTGCAGCGGGGTGCTCAGGTGGGCTGCCTGCCTGCCGTAGCCCCATGCCGCTTCTGGAAGTGGCCGGCTGCTACTGGCATGTCTTTGCGCGCCCCTGGCTGGGGGGGAGGAGGCTTTGCACACTGCCCCCACAGCTCCCATTGGCCGGAAACCGGCCAATGGGAGCTGTGGGGGTAGCGCTTGCGGGTGCTGGCAGTGCACGGAGACCCACTGCCCCCCTCCCCCAAGGGGTGTGCAGAGACACGTCAGCAGCAGACGCTTCCGGGAGCGGCGTGGGGCCATGGCGTGCAGGCAGCCTGCCTGAGCCCTGTTGCGCTGCTGGCCAGGAACTGCCTGTGGTAAGCGCCTCCTGGCCAGAGCCTGTACCTCACACCCTCTCCTGTACCCCAACCCCTGCCCCAGGTCAGAACCCCCACCTGCAGCCAAACTCCCTCCCAGAGCCCACACCCTCTCCTGCACCCCAACACTCTGCACCAGCCCAGAGTTCCCTCCTGCACCCAAACTCCCTCCCAGATCCCGCACCCCACCATTAGTATAGGTGCAATGTGCAGCCCATGACAATTTACCAAAATTTGTGGAGTACTCCCCCCCCCTTGCAAAAGTTATTGCCCACCCCTGGCCTAGAGCATGCTAATCAAGTTGAGACTTTTTTTCCAAGTATTTTATTTTGCGCTACAAAAGCCTTATATCAAAAGTGAGCTTCATCAGCGTGGAAAGCTACTAACCCCTTTCCAAAATGCCAACTTTGGCAAGAATAAAGCATGCCAGTGAGATGTTTGAATGCACCCAGAGTTTTGTACACACATGTTGCAGTTACATGTCGCTCCAGCTGTTTCCAGGACAATTCCTCTCAAGATCGCTAGAGAGGCAAGTGGGAGCTCACTGAAAGCAAGTTAACTGGTTTCAGGGAGTAAATACAGTTCTCCCAACCTCCTTTACTCAAAACCAGTGGCAGATCAAGCTGCACCTGGATAGGCTAATCCACATTTCTAATGGTCACCCTCAGTTTTCCTCAAGAGGGCCAGCAAAATGTCTTACTCCCTCCTCCCCCAGAAATACACCAGCAACTGTAGGGTGCCTTGTTGTTTCAGTCAATTCAGGTCCTGTTTACCCTGGACACATCCGCAAGCATATCCTCCGTTGGAAGGAGAAAAACATTCAACTTCCAAACATGGGCTTTCCTTTGTGAATGCACTTTTGTTCATTGTTTCTTCAGGGTGCCTGTGGCAGTGGGCTGCTGGGAAGGCTGCATGTGCATGATGTGCTGGCAAGGGGCCCTCAGAAAATGACTTGTTAAAATTCTGTCATCAAATTAAAGGGATGTCAGGGTGGTTTCCTTACTGTTGACAGAGTTTACCTGTTCTCTGGCTATTGCTAGAAAGGACTTATTCCTGGGATTCCTAAAAATACCTCTGAAGAGCATGTGTTTGATTTACAATATAAAGCAGAAATAGAGCAGATTGTACCAAATGACAGGTATTTAAAGATTAACAGTGGCTTGGAGGAAGACATCTTTCTGTTCCCTATTTGCATCCTCAGACTTTCTTTACTATCAATATAATCAGTATATTTTTCAGGAGGGGAAATACCCCCCCCCCCCATCACATTTCCAGCAAAGTCCACGTGAATACATTTGTTTGGAAATTGCTGTTGCCTCACACCTTGTTTGAGAACATGAGTCTGTCTAAATGAAAAAACAAATGATTTCCCCCAGTCCCTAACTCCTGCTCTCCGCGAGCAGACACTGGTCCTGGATCCTGCTTTTTATCATAGGCAAAGGAGGGAATTTTTGTGATGGGCACTTATTAAAACATTGTTAGCCCCTCTCTGCCACATATCACAGCAGGGACACTTAATACAGGGTCTGTCCTGTAAGAACCAGGAAATGGAGTGGAGATTATAACTGGTCAAATAAATGGGGAAAACCGTCACCAAAAAACAGTTGCTTTTTTTGGTTTAAAATTTCATTTTTAATTTTTATTTATTTTACCAGTTCCAATTAAGCTAGTCTCCAGATATTACCAGATAGTTGCTGGTAATACATTGAGACAGGCCACTTACATGGTATTCTATCTAATTCTGCAGATGCTTAGAGAGGAGCAAATTGGTGGGAAGTTACACTCCTCCATGCAGAGCAGCAGCAAGCCTATTTATAAGGTTCCCATCCCCATAGTATTTAGGGAACCATATATAAAAAGAGCGTGTTTTGGTTCTAAGATGACACATGCAATTCAGGGTATGGTTATTTCCTTAAATTGGATTATTCTGTAAATAAGATTTTGCAATTTTAGGAACAATTATACAGTTTTCAGTAGTAACTATTCCCAGAAAAGCACTCTATCGTTCACTGCACTGAGCCATGCAATTGTGATAGGTGAATATCAGACAGATGGAATGAGAAGCTGCATTTTTTAATCCTTCTGTAAAGTCCCTCTCCATAAAATAAACTGGGGAAAAGAAAAACAGAAAATTATGGCTTTCATTAGTTAAGTGATGATTTTGATTACATATTGATGCTAAGGGAGATTTTGAAATAAGAGATCATTCTCTGTTCTCACTACAATTGTGGGGGCATGGATCAGCGTTCATGTCGCACTCCCAGTCAGTTCCCACCAGGGCCAGGTCAGAAGCTAATAATCCCCAACAGTGGACCAAATTCAGTTATGAATCCTGGTCATGCGCCACCTGAGGCACATTGTGCATATGCTAAAAAGACTACAATTGTGCAACCGAGTCACACACTGAATTTCTATAAATATAAAAATGTTCTTAAAAATCTTACAGCAAAACTATTGAGAAGTGCCTGTGCAGTCTTTGGGAAATTAGTAAATCAAACAAACCTTTCATTAAGTTAAACTACTTTAAGAGAGAGCAATACCCTTCACATACTTTTAAGCTTGTAAATGCATTAATAACATGAGTGCAAAATGACTACCACCAACCACATGCAGGCACAAATAAAGCTGCTTTTGGGGCCCAATCCTGTAATTCAGTCACATGTGAAACCTCCTGCTGAACTCAATGAGAGCTGCTTGGTACTCAGCATTTTTAAGCGTTGCTGGTGAGGTCATATGCAGTTCCCATTTTTTAAGTTAAAAATAAAGTTCTTGTAGCTTCTTGACTGCCCTCATTCTGAAATTCCTTAATTTAAACTTCACTGGGTCCTTGTAGCGCTTACTTTGGTTTATAATTGGACAAATAGCCTCTATATTTTAAAATATTTTCTCTACCTAACTTCAACTTTATTGGCTCATTGTAGCACCTTCTGAAACTGAAAACAGCAAAGTGTGATTACTAGCCTTAAAGTGGAATAAAGCATTAATCTCTGTTTATGAATAATTAGGTACTAAAAATTATGCTAGAATGCAAATGATGGGCTGGGGAGAATGGCAATGTTAATCACACTGATGTGATTTTAAGGTCCATGCTTTTGCAACCTGCCAGAGATGGAAGTTAAATACTGTGCATCTCTGGAAAACTGGGAATGCTGACTTTTAAGGGGTACAAATGTTTACTTCTAGCTCTGCTGTTTGAGAAATACCAGAGCAGAAAAATCCCACTGATCCCTCTGGCTAGCACTGTTTTTTCCACACTATTCCAGGATTTAAGTTTAGCAAGTATAATTATCAATTCCTAATTTTATGTCAGTATTTATGTTTTTTGGTTTTTTTTATTTGAGGGGTTTGGGTTTTGTTTGCAGGGAGTGTGTGTGTTTCCACTCCAGCCATACACAGCCCGGAGGATGGGCTGTGGGGAGATGCATGGGCTGGACAAAACCACCCTTAATCTGCTACATTTCAGGGAAAATAAGATGATGCACTAAAACTAAAGATAATATATCTTAGTTACAGGTTCTAAAGGATGAAGGAATTATTTATTTTTATTTTATTTTATTAATTATAAAAAGAGGCATACGTCTCCCACCTGAGAAATTCAAAAGAGTTGTAATATGCTATTTTAGAGTTTCCAGCACTTGACCAACTATGTTCCACGTACTGCATGTCAATCAAAACAGCTAGAGCAGAGCATTTGAAGATCTCATTGAGATAGGGGGAGGGGAAAGCATGTCACTTTCTGACGCTAGTGGAGTATATAGGTTCTCAGATAAAAATCCCATTGGGAATTGGAGTCTGGCTGCTCACACCGAAGTAATGTGAAAACAGGTCAGCATTGGCTGGGCTCCACGTCAGCAAAGCCTACAGTGGTCAAAACATTAGCACTGTCCTACTCCACCATTTCAGCCAATATTTATTGGAAGAAATGGTGGAGCAGGACAGCGCAATCACTTAGTGGAGCAAGGTGAGAGCAAATTAATACCAGCTGCCCCAATATACATAAGAATAATCTTCAAATCTTTTACTCAGTACTGTGCATAAGTAGCATTAAAATCAGATTTGGGGACTTATTTAAGTCACAGTCTGCATTACTAATAGTGAAGGAAGTCCATACAGTTGCTCTGAACAATCAGAATAAGATAAAAACTACAAACTGAATGATGGCCCTGATTCTCCCCTCAGATTTGCAACCCAAAATACATTTCTGATGGCTGACAGCAAAACGCTTGTGGCGTTTCACAAAGCCAAGAACAGAAGAGCAAAATGTTCTGAAATGTTAGAGAGAATGGTTTGCCACAGCAATACACTAAGATCTGATGGAAAATACTAGTAATTAATATATGCTCAAAGCAGGACTCTCCCTCAATTTCAACAGGAAGTTCTCTTAAAACAAACAAAAACAAAAAACAAAGATGGCAGGACAGCCCAGTACTCTCACCAATGCAAGTAAATATCTTGCAAACTTCTAAAATCCCTTACAACATGCAACTTAAAATAGTAAAGATTAATTTGAAAACTGCTCATAACAGTTCACTTTTAAAATTAAAACTATGTGCCTGTTTATAGGAACCTCATTTTTACTTTGTATTATTAGATATAATTATCTGCCTGTAGAAAGATTTCTTTTGGAGAGGACAGAAGACAGCACATGATGTCAAGTAATCAGAGGCTATTTCTGGTATCAGGGGTGAATGGTGTATTTAGAATTAAGAGCTCACTAACATTTCCACTCTTTGTGCAGTTTATATATTTTAACTGAGCATATTCACGTCACAGACACTAAATAAAAACTCTCACAAAAGAAACCAAAAAAGGTCTTAAGAAAATCTTATAACAATCTACTGGAAACTCTGTAGTGTAGAAGATTGCAGACACACAGACATTTCTTAGGAGACAGTTTACACCCACACATACACAGTAAGCGCACCTACTCTACACATGCAGGATTAATTGCACTTGGGGAGTATAATTCAAGAAGCGTTTATGCCAACTGTATTTTACGAAGACAGCAGTCTTTTCGAGAGAATTAAAAAAAAAGTCACTGAAACAAAGAGTTTAGATTGAACATACCCCTCCTTTGCTGTCTAGCAGCAGCAGCAGAATGTTGATGTATTTTCTTTAATGATTACATTACATTAAGGACAAAACATGATATTTGCAATAAATATTTACCTAGATGTAGAGGGAAGTAAATGAGAAATAATTTAAATGTAGTTTGCCAAAACAACTGTAGTGTAAGAAAATGGACTGCATGTGATATGGATGCATTTTGTGTTTAAAATAGACTTTGCAACTTTTATATCATAGATCATCACTACACAAGAGATATCGCTTTCCACCTGCAATATCTGCCTGTGTGTTTTACCCTGTTTCAAGCAAGCAAACATTCCTAAACAGTATTTCCTAACAGAATGTTCTATCATTTAAACAAAGGATCAAAGGCTCCCTGATGGTTCAAATCAGCTATTGCTACAAAAGATACAGAATGCTGCAAATTATCTGTGAGGCAAAGTTAACTGTCAGGTCTGGCTTCATATAAAATAAACCTTCCTCCCCACTGTCGAGGTATATAAGTCATGCTATCACAGACAATGAGATGCTCAGATAAGGAGCCTGGTCCTAAATCTTTACCTCTGGACATGGAGGAGTAAAACTGAAGAGAAAGCCAAAACAAAGGTGGATCAGGAGGCAGACAGAACCGGGTAGTTTGTGACACTCTATTGATTGTGTGCTATTTTGCTAAAACCAGATCTTGCTCTGCCGAAGAAGAATGATAAATACCTGACCAGAGTGTTGGAGTGTTAGCAGAGCAGCAGAAATAGCTTAGGGGGAAAGGGAGGAATATGGAGTTCTTGATTTTCCTCAGAGCCATACTGTGCATTTCAGTACTCACTGTTACCATAACCCTCCCTCTGGTCACCCCCACACCCACCCACCCACTCAGCAGAATAAAGGCAGCCAGCATCTGGCAGGGCTTCTGGAGGTGTCCAGAGATGGCCCCTTCCCCCCATCCTGTTCTCATATAGCCACATCTTCAGAGTGGTCACTCCTTTGGGGCATCCAAGCTCCGACCGCGGGGCACGAATTTTCAGAGCTGCCCCCAGCTTCAGCCGGAACTGCAGGCACTCAGCTCCCTGAAAAGCCAGGCTCGGGTGGTTCCCTCCGGCCCCGGGCCGGGCACCCAACAGCAGCAATAGCCACTGGGCTGGGGGGTGCCCTGGGCGCTCAGCTCTCCGCCCACCTGGGCTCAGGACGCAGCCTCGGCCCCAGCTAGTTCCCCCGCTCGGCGGGCAGGCAGCTGGACAGGGGATAACCAAACGCCCGGAGCAGGAGCTTGCTCTGGAGCAGCCGCCCAGACCCTGCTCCCGAAGGGGCGAGGAGCACTAGAGCGTGCGCAGCCCCCGGGCCCGGGGAGCCGAGGGAGAGGGCGCGGCCGCCCCAGGAGTTGGCGCAGGTGCCACCGCCCCGTCCGCACGCTCTTCCCGCCGCTGAGCTCCTACCTTCCAGCACCGAGCAGAGTTTGTCCAGGGCCATCGTCTCCCCCGCGCGCAGCGGGGGCGGCACGTCCCTGCCGCTCCTGGCCCAGGACCGAGCGCCGGGGCGGCAGCGAGTCAGAGGCGAGGCATAGCCACGTCCGCGCAGAGCCGGGGGCGCCCGAGCGCAGCGGCGGCCCCCGCGCCTGCTGCCGTCCGGGTCCGGCGGGGGAGCTGCCCGCGCGCTGGTGCAGCTGGGCGGGTTCAGGTCCCCCCGGTGCCCCGGGCTCAGGGGAGCCGCCCCTGCATGGCTCAGGGAAGCGCCCCGCTAGGAGCGAGCTCAGCCAAACCCCTCCGCGCCCGGAGCCTTCGCTTCCGCCGCGCTCAGTCCCATCTAGCGGGGGGCGTGGGTGGGGAGCGGCCGTGGCACAGGGTGCCGGGGAGCGCTGCTCCCCCCGGGGCCGGCAGCCGGCAGCAGCTCGGCGGCTCCCCGCTCGGTTGCTGCCGCTGACTGAAGCTCATTTAAAATGGGGGGAGGGGGGGTGTTTGCCGGAATGAGCCGCTTGTACGCATGTGCCCTCCCCCCGCAGCCTCGCCAAGGGGGCCGCTCCCCTCGGAGCCCGCCCGGGCGGGGGGCGCCCCACACAGGGCTAGGGAGAGGAAGGCAGCGGGTGCGAGAATGGAGAGCTGAGGGGAGACTCCCGGCGGGCCCGTCCCAGCCCCGTGGCGCGCACAGGTGCCGACCGGCGGCAGCCCTGCCCCGCTCCCAGGGATTTCCCCGTCCCTGAGGAGCGCCGTGGGGAGCCCGGCCGCGGGCCGTGCCCTAAGCACACGGGGAGGGGAAAACGGGCTGTGCCCGCTGGGTCAGGGGCAGGTCCCCCCCGCCGGGGAGCCCGGGGTGAGGCGGGTCCCCGCGAAGCCAAGTGCGGTGTCCGCTCAGGGCGGAGCAGGAGCAGCTCCCCGGCGCCCGGTAGCTGCAGAAAAGCCGCGTCAGCTGTGAGGGGAGGCAGCGTGTGGCGGGCTCGGCCGCTCGCCCCGCTCCATTGTGCTGCCGAGAAGAGCCCCGCGCGCTGCTGCCTGGCGGGGAGGAGTGACCGCTGCAATGGAGCTGTTACTTCGCACGAAGTTAATGGGAAGGCGCACTTAGCTGCCCCCCGGGCCCGGGCCCCCTCTCCCGGGTGATCCCGGCTAGCGGGCGCGGGGAGAAGAATCCCCTCAGACGAGGAGGGATGCAGGGCGCGGGGCGGCACTTTCCTGGGAGCAGGGGAAGGATTATGGCTCTCCGCTGAGCGGGGAAACGGCGGGTCGTAGCATCAAATCCTGGCCAGCAGAGAGACCCGACCTGCGCCCACAAACTCTGCTTTGTTTAGTGGTGGCAATGAACGCGCGTGTCCGTTTCGGGCTTGTAGTGCTGACTGCTGAGCATTTTTAAACAAGTGGTGGAGACTTGAAATGGCGCGTAGCGTGTTTCCACTCCAGCCACACAGCCCGGAGGATGGGCACAGCTGTGAAGGGTTAGATTAGTGACAGGCTGTAAGGGCTCTTCATATGCGCGCAAATGCTTTCTCAGGTGAGCAGCTGGGCGGCACATGGCTAGTCATTTAGTCTCCCCACCCCATCTTCATATGTCACAAGTGAAATGAATTGGGGTGTCTCCGCCTAGTTCATAGCGGACGTTTGCCTTCGTTCCAAAAGTACCCCACTGTTGGGTGTGCTTGACAGCCCTTTGGTCAGGAGCTCCATGTAGTGGAATAACAGGACTCTATCAGGTCACAGATATGTGGAGAACCTTGCCTCAAAACAGTTGTTAGTTACTGCAAGTTGTCTTTTGCTTTTATGAGCATAACATATCCTCCCATTCCACCAGCATAGCTGTTAGATTCTCACCTCAGAGGTTTCCGCTATTGCTACTTGTCCTTGCAAATTTGCTACTATATTTTGTGCCATATCAGACTAAAGGTGATATGTCTATCATGTTTAAGATTAGCCTCTGGTCCCCTTTAGTCAAAACAAAAATAGCATTATCAATTCCTACAGACTGTTTAGTTCAATATTTGCATCTTTTTTTCCAGCAGCAGCCCCTGCAGTAGGGTATAGTGTTGCAATTCTAAACTTCAAAGTAGTCAATAGCACCCTACCACTGGTCCCTTCCTGCATTTCACCTGTCAGTGTTCCAGTACCTTATGCGGCAATTTGGAACTGACTTCAGAGCTAATAAATCTAGCAAACTGCTTGTAAATTAGATGGACACTTGCAACTGTTGTATTTTACATATATTTTGTACATATGTAGTAGTAGGATTATATAATCTAATATACAAACATAAAATCCTACTACTACACATATTCACTGGATACACACAGAAACATAATATATTTAAATCTTAGTGTTCTTTTGTTTTTTTCTGATGTTTCAGTTAATTTAATGTTTTATTAGGTCAGCAGCCCCTGTTATAAAAGGCCAGAGTCTTCCTTTAGCTTATCAGATAAATGTTTCAATATGTTTTAGTCAACCTGATACTGTCAGTTATAGCTAGTTAAGCAGGAAGGGCTGGAACAGTAAACGAGTGGTAGAAAAGTCAGGAATAATACAGAAGTACTTACAAAGTGGTGGCAGTGCAGTAGGTGGCACTCTTCCCTCTGATCAGTATCGCTCCCCTGTCCAGCATAGAGGTGAGGGTCACTGTATTACTGGAGGAGCCATCTGATGAGGCTTAAAACTATAAACCTGATGGTTTCTGGTCATTAAAGATTCCATATCAATGTTATGGGAATAGGGTTGTTAAATGTGGTGCACTGACCAAATTTCAAATCACATACTTATACTTTGCTTACTCAAAATGTCCTTGCAATTTCAAAGCAATATATTAATTGCAGTACAGTACATGATAAGCAGTGGTACCAATTGGATGGGTTGAGGGGGAATTCTCCCCCTGCAAATTTTTTGCACTTGCTCAAAGTTCCATAAGTGGCAGAGCCAAAGGGGCCATAGCCCAACCACTTTAAAGCAGTGGCTTCATACTAGTTCAGTACAGCTGTCGCTGGAGAGGTCGGGAGGGTTGCTCCAGCTGCATAGTCATAACACCATTGAAATTTGACCTGACTGCCTCTCCATCCAGAGGCCAAATTTCAGTGAGTGACATTGTGACGTGGTGCAGGGAATCACAATGCAACTCATATTTGGCCGGCCACCTCTCTGTCCAGCCGGAGGGGTAGCTGGGCCAAACGGTGTTGCAAGCTGCGTGCACAGGTAATCTGTTTCTGTAGGGTGGAGGGTGTGCAGGGGCGTCTATTGAGAACTTGACTCCCAGTGGTATCAGTACCAGCTCATGCACTGTGTGAATGAGGGGAGACTGCCCAGCTGAGGAGACCAGAGGTGTCTGCAAGAGGAGGGAGGGACTACTGGGGATCCGAATGGGGTTTCTGATGGGAGTGGGGCTGGGATTGGAATTCTCCCCCTCCCAACAAATATCTGAATTGGCACCACTGGTCAAAATTGGTGTGCAGTTTTTAATATTAATTATTTAATAGCTGTTGCATTTCAGCAGTGGGTGAATTGATTCCTACATATCCATCTTATCCACATATTTAATAGAGTGGTAGTGTGAGACTAAGTTCTACAGTCCAAAGTTACTGTAAAAATGGCCCCTTCTTATTCAGCAGATCTGCTCTCTGCCTTTCTGCTGAGTTTAGTGACAAAAAGTGTTTGCCATGTTAACCTTGCAGAATTCACACAGCTACAAGATAATACAGATTTTATTCCTGTTTGTACATTAACAATATTTTTATGCAATTTACAACCACAGGTCTAAAATCTGACTATCCCATTGAATAGGTCTAAGTGAGCCAGAATTTTGTGGGATTGCACTGATGTAACTTCAGCAATGGGTTGCAGAGATATAACTGAAAGCAAAATTTGGCTTGCAGCATCTTTATTACTGGTGATGATGCACAAGAAGTAAAGAAACCATCTTGATTCTCAATCTCAGGTTGAGTTTGTACTTAGGAAAACATCTATTTATTTGTCAGCTGTCCTGCAATAGCTAGTGATGAGAAAAAACACAACAAAGATTCCATGCTTTAAGTAGCCAAACCTAGAACTGTGAAGCACAGACTCTACTGTGGCCAACTCAATGCAAACCTTAATTTGTTTTTGTCATTACAGTGATGGATACTATAGGAATATTTAAACTAGATAGAGTAAACTTGATTTCACATTGAAGAAGCCTCCAACTAGCATTGTTCACCACGGTTGTGTACTGTGGATGTGTTCTGAAAGTTTATATAGTTAGAACAAGTTCTCACCACTCAATTATTGTGAAGAGCACTTGGAAATACATGTTCTAATTACAGTCGCATCCTTGATCTTACTGTTAGTGATGGCAATCTTGCAGAAAATTTGTTTTTGACACCTGCAGTATGGAAAGCCTAAGTAAGGTAATAAACATCTTATTGCAACTTAATGTTTAACAATAAAACAGTATTTAATGCTTATGATATGTAATGCTTACAATGTATTGTTCATTATTTATAGGGAAAGCTGTGTATTGTAACGAGAATTTGTTGCATAATAAAGCTTTTATTAGAAAAGCTTCTAGTCTGTTTACAAATAAAACTTTAAAAACAATCTGAGTATAAACTGATGCATTATTGAGTGTGCAAAATATCCTGAAACAAAATCTGAGAGGCATAGAACTGACTCATGCAACTCATTGAGATGTTCACTAAGAAACTGACAAGTACACATGGGAGATGTCCAATTACTTTATATATATACATACACAAGTAGCTGGTACCAGTGAAAGCTTCACAGATTGGTAGAAGTGTATCATGGACAGTTCTCCTCCTCTTGTATGAGAGCTCATTTTTAAGTGTCATGACAGTGACAGAATTAAATTATTCTAACCATGATTTATGATGGACATAATCAGTTTAGCTTACCAGCCCTGTTTTCCTCTTCTGGTCCTCTACTAACTGCTCAATGTTGACAGGTGAATATAGTAACAGAGGTTAATGGGTGACAACAGGTTATGGAGCAGTGACTACTCACACACTGAAACAGACCAACAAGGCTATAATATAAAGATAGCACCAACAATAAAATTTGTTTGCATTTAAGCAATAAACATGCTTGATTTAATAAACATTTATTATGAATGCACACTAACATTTAAATACACAGTGAATCATGTAAATCAAACCATTTAAAGAACAAAGGAAAACTGTATTACATAAAATAAAAGCATGATTGTTTTCAGGGAATATGTATTACCATTGCTGCAGTCTAATCTGAATGATGGAAAGCTATCGACATTTTGAATATACAGAATTGAGCTTTTCTTCAGATATAATCATCACTCTCTTCCTACAGAATTTGGGGACAGTAGCATAACATGCCCTCAGGTAAGAAGTTTACATCAAGGACTTGATATGAACCATAGAATACCTCAGCCCCATGAATGGTCTTTGGTGTGGAAAGAGACAGGCCAAACATAGGACTCAACCCCAGTCTCCCTTACAGGTTTTTCTTTAAGCTTCTCCCCCACCAAGAAAATCAAATTCCATTCATGATTTTGATGGCCATTTGTTTTCATAATTAAATTTAAGTATAGTCACATTGATATGCATCAATACTCAAGCAAAATTCTTCTGATCACATCCCATTCGAGGAAGGCATAATTTTTACATATTTTAGATTATGATGATTAATTTCTGTATAAATTTAGGTTTGTTTGTTTTTTAAATTTTGAATGCTTCATGTTTTGGTTATTTGGCTATTAGCTTTGTAGATTTATTTTAGTCATTCATTTAGTCATTATTTGAGAAATACATTCTCATCTAACTATTGCATGTAAGGATTAAAACAAAGGAAAAAAGATCTAGACACTTTAGATCAAACACGCCAAGAGTACAGTTATAGTAATTGATGTAAAATGTCTCATCTGATAATCTGCATTAGGTTCATTTACAGAAATATAATTTATATTGCAGAAATGTATAAATGACAAGACCAATTCAACTGGCACTAAAGGATTCTTCTCACTGAAATACTAACTTTATTTACACGTGACTTCTTTTCCATCAAATGTTGTACTGGAAGAAGTGGCAGTATGTAAACATTGGAACACATGCAATATAATCCCTTACTAAGAAAAATAAATTTCCAGTGTTGTTAAATAAAGGCCAATAACTGCCAGTATATACAAACTGTTTACTGAAAGCTCATATTGAGACATTCAGGTCTGATTTTAGTGCTTTTCAAATAAATACCAAATAATGCAACATTTACAAATAACACACTAACAATACCCCACCTCCCCCAATCTCCTTTACAAGCTGGAATTTTGTATTTTGATTAAGCAAATGAATTGCAGCTCCTTCATAGATCTTAAGGCATGTTACATAGCATCAAAATGGAACCGATGGGCTTCTTGTCGTTTCTCTCGGTCATCTGCTTTCTGAAAAATAAACCATAACACTTTATAGAATACAAGAGACAGTATAGCACATACCTTGCATTCTAATAGAAAATTAGTTATCAAATGCCACAGAATGGCTGTTTTTTCAACTCTGTCATTCAACAGAAGACAAAAAGCTAACTAACTGCCTCAACAATTAATACTTAATAGGTGTCAGTTTATAATAGCAATAATCTGCTCAAAATTGGCTGCTGCTGTTAATGATGAGATGTTTTAGTATTAATGACCCAATGCTTTGGGTTATTCTAATGAACGTTTTTTTCAAGGATTACTGCTTAAGTAGTTAAATTAAAAATGTTGTTTAGTGTGCTTTTATGTCATCTGCATTGTAAAAGAAGATAAATATTATGATGAATTGGCTCTGAAACAACCATACGTGGTCCCAGCTCTGTTGTAATTTAAGAACTAGATTCTCTTAAAATTACTGTTAACAGAACCAAAATTGAAAAATTTGGCAAAAGGGACATGCAGCAATTCAACCAATAATAGCATTAAGAACTGCGGATGAAAAATTGGGGCTCCACTTTGTTTGTGGGCATATGCATGTGTATAAACAGTGAACAACTGGGAAGGTAAATAAATTTATTTCCTTATTTGGGTGCTATACATGCAGATCTGTCAAAACAACAGTGTTATTGACATTTGTGTGGTTGGATAAATAAGGAGAGTATTCAGATTGTACCTATATCTATATGGTCTCTAGTTACATGTAGTAATTTTCCATGTATTTTATTTCCTCTCTCCAGTCCAGAATATCTTGTCTATGCACTTCTTTCCAGGGTTTACTAATGTTGGATGAACTTTACTGGGAACTGAGATTAGCTTTACGTGAGAAATAAACTGTTTGTCTGCAGCTATAGAGTCCTAACAGCATTTCTAACATATACATGACCAAGCAATGAATTGCTCTGTCAATTTATCTGACTTGAAAATTCTTCCTGCTTACTACTTGAGGCTAATACTATTCTTTTAAGAGTGAGTAAAATATTGTTATTGTTTGTCACCATCATGACATAGGCATGTGCCTGAGCTGGTAACCTTTCACAACAATTGTACTTGGTGTCTATGCTATATCTACCTCATTTCTATAATGAAAGCTAGGTTGTGGGAAACATGATATCACCTGCTCTGGCTCCATTCCAAAGATTTCCTTGTCACAGACCACACAAGTGTACAGTGGGGCACCCTGTTGCATTGTGTTCTACTGGATTTTGCTGTTTTAATCTTCTGTGATGGGCTTACAGTTCTCAGTGTAGTTAAAGCGCTCCACCCTCCCCCCTCTTTAAAAACAATTTCCATTCAGTTGTGTTCTCTCTTTCATGCATTTTGAAAGTGTTAAAGATGATTTCTGAATTGACAATAATAATACTGATAGATAGTTAACTTTTAAAGTGCTGTCAATGTAAACTGATTAACCATCACATTATTCCTATGTAGTATCATCACTATACAGATGGGGAAACCAAATCAGAGTGTCTGGGTGATTTGCTCAAAGGTCACACAGCAAGGCAAAGGGAGGATTAGAACGCAGGAGTTCCAGGAGCCTTGCTCATCTGACACCTATCTGAATGTTTAACTGGCCTTTTAGTTTATAAACACTGCCAGGCATACCAACTCAAAAATGCAGTAATTTTATTTGACAGCTGTAATTATGGTATGCTAGGTAGCAGCACTTATTGGCTATCCTGCAGTTGAATATTATTGTGAACTGAGAGTGGTTAAGAAAAATGGGAACACTTTTCTTTTGTGACATGAAAGAACCCTCTCAAAATGCTTCTTCAAATCAATGAATTTCTATACGCTATAGTGTATTTCAGCTATATACAACAAAACAGCCAATATGTCCATGATCAAATCACACACTGTCTTAAATGTTAATGTTAGTACCGTCAGTGAGGATACAAAATTACAGGGGATGTTTTCCTTCCCTCTGAATTACCAGCAGAACTGAAGAAGGGTAAGCTGGGGGTTTACATTTAGTTTTATTTCAAGACTCATATTATTCCTTTAAACTGATCAAAGCTGAGAGTGCAAGATGTCCAAGATATTCATCCTGGATATGAACGAGGGTGACCAGGTGTCCCGATTTTATAGGGACAGTCCTGATATTCTGAGCTTTTTCTTATATAGGCACCTATTACTCTCCACCCCCATCCTGATTTTTCACACTTGCTATCTGGTCATCCTAATATGAATGGAAAATTTTCTATTTAGTTATGAATTATGCTTTTCCCTGAACTATCAACACTTACCTGTTATTGCCAAATTTCCATTTTTATGACTCAGAATTAAAACTAAATACCAAATATGTGTTTCTAAGGTTTCAATAAATCCTAAAGTATCCTAATTTTGTGAACAATAATAAAGTCTGATACCTTTGAGGCATGACAGGATTATTATAGATTGATTAATTTAGTGAAAACTCCCCAAAACTTTTCAAACTGAAAAACATTGTTCAAAACAACACAGCGTAGTGCATATATTAAAATATTAGGAAGTTGAAAGTATTGTAAAGATACATCTAGAAAATCATTTCCACTTAATTAAGCTTACCTTTTCTTGCCAGTGCAATATGCCAATTATTGCTAAGATAAAAACGCAGACACCAATTAGGGCTATAGCTGTGAGCAGCACAATGTTACTTGGGGTCAGGTACAGCTTGGCACTCCAGCTACACAGAAGAGGAGAAGCAAAGGAAACCTCAGTAACTCCTCATTAGGAAAAAGAGCAGATTCAATAGAGATTATGTTTACAAAAATATAAAGGTGGTAAGGTGACCCATGACTTGGTCTTCAAAAAACAGGGGCTTTACTGAAAGACCTCCCCTAATAATGTTTACTTACAAATATAGGGTTTAATATTGCCATTTCCAACTAATGCCATCTCTAAGCTTAGTTTCTATTGAACTACTCACAAAAGTGTTATGGTTAGCCTCCGAGACTGACTTTTTCATTAAGGCACACCTTAATGTGGCAGTCCTTTTGCAGTGGGCATGGAAGGGAGCAAAATAAAATGCACAGGATAAGCCTCCAAAAAAACCGTGCCTGAGAATTAGGTGAAGGGAAAAGAGCAGGGAAACAGTCCACCTGGCATGCTGACTCTTCTGCCAAGAAAACCCCTTTGCTGCAACACAGCACTGCAGGGGACACGGGAAGCAGTCGTACATGTCCATCAGTCATCTGCATATCTACACTGTTCAGAAATTAATGCTGCATTAAGTTCCTCTCTGTGCCTGCATAAGCCTCAGAACCCACTGTGCAGGCATGGCAAGCACAGCCAATCACAGCTGTCCTTCCAGGGAAAAAGAGAGGCCAGGCAGCATCGTGGAGGGTCATCACACTGTAGAGTAGTGCTTCACTTCCTTGTAGATAGAGAAATGGGGGTTCTATAGGGTACGGATGCCTTGCTTCCTGTCTCCTCCACAAAAACCCTGCATTTGGAGGGGAAATTTATAAAGAAGTCTGCCTGACAAACTTTGTGGAATTTCCTGAGTGCTCTTGGTTTTACTCCATCAGGGAATAATGTGGCCTTAAATCAGGTTATAACGGGGCATTTCTATGATATACAGAAATAGCAACAATTTCAGTATTTGTGACAAATGTCTTTGCACATCCCATACTATTAGAGTGTTTTAAAAGACAAAGTGACTTAGTCTCTCTAATCTGTTTTATTCCACTTTTTTGTGCTTGGGTATTCATAACAATTGATTTTAAAACCTGTAGTAGGTACCTTACGCACAGTACGCTACAGACTATGAAACTGGAAAGATTTTTCACATCAGAATAATTTTTACCATTGATAATAAAGGAGTTTAGGATCCAGAAAGCTTAATCCTGAGCTGTAGCATATTACTGGGCCATTAAAGACGATGTTCAAAAATAGAGTTTTATTGGTTTCATATCCATCAGATGTGCCAGTGTGATATGGTATTTTATGAAAACCAACCCTATTGATCATAGGGAGTTAATAAACAAGATGCCAATCAGTAGCGTAGCCAGGTCTTGAGCACAGGGGGAGCGGCGCTATAAAAAGGCGCCTCCCCGCTCCCCCTGTACTCACCCTGCGGCGCTCTAAAGGGCCCGGGGCTCCAGCCGCTGCGGAGTCCCGGGCCCTTTAAAGTGCCGCCGCCGGAGCTCTGCCAGCGGGGCTCCGGCGGCGCTTTAAAAGGTCCGCGGCTCCCCACAGCGGCAGGAGCCACGGGCCTTTTAAAGTGCCCCCTCCCCAACCCGGGTCCGGCAGCGGGGCTGGGGGGGGAAACGCTTTAAAAGGCCCGTGGCTCCCCGCAGCAGCAGGAGCCGCAGGACTTTTAAAGCGCCGCCCCAGCGAGGCTCGAGCGGCGCCTTAGTGCCACTTTTCCTCACGGGGAGCAGCTGCTCCCCCTGCTTCCCCCCCTGGCTACGCTACTGATGCCAATACAGTCACATAAGGCTGTAAGACAACTATAGACAGTCAAATGTCATCTCGTTCTTTCCTTGAAGTACAAATTGTTTGATATTGATTTTACTTAAGTATTTCAGCAAAATTAGCTGCAAGTGCCTCATTTCTGGTGATGGGATATAATGTTTTCAACCTGCAAACAAACATGTTAGCATTGTAGAGAACTGACATACAGTATTAGGCACAATCTACAGAATTTCTGTAAAAACAGATGGATTCACAAGGAACTGCATCCCTCCCCATCCTGCAGCTCTCCAGCACCTTCCCCTTAGGGAACAATTTATCAGCTTCCCTGATGCCCTTTTCTGACTTTGTCTGTGGGAGGGGTGATCTGGGCTTGCAATGTAAAGTCCATGTCTGCAGTACGCTTAGCTTAAGTCGTTCATTTCCTGCATGTCCAAATATTAACACAAAACACTCTGAGCTATAGCTCCTTGCATCCAAAAATCTCAAGGCACTTTACAGCCATTTATTTAGCCTCATACCTTTTTTACCTATAAACTGAGGCACAGATTTGTTAATTTTTTGTAACTTTAACTAATTCTTGGATCTTTTAAAAATATTTAAGTTATTTGGAAGAAAGATAAATTCAAGCAGATCGGAAATTTGTCATATTTTCAAATAGGAATAATCCACCTTTAAAGCTCACATCATTTTAAACATTCAGCTCAAACCTTGTGACTAAATAAGACTGCCATTCAGGCCTCACCTTCCAGTCCCTGCTTCAAATGCCAGTGGCAAAATCTTGTAGCGTATGTATTACTGCTTACCTCTTATTATATATGTTTAAAAATACAGCATTTTTGTTTCTTTTAATTATTTAATGATTGCTGCATGTAGTAGTTCTGTGCATATCTTATTTTTTTTAAGTGACTTGCTCAAAGGTATATATATAGTCAGTTAGTGCCAAAACTGGGATTACAATCCAGGAGTCCTGACTCCTTGTCCCCTGCTTTAACCTAGACATACAGTCTCTATGTAACAAATACTGCATTAAGAATCAAAGGCAACTCTTTCTCTCTCATGTTTAGAGAACTGTTGTGTTTTCATTAAAAAGTTTAAAGTTAAGATTTTTCTAACAAGCAGCAATTAAATACAGACCCCTTTTTGGATTAAATCAAAATGTATTGACCAATGAGGTCAGTCTCTGTAGTCAAAAAAATGAAATCAATGTGTATTTTATTTATAAATAAATTTAACATTCCTTCAATAAAAGTGCCTAAGAAGTTGGATGTAGCTGAAAGTGGTACAACAATCTATAAAAATATCAATGGCAGTGAGAGTGCATAGAAAATTAATTATTGCTAATTTGAAGAACAGTACCCTTGCATTACTTGCAAAGTACACATTGTCAATGAGATTTTATTTTTAAACAGGATTCCTAATATGTTTACAGTTTTTGTATTTGGAGATGCGTGCATGTATTTTTGGCATGGGTGACTAAGTGCTGGCCACGGCCCCCAATTCAGCAAAGTACTTAAGAATGTGTCAAATTTTAAGATTGTCAATAGATGAATACATTTTAAGGCTGGAAGAGACTATCATCATCATCTAATCTGACTTCATGCATAAAATAGTCCATAGAATTTCACCCAGTAATTCCTGCATCAAGTTCTGTTTGCACTAGAGTGTAATAATCTTTTAGAAAAATATCTAAGTGTACTGTAAGGCAGGCTGTCTTTCTAAAGAGATATGGTCTGTCTCACTGAGAAGTTACGGGCTTTATGTAGAAATCACTGGGGAAGTTCTATCACCTGTGTTATACAGGCTTTAATGGCCCCTTCTGGCTTTAAAATCTATGAATCCTCTCAGACCTTCTACTACAGGACTACTTGCATGCTTAAACTTAGACAAGTGCTTAAGTACCTTGACGAACTGAGGTCTATTTGCATAAATTGCTCAATATTCTCCCATTTGGAGTATTAAAATAAGCAATTGTGTAAGTCTACATAGAGAGATGAATTGAGCTGCCCAGAGTCACCAGCAGGGCAATGCCAGAGCTGGTAAAGAAACTCAGCTCTTCTGAGTCCCAGTCCAGTGATCTATTACAGGGGTGGCCAACCTGAGAAGGAGCCAGAATTTACCAATGTACATTGCCAAAGAGCCACAGTAATATGTCAGCAGTCCCCCAACAACTCCCACCACCCGCTCCCAGCGTCTCCCATCCACCAGCAGCCCTGTCAATCAGCGCCTCTCCCTTTCTCTCCACACCTCCCAATCAGCTGTTTCATGACATGCAGGAGGCTCTGGGCCGGGTGAGGGAGGAGAAGTGAGGGAACGGGAAGGGATGGAGTGGGGGCAGGGCCTGTGGCAGAGCCAGGGGTTGAGCAGTGAGCCCCCTCCAGCACATTGGAAAGTTGGCGCCTGTAGCTCCAGCCCCGGAGTCGGTGCCTATACAAGGAGCCGCATATTAACTTCTGAAGAGCTGCATGTGGCTCCGGAGCCACAGGTTGGCCACCCCTGATCTATTAGGTTCCATTGAATTGAGTCAAAAAGCAAGTAATTTACCTAACTTCTTATTCTGGCACCATTTGTAGGCTAGCCAGTAAGAATCAACCAATTTTAAAATAGCTTCTAAAGCAGTTTATAAAATTAAGGAGATGGCCAAAGAGATCATAGGGTTATCCTTGAGGAAATCCCATGGTCCAGTTACACACTTTTTTTAAAAAAGGGCAAAAGTGCCTTTTATATACTATATATAATAGATTGGGTTCCCTGACCACCATATTAAAAATTTAAGTCAGTCATATCTGCTAATATACAATGAATATTTGGTATCCTACAGATAATATTCTATTGCACAGAAGTATAGATGGAAAGAAAAATGGATCTTTTATTACTTGAAGTACACATAGGCCTAATGCTACCCACTCCATCCAAACACCCAGAACTAAGGGGAGGTTCAGATCCAGAGCTGGATATATGGCTCATGCCTATCTCAGATTTGAAGTCTCGGGGTGAGGGGACTTCAATCAATTTTTAATGATAGGAATGGAGCACATGTAAGGTCAAACTTCCAAAACAGGCTACACCTTGTGGACCTATCCAAGACATGCACACACCCACTGTGGCTTTTAAAAAAAAAAGTACACCTGTAGGTGTAAACAAATAAATGTGGTAGCTAGACTCTCAGTTCCTGCACCTGCAGTGGGCCTGTTTGTGGTGCACATGTGGGGTTTTGCAAGTGCACAGATTTAACTTTGAAGCCTTATGAGGATGATTATGTATCAGTCAGCAGTGTTCTATATTTTACTGCTGATCAGTGCAGGTACTCTGGAAATGTGGCTGACTCCTGAGTAGCAATCTTTCTCCCTGGGATTTGACCTGTCTGTTCGCAACCCATTGTGCTTAGCTCTGAAATTTTGGCCCTTGGTGTTCGGGCTTTGTTCACTCGATCTCAAAAATGTATTGGCTTTAAGAGACAGGGAAGGGAGCTTTTATTATGGAGAAGGATTAGGGAGAAGAGTCTGATGACAAGGATCAAATTTGGCAGAAAAAGGGGATGTTAAGCTCCACTCACAAGTGCAGAATAGCTGGATGTTTCAGCTAAATTGATCATCAGTGAAACAGCAAAGTGTAAACCTATAAATCTTCATTAGGATTCAAAGTTAAAACCTCATTGAGATGAATTAAGTAGTTCTCTCTAAAGTGGTACTGTTCAGTTGACTGGCTGCAGACTTGAGAGAACAGACCATTTTGTCTGATAATTTGTATATTTGAAGAGAACAGAGGATTCATTCCTTAGGCAATTTCTTCATATTTTATTATGTTCCTGGAGGAAAGAATCAATTCCATCAATAGAGGAATGGATTAATATCCTTAATGCCTCTTTATCATTGGAGAAGGCTATTCACAAAGAATGAGGATTTACTGGGACTTTTGAGAAAATGTGGAAGTACTGCTTGGGGATTCAAGGAATCTGAAAAGGACTTAAATACAAATTGGGTTTGCACCCTGTATACTTCTCTAGGATATAGAAAGAAGAATTGATTTTTATAAAGGAGTTTCTTTCTCGTTTAGGAATATCAAATGTGTAAAGTCTGGTCTTCCCTTATTTTTGTGGAGGACATCCTTGATGTGTCAGAGCAGCTGCATTGTGTGCACTCCCACCTTAACTGAAAGCAAAAGTACAGAGGGATGCGCTTGAATCTGTAATAAACACTTCCTTTCTCCAAAATGTCAGTCACTGAAGTTATATAAGAAAGTTTTAAACAGCCTGACTAAAAGCCTCTTCCTCTCAACTGCTTATCTTCTCCTCTCTTGATGCATGATATCATTTCACTTGTTTTTCCCATCATCAAAACCTGCAGTCATGGGGTGTGACTGGAGCTCGAGAAGACATTCCCAAACTGTCTTTAATCTAGCTATCTCGGATCCCAGAGCAGTTAAATTCACAGAATCCTGGTTAATTACTTGTAGGGCTAGTCTGCACTAAAGCACATGCTGGTACAGCTTCTGGGCTTTGGGACATCAGGTAGCTAGATTAAAGCTAGCTCAACTATGTCAACTTGAGTTGCAATCGTGTCCTTTAAATGCAATCTAGACAATCTTAGGAAATGTCTATGTGTAGTGAAAGTTTTCAATATGTATATTTCTCCTGTTGTCACGTAATCTCCAATTTTGGGTTCCATCTATTGTCATTCTACAGTGTCCATATCTGCATGTGTTTCCTCTATGAGAAAACTAAACCCAATAATTTGAAAGCAAGAGGATTTAGAGAGATTTCTGTACTGGGGAACCTTTAAAATACATAAGGCTAGAACATTAAATCTTATTCACCTGGCTGATGTTATTGTGCTTAATTGCTAACACAACGTAGTTTATATAAAAGGGATGTCACATCTCATCTCGTCTCATATTTGATTCTACAGTAAAGTTATAATGCTGAAATTGTGATATAAGAATAATTTCATTATATATAAAATTGACTTCACTGCAAGATCAAGCAGAAGAGAAAGCAAGAATGAGTCTACTAAAGTCTTTATTATGACTAGGGGTCTACCAAATTCACAGCCATGAAAATTACATCACGGAATGTGAAATCTGGACTCTGGCTGCCCAGCTCTGAAGGCAGAGTGGAGAACAGCTGTTGCTGGCCGGGTGCCCAGCTCAGAAGGCAGCGCTGTGGCCAGCAGCAGCAGAGAAGTAAGGGTGGCATGATATGGCCACCAGCAGCTGCTGCTCTCTGCTCTTCAATACTACTGCTGCTGGCGTTGCTGCCTGCAGAGCTGGGTGCCCGGGCAGCAGTCACAGGTTTCCCGCCACTCAGCTTCAGGCAGTGCCACAGTCAGCAGCAGCAGTGGAGAAGTAAGGATGGCAATACCGCAACCCCCTAATAGGCTTGCAACCCCTTTTGGGGTCAGGGCCCCAGTCTGAGAAACGCTGTGGAGAAATCACAGGTTTTTCATGGGTTGGTCACAGTATAAATAGCAAATTTTGCGGATGGGTTACACATCTGCGAAATGTGCTATTTATGCCGTGACCAATCTGTGAAAAATGTGTGATTTCTCCCCGATGTAAGTAGACCCCTAATTATGACAGATATGTTCAATAACAGCAAAAGTAGCACAGAAAAGTGCTGGCCAAGTCCATTTTTTTGGTATAAATGTTTTTATTCTACATTGATTCCAGCATGAAAGTCCTCCTTCAAGGAACCCTCTGACCCCTAGCTACAGGAAAATACACGTATCCATGGCAACACACACCATGTGTTGAAGGGCTGAATAGAAACCTTTGTATCTAACTGGACACACTGAATGTATATCTGATGAAACCCCAAAAGCCTATTTTTCCCATGACCATGCTTGCTTATTGGTCAAAAAGAAAGTTGTCAGGTATGTTTTCATTTATAGGAATATACTTAATGGATGCTCACTGTAAATATATAAAATGTTTACGCAAATACCTGTATGTTCAATAATTTAAAGAGAAAATACCAAATATTACTATAGTGTGAAATGCACAATATATTTTAAATTTGACTGTCCTAATCCACAGAAGGAAATAAAGCTGCATGCTTATTTACAAGAATCTCTCATACAGATGAGGGAATATGTACAAATATTCCACATAAACATGTACACATATACATATTCTCTCTCCATCCGCCTCCTCCCCCGCAATTTAGCAATGGTCACAAATGGACACATCTATAATATACCAAGTATGACACACTGACAATATCCTGTAATAGCTTGAATAAACTTTACGGAATTAAAATAAAGTTTATTGAATTAAGTTAAACCTAACTGTATTAGGGTCAATACTTCGGGGTACATTGTATAAAAAATGCAATTGTGTGTTATTGTGGCATTGTATGTACCTTCTCTAGTAGGGAAGGGGGGATAATAATGTACTTCCTCTGTTATCAACACTTTGAAGCCACTTTGAAGGTCTGCACATACTAGTTCAAACTGGAATCTCCAGGGACCAGACAAAGCAAGGGTTTTTGGACAAAAAGCCTGGTTTTAAATTGGCTCACAGTCTTCTACCGGATACAGCAAATGGACAGGATCCCTGGTCCATGGAGGGCTCCAATCCTTTGGGGAGGGTTGAAAGGACAGGGCCTCCTGAGACCGAGTGCTTGTTCTGAGCTGAAGTGGTGATGAACTTGTAACCACAAGGAATCCACCTTAGGTGGGGTTTGAAGGACTGCTCCTGCCAGAATCCATGTTAGGATTGGGCTGAACTCTGGTAAGCTTATTAGCACGCATATAGGTTCTTTTATTGTTTTCAGTGTGGAATGCTTTTTACTTTAAGAATAAAGTAGGCTTGCATAGGAAGTGTTGTGTGGTACCTTATAACTGTAGCAATTACACCTATCAGTCTCTGCAGAGAAAACAGACAGGCATGCCTGGGCAGCCTGTCTCTGCTGGGAATGACAAAGTGAAGACAGGGAATGGTACAGCCTAGAAATAGCATGGTCAGAAGGGAGAGAGAAATGTGTCTCCATCCAAGACAGGTGACAGCTGGAGTGTCTGGAAACTAGAGTGGCTGCCCTTGATGGACAATAGAGGGGGAACACAGTTGCAGTTGCCCTGAACGGACACACCGAGTTCTGAATATGCTAATCTGCTCTTCAGATAATCAAATGTAACTAGCTGCACATGAAAAGAAAAGACCTTTTCTGTTAGCATTTTTATTAAACCTTTTCTATAATCATTCCACCATCATTCATTCATATTCTATGACACACAATTATAGTTCAGCATCCATAGTAACATTTGCAAAATCTACTTCAAACAATGATATTACCTTCGAGGAACGTTGTGTGGATATGGAATGACTATAAGTTGGGAGTTCGGGATGATAGCCGTCCATTCCTGTTTTCTTATGGACTGAAAGAAGAAATGAAGGTATGTCCACTTCTTACAAATTCATTCAAATTTTAACTTTTCTGATTAATGTTATACAAGAAAAAACAAAAAGCTCAAACTGTTAATTTTCCAGGAGAAGGGAAAGAATAGTGATAATTCTCTAACATTAAGAAAAGATTTTTTTATACTGAAAGATCCCAAAGCAATTTACAAACCGAATAAAAATGATATATAAGGATCACTTCATCCACCACTGAAATACCACAATCTCTAAGGTGAAACATGGCAGTGTATAAAAAGTTCATATTAGCACCGCAGTTTAGAGCAGGAAGTGAAGAATACTATATCCAACCGATTCAGTAGGGAAATTTTATACAGGCAGAATTTAATTATCCAAATGTAGTCAGGACACTGGAGTAGACAGTCCTATTTTTAAAAATAGCATTGAGAGAGCTTTTATCACCACAAGTTGTCAGGATCGTGGTTTTACATTTCATCCGAAGGAAGGTTCCTCCAGCAGAACCATCCCCCTTGCACCATGCTGGTAAAGAGTACAATACCAACTCAGGGGGAAGTGGGTGATTCAATAGGTGACAGACATTGTTTTCCTGCCCTACACTGGAATTCTGTGGTGTTTCCCAGCCAAGTACTGAGCCATGTGAGCCTCATCCACCTGGGGAGATCTGATGGGATTACAGTATAAATTAGTGAGGTTGCTGACATAATAATTGGATTCTTAGAGCAAACTGAAATGTTATTAATATAAACCAGCTCTATATTTCTATGCAAACAGCACACAAACGCGTACTTCTGTGTTTTTCTCATGAGTGATATTTTTATTTTATTGTTTACTTCAGAGGCTAATGAGTGATACTATATGCTGGAGAAAATGGACACAGTCTTCAGCAAACCGTTTTCAATACCCATGAAAAATGTTTCTTTATAATTCTGACTTCTGAAAGAGAGCAGTCCTAAGAACAGAACCCCCCAAAGTTTTACTGGGCACGGAAAATATCAGAAAAAATGGTTTACCCATGGTAAATCTCAACTTACCTTTTCTCCTAAAGGACGAGGAATGCCAACATATAAGTGATCAAGGAAATTAGCACTGCGTCCCAAACCTAGCACATTGTAAGGCAACTGGAGAGCGAAATGAGCTGACTGGCTAAGTTGTCCAGCTAGAATTTAATTTAAAAAAGAAGCTGTAGTGAATCTACTGCTTAAGATTTTCATCACAATAACATGTTTTGACTGCAGTAATAATAATGTTTTAAAAATTATAAGTAAACAATACAATTATCTGTTTTTAAGTGACAGATCCTGCATTTCCAAATAATCTGTGGGCATTCAACTTGAAGAATAAACTTATTCCACTAACAATTTCAGAACTAGCTACTAAATGCATACTATAGACCAAATTTTCCTCTGATTTAAACCTGAGTTGCATTAATTGCAAGCCAGAGCAGAAATTGGCTCCATTGATAACAGATAATTATAAACAACTGAAAACAAAGAACCGTTTTCCATTAACTGAAAGCGGGAAAAGGATACACATTTTTCTTAGCTAGCTTTAGATTAATTAACAATATATGGTCTCCAGATACATTACTTACTGTATTTTAGCAAAGTCTCTTACAATCTTTTCATCTTCTACAAACACTTCTACAGCATATACTAACTTGGATCCAGGGTGGATCCTTTGTTTTCTAAAAAGCCCCTTATTAAAGGATTTGTTTATTGTTCCCATAACAGGAACAAGATAAACATTAAAACCACTTCAGCCATTCACCAGGATAACAGAAATAATTTTAACCCGGAGAAGGGGAATGGCCGGTGACAACATACGGTAAGTTTTCAAATGGTCAGAAATAGTTGATTTCACAATTTTTTTTTAAAACAGGAATTTAGGTGTCAAATTCTTGCACTGTTTTGAAATGCTCTGATCGGTTATATTTTAAATCAAGAATCTCAAATTAAGCAATAAGACATGACAGGATGTGAATTTTGGGTGCAATAATTCACACTTTGTATGTTAGAGTAGGAGGCCGCAGGCCGAGTTCTGTCTATACAACTAGGCATGAATTATTATAATTCAATCCCTGCAGTCCTTTCTTAGATAAAAATAAATATACTCCACCACCAAGGGAAGTAATTATTGCCAGGAGTGTAAAACTCGAGAGCAAAGATATCAAGATATTCTGACATGTTTTCTATTTTAATTTTATGGATTCCGAAACACTATTGACTTTATGACCCTGGAGTGTTTAAAGCCATTAAGCACTTTCATTTTATTTTCAGTTTGTATTGGCCTGTCACTCTGTTTAGCCCTGGTTTAGCTGCATCCCTTGTTGACACAAGTTGTCAGCAATATGTAATTTTACTAGAGTGGACAAAGCCTTCATTGCTTATTCTCTGATGGGGCAATGCCTTAAGCCCTGATCTTGCATCAGGTACTGCTGAACTCAACTTTATTACAGAAATATTTTTTCTTAAAACTTAAGTTAAACACACGGATACATTTTGTGGAAATGTGGGCTTAGAAAGGAACCAGACTATCTTTGAAGAGCATGTTTTCAAATAACCAACTAGTTTTGTTTCTGATTTTAGCTCAAAGTATAGCTCAGTTCAGGAGGTGGGGGAGAGGGGGGAAAACTGGATCAGAATCGGATTGATTTAAATGAGCTTGGTTTCAATCCAAGGTGTGGGAATTTCACAGGAGCTGTCAGCAGCATTACAGCTGCTCCAATTAAAGGCAGAAGGTAAGTTCAGCCCAAGTCAAGATGCTGAAACACAACATAATTTGTATACGAGCCCAAAGAAGTGAGAAGCCGATTTAAAATACCCATGCCACACATTTTGCATTTGGGGAAACCAGATTTTTGGGGAACTCAGCTGAAGAGCAGCCACTCTTTACAGTGTGCTCCACATAGCGCCAAGATGCCATATCTGCTGGATTTACTGCTGCTTACGGCAGCAATGACTTTGACAGTCACTTCTGAGTTTCTATTTCCCAGCTATGTTTGTATGGAAGGTAGAATTCAACAATGGCATGGTACCTCAGTGACCTCTGCTGCATGACGGAGAGGGGGCAGAGAAGTGTGGCGTTCTGAGACTCACAGGATGGACCCCCAGTTTCCCTGCAGATACGGAGTCTCTACCAGTTTGGGCAGGACATCCCTGGCTCCCTTTGCAAGGCTGAAAACCAAATACCTCCAAATATCCAAGGCCACGCATCATGTATATTTTAACTTGAAGTTTAACATTTTTCCCTAGGGAGGGTACCATAGGCCCAGTGACTATTGTCTTGAATTGCCAGCTTGCCTTAGAGCTCTTCTGCTTGTAAGGATTATATTACATTGTACAAGGGGATAGGCCTGATTAAGTCAGGTGATGATTGCCACAGATTTAAGATGCTAGGGTGTTATGACCTTTTCTTAGACAGCTGTGAGTTCATGGTTATCATTTTATACTACATGGTTTAAATGTGCAAATTGTGGAGTTTAAAAATGATCTTATCTATTATAATGAAACTGCATTTTTATGTTCTTGGTTGGGAATCCCAAATATCAGTCAGGCAGAAATTGCAATTAACTCTACGGTAATAAGGATGAATTAATTATAATATTTATCAAGGATATCACAACACTAAATAGAAACAATATTAAAATGTTTGTTCCTAAATAAATAAAGTAACCACATATGACATCTTTAATATGACAAATGAATTTTCTCAACACAGGTTGAGAAAAAAAGAAAATGATTATTAAAAAAAACCCAGAATGTTGGTAAAAGGATTTAATTTCTTTTCAGTCTTAGCTTGTCAGACAGGACTGAAAAATTACAGGCTCTCTCACAAGTAAGTGTGGTGTGGGCAGACAATTAGTCTTTTAAAAAGGAAAACTTCCTCTTTGGATAAAAGATCCCATGATATAAACTGAGGCGATCTGGTTAGTATTGTATTTATCAACCAAATTGGAAAGTCACAGTATAAAGAAGCAAATGAATTACAAAAGTGCATTACATCAGTGAGGATTTTATTATTGGAATAAATAACAGCAGCAGTAATGAAAAAATATCAGGGAATCTGCATAAGATATTAGTCAACATGAGTAAATGGCAGAATCAGGTCTTAAATACACTGTTAAACAAACCCTATTTGCTTACTCTTTCCTTTTCTAATCAGTAAACTATCTTGCCTTTCCTATTGCTTGTGTCATAAAACAGAAAAGCATATAAGACCCAGAATGTACCCATAATCCTTCCTTCAAACATTCAGGGCTCCAGCTCTGAAGAGGCTGAGAATTCTGTGATCTCAAATAGGATCTTTAAGAGGTTATCACTGAAATAAATCTAAGATCTTACTCACTTTCACTAAGGGCTTGTATATTAATAGAAGATTCACTGGTTTAACTTAGATCATTTTAGTTAAATCAGTGCAACTTAAGTGTGGACTCTTTTATATCAGTTTATAACTGGTTTTATGGGTTTAGTTTACACCAGTAAATTTAGGCCTGAGCTACATATGTAAGCTGCTCTGGTATACCAAACTGTTTTTTTAAACAGAGATATTTAAACCAGCCCAAACCCTTATTTTGGTTTAAGAGTAGCTATTTAGGTTTATATTAAACCTGTTCTCAATGATTTAAGCTAAATAAAAAAAAACACTCAAAGCAGGGTTGACACTAGGGACGAGCAATTGATTATCGGTTTAAATTCACACCATGTTTTACACCAGTGCAACTTTGTTTAGACAAACCCTTACTGACACAAGCAAACAAAGTTGCTATGGTTTAACTGTTAAAAAAAATCACACCTTAAGTTAAACTGGTACAACTTTGCAGGTAGACCAGGCCTGAGGAACAACAGGGAATCTTACCTGGAAAGAGATACTGGCATATAAGAGAAAGAGAGAGAAATTTAAGGTCTCTTGCTGCTTTCTTTTCTAAATTATCTGCCCTTTTTCTTACTCTCCAGCTCCATCCCTTTCCTTCTGTTCCTGTTACTCTATTTTCTTGCCCCTCTACTTGTCTTTCACTCACTATGTATTCTCTCGCTCTTTTCCTCAGTTCCATCTCCATGTTTTACGCACAATCTCTGTCCCCCTTCAAACTCTTCTCTCCTGTTTTTTTTTTTTTGTTCTTACTCCTTTTCAATCTCTAGAATTCTCCTCCCACATCTTTTGCTTAAATGAGGGTTGGTGCCAGGCCTGCACTATCCACTTCTCTAAAAGCTAACCTGACCTTTTATGGGAATCGTTAGCCTCTCTAGATAGAATTTTCTGCAGTGCAATATAGCTGTGAAAATGCAGGGTGGCTCCGATCTGCTTTCAATGCACATTTAAGTCACTGTGCAGTAAGATACTCTGGATCAGCCAGAAAACTAAGGGAGGAAGGGGGAAGCTCTTTACTAGAAACATCTGAATGATCAAAAACAGAACTCAAAAACACACCAACCAAAACCTCAAGTCACTATGTATATTAAGGATCTGTAATTACTTTTAAATTTGGAATCCTTTGTGGAAAGATTTCAGAGGCATCTGGCCATGGTGCAGCAGAAGTAAGGACTGGTCTACACATAGTTTCTAAACAGATTTAGTTAAATTGGTACACGATGATTTAGTTATCATCGGAGACCCCTTGTGCTGATACTATTAGTTCAGATAAGAGGGCCCTACATTAATTTATGTTAAATGCACTCCTACGTTCTTGAACTCTGACGATTTGGGGAATCTAACACTCAAGCTCAGTGTCATCTTCTCACTAGCTAGGAGGTGTTGAGGAGCCTGAGCATCTTTCACCTCAGGGTGGAAGGATGGTCCAGTGGTTAGGGTGCTACTATATAACTGGGGTGACCTCAGTTCAAATCCCTTCTTTGCCACAGGCTTCCTGTTTGATCTGGGGCAGTTACTTAGTCTCTCTGTGTATCTAGAACAGGATTAATTCTCTACTCACAGGCATGTAGGGAGGATGAATACATTAAAGATAAAGCACTCAGATACAATGGTAATTGGTGCCATATAAGTACCTAAAATCAATTTATCTTAAGTAATTAAAACAAACAAACAATGTAGGCTAAATTGATTTAAGGTAAGTCCATAAAAGGGGTTTGCACTGATACAACTAATCATTCTATAAGGTTTCACAGTATTTTCTTTAAAACCCTATTTAGTGTCATCACTATTACATTCTACAGGACTTTTCAGAAAGGAAACTGAGATTCTGTAATACTAGGATATTTAGCATTTAAAGGAGAACTGTTAAAGGGGGATTTGATTGAGATATTTAGGATTATGAGGAAACGAACTGAGCAGGCCCTCCTTTTTTTATTCGGTTCCATCATACAAAAATGAAATTAATGTCAGTTAAAATTAATAAAAGGAAATACCACACACAATGCGTAGTCAGCCTTTAGGTGGTTAGAGAATCAGATACTATAGCTGGATTTTAAAAAATGCTGGATAATTTAATGGCTAATAACATTTGTCTTCATGCATGCTAAAATTAGGGTAATCAAATTTTTTGCTTCAGGGTGTAAATTGATCATTTGCAAAGATCAGGAAGGAATGTTTTTTGCTGCACAATATTGAGGAAGTGGGTAGGTGCCTTATGATTTAATTTCTTTTGCTTTCCTCTAAGAGCATCAGACATTAGCCAATACTGGAACTAGGATATAGTACTTAATGGATTAATGGTCTGATACAGCTTAGCTTGTCCTTATTTTTTTAAGTCGCTGACAAAACTCCTGATTTAAAAAACTTACTTAAAATAAAAAGTATCTTATACAAGTTCACATGTTTCAAATATTTGATGCGTTACATTTAAATCCTCTGTTGGATTTATATATTAGAGTCATAAAGGATTTGGTAGTCACTTGTTACATTTTATTTGCATATTCTCATTTTTTGTGCTTAAAATTGCAAACTATTTGTTTGAAATGACAAATGTGTGTCTGAGTGATATGGATGCAAGAACTTGGATCAAAGTTTAAAAAGTAAATAAAGAAAGGAAAATTATTGAAAGCACTGCTCTAGTAAGCTGTTACAGATTTTTGCAGTTCTGAGTCATTTCTAGTATGTGTTGCTTGTCCATTTAAAATATGCAAGGTTTTAATTAGATCTAAAAGCTGAATTTTTTGTTGTTGTTAAGTATGGCAATACTCCCACAGTATCTTTATATGCATTCCTCTATTCTAAACCTAGGCCACTCTCCATTCCAAAAGGTTATGAACATGCCACTCATCTTTCAGGCAGGAAGTAGGGGGCTAACAATCGCTTCTGAGATAGACATACTGCTGCTTCATGAATGAGCAAGCGATATGTAGAAACAGGGCTGGCACTAGGCACCAGCTTTCCAAGCTGGTGCTTGGGGCGGCATCCAGAATGGGGTGGCAGTCCATGTCCCGCGGTGGCAATTCGGCGGCAGCTCTGCCGCTCTTCCGCCGCGGCAAGAGTGCTAACTCCTCTTCTACACAAATAGCATGAGCACCTCCCCTTTCTATTAAATCTGAAGCTAGACCTTTCTGCTCTGTTCCCACTGTTGGGATGTTTAGTCTCTGGAAGCGTAATGGCCCTTGGCTATGCCTCATGCTAAGCTGTGATGCTTGACAATTGGTTCAATTTTAAATGAAAAATGAAAAGAATGGTTATTAAAAAAGGACAATAGATTCATTAGTGTATCTTGCTATTTTGAGGGGTTTTTTTTGCTATTGGGGGTTGGATCAGGCTTTCAAATAGCTGTGCAGTCAACTCACACATTCTGCTCTATTGATGTTTCACTAAATAGGCTTACCTAAACTGTGATTGCACAATATCTGTACTCTCTGTAAACTGTAATTCCATTTATGTAGGTTCAGCTAGGCTAGTTCAAAAATCCAATATCACACCTTATTAGTTCTGTTTAAAAGAACAATAGAAAATGTTGGTTTTAAATATAAATTCAATAGCCTTTCTTATACTAAGTTATACTGATTTCAATTAAGCAATGATGGATGGCAAAGTGTAGTTACCCTGAAATAATTACATTTCTTACCCAACCAAGTACCATACTTTCATATCTATTTTGTCATAATCCACCTTTTTGTTTTAAGTCTATTAATACACATTCAGAATGACTGAAAACTTAGTATTACACTATCAAGTAGTTTTTAAACTAACTAAAATGTGAAAGAGTCACTATATTAAGGAATTGAAAATGAGTTGAATGCATTTTGGTAAATACAATGTTATGACCATCTAACACAATCTCCTCTTCTAGATAATATATTTTGTTCCTCATTTACAAAATACTGCATTTTTCAAAGGCTGTGTTACATTTACCAAAATACTAATTGACCAAAGATGTTTGTGTGAAGCAGTTTGTCAATACCACATACCCAAGCACTGCTGAGTTTTAAGAATTATCTTCATTTTCACTTGTTGACAAGATAGATGGCTTTTCTAGTAGCTATGATCCATCATGTAGAACACAGCATCAGATTGGTAGCCTGTGGGCCCAAACGGACTTCTATAATTCATGTATCACCATTTTGCTTTTACATTCAAGGCAGGACACTCAACCTTGCTTTTTCTACATCTTGGATACATATAAATGAGTAAATATCTCGACTAGGGCTGTCAATCACAGTTAACACCTGTGATTAACTGAAAACACAATTAATGTGTTAATTTATTTAATGTGTTAATCATAGACCTCTGGACCGGGAAGGAGGCATCAGCAGCGAGGGACATGACAGTGTCTGATCAGGTGCAGTAACCTAAGCTGCCACTGGAGGGCAGGAAGAAAAGAGGACAGAGGAAGTGGCTCTCATCTTGGCTGCGGTAGAGGCAGGGATCCTGATCCCCTCCTCCCCAATGCTCTACTGCACTGTCCCTGGACAGCCACTTGCTCCTGGGAGCAAACCCTCTCCCCCGCCCCATTGTTCCCGGCTGGCCCCTTGCTCCCAGGACTGATCTCCCCCGCCTCCCTCCTGCACTGGGCCCCACTGCCCTTGGCCAACTACTCACTCCTGGGACCGACTCCTCCACCCACGCCATATCCCATTGCCTCCAGCCAGCCACTTGCGCCCAGGACTGCCCCCCACACCACCTGCACCATGCCCCATTGCCCCTGGACAGCCACTCTCTCTTGCGACCACCCCCCACGCTGTGCCCCATTGTCCCCAACTGGGCCCTTGCTCCTGGGGCCGATCCCTCCCCATGCCCCAATGCCCCCAGCCAGCCCTTGCTCTGGAGAGTACCCCATAGAGCACAGGGGCCTGGCAAGCTCAGCCTCTGTGCACCAGCCTCTCCTCCCCTGCCGTATGCGGAGTCCCTAAGGTAAAATCCACCCTCCCTTGCAAACAAGGGCTCGCTTAGATGAAGGAACCCCACGTAGTTCAGTAAAAGTTTAATTGCACTGTTTAACAGTGTGATTAAAACTATGATTAATCACAATTAATTTTTTTAGTCACTTGATAGCCCTAATCTCCACAGAACTGCAAATTACTCTAGAAGAACACACCTAGATAGGGTGGAATAATACAGACGGCTGCAGAAGGCCACACGCAATAGAAATAGGACAAAGCCAGTTCACACAATGGTGTCATAATTGCAGCTACAGTGGCCCCTTCCCCACCCCACCCTTATATGTTGAAATCCCAGTGTGTGGTTTACTGCTCCCTCTCCAGTGCTGCATGGTGCAAAGCAGTGTTTCTTAAACATTTCAGGCTGGTGAGCCATTCAAAGTTTAAAAAAAAATAAAAATTCAAGACCCCCCCTCACACTGACTATAGTAGTCAGAGGAAAAAGTATCAATGATAACAATAAGCCTATATCATTGATTTGTGTGTGTTTTTCAACAGGTAGACAAAAAACTTGACCATGAAGGTTAAGGATGTGCAGGGAGTGGGGGAGCAAGATTTTCCTTGCTTGAGATTGTGATATAATTTCCAGCCTCCCTGCTTGCCTTTCTTGACCCCTTTGGGAGTTGTGACCCACTGACTGAGGAACACTTGTGTAGAGCATGAGATGTGTTCTGAGTTCAGAGTTATGCAGTAATGATAACTTCAGCTCTCTGGGGAATCAGAATGTGGCTCCCTTTGTTTCCACCCTATCTGGAATAAGTGACTGGCTCTCTTGTTCGCCTGCTCTTTAGCACACTCCATCCAACCTCCTTCACAGACCCAAGCAATTCTGAAGGCAATTCCTTTTGCCTACCTTTAGAGACTCCTCCTCACTTAGTCTGGCATAGCCGGACAATTTGGGGCAGGTGAGAAAGGTGAAAGGGGGAGAACACAAATCAATGTTTGTACATTTTCAACTTACAAATCTAATGTTTGCAGTATTGTGAACTCTCATGATATTTGGTGTTTTTCTTAAAGCCACAGCTTTCACTGTCACTGATCAGTCCATCAGCCCTCACAGAGAGAGCGGCGATCACAACACGTCAGACGTCTTGTTCTAGCCAGTCCTCCAACTACCCGCTGGCCAGGCTGTCAGTAGCACCGGACCCCCGATTGACATAGCGCACAGCAGCCTAGAACTCCTGAGCGATCTGCCAACCGCAGCCTCCCAAGCCGCTGGGATTACAGGCACGCGCCACCACACCGGGCCTCACAGCTTTCATTTAAATAATTTTTTTTTAGGTCACATGATTGCTGAGAAGAACTGCAAAGTATATTCGCTAAAGGCTTATAAACTACTAAAGTAAAGAATTAAAATGTATTTATTTTACAATCATGTAACTTTTTGAGGCATGACTTCTTAGTGTTTAAGGATGGCAGTATTGTATTTGATATCAGAAATTAGAATGAGCTTCCTAATCAAGCTATAACACAAGTTTCTCTCTCAATACAAACACAGCAAAACTCAAATTTGGTAACCATCCAAGAGACTAGTAAGAATTGTTTATCTAGTAGAGATGAATATTCAACGAACAAAATTGCACATGGTCCTTTCATTGTAGCTGCATAACTAGGGATAAGAAAGATATCACTTCACTTAGAAACACACATTAATGAAGAAAAAAACACCCACAAAAACAGGCATAATATGAAAGTGTGATTCTCTATGTTCTGCAATTTAATATTCAGTTATAAATTCAACTTATTCCACCTTAACCTCTGCCCCCTATTACAGACACACATACCATCATATTTAATGTGTTCTAAGGGAATACTGCAGTGTCATCAGGTATCTATTAAAATATGGTATTACATTTCACTGTTGTCTAGTATGATTTGCAATGCAATGTTTGTGTTTAAGTATGTTAGTAAAATGGCTGCAACAAATTTATATGCAGCTCACAGTCCAACTACAATGATAAACACAAAGACCCAATGCAGCAGTAAAATAATAAAGGCAATCCAAGTTGTGCAAGCTCAGGAGGGCCACAAGTGCTGCAGATGTCTCAGCAACAGGTGAAAGATTAGTTTGCCATGAAAGGTTTAAAAAACTCCAACAAAAACATAAAAGCTTGGAGTTGTAAAGGTGTCCAGAAGATAGTGCTGAGCCTGGATAAAGGGCAAGCTACTGAAAAGTTACCAATGTGTAAAGGGTAGGGTAGGGGTGATCTTGTACGGGGAGATTTTGGCAAACCAATAAAGTGCTTGAAACCACTATTACTTATTGATAAAAGCAGTTATGTGAGCAGGCCGTAAACTGGCCATGCATCAGCCTCAGCTTAACCAAGGCAGGAGGGGAGGGAGTTTTGGGTGCCACAGAAAGGGCAGCTTGACCCCTGCATCCTTCCTGATAAGAATTGTGTTGAAATTGCTGATACATGCATTTTAGGGACCTCAAGGCGTGCAGTCTGAAAAACCACACCTGGTTAATCGATGCCCAGAAGGAAACCTCTTGCTTGACCTTTGAAACTGCTTGCTTAACAAGTTTTCTTTAAGTGACATATCATTGTATTACTAATGTATACATAAAAAAGTTGGAGGTACTGGAACTCTCCCTCTGGATGCATCTTATGTTCCCCACCGGACTCGAGAGCCACACTCAGCTTTGGTAATTATTGAGGGTTGGGGATGTTTTACTAACCTGTTGTGGACGTGTGTAAGTGCTTGAGACTAAGTAAAGTTTAGCTTTAAGTGAAACCACTCTTGTGTTGTCTTGTCTGTGCCACCCATGTATCAGTTGGACACCCCCTGATTTATTTCCTGACACCACCTCGCACAGAGTAAAAGTTACCAAGAGCTTTGGGTGGAAAGAACCCCGAGTAACAACCTCTTGTGCCCTTTTCTCATTGTCAGTGTGTCAGAGGGTCAACAGATAACAGAATTTAATGCTGATCAATCATCTTTATGTGAATTCTTACCATGCTTCCTCAGCAAAATAGTACAGTATGGATAAATACTCTCTATAGAATCTATAGAGAATCTATAGAGAAACTTTCTGAAGGCTAATTAGGAGCTTGACCAGCGATACAAGATAGGGACTGCCGCAGGTAGAGGATGCATGGTACATCTCATCATTCACATAGAACTCTCTTGGGGATACAGTTATTAATGGTAATATTGGAGTAATCCTCTTTTTTTGTAGTCATGGAAAGTGGATGGACCAATTAAAACACAAACTTGTAGATTAAGCAGAAGTTTAGAAATAGGTTCCTTTAGATTATGGGACTACATAAAATCAAAATAGGAAAAACCTATTAGATCACGGAGTTCATCCTTTCTCTGTGCAGGGATGATATCTGCAGACATAAAGTGGATATCAATGGATTTGCAGGGCTCTACCTAAGGTACAGTGCACAACAGAGGGATAATTTAAGAATCTTTGTACAATTCATGAATGCATTTGTTCTGGTTAATCCATACCTGTTGATTCTTAATTTAAAAAGGACCTGACTTTATTCATGCTGTTTTGGAAACACATGAACATATGTTTTGGAGAAAATCACTTTAAATAACTCACTGATTATTAAATCAAATGCTTTAAAGAACCATATATCCCTGAAAAGAAGGCCAAAAGGATGAATACTGGGGTTTCTACTTTTTACATCTTGCATTAATGACATGCCAACATTTTAATCAGCAGCAGAACTGTTAAATATGCTGATGACACATATACAAAAGTATTGGAGTACAGGAATAATTTTTAGCAGTACTGGTTCTATCACCTTATCTGCTTTGTCTAATTAAATCACTGAGCAAACATGTATTTAAAAATAAAAACGCAGAGGAAAGGCAGCTGTTTCATTCAGCTCAAATATTTTCTGAAACACCAAAGTTGACAATTAAACCTCTCAGCTAGAGGGCATGTTGTTAAATAATCCTGACAGTTTAAAACAGTGCCCCTGCCCCCCCGAAAGCAATCTAAAAAACAGAAAAAAAAAGAAACTTCCGTTCCCCCCTCAAAAATAAAATGTTCGTAGAGGTTGTGTCATAGTAACTAGTTTTAGCATGTCATGTATCAACTGAACCAGACTGTGCTCCTTGGGGCAGTAGTCTAGTTTGAATTACTCTGTAGAACATTGTGAAAAAGCAATATATAAATAAGAACGCCTACACATTAGAACTATGACAATTATCAATAAGATGAATGTCACTAATGGTGTAACATTTGGTTTTATTTTTAGAAACCTATTATTGCTACTAATTCTAATATGGCTAACAGTGGAAACATGCATCTGTGATCCAACCCAAGCCCTCCAAAAATTGATAACACATTTTTTATGAGGAACATTTCAGATCCACTTTCAAACCTGCTTACTGTGGGGAAAACAAGATATTTGTTGAGTGAGGTGAGCTTTTCACCTTGAAGTTTAATGTTCTGAATGATTATGCTGCTATTGCTCCAAATGATTCACTCTGGGTCCAATGACAGAACATAACAACCATTACTTACCTTGTTGCACAGAAAACCAATTGCTTAAAAAACCCCAAAACACCTACGTCCCCACCCCCTCAAAAAAATCCTGTATCCAGGCAATTTGCAAATTGAGTTTTCTTTGTAATTCTCTAGGTAAAACATATTAATTTCCTGCCATGTAATTAAAATGTTGATTTTTACTATATAATAGTATTTTTAAAGAATAAGGTTTAAAGTGTTAATGTGTCAAATAATTCAGCTATCCACTCAATCAATTAACTTTGGTATATAAAAAGAGAGATTATTACTGAGTTTACTGCAATTTTAATTTCAGTGCCTAAGTGACAATTTATTGAATGAATGCATTAAATTTAAAAGGCTAATCAATGTTACCATATGCCACATTCCATCTATGAGTAAAGCAGAGATAAAACAAAATTCCTTGATCATTTATACTTAATCACATGTTAACTGTTGAAAAGATGTGAGTGGGTGCTGAACATCTGAATCTGCTGCTTAGGTTTAACCTATAAAATTATTGCATGTAGGAGTTCTATTAGACTACATCCAAAAGCGTTATATGTTTTTTACTGCTAGACAGTCCTTTCACTGAAGATTTCTGTAGAAGACTAGAAGCTAATATCCTCATTACAGCAAGCAAAAATCACTCATTATACAAAATCATTACTAAAAAAAATCCTCCTCTTTCTATAGCTAGTTAGCTTTACTGAATGCACCTTCTTTTTTTCAGGACAGTTTCAATTTACTTTGTGCTCAGCTTCAGCTACAATACACTGACTGATGGCTTGCACTGTGGCTTATAATTCTATTCTTCTGCTGCAAAACACTGTTAAAATAATGCTAAGCATTTGTTATGAATCCATAAAAGCATGGAAATTCAGACTTAAGGCTGGAAATCCAAGGTAACAGTCATCCTTAACTTACTGTATATAGTCAGTTTAAAATATTAAAAAAAGAAAATTCATTCATTTCTGGAAATAGTTCAAAATATCTGGCTGAAGTCTCGTTTTTTTCAAATTTAAGCTGGATTCTGAGCAGATCTTGGGCACAAGGCAAATCTCAGGACTGGGGCACAAGCTTTAAGTCATTTTTGTGCTTCCCCAGTACGGAACTGGTGAGCCCTCAAGCTGGTCCATATGCACAGCTTAGAGCAGCCTAAAGACTGCTGTAAATTGTGCTGTGCCAGAGGTTGTACTGGCAACAGTAAATTGCTGGGGTGCAAGGGGGGAAGGTGTTGTAGAAGTTGGTACTGTGGTTTTCTGTGTTACCCAAGCGTCTCTTTACACACAAGGTGAATCCTCAGACCCACTGTGTTTTAATCTGTTTTGTGCCAGGATGAAATGGTACAAAACTGAGTGAAAGCACTGGAGAACTATGGCCTCTAATTGTAGCAGTTTTGCTGCAACTGAATTTCTCTCAAAGAGGTATGGGTTAGGCGCAGGACCAAGTCTCAGAACCGGCTCATTTCTAATGGCCACTCTGACAACTACTACCCCCCAGTAGCCTTAGGCCAGTCAGTTTCCCCCCATTTGTAATTTAAACAGAGGCTACTACTATTTACCAATGTTACAGGGGAATTGTGAGAATATGATAATGTTAGTAAAGAGTGTGAAAATGAAAACTCCATGCAAGTGCTAGTTATTATTACTCTCACTTTTTACATTATTCGTAAAAAATATAGTACTGAAATGAGCTGGGTGAAACCTTGTTATGGGTTGAGTTAAAACCTCATTAAAACTGATGTGAGAATGCACCCTTCGTTTAAGATAGTTGTAAGAATGCACCCTTCATTTAAGATGGCTAAGGGGCCACATCTAAAACAAGGCCTATTAAAATCTACCCAGAAACAAGCACAATGTGGGTTGGGGGTTCCACTGGGTATTGTGACCACATGTGGGTGTGTGAGAAAACACGCAGAAAATTGAGAACAGACAAGAACTGGGGCGGGGAGGGGGCAGAAGACAGCAAAAGGTAAGATGGCCAAGCAGTAGACCGAGCATACTGTGGCTGGAAAAAACTAGAGAGAGCACCTTTGGGTCTGGTGTTGGCTAAAGAGGCGTGGGGCTGTAGGCTAAGAAACTGCTCCTTTTGATCTTGGTTCCTCCTGCATTCACAGGACTTTCTACATTCCTTGTACATAAACAAGACTGCATAAAAAACAAATACAAGACTCCATCAATTTCTGCTTCCAACTGGAATGTACCCAGGGCCCCAAACTTTGACTTGCTGGTCAGGTCAAAAAGGGGCACTATGTGTTTTAGAAAGAACGCCACTAGCCATCACCTACAGCCCCCACTAAAACCTCTCCAGCACATCATCAAGACTCTACAATTTATCCTGAAGGACGACCCCTCACTCTCACAGACCTTTGGAGACAGGCCAGTCCTTGCTTACAGACAGCCCCCCAACCTGAAGCAAATACTCACCAGCAACTACACATCACACAACAGAAACACTAACCCAGGAACCAATCACTGAAACAAACCCCATTGCCAACTCTGTCCGCATATCTATTCAAGGGACACCATCATATGACCTAATCACATCAGGCACACCATCAGGGGCTCATTCACCTGCACATCTACCAATGTGATATATGACATCATGTGCCAGCAATGCCCCTCGGCCAAACCAGACAGTCTCTATGCAAAAGAATAAATGGACACAAATCAGACATCAAGAATTGTAACATTCAAAAACCAGTAGGAGATCACTTCAGTTTCCCTGGAGACTCAATAACAGACTTAAAAGTGGCCATCCTTAAACAAAAAAAACGTCAAAAACCGACTCCAACGAGAAACTGCAGAACTGGAATTAATTTGCAAACTGGACACCATTAAATTAGGCTCGAATAAAGACTGGGAGTGGATGGGTCATTACACAAACTAAAACTATTTCCCCATGCTAATTTTCCCCCTACTGTTACACACACCTTCTTGTCAACTGTTTGAAATGGGCCATCCTGATTATCACTACAAAAGTTTTTTTTCTCCTGCTGATGATCACTCACTTTAATTGATTTGTCTTGTTAGAGTTGGTATGGCAACCCCCATCTTTTCATGTTCTCTGTATGTGTGTGTGTATGTATGTATGTATGTATGTATACACATACATGTGTATGTATGTATGTGTATACATACATACATACATACACACACATACATACATACACAGTGGCACCAGACTCAAAGCAGGGAAAGGACTATCATCCCTCCCATCATACTCCATAGCAGCAGGGTGTACTGGGACTGCTCAGATCCATATTCCCCAAGTGTTCTCAGAGTCACTAAGCTTGTCTAGAACACAATGTTTCTGGGAGAATGTGCTTCATACATCTTGCATCCCATTATGCATCCACCAATGTGAACAACAGTTTGGAACCAGAATCTTGCCATAAAATAAAAACAAAACAAATCAATTAAAATACAAAAGTTGGGAAATGCAAGCATTAAGATTCCTACAACAATGTCTCTTCAACTACATTGCACTTGTTTAGTAATTTGTATTCCTGCTTTTCTTGTTAAATATGCCAGAGTTTAAGGCCAGAAGGGAATATCAGATCATTGTATATGTCTTAATACATTTTTATTTATGATGTTAATTTACAGACTCGCTTGCAAATTATCAAGGAGCAGTCCCTGTGCTTGTCATCCCTGAAAGAGAGAATGTGCACTGTGAGGTCAAATGGTAAGATTTTTATCAGATGCCTACTACGCACACACAAATATTTTTTCACTTTATTATTGTCCAACCAATTTGTTTCAAATGGGATTCTAAAATTCTTAATTTTTTAAAGCAAAGACATTCACTTAAAACAAATCCTTTTCTTGTAAGCTTAGTCCTAAAATGAGAGCAAAGCAGTGTCAAACGAAAATGGAAAACCTCATATAACATGGCTTTTACGCAACAAATGGAATCTCAGCCAATTCTCTTTGCAGACTATACTAGTCACAATTTCTGCTTTTAACTATGCTATTCTGTGGATCATAAAGCATCTTTTAGCAAGGACTATACAAATAGAAACTAAATGTATTTTTTCAAGCTGTTTGTTCTTTTCTCAGATATGAAAAATCACAATATGATAGAGACTGCACTAGAATCCATTCTGTAAGTAACATTTCATGAAGTAAATGTTTATCAGCTTGTCGATAGTTTCCATTTTCTTCACTACAGGCAAGTCTAATCTTACGCGGGGGTTCCGTTCCGCGGTTAGCACGTAAAGCGAAAAACCACATATAGTGAAATTGCCCGCAGTACCGATGCCATTTTAAAATGGTTATTTTTTTTTTCTGTTTTTGCCGACTGTGCAAAGCTGAATTCGCGCATGTTAAATGCGCCTAAGATGCAACTCGCCTGTATTTTTAAAAACAAAGATTCATCAAAAATATTTTAGTATTTTGAACCCATTTAATAGGCTATGTACTTGCTAGATGGATAGATAATTTAAAATTCTTCACACAGCTCCTCAAAAGCAATATCCTTCCTTTCATATCATTCTATTTGATAGTTTAGTACCATCAACTAGTGCTCACAAATACTACTTTATTGCTTGAGTTGCTTTTTGATTGGCTGTTACATTAAAATTCCAATTGACTATGTCTTCTAAGATAATAAGAATCTGTAGATCAGTAACTCTGTTCAGAGGACCATTTGCTGTATTGTACAAGTCAGGCAGATATTTCCTGAAAATATCTTAGAACCAAGTTTAGTTATAATTTTATGGCTACATAATAGCTTCAGAAAACAAGGCTGTGGAATGTACACACAGGAACTATATAGCCTCAAAAATCTATTAAGGTTGGTGAAACTCATCAAAAACAATATTATGAATTACCATATTGGGTCACCATAATGGCCACCATGCACTTTTAATTCAGTTCTGTTGTTCCTTAATGCTACCACCCAGAAGAGGATTTATCATGATTGGGTTTCACATCTAGTGACGGTTTGTGTATATTGCAATACAGAAGTATCAGTAGACACAGGGAAGTACTGATGTCATTATACAAGGCACTGGTAAGACCTTATTTGGACTGTGTACAATTCTAGTCACCCATATTCAGGACTGATTAATTCAAACTGGAACAGGTTCAGAGAAGAGCTACTGGGTTGATCAAGGGAATGGAGAGCTTATCTTATGAGGAAACGAAAAGAACGTAGCTTGTTTACCCAAGCAAAACAAAGGCTGAGAGGGGATATGATTACCCTGTACAAATATATCAGGGACAGTGAAGAGCTATTTAAGCTAAAGAAGAATGCAGGCCCAAGAACAAATGGGCATAAACTGGCTTTGAAATTGGGCTGGAAATTAGAAGGTTTCCAATCACCAGGAGTGAGGTTCTGGAATAGCTTCCCAATGGGAACTGTGAGGGAAAATAACCTAATTAATTTGAAGATAAAGCTTGATAAATTTATGAGTGTGATTGTCTGAAGGTTGTCTGAAGTGATGAAGTATGGGTTTGGTAGCCCTGGGAGCTTTCAGTTCATATTTTATAGTTCCTAAAATCTGATGCTTCAGGACTTCAGCCAGTCATCTATATGGATAAGGAAGGGGAAAGGGAAAGGGAAGGGGATGTATTCTGTTTTTGTCTCCTTCTTCTAAAGGATCAGATATAGCCATGGCTGGGGATGGATTACTGCTATGGGATGGTAGTGAGAATTTAATTTTTTTTCTTGAAAACTCAAAATTTGTTGGCTGAAAAATCAAAGTGAAATATTTAGTTTCAGATCAGCTCGACTCAAATTGAAATATTTGGGTTTGTTGAACAAAATGAAAATGCAGAAAACCAGTAGAGCCCTTGAGCATCTAAACTCCTGCAGTACTGGGTGGGTTTGAAGAGTGGGGCCCGGGTTCCTTGTTGATACTGAGGGCATATGCAGCTCTGGCAAGTCCATTCTAGTCAAAGTAGATGGTACTGATGAGGGTGCCTTGGGGGGTGCCAAGGACTATGAGAGGCATGGTGTCTTCTCAGTACCAAGGTCATCTTAGTGACCAACATAGATGTAGACTGTATAGAAGTAGCTGTGGATACTGTCCTCTTAGAGAAGGAATTCTTCAATGCTGTAGTGTCCTGCTTGTGTGGCACCAAAGGATTCAGTATTGTGGCATGCTTGCTGCCCTTTTTCTCTGTTGAGCATGGAGCCCAGGCACAAGCGGTACTGAGTGTGTCTGGAACCTCAGACGAACTCACTGTGGGATGTGAGGTTTCCGCTGCAGTCTTGTTCCACAGGGACCAGTCTTTTTGAGGTGGACTCTTTTCTGTGGAGAATGACTCTGTTTGCTAGGGGTCTTGTCCGTGGATTTACGTGAACATGCTGAAGTTGGCGGGGAACAGTGTTCACTCAGTGATCAATATCTGGAGGTGTCTCCTGGCCTGGATCTGAGGCCATTTGGAGGGAATGCTGCATCATTAAGAGTCTCAGTTTTAGCTCCTAATTTTTTCTCGCCCTGCCCTTAATAGCAGAGCAGATGTTGAACTTTTGTGGGATATGAGACTCTCCCAAGCAGCGGATACATCAGGAATGCCTGTTGCTGACTGGGATGGTTCTCCTGGCAAGAGACGCACCACTTGGAGCCTGAAGAGCCTGGCATACCCAGGGGAAATAGAACCTAACAGGAGAAGGTTCCCCTCCCAAAAGGGGAAAGAGATTGAAAGTAAATAAAAAGTAGATAAAATTAAAGAAAAAACAAACTAGAGAAGAGTAACTAGGCTAAGCAACGTCAAAAAGTAAGGGACACTAATGCTCCATCTCAGGCCAAAGGGGTTGAGGAGAATTTGGGGGCAGTTCACCCAAGCAGCCCTATATAGCTTCAGAGCAGGGCTCAATGAAGATTAGGGCACATGGCCAAACTGAATGGGCACTAATACCAAAAATCTCTGATTAAAGGTGCAAAGGGTGTGGGCACACCTGAAGTGGAGCACCTATAGGGACAATACTTGAAGAACTAGGAATGTTTTTGCCATCTTTTAATGAAAAAAGTTTTAATTTATTAAACCAACGTAGTTAAAAAAAATACTTTCTGGCTGACAATCTGCTGCAATTTTAAATAGTTAAAGATTATACCCTAAATATGGGACATTTATCATAACGCTATTTAAATATATATACTCTGCCAGTTGTTCCACAGTAATATATATATAGTATTATCTCACTTGCAATGTTAGATTTGTTTACCTAAGTTTGTGCTGACTGTATTATTTTTCACAAGCAGTAGAGTGAGAAAGAGCCATGATTGGATAAACAACTGACCCAAATGAGTATAATTAAATCTAAAAAATATGATGTTGTGGTATATTTGATTTATAGCACACCTCGCCCCCCAAAGGAGATAAAGCTGCTCAGGCTGGTGGCTTTTGCTAATCTTTTTTTACCCTCATAAAATACACAACTGTTTGCTAAAGAAAGGAGAGTTACTTATCTGCAGTCTTAGCTCTCTGAAAATAAGAAGTAATATGGTTATATATTCCTTGGTCACATGTCCTCTGGCACTTAATGAAGAAGTTGATTCATAGCTCAATAAAGACTTTTTGCCTCAATGCACATCAAGCAGCAAATATACTACACTTCACTGCATAACTCTTAGGGTTTTTTTGACTTGGGTCCTGACCTAACCAATGCAGTGACCTAACTTTAATTATGTAATCCAGGGATGCTATTTTCAAAGACCTCAGTTAGAAATTAATTCTCAAAAGAAAGTGTTATAAATAGGTCCACACTTCTGGAGACTAGAAGGCTAGTCTCACATAGCACAACAGATATATTGGACAACAAAAAGTATTCTATTAATAACTACAGGAGGTGCCTATTAGTGGACTCCAGTCCTTCATCTTTACTTCCACGTTTCTGTGTAAGAGATGGAGATCCCCATACAACAAAAAGACGAGTAAAACATATGGCCAGATGTAATTACCTTCCAAGCTGTTTTCAGAAAAGATGGAAAACACAGATTTTTTTTTTGCCAAAGACAGCATTCAGATTTTAAGCACACAAGACCAAAAATGTTTGTTGGCAACACAATGAAAACGCCAATCATTAAAAATCTCTCTCTTAACACTATCTTAACAACATATATCTTAATATCCCTAACTTCCATGTCCAATATTTGTTTCTCAGGGCTGGTCTACACTAACCCACCCCGTCGAACTAAGATACGCAACTTCAGCTACGTTAATAACGTAGCTGAAGTCGAAGTCTCTTAGTTCGAACTTACCTGTGGTCCACACGCGGCGCGCAGGCTCCCCCGTCGACAGCGCCTACTCCTCGTGGTGAGCTGGATTACCGGCGTCGACGGGGGAGCACTTCCTGGTTCGATTTATCGCGTCTAGACAAGACACGATAAATCGAACCCAGAAGATCGATCCGACGCCTCCGATCCAGCTGGTAAGTGTAGACTAGCCCTCAGTAATACAAGCACAAAAGACAAGACATTCAGACACCAACTAGACAAGCTGGGAAGAATACGGTAGTCCAGTGTGAAATAAAGTAACAGTCAATGCAGCATTCAATCTCCTTAAAAACGTATGCTGAGCCAAAATCGCTTTAAAGAAGATTAAGGGAACTCTATATTTAAGATTTACCAATCTCTTCAAGTGTGACTGATATGAGGTGGGCTACAACTCAGAGAGCTTTGACAAGCCTCTCAAGTTTTAAACCTAATAGAGGACAACAATTAGAGATGCAAGTTGTTAGTCAATTAGAAATTATCCCCTTAGGGCACGGTCTGATTTTAATACAGTATGTTAGTGTAAAATTAAATGAAAAAGTGTCTGAACTCATCATGGAATTCTGAATGCTTCTAGCAGAATATAAGAGTTCTTTTTAGATTCAGATCATGAAGCTTGCTTTGCAGTGATGAAGATGGGAAATAAAAAACACTGGCAGAATGATTTACTAGTTAAGATGAATTCCTACTATGTATTAGGAAGGAATTTTGAATTAGCATGAAATATTACTTCATCTCATTAAAAATGTAGGCTAACATTTTCAAATTTAATTTGTCTAAAGTTAGGCACCTAAATCCATATTTAAGCATGTAGGAAAACAGAAACTGCCATACTGTATCAGACCAGTGGTCCATCTAGTCCAGGATCCTGTCTTCAGAGCAAGGTGCAAGAAATCCCACAGTGGACTACTATGGAATAACCTGCCCATAGAAGAAGTTTCTTCCTCTATGCATTACTGGTTGACTTGTACACTTTAGCATGAAGATTTATATAGATGATAAAAAACTATTTTTAAATTCTATCTGTTGAAACACTGGATGTTCTCTTGACCATACTAGTGTCTATGTCCTTTTTAAAATTTTACTAAGCTCTTCGTCACAATGAGGCAATGAGTTCCACAGGTTAATTATGTATTATCATACAATCGCAGGACTGGAAGGGACTTCGAGACGTCATCTAGTCCAGTCCCCTGCACTCATGGCAGGACTAAGTATTAGCTAGACCAGTGGTTCTCAAACTTTTTTTTCACGGACCACTTGAAAATTGCTGAGGGTCTCAGCGGACCACTTAATGATCTTTCCAAATGTTGTTTGTACCATTAGCTAACTATTGTAAAGCACTTTGAATAAAAGCGCTATATAAAAAAACCCTTAATAATAATTAACTTTTTTTGTTCTACAAATAAAAGCACACGACTCATATTTTAATGTCAGTAGTCTTACCTTTCTAATGCGATGGATGTGCCCTCTCTCCCCCACCGCAGCAGCCCCTGAGCCCCTGCCACAACAACCACAGAGCTGGGGCTGGGAAGGAGGGCCATTTCTCCCTGGTAGCTGCAGCCCTGGAGCTGGGAAAGTTCCCTCTTTCTCTGGCCACCGCAGCCCTGCACATCCCAAATTCCCCCCACACTCCCTCTTCTCACCCCACTGCCTCCTTCCACCTACCCTCTATTCCCCTCCAAGGCCACCATCTCACCTTACATGTGTGTCTTCTCCAGGGTCCAGGCACCTAATTAGTGGAGCCACGCCTGCGCGGCTCCACTAATTAGGTGGGTGGCCCTTCATCCTCTCATGTGTGGTCACCCAGGCACGCACCTTTGAGGGAAATATCCACGGACCACCTGAATGGAGCACCACAGTTTGAGAACCTCTGATCTAGACCATTCCTGAGAGGTGTTTGTCTAACTTGGTCTTAAAAATCTCCAATGATGGAGATTCCACAACCTCCATAGGCAATTTATTCCAGTGCTTAACCACCCCGACAGGAAGTTTTTCCTAATGTCCAACCTAAACCTCCCACTGCTTCTTGTCCTATCCTTAGAGGTTAAGAAGAGCAATTCTTCTCTCTCCTCCTTGTAACAAACTTTTATGTACTTGAAAACTGTTATCATGTCCCTCTCAGTCTTCTCTTTTCCAGACTAAACAAACCGATTTTTTTCAATCTTCCCTCACAGGTCATGTTTTCTAGACCTTTCATCATTTTTGTTGCTCTTCTCTGGACTTGCTTCAATTTGTCCACATCTTTCCTGAAATGTGGCACCCAGAACTGGACACAATACTCCAGCTGAGTCCTAATGAGCGTGGAGTAGAGCGGAAGAATTACTTCTCGTGTTTTGCTTACAACACTCCTGTAATACCTCCCAGAATGATGTTCTTTTTTTTTTGCAATAGTGTGACACTGATGACTCATTTAGCTTGTGGTCCACTATGACCCCCAGAACCCTTTCTGCAGTACTCCTTCCTAGGCAGTCATTTCCTATTTTGTATGTGTGCAACTGATTGTTCCTTTGTAAATGGAATACTTTGCATTTGTCCTTATTGAATTTCATCCTATTTACTTCAGACCATCTCTCCAGTTTGTCCAGATCATTTTGAACTTTAATCCTATCCTCCAAAGCACTTGCAACCCCTCCCAGCTTGGTATCGTCTGCAAATTTTGTAAGTGTAAGAAAGTATTTATTTTTATCAGCTTTAAATTTGTCATCTTAGTTTTGTGTGTCTCCTTCCTCTTATACTCAATTAAAGGGGAAATAGAAGTACCCAATTTACCTTCTTTTACCAATTTTTTTTCATGCAGATGTTTTTGACACTCATCTCTGGACCCCTTCTATTTCTCTTTTTTCTTTTCTGAGTTAGGGTAGCCAAAACTGAACACAGTATTCCAGGTGAGGGCATACCACTTATTTGTATAATGGCACAATAATACTTGTAGTATTATAACCCATTCCTTATATGTCCTAATATTTTGTTTAATTTCAGCTGCTACAGTTTTTAAATGATGTGTCCATAATGACACTTGTGCCTTTTTCCTGATTGGTTACAGTTAATTTGGAACCTGGTAATGTGACTTAAATTAAAGATACAAGTACATGGCCCTCAGAAAAATCAGGCACCTTATTTAGGTGGCTAGATATGGATTTACATGGTTAACTTTAGGCATCCAATTTTGCAAATTTGACCTTAGCAGACAATACATGAATCATCAGTACTATAAAATCCAACAATCCTACAAAATTCATTGAACAATACCAGAAAAAAATCTACATTGTGTTTGTTAAAATAATTATCATACATGTAAAAGCTAACCAAAATGATTTTATTTAGTGAGTAGCATGTGCATGGTATTCCACAAAAATAAAGATTCTGACTGAAAGTTTCAAGCCCATCGCTACCACCTGATCTTTTACAGCTTCAGTTCATGAAAACTGAAATTGCACCTAACGAACTTTTCATGATGCTGTCCAGCGCTCAGATTCTGACAGAAAGTGGAAGCTATTTAAACTCTGTTTGCATAGAACAAATGAAAGGAAGTAATTACAATGGTCACAATAAATATCTAAGATGAAAACTGAATGGAAAACATACTGTATTTGTGCCTTGTATACTGGAAGAACTGTTCAGAAACAAACGGACCTATTAAATTTTTAGCAGATTTTTTTGTAACCTCCTGTATGTTGCTGATGATTATGTGCAGAAAGATCACAATTACATGTATTAAGAAATAAATACTGGTCCTACCTGAACCATTTTTCAGATACCCATTTGCATCTACAGTTGTGTACATGATATAAGGTCCAGGCTGATTCACACCAAAGGGCTGCAATACAAAGATGAAATTAAGCATTCAAACTTTGATTCAAATTTTTTTCAAGTTTAGGAATTAGCACAGCTAAAATAATAAAATAAAACTAAAGGCGAATTTCTGTGGCTTCATTGTTAAGATCACACCTTAGATGTGGATAACTCTTCAATTATTTTAGTATATCAGAGTAGAATTCATTTTCAAAATATGATAATCACTTTGCTATCTATAAGTAACGATACTCCTTTCAGTTAATTTCTAAACACACTTTTCGAAAAGCTTTATAGTAAAAATACTTTTATTATACACAATCAAAAATGATAATGTGTAAAAGTGTTCACTCTATCAAGTGCTCACTCCATCATAGCACCTTTAGTTGTGGTTGATTTGACTAAATGCAGTCAAATGAAACAATGAATCCAGTCAGTTTAATGTAAAAGCCAAGTTTGGAACATTCTGCAACATTTTCAGATGCTTTTAGTCAATGATGCAGAAAACAGTATTTCCAGTACTGATGCTGTTTCATCAACTACTGCAAATGTAAAGGGGATGATTGACTGCAACCTGACAGTTCGATGGAACTGTAGAAACTAGTGACAGAACTTAAAATGAGCTGATCATCTAGGGTTTAAAGTCACAGACTGTACAAACAATCTTATTAGAATCTATCTTAAATTCTTTCCCCAAAAGGAAACCAAACAATTTGACCTTTTTCTTGTAAAGGACATAATTTTGAGCTATTTGGCCATTAGCCAAAATAATATGCTAGCCATAACTATATAAGGTCTTTTCACTCTTTCAGTGTTAAGTATGGTTGCCCTGACAGCAATAACTTATCGGGACTAAAATCAGACATATATATTTTACATAACAAATCTTATAAATTATTCAAATGATTTGACAATTTGAATACCTTCTCAGTGAGACATATTATGGAGTGGCGATAGCCAATCCATAAGTAAGGCTGCAACTGAATTATATTGTAATCTGATTTTGTGTAGTCCTGACCCCCTAAAATCCACAAACAAAGGAATACAGGCTTCAAAATTGATAAACCTCAGCCCCAGATGTGGCCTTTTTTTTTTTCCAAGTTGGAAGTAAATTCAAGAAGGTATTACTGAATTATGACATCTCAAGAATCAAGATACTTACCAGAGTTCAAAAATTCCATTTTTTCTGCCATTTTGTAGTGAAAAAAAGGAATAAAATTTAGTTTACTGTAGATCTCTGGTTGAACTCCTGAGCAAAGGATACACGATTAGTTTGATTAAACTCTAATTTTAAAAGATTTTAAATGGTAATATCAGAATGGCACATTGGCTCAGACAAGCTAAAAATAGGTCTGATGACTGCTGGAAAAAGACAGTTATACTGTAACTTGCTCTTCGAGATATGGGTGCAGACCTGTAATTCCACTCACGTGTGCGCATGCTTAGTGCACTGAAAGCAGAAGACTTTGCCTAACAGTTCCCATATGGGTGGTGCTCACACTATTTGACTCTAGTCTCTCCCCATGCTATTTAAGGGCAGCACCGCCCTGATCCCTCTGAGTTCTTTCACTCCGAATTTCAGGAGTAGAGACTGATGTGGAGAGGATGGAAGGTCACAGAATACACGTCCGCACCCACATCTCAAAGAACAAGTTACAATATAGGTACGTAACAGTCTTTTCTTCTTAAAGTGGTTGTAGATGTGTATTCCACCTGGTGATCCATAAGCAGGACTCGCAGGAGGGGTGGTTCAGAGTCTACTTAAGGAATAATTGCTGGACTGCCTTCCTAAAGTTTACATATGACCTAATGCAATGGTAATCATGTAGTATCTGATAAAAGTATGTGCGGAAGACCAGGTAGCAGCCCTGAAATTGTCCACTGAAAAAATCACTGAGGAATGCTATAATATGTAGGTTGGGCCCTCATTGAATGAGCTTGCAATCTATTAGCTATTTCATATGCTGATGAAATGCAGGAAGTTATCCACCTGGAGACTGTTTACACAGAGACTGCCTGACCCTTCATTTGATCTGCATAGGAGACAAACAGAAGAGGTGATGCCCAAAAAGGCTTAGTTCTGTCTAGGTAAAATGTCAAACATCTTCTTGAATCCAACATGTGAAGTCACTGTTCATCTGCATTGCAGTGCAGTTTAGAAAAGAACACCAGGAAATAAATCAATTGGTTAAGATGAAACTGTGAAACCACTTTTTCACAATAATTTTGGATACAGCAGTAGGGCTACTTTGTCCTTGAAAAACTGGCTCTACAGGGACTCTGGCATTAAGACTTGTAGCTTGCATGTGCTCCTTGCATATATTATGGCCACAAGGAAAGGAATCTTCTGGAACAGAAGTGACAGAGAACAGGTTGCCAGGGACTTGAACCGAGGTCTTACAAAGGCAACCAGGACAGTATTAAGGTCCTACAAGGGAACCGGTTCTTTCTCAGGAAAATGGAGACTAATGACTCTCATGAGAAATCTCACTACCACGGGGTTTGAGAAAATTGACCTCCTTTGGATAGGTAGATGAAAGGCTGAGATCACTGCTAAGTGAACCCTCAATGAACTGACTGAGAGACTGGAAGATTGAAGGTATACCAAGTACTCCAAATGTTCTGAATGCAGGCCAGCATCAGCTGAATCTTCTGAGCAAGCGACCAAACTGAAAATTGCTTCCACTTGGCCAAAAAAGTCACCCTAGTAGATGCCTTCCTGCTGCTAAACCACAACTGTTGAACAGCTTCCAAACATTGTTCCTTCTCCTCAAATAGCCATGCAGCATCCACACCATGAGATGTATAGTGGTCAGTGCTTGATGCAAAACTCGACAGTGGTGCAGGATGAAGAGGAAGAAATCTGAGAGGATGAATCAATAGATAGAAGGTCGGAGAACCAACATTGCCTCGGCCAACCTGGAGCAATTAGAATCAGTTTGGCACGATCCAATTCCAGCTTAAGACTGATCTGTGGGATAACTGGAATCAGGAGGAAGGCATATCTCAGAGTCTATCCCCAACTGAGCTGGAAGGCATTTGTTAGGGAGCCTGGGTTGAGACGTGCTTGAGAGCTAAATTGATGGCTCTTCTTGTCTATCATTGCAAACATGCCGATAATCAGAATGCCCCACTCTGCAAAGATTGACCTCAGCATACTGGACTTCCGAGACCACAAGTGATCCTAGGAGAAATTCCTGCTGAAGCGATCTGCCAATTGTTTCTGGATCCCCGGTAAGTGAGTGGCTGTGGGAACTATGCTCTCCTTGATACAGAACTTCCAGAATTTCATTTCTTCTTGACACAGCTGGTGGAGAGCACTCCATGTTGATATTGACGAAAACTTCTGGTTCTGACCACAAAACCTGAATCTTCATTGTCCTCAAATGCACTCCCCAACCTATTGAGGAGGCATTGGTGACTGTAGTCCTGGTTGGAGGAAGACAAATAAACGGAACACCTTGGCATACAATGCCCTGAACTGTCCACCACTATAGAGAATGCAGGAGTGACTGAGGCACTCTGTTGTGCCTGTCTAATTATTGACAACTCAGGTGACAGAAGAACCTTAACATGCTCGAAGAGGACGAGGGCTCAGTCTTTTCATGCAGCCATATGGCCTAATACACTTAGGAAGACACAGACTGTAGTTGAGGGTTGAGAAAGCAATTGAGGAATTTTTAGAAACTGTTCATTCAGCAGACACGCTCTCAAACTTGTAGAATCTAGTAGGGTCCCAATGAACTCAACTCTTTGAGTTGGTATTAATGTCAATTTCCCTTTGTTCAAGATGAGATCCAGACTATCGAAGAGACGTAATGTGAACTGGACATGAGAGGATTTGCTCCCAGGACTAGCCTCTCACTAACCAATTGTCCAATTATGGGAAGATATTAATTCCTTTCTGAGGTAAGCTGTCACTACAACCATGCATTTGGTAAAAACGTGAGAAGCTGAGGACAGGCCAAAGGGAAGTACAGAGCACTGATAGTGGTGACCTCCCACGACAAACCTCAGAAACTTCCTGTGGTTCGGGAGAATCATCACATGGAAATAGGCATCCTGAAGATCCAGAGCAGCAAACCAATCATTTTGATTTAACATGGGAAGGATGGGTTCTAGGGTGACCATACAGAACCTTCCATATCTCCGCATCAAGTCCAACCTCTTAGACTTTGTCCTTGGGGGTAGACTTATACCTTCCCTGTTGTGATCTGTCATTCACCGTTATTCCCACGAGGAAGTTGAAGCTGGATGGGAATAAAAACACTCGAAGCCCTGCATGGGAACACAATATATTTTCTCAGAACACTTTGCTGTAGTAGGCAGTGAAGCTGTTGTATTGCAGGCTCCAAGAGAGCTTCATTTATTAGGAAGGCCATCCTCCCTGAGGTGATGACCAACAGTGTATGTGTGTTCTATTGCACAAACTCAACCTGAATCCTTGAGAAGGTCCTGATACAATTTGAAATCATCAGGCACAGGTGAAGAAGGGTCCAGTACAGTGGAATTGTTTGGTGAGGAAGAAGGATGCAGGGTCAATGGAAGCACTTCTTCCTGTGCAAGGGGATCAGGCTGAATTGGCTAAGGAAGGATGGCATCAGACTGTGCCTCCAAAGGAGGTGGCTCAGGAAGAGAAACTTCAACCAGGACTGGTGATCTTGCTCTGGTCTAGGACGTAGAGCGGGACCTTGCAGACCGAGGAACATCCCAAGGGTTCCAAGGAAGCCACTGGGAATATGGGAAACGCATTGGTGGTCAATAGGTACTGGCCAGGAGCCCTTATCCCTTATCTGAAGTTAGCTAGAACTCCACAATATTCAGTCAAGTTTCCTAAAGTATTAAATACATATGATCTGGTTTGAAGAACAGCTGCTTAAAATATATACATATAATATATGTGTAGGTACTGAAATTGTTTTTTGGTACTATCTGTGGTACTAGGCAAAGGCAAAAACACTTTCTACTATAATGAAAATAGTTTGAAGTAAAAATCAATATGACAAACACATTTCTAGGGACTTACAATAATTTAAAAAGTGAATGTAAGTCTGAAGGAGAAGCAACGGCAAAGTGCACTTTTTAGATCTTTTTCAGCTGTCAATACAGTTGTGTTATCTGCTAAGTTTTGGGAGGAGAAGGTAAAGAATACAAATAGCCATTCAAATCATGTGAACCTCAAAGAAAGTAAAAAAGGCAAATGTTTCAACTGCAATAGAGCCTTAGGGACCAAAGCAGTCCAGCACATCTATCTAAAAGCCGTTTCATAAATTGGACCTGATATGATTTTAAAATTGATTTATTAAAAAGTAAGTTCAGGTTTATTTTGAGTCTGTACTCCACAATATAGCTTATTTTTGCAAATGGGCTGGGGGAGTTCAGTAAACTTCCTTAAACTGTCCTAGCTGAACTAAGACTTCTTCAATGTTTGTCCACATGGGAAGAAAGACTTGAGGCCATTGATGTGGTTTAACGAGGCCACAACTTTATTCACTTATACTATCTGGGAGTACCTAGCAACAAATTGTAAACTGCAGGAAGGAGGTGGTTGACTCCCTGCTGTTCAAGACGCAGGAGCCCCAATCTCCCTTCCTCAGCCCCCTTAAAATGGGTCAGGAAATGGAGGCGGGCGGGCTTCCTGCTGACAAGATGTAGGAGCCTCAAACCCTCCACACCAGCTTTAACCCCTCCATTACTCAAGCTCCTTTAAGAGATGCTTTCCTTCAAATCCTTTTCCAATCCATTTTATCCAATAACCATATCCTTTCCATACTGAGTACCTGCACTGGACATCTGCCACAAGTTTTGTGTGTTAAATTGCTATGTTATAACCTAATCCCCTTATTCCACCCCACTGGGTCCCAGACCAGCTGTGGGGAAGAAAAAAAACCTCACCCCAATTTGGCAGTTAGGGCAAAATTCCTTCCCAGTCCCCAAGGAAGAGGGGCAACTAGCGTAATATCCACAGCAGGTATAAAAGGGAACCCAGTCCTTCTGTCAAGTACACAGGTGGCTGGGTGCTATCAACCCAATCCTGCTAAAGAGCACCTCTACAGGGCTGCCAGGGGTATAAATACCACCCCATCTTCTAGTCAGCAGGAAAGGCAATGCAGAGATCTTGTTGTCGAATGTCACCCCAACTGCTTTCTGCCCTTCCTGTCCATCCCTGTAAACTTTCCCCCTTCTCCCCACCTGCTGTAAGGGAGCCTTTAAAAGGGCAATGCCCCTTTTCTTCCAGCTAGCTGGACAAAGACCCAATCATAAAAAGGTTGAAGTGGGCACATTTATGTAACTATTTTATGCATTAATACAATAGCATTGGTAGCAGATCCATAGTTAAGGTTTTGTTCAGTTTTTCAGACAAAGGGGGATTTACATCCCTTTTGACGGGCATGAAAATTATTGTTAATAACCAAAAAGACATTACACTCTCTTAGGGTGAATAATTAATTTCCCCAAAAGTTACAAGTGCAATCAAGCAACAGACTAAGAATTCAAAGGAGTTGAAAATTACTTCTTTCTGAAAATTCACAGCCAGTGTTTTAATGCTTTCTCAGATTTCTCTAATGTCAAAGCTTTGTCTGAAACTGTACGTGCAAACAATAGCTTAACAATTATTAGCATCATTCATTAGTATTGTTTTATTTACTCAATAAATGCTACTTGATAAAGTTTTTTCTCAAATGCCAGTGTGTAAAATTTTAAAATTTGATGCTTAATGTTCTTTTCTGAGGGAGAAAAGAAGGTGTTAAAATAATAATAAAGTAATTATAGAAAACAAAGGGATTTGTGGATCATTGTACGACGAATGGTAACAAGTGAGTTTGGAGGAGGAATGGGAAAGACTGTTGAATTATCCATCATATTTGTGTACACAGGAAAGGAATTGGAGAAATGGTGTTTAAGAGAGGCAGATGAGAAGGTTTGGTTTTTACTATGTTGAGTTTAAGCTGATGCACTAACATTCAGCAAGAGATCTCTCAGAAAGACAGCTGCAGATGTAAGACTGAACAGAATGGGAGAAGACAGAGGAAAATTTGGCAGTGATGTACATTTAGGGCTTGTCTTTACTACCATGCTACATTGGCACCGCTGCATCAATATAGTTGCACCTCTGCAGTGCTCTCCTGTAGATGTAATTACTCCTTAATGAGAGGTGAAAGCTATGTCAGCGGGAGACGCTCTCCCACCGACATAATGTGGTGTAGACTGTTTTAAATCGATGTACCTTATGTCACTCAGGAGGGTGGTTTTTTCACACCCCTGAGTGACACAAGTAAGGCCCTACCAAATTCATGGTCCATTTTGGTCAATTTCACGGCCATAGGAATTTAAAAATTTCATTATTTCAGCTATTTAAATCTGAAATTTTACATTGTTGTAATTGTAGGGGTCCTGACCCAAAAAGGAGTTGCGCATGAGTGTGTGTGTGTGTGTGGGGGGGTGTTGCAAGGTTTGTCAGGGTTCCCTCCCCACTCTGAACTCTAGGGTACAGATGTGGGGACCCACATGAAAAGCCCCATAGCTTATTTTTACTAGCTTAAGTTAAAACTTCCCCAAGGCACAAATCCTTTGTCCTTGGATGGTACGCTGCCACCACCAAGTGATTTAACAAGAATCAGGGAAAGGACCACTTGGGGTTCCTCTTCCCCACAAAATATTCCCCCAAGCTCTTACACCCCCTTTCCTGGGGAGGCTTGAGAATAATATCCTAATCAATTGGTTACAAAGTGATCAAAGACCCAAACCCTTAGCTGTATGGTTATGACAGGTTATTGTAAGGGGGGGTTGTAGTATTGCTACTCTTACTTTTGCAGTGCTGCTGGCGGCGCCGCTGCCTTCAGAACTGGGCAGCTGGAGAGCAGCGGCTGCTGGCCGGGAGCCCAGCTCTGAAGGCAGAGCCGCCGCCAGCAGCGGCGCAGAAGGATGGCCTGGGATGGTATTGCCACCCTTACTTCTGCGCTGCTGCCTGAGGGCCCGGCTCTGCAGTCAGCAGCCGCCACTCTCCGGCCACCCAGCTCTGAAGGTAGCAGCACAGGAGTAAAGGTGGCATGTTATGGTATTGCCACTCTTCTACACTGCTGCTGGTGATGCTGCCTTCAGAGGTGGGCACCTGGCCAACAGCCGCCACTCTCCGGTCACCCAGCTCTGAAGGCAGCACAGAGGTAACGGTGGTAATACCGCAATGCCTCTAAAATAACCTTGCGACCCCCCTGCAACTCCCTTTTGGGTCAGGACCCCCAATTTGAGAAATACTGGTCTCTCCTGTGAAATACGTATAGTATAGGGTAAAAGCACACAAAAGACCAGATTTCAGGGGGGACGAGGGGGAGACCAGATTTCAAGGTCTGTGACACATTTTTCATGGCCGTGAATTTGTAGGGCCCTAGACATAAGTTACATAGACGTAAGCAGTAGTGTAGACAAGCCCAGAGACAGTAGTTGAAGTCATGAGAATAAGGCAAAGAAGAAGAAGGAGGTGACCAAAACCAGAGGAACACTTATGAACAGTATGGGTGTGAGGAGAAGACACATTAAGGAAAACCTTGATGCAGATATGAGATCTGAAAGTACAAAGTGAGTTTCATGTTGATATTGTCATAAAAGGTTACTTATACTGTAGCAAACAGCTCCTAGTACTTTATTGTAGGGGAATTATATTTACATTCAGTGTTATTTAAGTGGCTGGGATGGGGTGTCTACCCCACACAAGCTCTGCAGGGATAAATTAGGCCCATTAACCTTAGACTGCACCTGGAGGAAACCTAGGAAGTGCTAGGGCCCAACTGCAGATGAAGTCCAGCTAGGGGAAAGGAGTTGGGCAGGATCTAAAAGAGAGGAAGTTGGCAAGCTGGGGGAAAAAACCTGCAGTGGCACTCCCTGATACACGGGGGAAGAGCACAAAGCTGCAAGGACAGAGTAGGAAGCAGTCCAGGAAAGGAGCAGTAAGGGCTGGGAGAGTAAAAGCCCAGAGCTGCGTGGCTGAAAGTCCCTGAACTAGAACCTGGTGTAGAGGATGGGCCTGGGTTCCCCTACCAGCTACTGGGGGAGTGGCACAGACCAGCCACAAGGAGGATACCTCTGAGCTGTGAGTAGAGCAGTCCCTGTAACAGTGGCACTGAGTAATAAACTTTCCCCAACATCTGTTTATTAATGTTCATTTCTGATGTGATCCCCTCTTTTTTATTTCTTCAGCTGACTTTTTAATATTGTGAGAATGGTTTGCTATTTCATATCACAAAATGTCTCCTAAATAAGTAAATAGATCTGAGTGTAAAGTTGGTTCCATATGAAACAATTTCTTGACTCCTAAATACACCAGTATAATCAATGTCTTGTCAAAATGAAATTCTTATACATTATATAAACCTGAATTATTTAAAAAAAAACTGTTAATTTTACTTTCTTTAAGCTTCTCTTCCAGACCCACTTGTACTGTGAATACGGAAAACTGCCAACTAATAATAGCTAGGTGGGTGGCTATTAGTGATTACCGATAGTAATTGTTTATCGTCTTTTGTAAAAAGTCTGCAGATTTTGGATGTAGTCAGTCTTGAGAACCAGATGTATTTGTTAGTGTTACTCCTACTCTTTCGCTCCCATTCTCTTAGTCAGTTACACCTACTTGATGCTCCGTGTCTTAAGTTAGACTGTAAATTCTTCCAGGCAGTGGCTGTTTCTTGTATGTTTGTACTGTAATCAGGACAAAGGGGCCCCATTCAGACTGGGCCCTCTAGATACTAATTTAATTAACAATGTAAATAATTATACTTACTGTTATTTTACTAGGACAATCGTTAGAACAGAGGCCACTAAGAACTGTGGAAAAACAGAAATGGGGGTTATAGTTATTATATTGTCAAACAATTTTACAGTAAGCATTACCTTTCTCTGAAATCTATTAGTGTACGCTATCAATTCAAGCCCCTCTACATAGGTATACTTAGCTTGCCTTTCTTGTAAAATAGTTAATGAAGAGAATAAACTGCTGTTGTATAACTTACATTAACATTTAAAAGGACTATTGATCCATTTAAATTATGCAACTTTGCAGAAGTTAATGAGCTAATCACTGCTCTAGCACACTTATTACACTAACCAATCAGGTAGTTCCAAAGATAGATTTGCCACTTAAGAAAAATGCAAACAAATTAAAATGTATGCTAAAGATAGTTGCATTGTATACTTTGCTCATTATCCTTCAAGTGTATGACTACTACAGTTTACTTACTTTTTTTATCAGATTAAAAAAAAGGAATCAGTAAACTTCAAGGTAGTAATAAAACTGTTTATATTTGTGAAAAATTATAATATATCTATCAAACAAATTCCTAACAATCATTTATCCCATCAATTAGAAATTACTGTTATTGACAAATGTATATAGTTGCACGTAATGCATAATGTATGTGACAGTTCTGATTATGTTTAAATCTTACTAGATTAAATAAGTGTTGTCACTTAAATGTTCATTTATAATTAACTAAAGGGAGGACATGAAAGCTGTCTGATGCATAATCAAGTGTGTTCTGTCACATCACCTAGTGCAAATAAAAAAAGCACACAATGGATCATTCTGATTGGAGAAGACCAAGATATCTCCTCCTCCTTTGTCCTGTCATTTCTGGTTAGCCCTTTGAATAAGGGATGTTATCTGTCCAAGTTATCTATTCATATAATGGTTCCTTCAATATTGAGAGTTTGCACAAAGTACATCCAGCTTTTACTCAAGTGCTTGCTAATACATTAAAATGTAACTTCCTCGTGGCTTCCTGTAACACAAGTGAAAGTCTGCTTCTCATATTTCAAATGGCTGGAGATTTGGGCTCTGCCATTCCAAGGTAGGCCTGTGCATTGGGAGGGAGGTAGGGGAAGAAGGAGAGGGGAGGCGAAGTGCAGGCTCCAGAACTGAGGACCCTTCAGCGAGAACACCAAACCTACAATGTACAGATAATTGACAGGTCTGTGCATCTATGCCATTGAACCTGGGTGATGCTTTTGAAAGTCTCTCCCAGTGTCTAGCTGAGATTTGGAACAGCAAATATTGACTTCAGAAATAAATAAATAAAATTCACAGTTAAATCTTTGGCATCACAGAACATTAGAATTTAAAATGAGTGGCAGGAAGTACTACTGGTCATTTAATTTAGCAGGACCTCTGAGAGGCATAGCACAGAATTTACAACCCAGAATGAGGGAGAGCAAGGTAGCTTTGAAAGCTTGTCTACATTGTAAAGTTTTACCAGTTAAACTAATATAGTTATACAGATGTAAGGTCATGTGGATACTTTTTTCCAGTAAAAGAGTGGAGTTATTTGGTTAAGCTTCCCAACCAACATGCAGTAAACTGAAAAAAAGCATTCTGAAACGAGAATAAAAAAGTGTGCACATAGAGGATTATATGAGCATAAATATTGGTTTAAATTCACAACATAGGTTATATCAGAAATGCATTCCAATGCAGACCAGGCCTAAACATCTTTTTACTCTCCCAATCCTGGACTACTTCGTGGTCCCCAGAGTACTTTAATCAACCCTTGGGTGGCCTATATTGTAGCAGTGCTGTATATATGGTGAGGTTTAGTCCCTGACTGCCTTTCCTGTTCCCAGCCCCACAACCAGGATGCTCCCTTCACCAGGGCTTGTGAAAGGGTCCTTGGAACGCAGCCTTATGACTGTCTTCTTCAGTGTGTGTGCTGGGAGAATCCTTCCCAAACTGGAACTCCCAGTGTAAAGGCTCTAATGCAGAAGTAAAGCACAGAGCACGTGTGGTGTTTTAAAAAGTTATCATTCCATTAAACTTAGCTAATGTAGTGCTCAATATAAAAAAAATTTCTGTTATCTTCCCCATATATTTTCACAGTACTAAGCATCCCTAACATAAAATATTTACTACTGTAAATGTTTATTCAGAGCAGTGAAATATATTTATCTCTTGGACCTTAGACTCTAAGCTAGTCTTGTATCCGACTTCCACTTTCTTTTAAATACTGTCCAAATTTAAACAAAATTAATCATCATACCATGGGCACTACAATCTTTAAGCACAACACTGTAGACTAGAGTTTTTGCCTTAACTTTGCATTTCCTTTTCCTCTACCTAATTTTAAGACAAACTGTTAGTTTTTGAAACGTGGTGTTCAAAATGACTGGTCCTTGCCTCACATTAGTGCTAAATGGCGGCGTCAGATTACTCTCAGTAATTTTAAACTTTTTTCTAAGTTTGCCAACTTGAAATGAACTCAATTAAAAAACCCAAGTTAACAGGAGTTTGATAATAAACCTGCTTCTGACATCCTGCCAATTTTTGTGGTTTTACAGTAATGTTTTCCTTTAAGATATTTCTTTCTTCCCTGTTGCTGAGTGAAAGACCTAGACAAACGAAGAACTGACTGAACACTCAGGCAAAACAGTGAAACTGAGTATACAAAGTGTTATGAAGGTGTGCACAGTACATAAACTTAATAAAAAAGATATTTTCCATCCTAATTTCTTTCATTTATAGTAGCATTTGGTGTTACTTGAACAGAAGTGTGATTTTTAAGTTGCCCCTTTAAGCAGTGATGGAAAATCAATATTACATCTCTCTCAGTAAGAGCTTGGGGAGACACATGCTTGAGGAAATAGCTTTCTGACTATGAAAAAGTAGTCAAGGCTTTCATCAGCAGATTGCAAATTAATCTCTCATTCAATTTTTATTTTCTTTGCTCCTTAATACCTCCAACAATATCTGTTCCTGAGCATACTTTATCCTTGTGCCAAGACTTAAGGCTGGTTCAACCATGTAAAACACCCTGATTAAATAACGATACTCTAATAACCTGGTGCCAAATCTGTGTATCTTTCAGAGGAATTCTGACTCTACTTTAAAAAGAGAAATTTTGTAATCAGTAGGTCTGCAATTTAAGATGTAAGACACACAAGTACCACTTTAAAAGAAAAACAAGGGACATGAAAAATATGTTTTTTATAGGGTGTATATCATTAATTTAAAATTTCTACTTCCCAGTACATCCTTAAAAGCACTATTTAATTTACATATTTGCATAGCTGGAATCTGGGGGAAGTAAAATTGTTATGTAAAAACAATTATATACTACATTAAATGAAATACTCTCTCACAAAGTTAAACACTGCACAACAAATTAGTTTAACCAGGTGCACTGATGTAAGTTAAATTAGTGCTATAGTATGAAAACTGATCAAAGATAAGCTCCAAGGACACCTCTAATGGGGTGTAATCAATTAAAAGCAGAATTTACAGGGGTTGTACTTTCAATTCTTTTGGAGAAAAAGAGAGCTGAGAGAAGCCCATATGACAATGGATGGGGAAGCCCAAAGATACAGGTGGAAACACAATTAAGGCCATATCTGCACCATAGGGAGTATAGTGACATAGTTATAGTGGTATAACTGCATACCATACATGTAGTCGACAGCAACGGAAGAGGTTTTTCTGTTGCTGCAGAAAAACTAACTCCCTGAGTGACAGTAGCTTCTTCCATTGACCTGAGGGTTAGCTTGGCATAGCTATGTCACTCAGTGGTGTGGATACAAGAGCCTCCAGGAACTGTGAATCTGAGGGCTGGTCTACACCAACCCCCCAATTCGAACTAAGATACGCAACTTCAGCTACGTGAATAACGTAGCTGAAGTCGAAGTATCTTAGTTCGAATGAAAAGGTACTTACCGGGGGTCCACACGCGGCGCACAGGCTCCCCCGTTGACTCCGCCTACTCTGTTCGCGGAGTAGGATTACCGGCGTCGACAGCGAGCACTTCCTGGTTCGATTTATCGCGTCTAGACAAGACGCGATAAATCGATCCCAGAAGATCGATTGGTCGCTGCCGAAGCAGCGGGTAAGTATAGACGTACCCTGAGTGAAAAATGACAGGTACTCTGCCTCAAATCAGTCATCACTATCATTTTTCTTTGTTCTTTCCCTCAGCCAACGCACATAACCATATCCTTCTCTAAGCTGTGATTAACCAGCTAACCCTCTTCCCAGCCCTAGCCAGGCACTAGAAAAGACATATTCAAGCTGAATGACAGTAATAAAGCTATATGTTCATCTGTATACTGATGGCACTGGCCTCACCTACCACCTCACACGATATACAGAATAAGAGAAGATAATTACAATGTTGCCAAATGCTTCCCTCACCAAAAAAAAATAAAAATAAAAAAAAATTTAAAAAAAATAGAAAGGCCTTTCTCTATACTACAGACTAACATTCCAAATTTGTTTTAAAAAAAAGTGACACAAACGAAAAAAATTTCTTAGGACCAACACCAAGAACGTATGCCATCTTGATCAAATTATATTTGGATTACTCTACAGTCTCTGAAATTCGTCATTACCTGTTAAACTATTCAACATCCAAGATCCAAATGCAGGGGTTTAGGCTACTCTTTACACTATTTTAGATGTTAAGGAAATTAACTGTACTAGGGGAAACAAAGAACTCTTATTTATGTTTTTGTATACAAGAGAAGAATATTTTCAAATAATTTGTTTTAAAATATGTTTACTGTATTTGTAAACTTTCAATCCACATATACTCTGCTAATGATTTCAGATCTCAATTTTTTTTTTTTATGTTGCAGAAGGTTACTTACAGGGTAAGCACCATGAATTCTGTTCTTAAGAGACCGAGATCAATTTCCTCATCTTCATGTGTGAAGATCCTGAGTGTACACTCTACTTTATTGACCAAATGTACACTGGTACTGTTCACATAGCATACGTGCTCAGAAGCAGCAAATGGTATTGATGTATTACTCTAAAACAATGCTATGTTAATGATGATGTTAATTGCCTCACATAAATATGAACCATGGGCTACTGATAGTGCTGTCTTCTGAAAAGTGATAAGCACCCTCCTAGGATGTCAGAGGACATTCACAAATGTCTATGTATTACTTAAGGCTTAGATATTGGTGTTACAAGGGGGACACATCAGGGCAAAGTCAGCTGTAGCAAAGGACATCCTAGTGTTTTTACAAGATGGCCTGACTAGGGGGCTCAAGGCTGGAAAGAGAAGTCAGCCACTGCAGAACATTACACTGTAAGAAACTCATGAGAATTTTTCACTGCCGTCAGATAACAGATCCTTGAGGACTACCACTCTTGTCAGCACTGTGGAAATACTTTTGTGTCATGATCTTGATCTGTGTTCTACAAGTTCTAATAAAAAACAACTTTCAGCTTCATGGTTGATATCTCTTCCTCTTCTCTCTGAAAGTATCTTGCCTACTCTTCACCTCTTGATCCAAGGGAGTTTTGAGGCTTGGCATGCTCTCAATGAAACCTCAGTTACACGTTCTAGTTCTGCAAACTATCCAGGCCCCCATCCCCAAGGTCACCACAATCTCTCATAATACAGAAAGTAGTATTGTTGCCCTTCTGGTTGAACCCAAGCATTGTAAGGGAGTAGAAACACGTAAGTTAGATGTGAACACCACCTAATAATGAATAAAGATGTATATGGTAGAGGCACTTAAAGCCTCAGGTACAACTCCTCTCATTACTATGCACTCTGTTAGAACAGCTGTGATTTTGTGGGTGGAAAGATCACATAGCTTATGAGAAGGTCTGTAAGGCTCCTATAAGGTCTTACATTCACACTTCCTCTAATACTGTAGATTTGACATCTTCATCCCTGCTGATGTAGTGTTTGATAGAAGGGTGTTATGGAACAGGTTGCCAGTGTAACCCTTTAGTTCCTTTTGAATTCTACATGAGTAAATGGAATCCTCCTCCCTCCTTTCCTAGGGATGACTTATTACTTTCTATTTCACACTGTGAAGGCTATCTGACATGGAGGGGACTGAGAGGGGGAAAATTCTCTTTCTTGTGAATGCACATTCTAGGATCCTTGATGTCAGACAGTCTGACCCCTCCTCAGAGGATCACAATATATCCAGATTTTTTTTTTTATGACCATTGATTACTTGTTAAGTAGTTGAAAGGGAACAGTGTGTTCCTCCAGGAAATCCCTAAATTTCATTTGAAGGCTTTGAAGTGTGTGGTTCTAAATGATTAGAGCTTTTTACTTTTTTCATCTTTAGAAGCTATCATTCTGGAGACTTCTTGGTGAGTGGTGGTCCTAAGCCCATGACATCTGGCTGGCTTCTATCTGTCATGGAGACAGAGAATGCTCCACTGTGAAGACTGTTCGACAGAGGGGCCAAAAATGAAAATTCACAGTTTAGACAGAATTTTCCCTATCTTGCTCATGGAGACTAACTAGCTAATTTTTATAATGAGGAAAGTAGTATGGTCTAGTAGTCAGTATAAGACTACTAGTCAAGAGTTCTGACTAGTTGGCAAGTTACTTAACCTCTGTGCTTCATTTTACCGTCTGTTTAAAAAATAATGGAAATAGTACTTGCCTCTCTCACACAGGGGAGTGAGGCTGGATTTAGTAAAGTTTATAAAACATTTTAGGATCCTTGAATATAAAGTGTTGTGGAAGAGCAACGATAATAACTTAATTCACTAAACAACTCCTTTCATTTGTTTTTTTCTGTTCTGCTGTTTGCTTGCAGCTAAGTGACTTGAAAACTGGATTGCTGTTAGTTAGGAGAGTCAGATGATGTTAATTGCCTCACACAAATATGAACCATGGGCTACTGAGAGTTCAAAAGTGTGCGTTTTCCAGTTGCATCTGAATCAGTTCTCAGAACTGAGATTTGAAGGTTAATGAGAAGAGGATTATAATCACTGTGGCCTGTTCCATCACAATCTTTACCACTTTTAGGAGCTGCTGAGGGAAAAGCATAATGAAGACACTTCTGAGATAACTGGGCCAAGCCTCTGCTTTTGAGTGTCTCTTTCTCATGTAGCATAGCCATTTTTATGAGGTGGCTCAATCCCAGATGAGGACACAGCCTGAAGCACCCCACATGGAACGGAAGGGAAAACCTGCCCAGCTCTGGGAAACCCCAAAACAAAAGAAGCTTTTGGTGTTGGATGGTTTTCCAGAGAATCCCAGCCTTGGTTTTCCAACTCTTAAGGAAGGCAACAATGGCCCGCTCCTAATGTGTAATCTCTATGATGGACCCTGGAAAAGCAGCAGCTTCAAACGCGACACAAACTAGAGGGAGGAAGTGCCATTTTACTGCGTTTACAGCCTTAGAAACTGCTATGTCTCTCTGCTTCCCAAAGAGCTTAGCAACAAAATATTTCTAAAGATATCAGTGTTTAACCTGCAATTTCAGCTTCTTTAGGTGGACCTTTAGTTGTTCTCCAGACATGTCTTTGGAAGTTTGGAATGTACAGCAAATCCAGAATCAGGTGAAGCATCAGTTCTAGACAAGCTGCTAGGGAAATCTAGTTTCAAGTAGATTTTACGTAGGTGGGTTTTTGTTTCTGTTGTGATTTTTGTGCATCAACTCACAATGGATTCCCAGTGGAGAACAGACTTCCACAATAAGAACTGCAGTCAATACTCTCAGGGCTGAGGATGACACATCCAAGTTTCTCTGGAAAACCATCCAAAACCAAAAGCTTCTCTTGTTTTTGGGTTTCACAAGTCACCGATTTTGGCCTGGTGTCAGTGTGGGAAGCTTCCAAATGCCTGCTCAACTGTCTCAGCACGGACTTCACCTGTATGATCGTTGGGAACCAGTTTCTCTACAGCCTCTTCAATTGTCTCAGTGTGGACTATACCCACTGGCCAGCTGGGGGCCCAATTTTGCTGCAGCCTGCTTAATTGTCTCTGCATGGACCTTGCTCATGTGCTGGTGGGAATCAAGTTTAACTTCAGCTTGCTCAATTGTCCTGGTATGGACCTTGCCCACAAGCCAGCTGGGAGTTGAGTTCCTGCAGCCTGCTGTCTCTGTCTGCAATTTTTGAGTGGGGACAAGGAAGAAAGAAGCAATGCTGTCCTTCAAATTCTCCTTAGAAAGTCAAAAGTTTTTGAGTTTAGCAGTTCTCAGAAAACTTTTTAAGCTAATGAAGAAGCAGGACAATTTAATTAAGAACCTTAAAAGTTCTGTGAAAATTCTGCTATAAAGGAAAAGATGGAGTCTGCTGCGTGCGCCACTTGGAGCAAGAGAATCCTGGAGAGTTCCTCCTAAGGGGCAAGCCTAAGCCCAGGCTCAGAGTGAAGATGTGATCTGCCATGGACATGGGGAATGCCCCACTGTGGAGACTGTCTGACTTGGAGTGTACTGCAAATATTATTTTAAGATACGTTTGGTCAAAATTTGTGTTTAAAATACTTGATAGTGTCCTTTTAAATGCAGATAATAAAATTACTCAAAATAGAAAAACAGGAAACAAAGGCTAAATAACCTGTCAGAGTTCTGTATAATATTTAGAATTCTTCATCTGCAATAGCCCCCTCCATTTTTAAGACTTACTTTTGATACACTAATACAACTATGCTTTTCTTTTCTAGCATTATCACACTTAGTATAATAAAGTATTCATACTGCTTTCATGAAGTCCCATTTTTATATGATTTTATGGTGATCACTTACCAATAACTTTAACAAAATAAGCATCTGCTTCAAAGTTATTCTTTAATGTGTGGATGGCAAAGTCACTGTTGAAATAGCCTTTGCTTAGTACAATGATATCCAAGATTCCCTGTGAGGAACAGATCAAAAGATTAGAATAAACTAGCAAACTAAATAACATCTAAATACAGTAAACATAAATCCTCTTTCTTAAAGAGAGAAAATATTTCTCAATTTATGTGCTTAGTGAGATTTATAAGACACCAAACAACTTTGATTTCATATTAAGATTCTAAATTATCTAGATTAAATAATGACATGTAACAAAATGAAATTCGTTTCCCTCTCCAACCTCTCATCCCAAGTCAGAGGAGAGGGGCAAGTGAGACCATAAAACCCCTTTTACAGTTCTGAACAACTTTCCCCCTTGACATTCCCATTCCTCAAAGCCATGTGCACCATGGACAGCTGAAAATGACTCCCTTTGGAGCCCAGTGGTTGTAGAACAGAAAAGGGACGTTCTTCCAAATTCTGTTTGCTTATGAGCAAACTCTGTTCTCAGCTTAAGTTGAGGTGTTTTAACTATTTGCATATATAGTGGTTACTATTAAAAATATCTGAAATACCTGGAATAACTATAGTATCAGTTGGCAAATGTTGAGTTTTTAAATATCTGCTATATATAAACAAATGATTTTATTTTATTTAATTTATTTATTACAGCTGACACAATCAGTTTAGCTTGAAAACATATCTACCTGAATACCTGATTCTAGTAATATTTTTGTTAAACTAATCTTTACAAGGACACATCAAAAAATTTAAAAAACAACACCACCCAATTTTGTGTGGGGAATTAATTTAACTGGTTTACTACCTATGCAACTTTCAAAGCACGGGTGCGGGTCAGATACTCATGAAACTGCTCTGTGTATAAGCACCAAACACTATGTCATCATGTCAACTCTACAGAGGACAATTTTATTTTTGAATTGAGAGGCTGGCTGGGTGAATTACCAACAGCTGACACTTGACTTGAACAAGGGACGGTGATCTCTGCCTTCAGCTCGAAGCTCTCTAAGGAGTGAAATTGGAGATCAGAATGACTCAAAACCATCACATAGTTTTACCCCAGTGGATCTTGTCTGAAAGGTGACTGCTGTGGAGCCAAATTAGCAGATATCCAGATACTTTTGAAAGAATGTTTTTCAAAGGTAGCAAGGTTAACTCCTCTGAGCATTTGCTTTGGTTTCCTTCCATGATTTTCTTGCATAATTTGTTGTTTCATTTTTGTATATATTAATGTAACTAAATATCCCCAAACGAGTTACTTAAAACGGAAAGGAAGATAAAGATATAAAAACCATTTTTGTCTACATTTTGGACACAGCAAAGAGTAACAGTTGGGAATCAGACATAACTGCCTTGAGGAGATAAAATGCCCTCTAAACAATTATGTGGACTTATTCAGAACTTGACAAGAGTTATTTATGAACATAGCTTTTTAAGAAAAATCTAATTTAAAAAACGGTGTCCTATGAAATTGTGAATTTAAGACTTACAAGTCAGTTTTGAAGTACTCTATTTTTAGGTATAGTAACAATGGAAGTGCCGCTTTATTTTTTTAATCAATTACAGACAATAATTTACACACAAGTGACTTTGATTGAAACAGATTTTGTTTTCTAGGACTCGACTGTCTCTAAGGCCTTGGCTACACTTGCAGATGTACAGCGCTGTTAGTTAAACCCGTGTTCGTACAGCTGAGTAGGGAAAGCGCTGCAGCCTGTCCACACTGGCAGCTGCCAGCGCAGAAAGGTGGCTACATTTGAGGCATTTGCAGCTGTATTGGAAGCGGTGCATTATGGGCATTCAAGTGGCTGCAACGTGCTTTTCAAATCGGGGGGGGGTGAGGGGGACTTTGACAGGGAGCGTTTTTGGAGACAGAGTGGGTTTTTGGAATATCCACAGAGTGTCAGCTCATTATTTCCACACCTCCACATCCCCTGCCTCTCTCTCAATCACTGAAAGCAAACAGCAGGGGCTTTGTTTGTTTTTAAAGAGCAGATAAAAGAGAGGAAACGGAGCCTTCCCCCTCCCCCGCCGTTCTTCTCCCCCCCTCCCCCCCCCCCCCCCGCACGCCGTCTCTGTCCAAGGCAACTTTGCTGCCGCCATTCCTAACGGAGCCCCTCCCCTCTTCCCCCCCTCCCCCCGCCCCGCCTGCAAACAGTAGCTGTGTTTGGTTTTTTGTAAAGCACCTCAACAACGGAGCTCTGAACTCCAACCCGGAAGTGCCGTTTCAAAACAAAGGCAGCTTCGGGAGATCAGTAACTGCGTTGTTCCTCAGCTACACTGAAAGACCAACGTTCCACCCACTTCGCAACAGCTGTTATTCCTGTCGGGGAGGTGGAGTACATGCAGCGCTGTATCTGAGGAGATACAGCGCTGCACGTGCCTTGCAAGTGTAGCCAGTTAGTGAGTTTCAGTGCTGCAGGCAGTTTTATTGCGCTGTAACTCGTAAGTGTAGCCAAGGCCTAAGGCTCAACCCTGTGTAAGGTGCATCACCCCAGGAGAAAACCAGGTAAGGAATTTTAGTTACTTCCATGTTCACTCCGCACAACTTTTATCTTGGGGAGTTAGGGACAGGGAAAGGGGGAAATAATTTACTAAAGCTCTGAAACTTATTGCACTGCTGACAAGCCGATGGAGGTGGGAGAGAGATCTACACTCGGCCTACTCCCTGGGGAGAGTATCAGAGCCCCATCTTTTCCTCTTGTGACTGAGCCATGATGTGGGGAGACCTAATGGAGCCACATGGGGGCAAGGCTTTTACTCCATTTTACTTCTCTATCCACCAGATAAGGGTAAATTACAAATAACCTTGTTTAGGGCAGATTGTGAAGTTTATATCAGAAACCTAGATTTTCAAAAATGATTTCTCAGAAAGCACAAAAACGTGTACTTTGACTGCATATGCAAATCATGTACTCCATGCACAAATGGTCAGTTATGCACCTAACAGGCCATTCTCCAAGTAATTAGGGGGACACCTTTTTAAAAATCAGATCTTTTATTACAAGTGATACTGAGTTTAATACCAAAATTTCTATATGAAACAGATGGATTTTCACTGCTTTGAAATCAAAATCAAATATGCCCCCGAATTACCTGAAATTGGGCTCAGCCCAACACTTGCAAAGTTTGCAAACTGAGCTAACGTTTCAGGTTTGACCTAAATGTGTGTCAGGTTTTGGATTTTCTTATCTAATTTTGCACTGCTTTTGTCAGCAGACAACATTATATACCAAGTGCTATGTACTGTGCAATGCCATTTAATCCTTCATTACATTTAATGGGAATTATATCACTTTTATTAATTCTTAACATAAAACATGGCTGGGCTAAGTAGTTAGCAGCTTTACACTCAATGATATTTTAAAGTACTTATTTCAATCTAAAATATTAGGTAAAATGAAAGTATTTTACAAAACCTTAGAGGACAGCAAAAATTGACAATCACCTATAGCCCTTGGAATCCTATCTTACTTTCAAGAAGGTCTGTGGTCTAGGAAAGATGGAACGGGCAGTTATTTAGGGGCCAGATGGAGAATATACCTGTGGTTAGTTTTGGGACTCAGAGTTAATCAGGGCATGGAGATAACTGAAGGTTTAGAAGTCAGCCAGGAAGTAGAATTTAGGGAAGGCCTGGCATTGAGATGAGGATCATGCATTTTGTATCACTGTATGTTTTATGTAGGGGGTAGTTTAGTATGATAGTTTGTGTGACTGGATTTGGAGCTTGTCAAAGGTAATGGTCAAGGGGAAGAAAGAAGTCCCTGCTAGATATGGATTGGAATGCTTCTTGAAATGCACACAGAGGGATTAAAACAACAGTCACTACGGGTTGGATAGAGTAATTCTGATGGTTGTGGCTGGGGTACAATGCTGTAATGAGTTTACTTGGTCTAAGATTTAATATTAATTGCCAAATTCTCTTAATGCAGCAATACATTATTTTTCAGTAAAGAAAGTTGTAAATCGTTGGGTATTTTGGTTAAATAGTCATAAAATAAGCAGCCTTTTTTTACTCGTGATAAGAATATCAAAGGGCTGCTGAACCCCCTTTTTAGTATAAATGTAAAAAATTTACACCAAAAGTTAACAAACGTGAATCTATTCAAGGTATTTGTATCACTTAGTCGGTGCATCAATAGGGCAGTTCTTTCATAAATTCTATTGCTTATCCTTCAGTATTAAAGGACTTGTTTTAATCAACTCATTAGCTTTCATTAGCTTTTTAGATTTTCTAGTCAAATACTAAGTAGTAGTACTTTAGAATGAAAGCTCAAATAGGAATGGGCAGATGGCAATTAAAAGCAGAAACACACTGAAGTGTGCTGAACTCACATCTTCATAAATGTCAAAGAAGGTTGCCACCACAGCATCTTTGATTTGATTTAGATCAGAGAGCTCCCAGTAGACTTTAAACATACGATGTATACTCCTGCAGCTTGCATTGTTGCATGGGACATTCTCTAATAAAAATGCCTGCTGATTGCTGTAAAAGAAAAAGCCATTAACAGTTTATCCCATATAAAGAAAGTCTGTATATCATATTTCATCTCTGCTACTTAAATAATCTCTGCTACTTAAATATTTATAACTTCATACCTCTTGAAAAGCAACTATAATAAAAAGAAGCTAACAACTGGTGGATACTTTAAATCTACATACTACTAACCACCCCTGTGAAAGAAAACTTGTTTCAGTTTATCCCTGGAGCAGAAGTCATTTGTACTGAAGTGATTTAAGGATTAAAGGGAGAGTGAAGAAGCCTGGTCCAGGAGTAGAAAGCATTGTTGATATTTTCCAAGTCAATTAATAAAAATATTGTAATGCTCGATAATGTCCAGCCCAGCTGAAAGTATTTCCTTTAATAAAAAATGTAACTGAAATACTACATAAACGAAGAAAATTAGCATTCACCCTTGTATCAATATATCAATGACTTTAGGAATAAAATGATTCTCTTAAGGTTTAGGAACTTTTTGTTCAAATTTAAGATTACACTAATTTCCTAATCAATACATTTTTCATTACTGTCCTAAAACAATAACTTCTATAAACCAATGGTATAATAACAAACAAGATATAGAATTAAACTGAATTAGACATTTGCTATCCTCCAAAAATGAGGTTGTTATAGGACAACAAGGAGAACAAAATCTGGGTACTAACTCATCAATATCATCATTCTACAGATTTAACAAATGCATAGACCTTTGCCTTATAAAGTCTCTCCCTCCCCCGTTTACACTAAGTTTTCTCCTGAAATAGAAAGCAGCAGCTTTCTACAAAATCCAAAAGGTCGATGTTTGTAGTTAAAAAATGTTAAAACAATATCCAGACAAGTTTGTGAATTCGGGGGTGGGGGCAAAGCTCACTCCATGCTCACAAGATCTTACAAGTTTGCCAGTGTATCAGGTTATTTGCTACATTTGGATGAGACATGCTGTGGGGGGAAAAAGACAACGGGTAGACAACTGTAGCAAGACTGATAGATGACAATACTGGTGTTTATATTGCATTATTCATGTCTCTCACACGGTGACTGACTCCTCTAAAATAGGGTGTGGTCCAGTGCACATAGATTAATTACCTGCTGCCCAACAGGGCTTAAGAGAAGGCAACTGAGCGTTATAAAAGGGGAGACAGCTGCAGGTTGTTAGCAGATGCCCACAGACATTTCAGGGAGTAAGAAAGGTTCCTGCAGGGCCCAAAGCCAGCAAAGGAAAGGCCTGTGGAGAAGGCCAAACTCCAGGCAAAAGGTGCCACTAAGAAAGCACACCCCCAGAGAGGAGAAGCTGTCCCCAGCTTGTGGCTGAGGTGAAAGAAAAGAACTTTTAAAGAGATGACAGACCCTCAGGGAGGAGGGACTGAGCCAAGCTGAAACAGAGATGAAGACTTTGTAAGTTTAAGATGTGTTCTGAAAGACTTTGTGCAGCACTTAATAAACTGGACACCAGAAAGGAATGTTCTGAATATCTGGCCTGTGTGGACATTTTAGGCGAGCCCGAATTAAGGGCTCAGCAAAGCCGCGCTAGCCAGCTGGGATGCTACAAGGTGCTTGATAATCTGTGATGCACTTCAGGAACATTAGCTAATTAATACTTACAAAACTTCTGCGAGGTAAATAGTATCTCCGTTTTACAGAGCAGGAAAAAAAGTAAGCCAGACAAAAAAGAAAGACAATGTGACTTGATGCTCAAGGCCATAAAGGAAGTAGCCACAGCAAGGGTTAAAACAGAGGTTTTGTTCTTGGCTTCCAGTCTTGTGCTCTAGAAAAGCCTTTTTTCGGCCCTGCGCCTTTTATTTTAATAAAATACAGGCTGGCGACTTGCTAGCATCTCATATTACCTGGCTACAGAATGAGTTTCACATTTAGGTTTAATTAACTTGCAAAGGATAAAAAAAATTTTTTTTTTTTTTAAAAGTTGGACAAGGCATATTTAGTTGCCTGGTTCAAAAGCAGTATTAAAAAAGGGAGAGCGATTCTGGCAACATATAAACCATCATGAGAATAAAGAATTCTGCCTAGTACTGACATGGAGTAGCAGCGGAGGAGACTTTTCACAGCTGTCAGCAGAAGGAATAATGTAGGCAACAATAACACAATTCTGAAACATTATTATTTGTATTGTGGTAGTGCCCTGAGGCTTCAATCTAGATCAGGTCCCGCTTGTGCTGAGTGCTTTCCAAACACATAGGAAGAGACAGTCCTGGCCCTGAGGAGCTTAGAACCTGAGCTCATAAAATACAACAATATCTGAAAAGCTATGCATCACATTACATCAAGAGCAGGAGTGGCTCTCACAATTCTGACACCCCAAAAGCAGGGGCCAAGCAGGGGCGGCGGTCCCGCCCCCGACGCAGGCAGACGTAGCGGGGCCCCGCCCCCAACGCCTGCCTGCGTCGGGGGCGGGAGCCCCCGGGGAGAGCCCCAGGGGAGAGCGGTGGACCTGCCGCTCCATTGCTGCCGCAGCAGGCGAGAATGGGGCAGCAGTCCGAGTCCTGCAGCGGCAATTCGGCGGCAGGAAGAGCGGACCTGTCGCCGAATTGCCGCTGCGGGACTCGGACTGCTGCCCCATTCTCGCCTGCCACTCCAAGCACCAGCTTGGAAAGCTGGTGCCTGGAGCCAGCCCTGATCAAGAGAGAAGTACACACAGAGAGGTAGACATCTAACTATTACAGACAACATAATTTTAGGTATTTTTAAACACTTCAATCCCCATAGTATCTAGGTGCCATACATACAATTAAAAGTAAAACTTCCATCCAAAGAGCTCTAATCTCTACCATTTATTACATTTGCTTCAGAGTGATGTTTTTGGCTGGGTCTCCATAAGAGACAATTCTGACTATTCTGCAGTCATTGGCTTGTGCAGCTGTAGGAACCATCTATACTGAGGACTGATCTAATAGAGATTTGAATGAGTCTGCATTTCATAGAATCATAGAATCTCAGGGTTGGAAGGGACCTCAGGAGGTCATCTAGTCCAACCCCCTGCTCAAAGCAGGACCAACCCCAACTAGATCATCCCAGCCAGGGCTTTGTCAAGCCTGACCTTGAAAACCTCTAAGGAAGGAGATTCCACCACTTCCCTAGGTAACCCATTCCAGTGCTTCACCACCCTACTAGTGAAAAAGTTTTTCCTAATATCCAACCTAAACCTCCCTCTCTGCAACTTGAGACCATTACTCCTTGTTCTATCATCTTCTACCACTGAGAACAGTCTAGATCCATCCTCTTTGGAACCCCCTTTTAGGTAGTTGAAAGCAGCTATCAAATCCCCGCTCACTCTTCTCTTCTGCAGGCTAAACAATCCCAGTTCCCTCTGCCTCTCCTCATACGTCATGTGCTCCAGCTCCCTAATCATTTTTGTTGCCCTCCGTTGGACTCTTTCCAATTTATCCACATCCTTCTTGTAGTGTGGGGCCCAAAACTGGACACAGTACTCCAAATGAGGCCTCACCAGTGCCGAATAGAGGGGAATAATCACGTCCCTCGATCTGCTGGAAATGCCCCTACTTATACAGCCCAAAATGCCGTTAGCCTTCTTGGCAACAAGGGCACACTGTTGACTCATATTCAGCTTTTCGTCCACTGTAACCCCTAGGTCCTTTTCTGCAGAACTGCTGCCCAGCCATTCGGTCCCTAGTCTGTAGCAGTGCATGGGATTCTTCCGTCCTAAGTGCAGGACTCTGCACTTGTCCTTGTTGAACCTCATCAGATTTCTTTTGGCCCAATCCTCTAATTTGTCTAGGTCCCTCTGTATCCTGTCCCTACCCTCCAGCGTATCAACCACTCCTCCCAGTTTAGTGTCATCTGCAAACTTGCTAAGGGTGCAGTCCACACCATCCTCCAGGTCGTTGATGAAGATATTGAACAAAACCGGCCCCAGCACCGACCCTTGGGGCACTCCACTTGATACCGGGTACCAACTAGACATGGAGCCATTGATCACTACCCGTTGAGCACGACCATCCAGCCAGTTTTCTATCCACCTTACCGTCCATTCATCCAGCCCATACTTCTTTAACTTGCTGGCAAGAACACTGTGGGAGACTGTATCAAAAGCTTTGCTAAAGTCAAGAAATAGCACATCCACTGCTTTCCCCTCATCCACAGAGCCAGTTATCTCATCATAGAAGGCAATTAGGTTAGTCAGGCATGACTTGCCCTTGGTGAATCCATGCTGACTGTTCCTGATCACTTTCCCCTCCTTTAAGTGATTCAGAATTGATTCCTTGAGGACCTGTTCCATGATTTTTCCAGGGATTTGAGGCACAGTTTATTACACAGAAGGGAAATATGACAGGGGAAGGGCTTAGACTTGGACCATCTTGTAGGAAAACCAGAAGATGGCATGCCTGGTTGCTTAGAGATGATCTTTCTATCTTGATCTAAGTAAGACAATGTTGTTCAAACCCTCGTGTGGGTCAAAAAGGCAGAAGATCTGAATGAGTCTAAATAATCTGTACTACTTTGAAGGAATAGCCCACCACATGTTTAGGGTTTGCTGTTCAATAACCAAGCTTTCAGGGTCAAGTAGTCTGGATTGGGAGGTAGGAGTGAGACCTGGGTTATGAGATTCAATCTGTTAGGAAGACAGAGTGGAGACTTCAATGATATTTCCACTAGAGCTGAATACTGCTGCCTTCTTGACCAGTTTCGGGGTGACAGAATGGATAACATTTTCTCCTTTTTTAATTTCTGATCATTGTTCCTAGCGAAGAGTGGAGGGGACAATAGATTTTGGCAATCTGTGACCCAGAGCACACATTCCCAATGACCTCTGGTCTTCCCTAGTAAATACGTTTCAGAGTTGTATTTCAGCTGGACATGAATACATTCACCGGGGGACAGCTTCCCTCCCCAGATATTAGCTGGGATACTATTTGGTTCAGGGACCATTTCACACCGTCAGATTGTTTTTTTCACTATGTTACTCTATCCTAGTGATCACTCTGATGAAGGCAATACAGCTGTCTGCCTAGGAGATAATCTGCATCTTTTTGGCATTTAGAGTGGAGTACTATATATTTCTGGTCAATTTATGTATGCTACAGTCATTGCCTTAGTTTAAATTTGGCAACAAACTCCTCAGGTGGTCATGAAGAAAAACCTGACTGCTCTCTTCCTTAGAAAGCTGGGGCTCTGGAGCCTCTTTCAGCTTGACAACATCCTTGGTTTATTGCAGTGCCCTAAGAATGCTCCCCTAATCTCAAGGACTGCCATCCATAGTCAATAGTGTGGATTGAGGATTTTCTTTGAAAAGTCACTGTTTTCCAGGGTTTCGAGCCAGAATTGGAGCTTGGCCACTCAACTGCCATGGCTCTCACTGGCAGCCTCATGGAATCCATGGATGACTACCACAGGGCATTAACTAGGGATATTTTCTCTCTCATGGACTTGTGCTTCTGTGTGTATGTGTGTGTGTGAATGTGTGTGTGAGAGAAAAGGCTTTTTAGGTTGTCACTGCTGGACATTACGGCCTAGAAAAGAATGCACTTGCCAATGAGGGCTCTAAAGGCTGCTGAAGAAGCTTCAAAGTTCCTCCTGAAGGGTGACTTTTATTCTTTCTGTGTACAGTGTATTTTGGGATCAATTCCCCTGGTAGGAATATCATGCCCTTTGCCATAGAATATCGGAAGAGGGCATAACACAATGCTGAGAGAGCCCAGATCTTCCTCCTAGGAAGAAAAGGCAAGTCACAAAGATTCCCTGGAAGCGTCTCCTTAATGAATAAACACTTCTTGGCTTTCCGCTTGCCTCATTTAGCCTGCTCCACCAAAAGAAAGTTGAGAGAGCAAGTGCAAAGAAGCCCAGTTGGGGAGGAATGCCAGTGAAACTTTGATCTCTTTTGGGGGAGAAGAATGATTTTTTGGGGAAAATGTTGCTAGCTGCTGCCCCCAAAACAGATTTAAATGCTACAACTGCAATGGATAAGATGGAAGTACTGAATTGCTGCTCTGCTTGCAACACCACCGGCAGAGAATCTGGTAAAAAAACAAATCAAAGGGGTGTGGCTGAGACCTACAACTTCCAGGACTACTCTGAAACCACCTCAAGTATCTACTGGAAGAGATACACAACAAAATGTCTAAGATTGGGGGAGAGGCTGAAATCCAGAAATACAGTTTGTTTTTGTTTTTAAAAAAAACAACCACTCTCTTATCCTGATAATTTGAGGTGCGCTATTCGTTATGTGAATCCCCTTCTTCCCTGATGTATTAATACTTCCTGTACAAAACAAATGACTCAATTCTTTGTTTATTGCTACACTCCATATTTTAATGAAACTTTTATAAAACTATGAACCTCCTTTAACAATTTTGCGCACGAAAAATATTCTCAAGAATATTTTTGCATTTATATCTAGTATGAATCATCACCATTTTATTACCGCTGCAATTTTTGTGACATTGTACTGTCTAAACCTAATACCACAGCTCATTATAATAAAAATGGTAGCATATTATAATTTCTTTATGTATTGTATTAGTACCTTGTCAGGTAAGGCTAATATATGATATGGTGACACAGCTCGAGTATAACATATTGTTTCAATTTATCTTTTTCATCATCTTTTGATACATTCATTTGTAAATGGATGTTTGTTACTTTGCAAGAAATTTTACTAAGAGGCTTTCTCCCAGTTTAGTTTCCAACCACAATATTCTGTTTTATCGTTTAATGTAAATGATTAGATACTAATTTTTAAGATAGATGATTTTTCAGATTTGAATTGCATCATATGTTCAAGATTGACTATTTACCCCATATATGATGGAAACCACAGGAAACTTATTTACTACTGTATGCTACATTTTCCTTCCTTGATTGTCTGAATGCCTTCTGTTGAAGCACGTAGTCAAGAAATATGGTCCCATGCCAAAAGAATATATCAGAAACTCACAGTATGGACAAGCAATAATGGAAATTGCATTGCAAAAAAAGAAACACTAGGAAAAGATATTAATAATAAAATGGCATTAAGAAAGGCAAGAAAAACTGGAAGGCAGGCAGCATTGCAAATACACAGAAGATGTCAAGACAAACTTAAATATATGTTGAAAGCTGAGAAGCACACAAGTAAAAAAGTGTCCAGTAGACAGAGGACAAAAAACACAAATTCACAGATGCTGAGTCTCTCTCATGGATGAGCAGAGACCAAGAACAGTGGTCGTTTATGGGAACAAATCTAGGTTTTGTCTGTGCATATGTGGAGGGTTTTTTTAAATCCGGATTAAAAAAAAACAAACTAGTACACAAAATTAAAGGATAAACAGAGTCCCTTGATTCTGAATATGCAAAAAACCACCAACAAAAAAAGAACCACAAGTAATAATAATGAAAGTAGTATTATGGCTAACAAAATACGAACAATTGTGAAAAAACCTCAACCATGATTAGAATTCTCCACCCAATTATTTAAGTAAGGGGTAAAAAAAATGTATTAAGAACAACACTGTCTATTATGGCCATTACATTATGGTATGTAAACTCTCCAGTATTCATCTAAGTGTTCTTGGCTCTAACAATAAAGTCTCAATAGATTAAGAACAGCTATATCCCAGTTTTACTGCTGCTTAATATATGTACAGTAATAACTTATAGCAAGTTTGTGACAAGTCCAATTTCCTATGATTTTAATGACACTTGGTGGCTTTACTATCTCAAAACAAACCTTTTGACTCCGACAAAGGAAAAGAGTCCTTAAATGGCAAAATGATATCCCTGAGAGTCTACAATTCAAAAAAAAAAAAAAAAAGGGGGGGGGGGGGGAATGGGAGGAAAAAATGAGCAGACCATAATATAATGATAAAATGTCAAGTCAATGCAAGTTATGCTAATGTTAAAAAAAGAAAACATAGCAATTAAGTTGAAGTACTGATATGCGGCAGAGCAATATAAGCCCATCAAGCAAAGGAACTCTGATTTAGGACTGACACATCACCCGTAGCACGCTACACATAACATTAACAAAATATTTAGTTCTCTGGCCAGTGCTGAGTATGCAGATTGGTATAAGTAATTTATTTATCACCTGCATAATATTATTCCAAACAATTTATGAAGTATAGTCAAGGAAATGTAATGCCTAGTGTAGTGTGACCTTCCAATAAATGGCTGTATATTGCTGCAAAGCTAGACTTACCAGGGCCAAGTTACAAGAGGCATGGCTTAAATCAGACTACCTTTCTTTCATGGTTTTGTGTGTGTCCACCTTACGGTTATTTTAACATATTTTATGGGAAATAGTAGTAAATATCCACTGCTCAGTTTCTCATGCGCACCTGACCTTGTGTCAGTCTATGAACTTTTTACAATGATTGCCTGTTACCAAAAGGAAATCTGAATGACTAATATCTAGCTCCAGACATCCATGATCATATATACTGGCCTCTATCTTTTAGATTTACTCAGTTTTAGGTTGCCCATCTAGCCTGTATATTACGGGATATCCTTTGTTTTACCCTACATCTGACAGCCTGTAGCCAATAATGAGCTACTAAGAAACATTTGATGAAATATGTTTTCAAGTAATGCTGATGCAAAGGATCATACAGGGTGTTGCAAATGTATTGTTTTGTACTGCAAAAAGAGAATACCATGAAGAGAAGTTGCTTAAAAATAGGCTCTGTTCTGTATGTTTTCTACTTATTGGTTATTTACTTCAAATATGGGTAGTCGTGTTCAATTCCCTAGTTGTGAACTATATGGTTCACTGTTCTTAGACTGCTATTCATGACTAAGGTTTAAAAATATATATATGTACAATAAAAGGATGATATACTTTTAGTCAGTAAAAAATGCTTAACTTACTACATTTGAACAAAATAAGTATCCTTGGAAAATAATTTGTTAGGTTTTATGTTTATAGTTTAATACCCATTTTCCATGCTTTTTGGGATGTTACATGAAAAGCTGTGTTGAAAGTAACTGGTTACCATTCATTTTATTATAGCTTAGAGAAAACTCCTAATTAGGAGGCTGAATGTAGCAAATAATATAGATGCATATGCAGTACTTATTAGAGTCTCTAAAGACAGAGTACAAAGAAATGAATACATTAGAACAACACTGAAGCAATTAACTGTTGTATAGTAACTGGATTTAAATTCTTACCTATTTATTATAATTTGAATATTGGAAATTCCAATAATTTAAATACAATCCTATTCAAAAGAGAGACGATACATGCATTTGTATTGCCTATATATAAATCTATAGATTGGAATTCTAATCTGGAGATTCTGATCCAAGTATTTAAGTAAATCCTCCTCCATAGGCAGAAAAACATATAGCAGCCCACTCTGAATTAAACCTCTTCAAGTATAAGGACTTTTGGGGTTCAAAGGCACATTTGAGAGCAAAAAAAATGAATTTATTTATTTAAATATATTCATGTTGTCAATGTTACAAGGCTATTATTCAAAATCAATATGATGTGGCAGGAGATGAAACATGGTCTTATTTCAGATATGAAAACGCTTGAGGCTATCCATCATTTTTCTTCTTATTCACTTGGAAGGAAAGTGAACCAAAGCCATCCCTGATCATCTCAAAATATATTATTTCTACTCCAATGTTTTGTAGAGAATTGCAAAAATCCACTTTGAACCAATTTTTCAGAAGGATGCTAAATGCATATAATCAGTTTTATCTTTATTCTTCCATGTCAGAAAGCCACTGTTGTAAATCAGCATGGTCTCAGATGAATAAAACGCTGCATGCCCCCTTTAATTCCACTAAGTTACAATATCACAGCAATTAAAAACTAGGCTTCCTGGACTCTAGCACAAACTCAAGTCAAAGGTTTAGAAAAAGCTCTTATCACTTAATCATAGTAATCAATCACTGAAATTAGATCTGTAGTAGTAGGAAAGTTGTAGGAAAAATAATTAAATAGCTTAATCCAAATAGATGGTTCTTTAGTAACAAGCTGAGGTTTCCATTTCTGTTTTATTTCAAGTAGTTTTAAAATTTAATTCTTATGGTTATGTGAATTCCATGGGCCCTTTGAGCCAATGATGCATTTGTTTAAATCTGCCTAAAACAATGGATTTATAACACAGCTAAAAGTAAAATGTGACAGTGATACTGGGCCTGCAGAAAAATGTCATTTTATCAAGGCTTATTCTATCTGAAAATATTAGGAAACTGCTTTTGTGATTCTTATGCATACAGTTAAATATGCTGCATTTTTTCTAGTATTGTATTCCTCAGCTCTTAATTTCACGTCTATGCTGTCCCCGCTAAATTTCTTTGCTCCTCTAGCCTCTCATTTTTTCCTGAGAAGTCTGACAGAACTCCCCAGCTCTCTGAGTTCCTCTGATCTTTCCTCACAGCTTGTCAGCACCCCCAACTGCAGTTTTAGTTCCCTAGGTCAGACTGTGCGTCACACAGCTTTGATGGATTCAAGCCTGCAAAGAACTTTTGTATGATAAAACCCAATATTAATATCTAATATTTGTGATGCTGGATGTAAAAATAATAAATAGGAAATAAATGGAAATTAAAATTAATGTGTACCACTAGTAATTCATGCAATGAAATGTAAGTCACTTCCATTCATTTATTCTGAAATATTTTTAATCCATCTGAAGCATGTAGATATTATTGTATATTCTATAGCTATTGCAAAGCTCAGGAAGCATCCTGAGAATTTCAAAGGGAAACCTAAAATATCTATCATCATTGTCTGGGTGAAAAAAGTTGAATGTCCAAACCAATTTTACATTCAAGGAACCTTTAGTGGTTACACTGCGTTTGAATTATTTTACAAAACACAAGAGTTATCTTAAACATATATTGAAAATAAACTTAGAATTGATTTTTCATCTACTTTTCTTCAGAAGTTATATGTAAAAGAAAAATTAAGAAAAGAAAGGTGGGGGACAGTGAGTGCTCATACACCTTTACCCAAGAGTACATTAGAACCTAGAAAAAGAAAAAAGGGATGGGAAAGCACAAGAATAAGAAAAGTAAGAAGCAAAGATTTTACAAATACAGGGTTATCACGTGTCCCTGAAAACTGAATTCTCTGATTTCATAAGTCTCTGCAGACTCATCCCATGAAGAATCCAAAAGTCCACTAAGCAGATGAAATTGAGAGTACACCAGCTAAGTACATATGTACTTAAGAGATCACGTGGTCACAAGGCTAGCCCTTATGTTGCCCTGCCCCAGCCTCCTGATATGTGGAGGGGATAAGCTTGAGCCAGCCCACCCTTGCATGTAAAATCACATTTCCATGAAGTTGAAAACTTAGTCTCTAAGCCGGTGGTTCTCAACTGTGGTCCACCGCTTCTTCAGGGAAAGCCCTTGGTGCGCCGGGCCGGTTTGTTGACCTGTCGCGTCTGCAGGTTCGGACGGTCGCGGCTCCCACTGGCTGCAGTTCGCCGCTCCAGGCCAATGGGGACTGCGGGACGTGGTGCGGGCCGGGGGATGTGCTGTCCGCCGTGTCCCACAGCCCCCATTGGCCTGGAGCGGCGAACCGTGGCCAGTGGGAGCCGCGACCGGCCAAACCTGCGGACGCGGCAGGTCAACAAACCGGCCCGGCACGCCAGGGGCTTTCCCTGAAGAAGCAGTGGACCACAGTTGAGAACCACTACTCTAAGGCTAGGTCTACACTACCCCCCCCTATCGAACTAAGGTACGCAACTTCAGCTACGTGAATAACGTAGCTGAAGTCGAAGTACCTTAGTTCGAATGAAAAAGCACTTACCCGGGCGGGATCCACACGCGGCGCGCAGGCTCCCCCGTCGACTCCGCCTACTCCGTTCGTCGAGCTGGAGTACCAGCGTCGACGACGGAGCACTTCCTGGTTCGATTTATCGCGTCTTGAAAGACGCGATAAATCGAACCCAGAACATCGATCGCGTGCCTCCGACGGGACGCGTAAGTATAGACCTACCCTAAGTAATGACTGAAATTGTGGCGTTACAGGCAACACATCCAAACCACCACCACATGCACGTGGCTACTGTCCGGATCTGTGTAAGTGGCTTCATTTCTTCTCACCATCTCTACAGCAGATGGGAACAACATATTATGGCAGAGCATATTGCTGAGAGGAGAAATGTGGAGAAAGGTTGATAGAGGAAGAGGGAAGGAGGAAGGCGTTGCATTGTAGAGTAATGGGATAGGAAAGGGAGGGTCCTGGTCTTTCTCCCCTCCCCCCCAAACAATTGTGCATACTATCATCATCAAATAAAACTTTCTCTGAGCCCAGCAAACCACTGGGCACCAATCTTGGTTTCTCAGTTCAAAAATCTAGTCACTAAAGAAGCAGTAAGCAAAGGACAATAAAGCAGGTTAAAGAAAAAAGAGAAGTCTATGACTCCAACACTGGTGAGGCTTAGCTGCATTATAAGGATGCTTTTTGGTGATGTTCACCAAAAAGTGTACAATGCTACCCTTTTTCCTGTATGTTGGGAAAACAAAGGATCCTTGCAAGCTGATACAAAGCATCAGAAAGAGTGTATCGTATACTTCAGTAGATACAAAGTCTGCAAAAGTCAAATTGATTTACTGAAATCATGAGCATCACCTACAAAGGTCCTGCAATCTTTACAAGCAACTCAAGTCTATTACCTCAGCTACCATAATTCATGGATGCTGGTCCAATTCACTCAATTCTAGGATTAATGCTTACTACTGTATACTGGACACACTGCCATCTATTCTAATGTCCTTAAATATATAAACTAACCATGCATCTGAAATCTGGCCAATGTGAAGCTGAATAAAAATTTGGAAACAATAGTGAAAGTTGTGGAATGAAAGGTTGCTGTGTTGATGATGCTCTAATACCAATTAAACACATAGCTGACATTGGACAGACATGCGGAAATCCAAATTTCATGTGGAAATGTTTGGGTGCTGGATGTTCCATAAAGGCAAGGAACTTTCCACTGTAATAACATATGGCAAAAATTTTAGTTTCTAAACAGGGGATCCCCTTTTTCAGACAGGGTAGCATGTGTTTATTGGCTTCTTGCAAAGAGAAAAACAATAGCAATGGAAACAGTTCAGAGTCACAGTTCGAAAAAATCCTGGCTATCTGGGCCTGACACAAAATCCTGAGCTCAACCTACAGAATTATAGCCATTGTCTCTGAATGAAATAAACTTTTGTTTTTCTCCCAGTCTGGCTCTCTCAGTTAGGAAGAACAAAATGATAATATTAAAAGTATCCTCTATGGATAAGGGAGCAGAGACTTCAATGGTGTTTTGTTGCCAAGTTCAGAATCACCCATACCAAGGAAAGTGACTACTTTTGAGACCACAAATAACCTGATGGCTGAGGAAAACACCAGAATAACAAAAACAGTTTGGACTGTTGGGAAACAACAATGAAGAAGAGATTTAATCTCACTAAGTATAGTAATTGTTAACCTTACTAGATTATTTGTTTGATCCTCACACTTGATATTCAGTCTACATGATGTAAAAGACTTGCAACCACAATTGATTGTAATGAATTATTTGTTAAATTAACTTGTGTTTAAATAGCTTGTTTTTAAAAACTCCAGTCTAACACCATATTTGCTGTACTAAATGTTGCTGTCCTCTAGATGACAAACTAGTAAATGATAATGCTCCACTGAGATGTTTTTTCTCTCTCGTGCTAAAGTTAGATTTTGGTTATATTCAGATACATAAACTAATAAATTAAACAAAAATTATTGCATTACATTCAACTGACATTTATTTGTTATACTTTTTTTGTTTTTAAAAGAGGCACAAATGCCATTCTCCGTTATTCCCTAGCTTTGGACTTAAAGTGAATCGTTGTATACACTACAACTATCTTTTGTACTACTTGCCATGTGCACCAAAGTAATGGTCAAAAAGGGAAAAATGTTAATCGGAGGCTTGGCAGTGAAATATTTAGACATCTATAAAAGTGATGGGACATTTATCAGAGACCTCATTATTTCCCTTTTCTTCAATCTTTGAACATTTCTCACCATAATATTTTATATGTCACAATGCTTTATAGGTCACAATTAAACATTATTTTAATTAAACTTGTTTATCTGACCTGGCAATGAGTTATTCAACTTCTAAGCAAATACAAAACAGTCAGTTTGCCAATTACTACACACAGGGATATTCGCTCTAAAGTTTATATATTCCCATATGTCTTCCAATCCTTGTGATCGGATTTTAAAGGTTTACTATAAATATTTTTGGTTCTGAGTGGCACAAAAGGTACATCTAACTAATTTAACTATGGCAAAACAATAAAATAGTTTATACAAGAAAAATACAGCCAATTGACGGAACTGAGTGGTAGGCCCACGGCTTCTTATAATATTTACTGTTTGAACATTTGGTATCATGAGAGAGCATGTGTGCAGCTCAAATCAAAGCTTTCAAGAGAGTTTTGGTAAAGATGTGGCGTGAGTAGGCACATATAGAAGTTAGAGCTTACAGACAATACTCAAAGAATAATTACTGGTTTGGTTATTTCATCCTGTTTTTAAATTGATTTTTGTTTGAAGCATAGACCACATCTGCATTCTAGCTATTATCGTCTTCCTGAATCTTTTTTCTTCACTTCCTGCATTTTAAATAGGTTGACAACTCTGAAATTATCTTTAATTAAGCAGCTGTGTACAATTATGTCTTAAAAGTCAGAACAATTTGTTTCCCTGAAAAGTAACTAACTTTCTTAAAATTTTCAGTTAGCACTGAAAATATGGTCTGAATTAATAAAAGGACTAAAATTGTCTTAGCACAACCATAATGCCCCATACAAATAAGAATAATACTAGTTGTTTCTCTTGGTTCCTGCAGTTAATTTTTTCCTTTATTTCAGGGTCTTTTTTGATTATGGTGTTTCATGATCTTGTCCATTTATTTTCTTAAGAGCTGTTCTGATGCTGCAATTACAGCATCAAGAAGCACACATTATATTTGAAAGAATAATGATACTTATACTACACATTAAGAACTCAGAGCATAGAGCCAAAGAGCATAGACTGACACACTCACGATGAATGTGTCCAAGAAGTAAACCCACTAATCAAAGCCTAACACCTTTCTTTAGCAACAGAAACTCCTCACACTTTATACATCGAATTAAAAAAAGAAAAAGCACTATTAAACCCATCATAGTAGTTGGAAATGTCATTGAGACTTTTCCTATCAAAATATTCCAGGGAAAAGATCTACACAATATATTATAGATGTCTTCTGATTTACATGTTAACTCAAATTAATGTTAAAGGGACACACACACAACTTAATATACTCCTGCATCTCCTTTAACATGAAGGGTGAAATCTTGACCCCACATATGTCAATGGGATTTTTGCCATTGATTTTAATGAGGCCAGGATTTTACCCAAGGTATTTGCAGAACTTCTTTTTCCCTGTCAGTATCAATGTTTACTCATTCTTGAAAAGCAAACTATAATCCAACATTTAAAAATCTATTGGACTCTTTGATTTACCACTTAAATGAATATACTTTGTTTGCGTGGATACATAAAATAGCATTTTATATTTATATAGTATCTTTCTGATCTAAGTGTTTGATGTAATACCACTGAAATGCAGCCACCTCTAAGAATACCAGGCTCGGAACAAAAACATAAAGCACTTCAGAGAACAGAGATAGGATGGGAGGCTACCAAAGACAACTAATAGTGTTGGAAATAGTTCGGTGGTGTCTCTAGCGTTCATGTAAAAGCTGACAGCACCCAGCCTTTTAAGAAGAACCAACTGCATAAAGTGCACTATATAGAATTTAACGTATTTATATCAGACGAATAAAAGGGCTCAATTGATTCTTTCACACAGTGGTTCCAGAAGCCCTGATTTAGCCAAGCACTTAAGCACATTTATAAAGTTAGGCACATGCTTAAGTTATTCGGTTAATAAAGATAGACTTTGATGAATCAGGACCAGGAAGTGGAGCTATTTCAAATCTAATACATGGAATTCTAAACTACAAATAGAAAAAATACTAAATAATTTTAAAAGGTCAGAACCAGTACTTCAGATGTAGCTTCATCAGATCATGATTTCACATAGCAATAGATTTGCAATACCCTGCTAGGATAGGAGACTTAAAAACAAAGCAGTGGGACAAACTGGCAGGTCATATTGATACAGGGTAAATTGAGAAAGTGGGACAAACCTACTGCATAGATTAGAAGCTCTCAGGGAATGGAGCTGTTGTATTATGATTGCGTATAGTACCTGGAACAACAGAATCACGATCTCAGACGGGTACTGTAGAAACTACAGTAAAACATAATCCTCCATTACAAATGGATGAAAGGCATCATCAAATAACACTATGTATATTATTTTACTGTGAGTTGACACAGACACTAATAGTTTATATACACACTGCAGCACTAAAATAATAGGGTAAAGAGACAGACTGGACATTAACAAGAAAGATTTCATTTGTATATATTATACGTGTTCTTTTATTTGCAGAACTACAGCATTTACAGAAGCAGTTACTGCACCCAACATAACACCCTTAAAAAAACATTTTATGCATTCCTCCTACAAAGATTCAGTTGATCAAAAATGAAGTATGTAGGAATTTTAACCTGACATATAAAAATCAACTTTGATTTTGTCTGCAGCAAAACAGTGTTTTCAAATTTGTATTTCTTGAAACAACCAGTCGATCATGAAAACAGGGTGGATGTAAAAGATAAATACATGAAGCAATATCAAAAGCATTTTCTTTTTCAAGAAGCTAGACTATGGAGAAGAGTGTGTGTATGTCTGTGTGTGCACGTGCGCACCCATATTCTTGCATGCACTGTAAAGAGGACAAAAGAAGACCTCTACTGAGGTATTTTTCTTATGTAGCTTACTGTGCTTGATACTGTGGTTAGGCAACCAGCAAGGTGTGTACTTCTACAGGACAGTGCCTATCTTATGAGGATATCAGAAAGCTTTAAAAAACTTTACCCTGACAATCAGACTATGTAAAACTGACTTGCCTCACATATCTGAGCCTATCAGGTAGGTAATACATATACATCTGACAAATGGGGAAACTGAGAACCGAATTCAGAGAGAGTCCGTAGCAGATTTGGCAACAGAATACAGCTTTCTTAACTTCCAGTCTTGTGTCTTATCCACAGTATCTTCATAACTGATAACATTTGCCAGTCTATATAATTCTGTCATCCCAGTCACTGTTTGCCATGGAAGTCATCCTGGTTTAAGATGTTTCTAAGGCAAGCAAGCATTTTCACCAATTCTCTTCACATTAGGAAAACCCTATTCTTCAGCAGCCTGGACTAGTAAAAACTCCAGCCTGGACAAGTAAAATTAAATTCCTGAATATAGACAATGCCAACCGTTGGTCTTATTGATTTGCGCTTCTAAATTTTGGATGCACCAGCCAAGTATTGTATCCAACTGGAAATGCAAATGAAAACTGGAATTCTGCCTCAATTTCTTGGTAAACATTACCTAATAGCAAAAGAAAATGAGTTGGTCACTTGGCCAGTTACTTCACTAAATTCCCCCACTGGCACTGGTGATATATTTATGCCATTTTGGGAAAAATGAGCATAGTTAATTATGTATGTATTCTCTCTAAAGTAATTGTGAGTCATAATTGTTATTTATAAGGTGGGAGGTCAAGTTTTCATTTTCAGCCACTGGCTGAAGACACCAATGTGTTTGAGTACAAATGAGATCAGCAGTTTGTCCTTGGGGAAGTGACAGCTCACCCACACAAACATCCTATATTAATCAAAAAAATTAGACCAACCCAATTTGAGGTCCAGACTGTCTTTGGGACAATGAAATTTAAGAAAATTCTCAGTTCATGGCTATTCCATTTCCCCCCAAACATTTACAACAGTATCTTTACAATCATAACTTGATTGAAAAATGATTTAGTAAGTTATCATAAAATGCTACATAGTACTTTATGACAACCACAGAGTAAATACACATCAGCTCCACCGAAAACAATGACATCTATAGAGCAACTTCCCATAACATCAATTGTTCTATCCATCTGTAGCTGAAAACCCCAAACTGTTGGAACTAAAAATACTGAGGGCAGCATTTACACAAAACATATCCACAGATTTTTATCTCACTTTTTCTCCCCAATACTATATTTTAAAATAATGGCTACAACTGGAATAATAATCTCATGAAAATATGAGACAGGAACAGATCTCTTGACTCTCAGTCTTGGACTTTTTAATTATGAGATCATATTTCTTCAAAGAGTATGGGATAACAAGGCAACACACTTTTTATCTAGCAAGCCTAGCAATTTAAAAATCAGGGTTCTGCAGAAATTAATTCAGATAATTAGAGCTGATTAGTGTTGATCTATTATTCCTAGTATCACATATGATAATTTAGAAGCTTACAAAGTGAGTATACTAGACAGAAAAATTGACATCCCCTAAGGATCTGATTCTGCACAATATGGGTTATCTCAGATTGGTAACTAAATCACAAATGATAAGCTAACAATTAGAGTAGTGAAAGGCACGCGCCTAAAGATACAACAGCAATTTTGAACTTCATGCATTCTGAACATATGTATTAAAATTAGAACTTTTAAAAAAATGCCTCTATTGTCTTCAATATTTGTTATACGTCAGAGTGTAAAACCATGATATCATACCCAGAAACCGGATTTTGAATATTCCTCCTTTAGAAGAGTAGAGTGGAAGAATTACTTCTTGGGTCTTGCTTATAATACTCCTGGTAATACATTCCAGAATGATGCTTTTTTTTTTTTTTTTTGCAACAGTATCATATTGATGACTCATATTTAGTTTATGATCCACTATAACCCCCAGATCCTTTTCTGCAGTGATCCCTCCTAGGCAGTCATTTCCCATTTTGTATTTGTACAGTGGACTATTCCTTCCCAAGTATAGTATTTTGTATTTATCCTCATTGAATTTCATCCTATTTATTTCAGACCACTTCTCCAGTTTGTCAAGATAATTTTGAGTTCTAATCCTGTCTTCCAAAGTGCTTGCAATCCCTCCCATTTTGGTATCATCCACAAACTTTATAAGTGTACTCTCTATGCCATTATCCATATAATTTATGAAGATATTGAATAGAACTAGACCCAGGACAGATCTCAGTGGGATCTCATTTGATGTGCCCTTCCAGCTTGACTGAACAATTGATAACTATAGAGTATGCTTTTCCAACGAGTTGTGTACCCAACTTATACTAGGTTCATCTAGGCTACATTTCTCTAGTTTGTTTATGATAAAGTCATGTGAGACAGTATCAAAAGCCTTACTAGTATCTACTGCTTCTCCCCTATCCAGAAGGCTTGTTACACTGTCAAAGAAGGGTATTATATTGGTTTGACATGATTTTTTCTTGACAAATCCCTGTTGACTGGTACTTATTTTATTATCTTTGGATGCTAACAAATTGATCGATTGATTATGTGCTCCATTATCTTTCCGGTTACCGAAGTTAAGATGATTCGTCTATAATTCCCTGGATTGTCCTTATGTACCATTTTTATAGGTAAGTACTATATTAGCCCTTTTCAGGTCCTCTGTGATTCTCTCCGGTCATCCACAAATTCTCAAAAATGCTAATGACTCAGAGATCTCTTCAGCCAGTTTCTCAAGTATTCTGAAGAACTGGTTTGCAAATACAATAATGCAGAATGCAGGAATGCCTACTCATTTGTCTTAGTTACAAAACCCTGAACACATGTCATAAGATCATGTCTAGACATCTTGTAATAGCAAACAAAACTGCATTATATGCTGACTTCTGATTGTTTATCTCCTCTCATCTAACTTGCATCTTGGTTCTTATTAATATCATCGACATTCAGGATTATGTCTGACTAAGATGAATTACCAAATTTAAGAACTTCTTATTTTACCATGCAGTTTATAGTAATGAAAAAAGGAACAAAATTAGTTGCGTAAAGTGGGGCACAAGAGAAAGAAAATATTCTGAGGGAGGTGGGCTGGGTATTATTGTTCTATCCTATATCATGCAGTGTACGATACTGTAGAAAGTCTTCATTTGCCCACATAACCTATCTTTGCTATGTACTGGGCATAGTGCATTAATTGATATGTTTTAAACCTAAATTAGGGTACATATGAAAAAGGGTTGGTGACCTAACAGAGTTCCAAGACAACATTTATCCATATCGCAGAAAAGACATCATTTGACACCACAAGTAATCTATAATCAAGAGAAGCACACGACTAGCTCACTGGGACACTGCAGTTGAGACTTATGATTCATTGGCAGGGCGGGTATATGTGGAAGAAGACTAGAAGTACAATTTAGGCTAGGGCCACATCAGCCAAAGAGCAATTTCAAAATGAGAAAGCAATATGGTTAATTTTCTTAGGCCTGGCCTACACTTGAAAGTTTTACTAGCATAGCTAAGTCTGTTAGGGTTGTGATTTTTTTATTGACATTGCTATGCTGGTAAAAACCTTACTGTAGATGCATTTGTGTAGATGTACAGATGTAAACTTATGACAGTTTGGGGAACATTCATACCAATATAACTGTATTCACACTAGAGGTTTTGCTGGTATATCAGTGTAACTATACATACCAGGAAAACCTTCCTAGTGTTAAGAAGGCCTTACTACTCTTCCATCTTCCTAACTTTTAGTTCTTCTTCTTTTTCTTCACTTTTCATGTAATTACTTTTGTAAAAGCCATATAGAATAGCACAACAAAAACAAAAGCAGAGAGGCTCTGCTACAAATAATTTACAACAAATTATGCCCACTTCACATTGTCTAAAAATAATTCTCATGTAGATTAGGTGAGGGCAGAGCAGTTGGGAAACAGAATGTAGAGGATGGGATCTCTGCACCACAGCTACCTTCATTACTCAGAATTAAAGACTTACTAAAACATCCAGGCTGATCTTCAGGGGAGGGAATGTACATCAAAAACGAAATTTGGAGCAACCTTCAACATGCTTAATTTAAGGTACTTCCAATTCTTGGTAAAGAGGGGCATATTTGAAAGCCTTCTTCCCTTACTTCCACTAGTAAATTGTCTCTCTTTCACCTTGCTTTGCTACCATAACCTCTATAGATTTGAAATTTTCCCTTTTCCTTTTCTGTGTTCACTCTTCCTGGTTTTTCTTTCTTCCCCCCATATTCTCCTCCATTCTTTTTTTCCCTACAACACCAAGTTTGTTTTTTCCCCAAGCTCCCTCCTATCCTTCTTCCCCACCAAAAGAAAGCTACAAAACGTACCACTTTTTAATTTTATCTTAAAAATAAAATTAAAAAATTAAAGTTAACTATTTACTCTCCATTTCTTTAAAAGAATGTAATTTTCTTTTCCTTTGTCTATTTGTGCCATCATAATCGTAACAGTGAAATAAATTACATACTAGAACTCTACAAGACTTCTAATTGTTTAATGGGTTTGATTTGCATAGATTCCAGTTTCTTGAGATTTGCAGGTTCTTGTGAAACTCTTAAAGGCAAACTAAGATAAATTACACCTTCTTCCCTTAAAACGCTTGACTCAGTTTTGAGCTTAAGGAAGAGCAACTCAAAGAGGAAGCACTCTAAAAAGACATAGCAAAATGGTGGTGTAGGTAGTGGGGTACTTGTTGTCCTTGCAGATCATGAACGTTTTGGGGAATAAACTTAGGGAAGTAACATGTGTAAGCACAATCCCCGCTCCCTCTGCAACAGACACCTGATGCTTGAGGGAGGGGAGGATTCTGTTAGGGATTTCCAATACTAGGCAGGAGGGTTACTTCTACACTGAAATTCGAATGTCACAAAACTAATTTTTGACTCTACTTATCCTTGCCCTGTATCTTTGTTCTTATATTCTCTCTGATATGAAGTACAACCCTATTAAAAGATCCAGCAAAGTCTACCTTTAATGACTGCTTAAGTATTGAATTGTTTGTAATAGCATAAGACACTTCCTGCCTCTCAGAAGAAGGAAGTTTCTTTTGTTGTTACATTTACTTTTTCATTCATAGAAAGACAGGAATTGCCATACTGGTCAATCTAGACCAGCATCCCATCTCCAAGCTTCAGAGAAGGTTGCAAGAAGCCGCTCCAGCAGACAGATGTGGAGTAATCAGCGGCCAATGGAAGTCTCATTTGAAGTCCTAATAATAGAGATTGGTTTAAGTCCTGAAGCATGAGGTTTTATATCCATCCCCCCAAAATTTATAAGCATTCACTATAATGTCTCTGTATAGTCTTGTTATCCATATAAATGTCCAATCCCAATTTGAATCTGGCCTAATTCTTGGCCCAATGACATCCTATAGCAATGATTTCCACAGTTGAATTATGCAATGTGAAAGCAATGCTTCCTTTATCAGTTTTGAATTTGCTGCCAAGCAATTTCATTGACTGATCCCTTGTTCTTATGTTAGGAGACAGGGAGATCAGAAGCTCTTGATCTACTTTCTTAATATCCTTCCATTTTTAATACCTTTATTATGTTCCTCTTATTGAACTCCATTCTAACATAAACAATCCCATTTTTTTTCAATCTCTCTTGATACAAAAGTTTTCACATATCCCTAGTAATTTTTGTCACCTTCCTCTGAAATACCCCCTCCCCTACCACCTTTATCTAGAAATCCAGAAGATGAACTGCTGGGTAAATTTCCACCGATATCCATGGATGTTAATTTTTTTTTCATCAAGGATGAATTTTGCCTCTTGAGATATGACACCAAGTTGCCAGAAGGATTAAAAAGGCAATCTTATCTGCATCTTTAAATTAAGAATTTTGAGTACAGAATAATCTCTCTTCCTCACAGGCTATATTATTTATATTCTTACTCCTTAATAATTCCTAACTGCAAGTCCTCTGGCTTTGTGGAGGCACACATGTAGAACAAGAGACATTTTTATTTGTACATTTATTTTTACACAGTGGGGACAGTTTACTTTAACAGGAACTCTCTAATGATAACACTATAAATATAGGAGTGATTGGGAAATTGATCAGCTCCCTATTAATGTAATCCTCGAATACCCTATAGATAGGGCTCCATGTCTGTTATCGAGGTCGCGGAAGTCACGGATTCTGTGACTTTCTGCGACCTCCATGACTTCTGCAGCAGCCAGTGTGGCTGACCCCAGGGCCGTAAAGGAAGCTGGCTCCAACCACAACGGCCACCGCTGGAGCAGCTGCACAGCCAGCTGCTTGGCAGCCCTGCAGCCAGCCACACTGGCCGCTGGCCCAGTGCAGCTAGTCCCAGGGAGTACCCGAGCAGCGGCCAGTGCGGCTGGCCCTGGGAGGTGGTGCTGCTGCCCCACCCTCCTCGAGAAAAAGAAAAAGTCTGTTGAAATACATTACAGGTGAGATATAACCAAACAATGACTTAAGTGCATGGACCCATGTAAGCCAGGAATGAACAAACAAACCTTCTCTTTAGATGTGCTTAGGCTATCAGAAGCAAATTAAATTATTTTCAGCAATTCCTGGGGTGACTAAATTTTAATCAAATTAATGTGTTTTAAAATAATCAAATGCTACACATTTATTAAAATATCTACCTTCTTATGGTATCATTTCATAAAAAAATATTTGATTAACACTGCTCTCCCCTCAGATACACTTATGCCTTTTATCAGAGGGGTAGCCACGTTAGTCTGGATCTGAAGAAGCGACAAAGAGTCCTGTGGCACCTTATAGACTAACAGACGTATTGGAGCATAAGCGTTCGTGGGTGAATACCCACTTCTTCAGATGCATCTGACGAAGTGGGTATTCACCCACGAAAGCTTATGCTCCAATACGTCTGTTAGTCTATAAGGTACCACAGGGCTCTTTGTCACTTCTACTTATGCCTTTGTCGTAACAACAGTTCCAAAGTAATGTACTTAACAGAATGATTTATTTGTCTGGAGAGACCAACATCCAGACTTACACATTGTAATACTTTTACTCTGTCCTGAGGGAAGAAGTTGTAAACTATGCAAGTAGAGTTCCCAAGTGATCCAGGACTTGCACTTGGAGACTCATTCAGGTGCTAGTGGCTATCCAGAATTTGCTGTGGCTTATTGAGACCTATATAATCCATGAAATGATATGCCAAGAAGAGGAAACTCAATCCATGTTGTGCTGTGTATTCTGGACCACCAGTCCTTTGTTTAGACGCAATACAGATGCAGTATCAGGAGTTACAGGCCCTTTATCTCTAGAATGGTTTGATAACAATTAAGCCACCTCTATCCTACACAAAATGTGTACACCGGACCCTCGCTAGAACACAGGGTTTGGGATCCATGCCCGGTATCCGCGTTAACGCAGGGACCGCGTTATGGCGGGGTGGGGGGGCGCGTTACCGTGGATTCCAATTAAAGTAATTTATTTTGGGATCCATGGTCGCTACTGCGCTATTACCGAATTTGTGCTATGTAGACGCGTGTTCTAGCGGGAGTCTCCTGTATTTTTATGAGATTAAGTTTTTAAAAATTTAGTTTGCTTAACATTTTATTTAAGCTTTGGAAAGCAAAATGCTGATATGCAGAAAGGTCTGCCTGGAACACAATATGTTTTTACTGAGATGTTTTCCCATTTGTTTCAAAGGGAGACTTGTCACTGCTTTATATTAAAATGGAGTATTTGACCATTTTGTGAGCAACTCTGCCATATTATACAACTGAGCCTTTAAAAAACAACAGCAACTTGATATTAAATCCCGATTACAGTATTTAGTCCACTTCACTACACACACATTTGTGGGATGAGGCCCCTCTGACAGATGGCATGGGATATATTACTTGGATCCCAAAAGGAGAGGAAGTGTCAGAATGCTACTATAGGGAATATAAGATTGTTCATACAGTTCTTTTAAAAGAGGTTTTGGCCTCTGTGTGTGCCACTGTGATACTGAAATGTTGGCATTGTACAATGATTTACTACTTACTCACACTCCAGAAAACTCATTAGACTAATTAATATTTCTCTTTATATGCAAAATACATCTTTAGAACTAAGAAGGATGAACTATGCGTACGCAAGCAATAATATAATGAAGATATTTAAAACAATAAAACCCTAGTATCCTACAAAACATTTTTCAAGGAATAGTTCATTTATAACAAATATATTTATTCTCCATTTCTGTTAGAGCTGCAAAGTAAAATGCTTAGTATGCAATAATGATTTTATTACATTTAATTATAAATTGTGTATTACAGTTTGATTCAATAACCATTTTTCAGCGGAAACAACCGGATGGCAAAATTCCATTCCGGGCAGCACCTTCAAAGAAAAAAATAATTGCCTCAGGAGATTGATTAAAGACTGAACAGACTTCAGTAAATTGCAAATATAAATTAGTTTGGTTGCTAAGGGCCTCTATCCATTAAAGAAGCATTTTATATGTTAATAAGTAAATATGCAGGATTTCACGATTCACACAGAAAACGTGGATTAAAAGTTACTCATTTACATTTAGGCAGGTGTAAAGATTTTCACAGAACAGTGAATGGTGGTAAAGATTCTTTTTGATCTCTGAAAGACTCTCTCTCTCAACTATTCAGGGGAAACTGGCATTTTACCTAAAAAAAGAAAAAAGTGCATCACTCCCTCATACGAATATTACAGAAAACTAATCTTATTAGTTACTATGAGTAAAAACAGGTTACTTACCAGTAGCATAGAGTGGCCTCTGTGCATTCACACTTGTGAGATTATATGCCCTGGTGTCAAGCTGCAGAACTTGTTTAAAACACTCTTGCTTGGGGAGTGCACATGAGATTTCATATGACGGCGACACTGTCCTGATGTACATAAGGAAGTGTGCTCCCAATCACCTTGGTTTCTCTTCCCTAACCACAGAATCCTGAAAATGTATACAGAACTCTGAGGCAAAGGGGAAGATGGGCAGGTAGTGTATATGCACAGATGCTATTCTTGAAGAGGAACAGTTACTGGTAAGTACCCTCTGTTCTTTGACAGTCTGTGCATTTCTGCTTGTAGGAGATTCGCAAGCAGTGCTCCACCAGGTACACAACACCACTCTCCCCAACAGGGTGTTGTAGCACAATGCTAAATCCAAGGAGTAATATCTGGTAAACGTGTGCACTGAACTCCAAGTTGCTGCTTTATATCTCTCCGATATGGGAACCGGCGTAAGGCATGCCACTGATGCTGTGATGGCTCTCATGGAGTGGGTCTTGAAGCCATGAGATACTGGTTGTTTAGCTAAGATGTAGCAATGTCCTAAACATTCTTCTAACAGTATGAAAGTTTCTGGTAATGTGTTCTCTCTCGCATCTCTCTTCATTGCTAAAAATGATAGATTACTTTTTCTAAAAAGCTTGAGTCTTTCTGGGCAAAAGTTTTTTTTTGCGCCCCCCCCCCGCCCCCAAAAAAGATTTGGGTCTACCAAAAATATTAAGCAAATCCCTGCCCAATTCACTGAACTGTTTCAGTAAAATAAATACACTTAATTTCCAAAACATTTGCAATGTGTTTTTGACATTTTTGAAATCAAACATTTACTTTTTTAATATGAAATGACTTTTCATTTTGAAATTTACTTCATTTTATTTTTAATAAAAGGTAAACCTCAAAAAAGAAATGAAATGCTTCATTTTTGGTGAACCAAAACATTTGGTTTGACCAGAAATGACCCCCCTCCCACACTACTGGTAAGGACAGCAAGCAGAAAAATGATTATTCACATAGCTCTATTTAAAACAAGGTCTTAAAATTGAAGAGTCAGGAAGCCACGCTCCAAATCCACCTATAATTATTATTATAATTGAGTACCCTTTGAAATTACTATTGGTGGGCACTACTTTTGAAAATGGTGGACAATAAAATGGGTGGATTTTTAAAATTGGCACTACTTGCAAATACTAGTATCCTACTGGTCCTTACATCAGGCTGACAGGATACTAACTATAGTTTTACATGATAGACCTTCAATCACATGCATTTTAAAAATTCCTTTTAGTATGGATTAGATTTCATGACTATCTCAGTAATATGAGTTAATGGAGCTTTTAAAATGTGGATTGTAGGGATTTTTGAAAGTATTACAGGGACTTTGAGCTGCTTTTTTCTTTTCAGGTACTATGACAGCACAAAGAACTAAGCAACAGAGTGTGTGTGACATTACAGACACATTTTAGAAAATGATGACAGTAGATGTATTGGGAAAGCAGTTTGGGAAGGAAGGATTTTTGTATCACCTGTCTGAAGTGCTTGAAGAGATGGACTGTAGGAGGATAATGGAAACTAACACAGTTGTCTGTGTGAATGGAGCATCTGGGAGTCTCTTTCTGGTTGTATACCTGAACCTACTTTATGCTGTAAAGAGCTATTGAGTGTCTGGAATTGATTCTTGCTTCCTGTTTCTAACTTTTTGGTGTGTGATAACACACAGTAATTAGGTAAAAGTATGTGTTGTATGTATTCAAACTTACTATTAAATCCTAAAGCACATATATGCAAGAAGTACATATGTATTAAGTGCAACATTTGCATTAGAACATAAGTGACTGGGCATAATGTCTTCTGGAGTACTGTGTGCCAGCTCCGGTTTCTTCAGCTGGTGCAGGCTATTAAAATCCAGAGAAATGGGCTCTTCTAAATACTACTACTCTTCATGCTACTATGGCTGTGTGGGTCATATTGGGACAGCATTATTGTGACAAAGAACTGGAGATACTGAGCAGAGAAGTGTGTGACAACCACAATAAAATGTATTTATAGTTTTCTGCATTACAATTAAATGGGTCAACAACTGCTTGAGGGTGAAGTAGCTGCCTACAGGGGAGGCGCACACCGACTGCCTGAATGGAAAAGGGCTTTGTCAATTTGCTATTATCGGTGTCAAAACAGAAAGGGAGAAGATTCAAAACACAGATCTAAGGCGAACCAGAAGAAATATTTTCCAACCAAAGGCCAGTTCATCTCCCAGAATTCCAAGCAGATGAAGATATGAAAGGGAACTGCTGCTTGTTTGAGGAAGCAATCAGTGAAGTGGGCTTAAAGGCCTTCAGAGAGGCTTTCGTAGATCTGCACTGAAATCTAACAGTATTGAATAGTGCTGTAGTTTCCCCTTGACCAGAATATGGAGGAAATATCCAAATGAAGAAATAAATAGATATTTTGTTACAGCACTAGACTCCCCACAGCCAACACAGGTAGGGCTGGGGAAAGCGCAAAGAAATCTGTGTGGGACACTCTCCTCCATTCCCACAGTATGGGGGGTAAGAGCTATGAGCTGACATCAGAATAAGTAACTTCTCCATCATGATGCCTTTAGCACTCTTTGGGGGAAGAGTAAATGGAGAAAGGGAGTTGGGGGGAAGGAAAGAGGAGAGAAGCCATATTTGGGATTAAAGAACAAATGAGGCAGAAAGCAGAAAGAAAACAGAGAAAAATGACAAAGTGATTGAGGAACAGAGAAGGGAGTAGAAGAAAATATGGAAAGGAAGGGAAAGTGAGGAAAAAAGATAGTGAAGATACAGTTGGATTTAGATAAGGTGAAAGTGTCTTGGAGAGAAAGGAAAGATGAAAGAAAGGGAAATTACTGGCTTGTGAGATGGATTCAATATACAGAACAAGGACAAAGACATCAAACCTCAGCACTAACAGAAACAAATGGTAGAATGAAACCAGACTGCTGAACTTTGGAGACTGGAAAATGAGCTGAGCTTTCCACAAGGGAGAGTGAACTACTATTTAAATCACTGTTCAGGTGCTCACTGAGAACTGAGGATCAGGCAGGTGAAGGAGACTCCAATATGAGCAATTCATCAGACTGAAGCGGTGCAAGTTCAAGAAAAACTTGTAGATATTCACAAAATAAATAAATAAATAAATAAATAAAAATAAATAAATAAATCCACACTCCCAGAATTTCCCAGTTCCCAGCTCTGCCCCTACACAGAATTATATCCCCTGTTAAACCAAAAATAATTGTATTGCATTTGAGAGCCCCTCTATTAACTTTAATTAAGCTTGAAACATACACAACTATTGGCAATATAACAGATGCCTCTAAATCAATTGCTTCTCTGAAGGTACACGATCTCCTGGTGATCTAAAACATTGAAGAAAGAAGCCCCCTTTTCCCTCTTAACTCTTTCTGCAGTTGTGCATGTTGAGCCACAATCTGGCCCTATGCTATTATGTATTTTACAATTTTCATGCAAAATGTAAACCTTTTAAGGAGGAAAATGCTTAGTAAATATAAAATTAACTATTCATTTTATAAAGAAAAGTGAGGTAATCTAACACTAAAACAATTTCATGCACATTATTCTAATCAATGGTGTAATTCTTAAAATTGCATTAACTGATATTTGGATATATGTTTCGATAGTGTTTTTACTTTTAGCTTCATACATACTGTACCTTCCAGAAGTATTCCTTAGTATGGCAAGAGCATCTGGGTAGCCATCCATATTGTAATCTCCAATGTGAAGAGTAATCGGAACTGGATTGTTTTTATACGGCACAAAACCCCAGAGTGTGTCCTTATTTCGAAAGTCCTGTAACACTGGTATCCACTGAAAAAGCAACAAATAACTGGGAGTTAGAGGTATACATTTTAGTTGCTAAAAGTATCTGATGCTATTAAACAGATCATCATTTCACATCTACTACTGTTCTGCAGCTCTTTTCAGCAAGGAATTCAAAACTCTCTGAACATTCCTGTGAGGAAGGTAATTAATACATAGGGATTACTTTATCTGTCTCTGTAGTGGAACGAGGTAGCTGTTCAGCCCTATGAGGTAGGTGGGTGCCATTCTAGGTGTGTGTACGCCCACGTGCACAGTCGTCAGAGACTTTTTTGCCTTAGCAGTATCCATAGGTTTGGCTATGGCGTCCCTTGAGTGACACGCTTCTGCATCAGTATATTAGGCGCCGCCAGCCCTACAGCCACTCAGTTCCTTCTTACTGGCAACTCCGACAGAGGGGCAGGAGGGTGGGTAATAGAATGGACACGAGCAACACATCTCGAAGAACAACAGTTACGAAAAGGTCGGTAACCATTTTTTCATCTTTGAGTGCTTGCTCGTGTCGATTCTATTCTAGGTGACTCACAAGCAGTATCCTTGGAGGTGGGCTCGGAGTTCGGTGTCTTGTGGCTTGTAACACTGCTCTACCGAAACCAGCATCGTCCCAGGCATGCCTGATAAGGGAGTAATGGGAAATGAATGTGTGGATGGCCGATCAGGTGGCTGTCCTACCGGTGTCCTGGATCAGCACTTGGGCTAGGGAAGCTGCCGAAGAGGCTTGCACCTTGGTTGACTGGGCAGTTACGATTGCTGGAGGTGGCACCTTTGCCTCCTCGTAGTAGCAGCGAAAGCAGGCAGTGATTCAAGAAGAAATTATTTGAGCAGACACTGGACGACCTTTCATCCTGCTGGCAATCGCAATGAACAATTGTGTTAATTTGCGGAATAGCTTGGTCCTTTCAATGTAGAAGGCTAGCGCCCTTTCTGATGTCTAGGGAATGCAGACACCTCATATGGTGAGGGTGAGGCCAAGGGGTTTGGAGTGTGGGAGGGGGTTCAGGGCTGGGGAAGAGGGTTGGGGTCCAGAGGTGTGAGGGCTCCGGCTAGTGGTGCGGGCTCTGGGGTGGGGCCAGGGAGAAGTTTGGGGTGCAGGAGGGTGCTCCGGGGCTACAGCAGGGAGAGAGGACTCCCCCAGTTCTCTCTCCCTGCAGCAGCACCTGGGCTGGGGAGGAGAGGCATCTCTCCCTGCCATGGCAGCTCTGGGGCTAGGGCTGCAGGATAGGTGCCCCCTTCCCTGGCCCCCAGCTGGTCCAGGCCGGGGTTGGGTTTGGACTGGGGGAGGGGCACCCCGGCCTCGCCTGGGTCCATGTCGTGCCGCTTGTGCCACGCCTGGGGCCAGGCTCCCCCGGCTGCGCCTGGGGCAGGGCCGCACTGCAGGATGTAGCCCGAAGATATTATGTCGAGCACCCAATGGTCCAAGGTCAGCCGTGACCAGGCTGACTGGAAGGGGTGCAAGCGGTTGAGGAAAAAGTAAGGTGGATCCTGGAAAGTGACTGGGGTGCTGTCCTCAGCACACCCTCAAAATGCCTGCTTCTGGCTTCCCTGGCTTATAGAAGGACCAGGCTGGGCAGAGGAACGGGAAGACGAAGGGTGCCGCTGCTTAAAACCCTTGTCTCTGTCCTTTTTCCTGCAGGTGCTTGTTCGGGAGACACACCAGGATTTCAGCAGAGGAGGCGGATGACAGAATGGCTTCCTAGTCTGCTGAAGGTGGCACAGGAGTCTTTAAGGCTGTGGAGCTATGCATTAGTTAGCTCAGAGAAGAGCCTTGTTCCCTCAAACTGGAGGTCCTGCAGAATGATCTGCATCTCCTGGGACAGCCCAGGGGACTGTAGCCAGGAGCTGTGCCTCATGGCCGCCGCAGAGGCAACCACCCTTGCTAGGCATGAAGTCCAATTGGGAGGGCTCTGAGTCAGGAAGAAGAGCAGCCTCCAGGAGGAGGGCCCTCAAGCGAATATCCCGCTTCTTTTGAGTTCGAGAGCGAAAGCTTTTGCAGATCCTTGTCTTTTCTATGGGACTCCCCCAAACACTTTAAACAGCTATCGTGGGGGTCATCTAATGGGCATCGACCTGCTGTACGATGAGATGACTTAAAGCCTGGGGAACGGGGCATGCCCCGCTCCGAGATGAAATCCCAGCCGGGACTCTAACTACTCAACTACACTAACACTTAACATAATGGTCTAACTAAGTACCTAAACTAAACACAAAGGAGATGGAACAATGGGCTGTAAGAACTGCTAACGTTCTTGCAATGCAAGACAATGTGCTCCTACCAACCATCACGAGTAGTAAGAAGGAACTGAGAGGGCATAGGGCCAGCGGCACCTAATATACTGATGCATAAGTGCAGCACTCAAGGGGGCGCCACAGCCGACCATACAGATACCGCGAAGGCAAACAAATTTCCGATTTCTATGCACGTGAGTGCGCACAAACCTAGAATGGAACTGACATGGGCAAGTACTTGAAGAAGAAATATAATTCCACTATCTGGTATGAAGCCAAGTTACCATGGTTAACAACCATACGCTAGTGAAAAGTTCCATGGGATCTTTAATGTTCATAAGTCATTTTACACTTCATTTGAAAGATGGCACTTCCAGCAGAACAGAAGAATACCACCCTAATGGAGCTTTAGCGCCACTTCCTGCAGCACGTAGGTGTTTCTTAAAAGTCTCTCATCCTGGCTTTCCTAATCCGGTGAGTCATGATGAGATAAGTGCACAGAAGAGCAGCATGGCTGAAGGCCATAAATTAGATGGTTGCTCTTAAAATTATAGGGCCAGAATCTGGTCCCCCACTTTGCCCTTTTACAACACTCCAGAAACTCAAAGGGACTGGTCTTATCAATTGAAAATTTCCCTGGTGTTGGGGAATCCCAGGTACTGTAGAGCCTGTACAGGATAGTTGACTCAACATCACTTCACTCTTGCAGCGCATGCTGTAGAGCAATGGTCTCCAACCTTTTTAAGCACAAGATCACTTTTTGAATTTAAGATCAACGCAGGATCTACCCTGTCCCTTCTCCGAGGCCCCACACAACTCACTCCATTCCCCCACCCTCACTAACTTTCACCGGGCTGGGGCTGAGGGATTCGGAGTGTGGGAGGGGGCTCCGGGCTAAGTCTGGGGCAGGGGGTTGAAGGGCAGGAGTGAGGGGTGCAAGCTCTGGGAGGGAGTTTGGGTGCAGGGGTCATATGGTCACACTGTACCTAATCTCATAGAATCCACTCGACATTTCATGAGTTTTACTGTTGATTGGTATCATTTGTGGTTTATAGATCCAAAATCATTCAGGGATTATCACAAGTCAGTGTAACATTCTTAGCTATGGGGTGTGCATTGGCTGAGCCTGGGGCAGGGGGCTGGGGTTCAGGAGTGAGGGGTGCAAGATCTGGGAGGGCGTTTGAGTACAGGAGGGGGCTCCAGTCCAGGGCAGACTGTTGGCGTGCAGGAGAGGATGAGGAGTGTGGGCTCTGGGAGGGAGTTTGGTGCAGGAGGGGACTCCAGGCCTGGGTGCAGGCGGGGGTGCAAAGTGCAGATTCTGCCTGCCTACCCTAACCCCACGCAGCTCCTGGAAGCGCCTGGCTGCTGGCACGTCTCTGCGACCCCTGAGGGAGAGGGGGGCAGCGGGTCTCTTTGCACTGCCTGCGCTCACAAGCGCCGCCCCTGCAGCTCCCATTGGCCGGTTCATGGCCAATGGGAGCTGCGGGGATGGTGCTGGGGGTGGAGGCAGCACGCAAAGTGGCGTGGGGCCGGGACAGCCAGGTAGCCTGCCTGAGTCCTGCTGAGCTGCCGGACTTTTAGCAGCCCAGAGGTTGTGATAGATTGGCAGAGACTCCAGGATCGACCAGTCGATCACGATCAACTGGTTGGTGACCACTGCTATAGAGATTGTGCTCGAAGTGTGGCTGAGAGAAGGAAGTGGAACAGGAGTTCTGTTGCATGCCAGTTATCCCTGTATGCTAGAATGGTTCCTTGGGGCTGTAGTCAGACAGACACAAAAGCAAGCAGTCCTAAAGTTATTCAAATTTGCACTGGAGCCAAATGAGTTCTAAGACTGGGAGGAAGCATAAAAGGGACAGATTTTTTTGTCTTGCCATCAGCACAACTCAAGAAGGCCCAAGGATTAGACCCATGGTCTGAAATACTGTTTTGTTATTGTTTCTGAATAGAAAAGGTTTGCACATGCTATTTACCAAATTTGTGCTATCATGAAGATATATAAAACTATTTATCTTTGCCTAAATAAAAGGGTGAAAAAACAAAATGGAAATCAGTAAGTAGATTCCTCTGTTTTGTTTTTCAAAAATTGTTTAGCATCCAGATACCCATTTGTTTTGATAATTTTTTTTTGGTTATTGTAAGCAACTAGACTTTTGAACAGTCTCGGACAATGAATCTGAAAATGAGAAATAGACAGTGTCAATCTTAAGGGAATTACACATATACACCAAAGGAATAACAGATTCTCTAACATTAATTTGTCAGACAGAAAATATCCAGGTACTATGGTGCAAAATAGTATCTTAAAAAAACACAGTTTGAGTCAGAACAATGAAGAATAATACAATTTTTACTTCACATGGTATCATTCACTCATATAACCTTTATGGCAAAAAAACAAGGTTCCATAGCTGTGAAAGACCTATCATATACATTTTCTCATATCTTATGTGATTTTAGAGAAACTAAGCAATTTATACTCATTATAGCACCTCATTGAAAAGAAACTGCTAGGAAGAACTATGAATTATTATTCTGTTTTCACGCTCACAGGAATATTACTTCATAAACAGTAGCCTTATAAACAGCAGGCTCTGCTTCCATTGGCTGCATCTATTCTAAATTACAGAACCGAAAAACGTAAAGTACTTTTATACGAGTCAATAAAATTAGCCTATTGTTTTCTGTCAACGATGACACAGCAGATTATTAGTAGTCTCATTATTTGCTATTTTAGCAGAAAATGGTGTAAGGGTTTTCGGTGATTATTTTATTACTGTAAGACTGACATGCAGATTGATGGATGTAATGAGGACATTACAATGCTACTGAAAATCTTTCGATTCTATGATTTTTGTTTACAATGTAGGAAAAAAATAGAAGGCCTCAAAAAAGGAACAAGTATGCCTTAAAAACAAAATAAAACGCAAAATATTATGAGACAGATAATAAAAGAGACTTATTTCTTCAATTCCTTTGTTAATTTCCACCATATGGCATCACTGGCACCATACCATCATAAAACAATTATACATTCAAACATTTTCAATCCTGTATTTTATACAATGTATTTACATTTTACATGCTTTAGTTTAATTTATTCTAGGCAATTCATAAAATATAACTCGCAAACTCTAGAGTGTGTGTGTGTATGTGTATATATAAAAATAAAAGGAGTAAACAGGACAGTGGTTTATTCTAAGAAAGAAAATGGATTTACTTATAAGGGATGCTCTGTTTTCCTATTTATGAGCAGCTATTAATGGCAAAATATCTATGCTAGATGACAAAACTGAACAGAAAGATTTGAAAATAATAAACATTCCAACCACATTATTTTTGTTATCCCTGTTTTCATGATCACTTTACATAATTAAAAAATAAAACACAGCTAGGGTACAATTTCAAAAGGTGTCTGAAACACAGGATTTCTGTTTTGTGAGAAATTTGAGTTTGTCGTTTGGTTGTTCTGTTTTGGAACTCAACGAAATATTTCAAAATTTTCATGACCTGGAATCCCTTCAAAAATTCATTTTGGAAACAGTGTTTCTGGACCAAAATATGTTCCCTGCGGTAGGAGCTGCTGACCGAAATTGACACTCTTGTCAGTTTCACCACGGCTATTAGCTACCTAGGCAAACACCACATGGAGCCAGCTGGCCCAGGAGACTGGAAGCCTTGGGGTCCCTGGCCCTGGAAACCCATCTCAGGACCTCTAGGCTCCCAGCTCCATGATAGTAATCCTGGAAGCTATGAGTGTCCCCCAGGTTTCTAGACTTCCTGCTTCCAGGCACCATAGAGATAGGCATCTAGGTTTTGAGAGCCAGGTCTCCTAGGATTTCTGGAATTATCAAGGTCCGGCCTGCATAGAAGCCCTGGCATGGGGCAGGGGGTGGGTCTAGTCCAGAACTGCAGACCCTGGAAGCCTGGGTCCATGTCTCCAGGGCAGTTCACATGGCCAGGCTCCCCTGTTGAGCTGCCAGAAAACCAGGAAAGTTTGTTGAACCTGACTGGCTTTTGTAAGAAATTTCAGGTTTAAGAAATTTCAGGTTCAACAAATCTGGCACATTTGTCCCAAACCTCTGGCCAAGGCTGTAGGCATTAGCTAAGAACTGACAGACTCATAGCTGGAAGCCAAATGAGCTCCCCTGTATGTTAGTTTTGTACAAAATAGGTATTAGTTTTTTAAGAATGTATTTAGTGTTTAGACTGAAATTTTATAAGTTGCTACATGCATTAATCTCACTTGTGATGTCTGTATTCCATGCTATAAGGAAATATGCAAGTTTTGCTTTATAAATTTGAAAAAGTTTGTTCTGATGTTATGAACCCAGGCACAGGAATCATTCCCTCCTGTCCCCCACTGCCCATCCAGGAGGACTAGCATAAATTAAGTGGGACATTATAAGACAAAAGCTTTCTTAATTGTCCCATCTACCCATGGAGAAGTACATGCAGAAGGCCTCATCATTTTATCAAAGTTATCAATTATATTTTTTTCAAGTATTTTTTCTTTTCACTAAGAAATAAAGATGTCCATGGTAAATAGTTTTCCTTCCCCCTTTAAAGATCTATAGATTGTATTCTATCAAGAACACAACTTCTAACCAATTATTAAAGAAAAAACATTTCTTCCCTTCATTACAAGCTAATGTTGCAGGAAATTTGTTTTGGATTTCTTCTGGGTTGTGTTTCTTATTCCCTACATTAAACATGGTATTCAATTTTGTCTCTGCAAATGGAAGCTCAGGATACCTGATTCAGTCCTGGTTTAGATAAGTAGATGGCACTTTTTTGACAAGTTGCATCAGCACAGGCTGGCAGTAAATGCTCAGTTTGCCCATCCCCATCTGCCAAAAAAGAGAAAAAAACAACTTTATCAGCTCATTAATATTTTCAAAACCAAATGTTCTTCTAGCAGAACATTAAATTAAGTGTGCATACATAATAGCCTGTATAAATCTTGATAAAATATAAAAATTAGACAAGTGTCAAGAAAAATTAGAATTTTTGAAATATTTAATCTTGTCAACATGTCATCTAGTTTGATTTTTGTTTGAAGCTGCAAGTGCATTTTTCTTTGTTAAAGAAATTTAATTTTGGTTCATTATGCAGAAAAGTTCCAGTTTCAAATCTTAAATGTAAAAATACATTTCGACAGAATAAAGAAAGAGTAATTGACATTGTACTCAGTTTGCCTTTGAGAATGGCTAGTTTTTATAGCAGTCCATCTTTACAAAGAATGCATTTCATTTTTGAAGTGATTTGTGCTATGAATGGAGCACTGGATAGACAGACATACAAAAGTTTGTATATATAGATATCTACTTGACGGGTAAAAAAATAAAATGGTACTCTCGTTACAACAGATACCTTGTGCAAGAAGCCAAGAGCAGCTAAGTCTGAATTCACATAGTTCACACTTCTTCAGGAACGTCACTTTTAGCACATTTGTCCCATACATTTCCAAGCACTCAATAGTAAAATTATCTCTATTTTACATATTTAAAAGAGGATTATATAACTGCCCTATGAAAGTTACCATGAGATCTAGATGCTAAATTGAGTGAATAGTTGAGCATGTAAGTGTGTGTACAAAACTCCAGATAGCAATCTTGCAGACTTACAAGATAGAAACATTATACAGGCATATCACTGATACTTCCTTAGACCTGGCAGAATGAGCTGCAAGACCATGGAGCATGAATATCCAACTAACAGAACACATCTCAATGCACAACCTAATTCACTTAGCCAAATGCTTTCTGCTTTTCAAAGATTATTGATTTCCAGATGCCCTAGCCCTATCAAAATAAAAACTTTATAGTAAAATACCTATGAAATACTAAAAAATTATCTACAAACTGAAGCCTGATAAATCTCACAATGTTAAAACTTTAAAACAGAATTTAGCTATTTCACTGACCATAAATCAGTATTACTGCAGATCTAATTTAACAGGCATGAAAATAACAATTCCAATAGTTTAACTACATCTCTTTTATTTTGCCTTTACATCTTAAAGATGCGTAAATACAAATGGTAGACAGTGCTGCAGCCTTTCCATTATGTAATTAAGATTTTTAGCAGGAAAATGACTTTATTTTATTAAGAAAACATTTGTTAACAGAATGGCAGTTTGGGGTTGATTTATTTACATTTAAACGTCACCAACGCCACATTTTAATCATGCATGAAAGGTTTATATTTCCATTTTCAAATAAGTAAATGGAGATCTGCATAGTATAGCACAGGGGTCGGCAACCTTTCAGAAGTGGTGTGCCAAGTCTTCATTTATTCACTCTAATTTAAGGTTTCGGGTGCCAGTAATACATTTTAAAGCTTTTAGAAGGTCTCTTTCTATAAGTCTACAATATATATCTAAACTATTGTTGTATGTAAAGTAAATAAGGTTTTTAAAATGTTTAAGAAGCTTCATTTAAAATTAAATTAAAATGCAGAGCTCCCCAGACTGGTGGCCAGGACCTAGGCAGTGTGAGTGCCACTGAAAAATCAGCTCGCATGCCACCTTTGGCACGCGTGCCATAGGTTGCCTACCCCTGGTATAGCAAAAGGATTGTCCTGGATATGCAGAAAGACAAGACACCACGGATGTGGTTTAACTAGGCTGCAATTTTATTCACTTAACTCACCTGAAAACTATCTGGCAGTAACTCTTATGTATAGCCTTCCTTCTTGTCAGAGGGATGCTGCCCTCAGGCTGTTCCTGGGACCCCGCTGCCATCCTCTCATATGGGTTTGGAGCTGTTCCACACACTGGGAGCCCAACGTCATCCCACTACTTCCTTAGGGAAAAGCAACTCTCTAAGTCCACTTCCAATTACAGTTCATCTAGGAACAGGCACCTACCTCACCAGCCACCAGGAGGTGCCAGCAATTAGCATGGCTGCCTCCCCTCACCCCAAGCCGGGTTTCCATCTAGTTAGCAATTCTCTCCTCGGCATCAGTCAAAAATACATTCACTCCCCATTCAGACAGAAGTACCACCCAATCTTCCCTGAATAACTCTAGGCACTAAATATATTTTGAGTGTGTAACCACTGATCCTCCCTGATCACGGGCAAATTTAGCCACCTCCTGAGTCACACATCTTCTGGCCTTGTCAAACCATAGAGGCTTGATGGTTAAAAACTCCCCAATTCTCCCTTGTACCTTGGATTTAGTAACGCTGCCACCACCAAGTGATTTAATAAAGAACCAGGGAAAAGGACCACGTGGAGTTCCCCTTCCCCCAAAGTATCCCCCCAAGCCCTTACACCCTCTTTCCTGGGGAGGCTTCAGAATAATATCCTAACCAATTGGTTACAAAATGATCAAAGATCCAAACCCCTGGATCTTAGAAGCACTGGAAAAATCAGCCAGGCTCTTAAAAGGAGGATTTATTTAAAAAAAAAAGAAAATAAAAGTAAACATCATCTCTGTAAAATCAGGATGGAAAATACTTTACAGGGTAATCAGATTCAAGACACAGAGGATTCCCCTCTAGGCAAAACCTTAACGTTACAGAAAACTGGAATAAACCTCCCTCTTAGCACAGGGAAAGTTCACAAGCAAAACAAAAGATAAACTAATATGCCTGCCTGGCTAACTTACTTGTTGCAATATGGGAAACTTGGTTTTGGATGGTTTGGAGGAGATGGATTTCTGTCTGGTCTCAGTCCCAAGAGAGAACACACACAAACGAAGAGCACAAACAAAGCCTTCCCCCCAACCCCAGATTTGAAAGTATCTTCTTTCCTCATTGGTCCTCTTGGTTAGGTGCCAGCCAGGTTATTTGAGCTTCTTAACCCTTTACAGGTAAGGAGGAATTCTAGGCTATCCTTAGCTGTATGTTTATGACAGCCCTGATGATTAAGTCAACCCCCTTACAAAATCCCAATTTGTTTTAATCCAGGTGCACAATCATTATTTCAGATGGCTGCTTCATCTGTGATTTTAAACTAATAACCATAACAAACTAAGTAAGATTTTATGTCCGGAATTGCACAATCACCAAACAGAACATGGAAACAGGAAGTTAAGAGTACTCCAAAAATGTTTAATTTGAAGTGTAAAAGGAAAATTCCACTGGGAGTGGTTTTGTTAAAGGGAAAATTCTGAGAAAGTACAATTTTCTGCAGACAGGAATTTGCTTGTATACAGGATCTGGAGAGGGTGTATGATGAGGTTTTACCATTCTAGGAGAAAGCAAAACTGAACAAAAACATTCCACAATGGCTGTTAATGTTAATTTGGATCAATTTCTCCCAAATGCCACTTATGTAGGGGGGGGCGGGCGGGGAGCACCCAAAAACCCAACACTTCACTAAAATACAAAATATACACATACAAAAAGCCCATGCCAACACAAAATAAATCCAACCCTCCCACTTTCCCCCAAATCAAACAAAAGGTGTTTTCACATGGACAAGATTAAATATATCTGCATCAATCTACAGGCCACTCAATGTAAACTTTAGTTTGCTTTCATATCGATTCAAGTCTGTGTAAATTGAACCAACACTGTAGTGTGTTCTACATGTTCCCTGAATTAAAATAAGGAATGGATAAAAGGATACCAGAAAAAATGCTTGTTTTTAACTGTCAGAACACAAAATTTTAATTATTACTAGACACCAGCCAAAACTAGAACCTCAGTTCTTAATCCCTTTAATTTTTTTTGGTTTGGGGTACTGGGAACTGTCCACTGATACATTTTGGTTGTGTCAGATTAAAATCTGAAAGTGGTTCCAGTTTGGATATGGCAAAAATTTCATCCAATGAGATTTCAATCCAAAACTGAGGAAACCTCAAATTAATCCGAGTTGTAGCCTTAATTCAGTTTGGAGTCCCAACCCTAACCTAAACAGTTTCTGGATTTGAAATGCACTACACTCTGGCCCATATCCTCTTATAAAATGGTTGACATTTTAACATGCATGTGAAAGACCAGTCTTAGCCCTTCACAATACCATCCCCCAACCCATGATACAATTTTGACCCTTAGTGTTGAGATTCAAATCATCAATACAGATAAAGTTTTACAGAAAAGAATGACAACATATACACATGAGTTGTAAATGCATACTTATCTCAAATTTTATAAAAATATATTAGGCAGACCTTATGAAATCCAGGAATAATTTGAGAAAAATTCAAAATTATTCACTAGCTTTTATGCATACCATTTCCAAAAACAAACTTCATGGATGAAAAGATATCTTCATAATAACCTGTCCATCTCTGCAAACAGCAGGCACATTTATTAAATCATCTTATCAATCTGATCTCTAAGCACTGTGACTCAAAGTGCGTACTGTCTAGAAAATAATTATTAGGAACACAGCATTAAACACGTAATGACAGTAGTTCTATCAGAAAAAAATACTTGCAGATGATGTTTTCTAATTAATTATAAATATAAACACTTGAACTTAAATGGCTCAAATCTTTTCAATTTATCCTAAAGTTAGACATGAGGGGAAAACAACAACATTTGAAGTTAGATTATAAACATTACAGTTACTAAAGGAAAGTTATAATTTACTATAAAAAACAAAACATAATATTACTGTAGCCTAAACATGTCAGACTCAAACAAAATCACATAGCAAGTGGTTTTCCGAAGAGACCTCCAGTCACTTTATGAGATTCACTGATCTGCTGGCATCTAGCATCTCAGTAAATTACACATCTTCATCTAGGCATAGTCCTGTCATCTGAATTATAATGGTGACACTAGGATCTGTGTGGTTTCAGCTCTAACAGCAAAGAAATTGCTGCAGCAGCTTTGTTCATTTCTTTCCCCCTCAAAGCTGTAGCAAATGATAATCATCCAGCATTGACATAAACCCTTTGTCAAAAAACTGGAACCCTGTCAGCTTCATCTGGTAACAGCTTCCATTCCTCATGAACATGATGATCTACTCCATATATGTTATAATACAACTTTATGTAAATAATTATTTCTAATCTAGATAGGAGTTTGTGCAGCAGGCTGCGTAAATAAACAAAAATTACAAAGCCATCTACTATTTTTTATTCATAACTGATTCCAAACTTAACATTGGCATGTGTCAGCATTTGAAATAAGAATATACTCACTGACTGTATTTTACTGATTACAGAATAAGAACTAGTGTTTAAATGATATACCTCTAACATGTCTCTGATTTGAAATTATATGTATGCATTTAATACTATGCTTAATTAGTCACTAGAACTTCTGCAGGATCCTGCCTAATTTCAGTGCATAGGATGGCTGTTGCATAATAAATCAAATATTTTTGTAATATTTACTTTTATCTTCACTGATCAAGATGTTGATTCCCACATCATTCATTGCACATTGTCCAAGCTGTGCACTGAAGATACAAACTCTGAATTTACAGTGCAGAGTAAGTCCTTTGATTTCAATGGATTTATACAATGGTAAATGAAAAGAGAATTTGGTCCAACATGATGCATGGTTCCACAGAAACCCTGCCTCTCTGTAAAGGTGTCTTACATGCATTCCAACCTGTACCCAGAATAAAGCTGGAGACTTGTGTAAATCAGTATGTGATCATGTAATTGAAGCCTATGTCATAAAGCACAGACACAATGGGCCAGAGTAGAGGTTAAGAGGATCACAGTTACGTCTTCCATAGGAACTTTTGGAGTTGTGATCACATTACTTTTACTTTAACGAGGTACTCAGACCAGTTACACCTCAATCCTACTTTTGCCTTCCTTAATGTCAGAATTCAATTTACTCCTTTCTGAAATACCTGACAGTGATTATTACTCACAATCTACTCCAAATATGTTATATGAAGGCAACGTTTTTGTCATATGGTGAAAAATTAAAAAAAACCCATACACTAAATTAATATAGGCTAAACCACGAAGAAAAGCGTAAGGAGCTAGGCCAGGGCTGGCCAACCTGTGGCTCCGGAGCCACATGTGGCTCTTCAGAAGTTAATATGCGGCTCCTTGTATACCGACTCCAGGGCTGGAGCTACAGGCACCAATTTTCCAATGTGCCCCGGGGGGATGCTCACTCTCAACCCCTGGCTCCACCACAGGCCCTGCCCCCACTCCACTCCTTCCCGCCCCCTCCCCTGAGCCTGCCGTGCCCTCGCTCCTCTCCTCCCTCGCCCCCGAGCCTCCTGCACGCCATGAAACAGCTGATCAGGAGGTGCTGGGAATGGGGGAGGAGGGTGGAGCTGATGGTGGGCTTCTGACGTATTACTGTGGCTCTTTGGCAAGGTAGATTGATACATTTTGGCTCCTTCTCAGGCTCAGGTTGCCCACCCCTGAGCTAGGCTCTAATCTGAGTGCAACATAATTGCCACTGGAATCTTAGATACTTCAAAACAGTCTGGCCCTGAGCATCTTCTGTTCTCTTTGTCCTTGTGGCGATAGTTGCTAAAAAAGCCTCTGTTGTGTGCTGCCTCGCTCACATATCACAAACAACAAAAGACTCTAACATACCCTTCTCTAAGTTCTTTATAGAGAGGCCAGAGAAGAAAAGTTCCCGCAAGTACCAGAAGGAAAGCTGGTTGTTCTCCTGGGTGAAAAAAAGACTATGCAAGAGACATTTGGTTCTGAAAGTCATAGGTATGGACAAGATATTATTTCCATTTAACAAAAGTTATTTTTAATGCTGTCAGGGTTCCCTTCTCATTCTGAACTCTAGGGTACAGTCGTGGGGACCCGCATGAAAGACCCCCTAAGCTTATTTCTACCATCTTAGGTTAAAAACTCCCCAAAGTACAAATTCTACCTTGTACCTTGAAAAGTAAAAGTAACTGCTACCACCACCAAGTGATTTAAACAAAAAACAGGGAAAAGGACCACTTGGAGTTCCCCTTCCCCCCCAAATATCCCCTCATCCCTTAGACCCCTTTTCCTGGGGAGGCTTGAGAATAATCTCCTAACCAATTGGTACAAGTGATCAAAGACACAACCCCTGGAACGCCGCCGAATCCGTGGGACCGGCGGACCTCCTGCAGAAACGCCGCCGAAGGCAGCCTGACTGGTGTGCTTGGGGCGGCACAAAACATAGAGCCGACTCTGCTCATAGACTTTAAGGTAAGAGGGGACCATTATGATCATCTAGTCTGATCTCCTGCACAATGCAGGCCACAGAATCTCACCCACCCATTCTTGTAATAAACCTCTAACCTATGTCTGAGCTACTGAAGTCCTCAAATCATGGTTTAAAGACTTCTAGGTGCAGAGAATCCTCCAGCAAGTGACCCGTGCTCCACGCTGCAGAGGAAGGTGAAAAACCCTCAGAACCTCTGCCAATCTGCCCTGGAAGAAAATTCCTCCCCGACCCCAAATATGGCGATCAGTGAAACCCTGGGCATGTGGGCAAGACTCACCAGCCAGATACCCAGCAAAGAATTCTCTGTAGTAACTCAGATCCCACCCCATCTAACATCCCATGACAGGCCATTGGGCATATTTACCACTGATAGTCAAAGAAAGTTTATGCTAAAGTTTATGCTGAAACAGATAGCCTGACCACTGTTGAAACAGATGGCATAAGGCCTGGTTGCATAACATGAAACCATCCGATGTCTACAGATAGTTGACTGTTGTGACAAAGCGTACCGCTATTGTCTTTGCTAGTAATAAAAACATGAGGAAAGCAAAATGCTGACTGCTGTGCTACTGAATTTTGGTTAAGGGATGTTTTGTTATTGTTAAACAAGTAATATTGTCAATGGTATTTTCAGTGTTGATGAGATCAGACTGTTTAACAAGGAAAAACAGACAAGTTTACTGCTTGCAAGAAAGCAAAATAATTCACAATTGTGCCAAACTACCTAGCACTGTGGAAAAAATAAGTAATATCAATGTTTTTTTTAAAGATGATATTTGCACCGTGCCAGCAACTTACACCAAATTGGCAAAGGAGGGGAAAACAGAGAAAATTTTCCAGGAACAGCCATTGATCTGGAACCAAAACTCAAAACACATGGGCAAAAATCGTATCCTTTCTGTAGGCAAGTAAAAAGCGCTTTCAAATGAGTTTGGGGAAAAAACAAATTAGGGCCCCTATTTTCTTCTCTGCCTATGCTGGTGGAATGGACAAAAACACAAGGGATCCCTGCGGAGAGCAGTGAAAGGGAAGATGGGGGGAAATGGCTGTAACTTTTGCCATGGATGCTGCTTTCCCTTTCTATCAAAGTAGCACCTCCACAGGGATCAGGACATGTGGAGAGGTGGGTAGGAGCAAGCTGCTTTATGAGGCATCTTTCCCTTCCAGAAGATTAGCCAACAAATTAATTCTGATCCAGGTAGCATTGTTTTGCTTTTATTCCTGCCTTGTGCTCAGCTGCTCCCTAGGATGGAGTGTTGCCTTCTAGAGAAAGTGGCTGAAGAGTTTGTCTATCGTAATACTCTCCTGACGGTGTTTTAGGACTTGAAAGGGCTGGCTGCTATTTCAAAAGGAAAGAGGTTTCTGTGGATCTTGCAGGAGGAAGGATGGTTTTAAGGGAATGAAAGTTTTAAGGGAATTTAAGGCATGCAGAAGAGAAAGATCAACATGAGATTGGGAGGTGGGCACTCTGGAGGAAAGTGAGAGACTCATGAGGGGATGAATTGGGAATTTCAGGAAGGAATTTAGAGCCCATTTCTCCCCGAAGTTCACCCAATCCACTTTATAATTCTCTTACCCCTACCTCCATGCTGCTCTCATATTCCCCCCACCACCTGAAGGTGGAGAAAGGAAAAACTATATGGGGAGGATGGATGCGGTACAGTGTATGGAACAGCATGAACCCTCAGAGTGCAGTTCATCATTCAACACTGTCACAATGAATATTTCCTTAAGTGTTTTAGAATACCAAAAGCAAAACCCCTCCACCTTCTAGTTAAATTATTGTTGTGATTGTAAGTATCAATTGATTTAATGGAAAACTCCCCATGAGAATGTTTGTCAGAAAAATGGGAGAAATTCAAAAAGGTAAGGTTACACAGAAATATGAAAGTGTACAGTTAAGGTAAGTTAACAACCTTAACACTGGCTTGCTGCTTACAGAAAAACCAAAGAACAAATATATCCTCAAAAGCACACTTCCACATTGCTTAAGTGACTCTGCAACCTGAGTAGTTATCAGCCTGAAGTATCTCTGCACACTGCCATAGCACTGGAACTGAAGAGCACCTGTCTTCATATCACTAAAATTACTTCTCCTTTCTTCTTTAAGACCACACAGAGTTGCTGGAAAAAGCCAGGCTTTTACATCTTTTCAGTCAGGACAATTCCCCCTAAATGTACAAGGTTTCAAATATAAAAGTGTTGTCTTACTGGATGTCAGGCTCCTTAGACCAGGCCTGCACAACTCGTAAAGTGGCGAGGGCCATATTACTCCAAAGAAAACAGCTGAGGGCCGAAACCCCCCGGCCCTGCAGAAACACCCCCCCACCCAGCGCCGCCCATGCCGTGGAAACAACCCCTCCTTCCCCAGCGCTGGAGTGTGGAAGCCTGTAGAAGGGGAAAGAAACAGCGCGCATAGGGTGACCAGATCACAGCAGTAAAATAGGACCCGCCCCCTCCCTGCTCAGCCCCACCATCACCCCCCTCTTCACCCCCCAGGGGTCACTATATTACTGCACACAACAGTCAGTCAAAGCAGTTGTAGATAAATCTCTGCATTATGCATTTTTGTATAACTTTTATATGACTTTGTATTGAACCTTGGTAATATGTTATAGTGGGCCCTTAAGGTAGTATAATTAAGGTAAAAGAAAAAAGTCTTTTTGCTAGAAGTAGAATAAGATCTTCCCCCCACTTTGTATTCAATTGCCCTGTTGAATGAATGAGGTGTGAATGAGGAAGGTGTGGAAGGCAGGCACCTCCAGACAGCTGCAACCCTTGGAGAGGGGATGGGAACCAGACCAAGGACAATCAAACTTGTCAAGTGGGCTGACTAGAGAAGAGCAGACATACTGACGGCCTCGGGGGTTAGAAGCAAGCACCTTCCTTTGGGAACACCCTCTTTGCAGCATTGGGACAACCCCCAGCCCAGAGACAAGCAGCAAAAAGGACCAACGGACACAGTCCCAGATTTTGAATCTGGGAGATTTGCCCCCCTCCAGCCACCGACTTGCCGCTCGCCTCCTCACCCCTGCCCCCAGTATAAAGCCTTGCCACCACTGCCCGCCCGCTCATCATCCCCGCACCCCCCTGGCTCGCCTCCTCAGCACCCCCCGCCGCCCGCTTGCCTCCTCAGGCCCCCTCCCCACCGCTGGCTCACCTGCCGCCCTGCCACTGCCCGCCCACTCGGCTCATCATCCCCGACCCCGTCCGGCTCGCCTACTCACCCCCGTCCACCCACTCGCCTCCTCAGCCCCCTCCGCCGCTGGCTCGCCAGCTCCCCGCACCGCCAGCTCGCAGGTTCCCCCCGCTGCCAGCTCACCTGCCTGCCCACTGCTGGCCTCTTACCTTCTGCCGCTGCCCCCGCCCCCTGCCACTGGCTCACCCTCACTCCCCAGCCAGCCACTGGCCTCTTCACCAGCCCGCCCACCTGCTGGACACCCGGCCACCCCACTGCTTGCCTACTCACCCCCCCGCGGGCTGCACAGTGAGCCCACGTGGGCCGCATACGGCCCCCGGGCCGCATGTTGTGCAGACCTGCCTTAGACAGTCCTTTAAGCTGGCGACAGGGACACTGTTACATCCTAGTCATAGTATACAAACACATTTTAATTGGTGCAATTGTGTAAAGGTTGTAACAAAGTAAACTAAGTTGTAAAATGGTACAGGAGCACAGTTGTAATAAAAATGTATGTGTGGTTAGAAACCTCTTAAGGCGCAGAATAAAAATTAGGTGGACACAAGGTGAAAGAGAAATCACACTTATTATATAGAGGTGTAAATACAAAACTAAAGCCACAACTCCATAATATGACTCCTTAGGCCAGAGGTCTTCAGCTCCTGTCTCCGGTCCCCACCCCCAGCTGTAGCCCCAACCTCGGCCCCTTTAACTCCTGTCCATGTCCCCTCCTCCTGGAGCTGCAGCCTTCCCCCAGCTCCATGCGGGAGGGCGCAGACAGGGGCAAGGGGAGGGGCGTGAGGTAAAAAGTTTGAGGACCACTGCCTTAGGCAGATTAAACAAATATAGTGGACTTCAGATTTTCACAGTTATAGGCTTATCAGAACACATTTTAATTAAAAATCCTTCATCAAATTACATTTACCTTTCATGCAAGGTGCAACAGGTATGTTGGGTTAAGGGCAGAGTTAAGGTTATTTGGGTAATCTCAAATGTGCATTTCCATACTTTATAACTGGTTTACATTTAAGTATAATTAACTTTGTTATAAAACAAGTGTTTCTTGTTTTTATCATTTCTCTAAAAATATTCTTTAGGTGTTTTCTTCCTTAAGTAACTTTTATTTTTATAACCTTAATTTCACATTAATTATTGTGGGGGCAGGAGAGGGGGGATTGACTGAGAATCATAATATTGCTGTTGGAAAACTGGTTTTAGCATCAGAGGAATCTAACCATTCTCAATTTTATTTAAAAGTACAGCTAAGCAACTTAAATACAACAATGTCCCCAACCTAGGCTTTGTCAATGAGGAAAACTTTTCGGAGTTATCGTGAATAAACACGAACCTATACCATTTAGTAGGATATTACACAGATCAAGCAGCCCTGGTAGAAGCAAAGAAAACAAATGGGAATAATGATGAAGGAGGAATGGAAAGAGCCAAGGAGGAGGTTGGTATATGCTGTCCTCAGAAAATCATCAGAATCTTGTCATGTTTGTCTACAGCATAGACTATGCCAACACAGTGTGACCTAGTTTCACTTGGGGAACTACTTAACACTGTCAGCCATACAAACTGTAGCTCTCACAGCCTAAACAAAGCAGAATTACTGATTTATATGAGCTCAAACATTTAAATTGATTAATCAAATGTCCATGATGAAACAAATTTTTAAATCTCCACTGAAGCGAACAGATCTACTGAATGAACAGTAAAATACTCATTAATCCATGCAAATCAGTTATTAGTCACTTCATTTAAGAGACACACTTGGCTAATCTAAACTCCCTGACCATTAACAAAGCCCAATTATACAGAATCTACATGACCATTATTTTCATAAATGTTTCCACAATGGAGCCAAAGCCAGCTTTCTATCCTAATACCACCAAGCAATTATATAATGCTTTTTATCCAAAGAACTGTAAAGCACTTTACAAAAGCAAGGTAAGCATCATTATCCTGATTTGAGAGATGCAGAAACTGGGCCACACTGATGTGAAATGACTTGCCTAAAGACATACAGTAAGTCAGTAGCAGAGCTGGGAAGAGAATGCCTTAACTCCCAGTTCTGTGCCCTATCCATTCAATCAACTACTCCCTAATGAATTTGTTTCAGATTGAATAAAAGTAACTAACACTTATAAATTTAAGTTATATAAGCACATAATGTCTTGTTTACATATCTGAAGAGCATAGACCCTGTACAAACTAGAAAACCTAATGGTAATTTGTGAAGATTATCAAACTCTCAGAAGTCATTTCAAACGGTCAATTTAGGAATCACCTTTATACTCGTATATTGCAACTTAATTGAATTTATCCTTTAACAACAAGTACCAATCACCTAATAACTTCAAACTTTTGTACTCTGGTGAATTGTGTAAATTTATCATAATTTTGCTATATTTGTTTAGTATAAAGAGATGAGAAAAATATGTCCTATTAAACAGAAGAGACAAAAGTTTCCAAACGTGGTTGCCGAAGGTAGGGCTTCAAAATCCACACTAAGGCATTTAAATAGAAATTGCTTGATTTTTCAGAGGTGCTCCCTCAATGTGAAATCCCAAAACCACTTTTTAATAACAAATTATAAAAGAATCATATCTGACATCTATGATTCATACTAAAGAGAGTATGGGTATCTCATGAAAGCCTCTGCTAACATAACAGACAGCAACAACTGAAGAATTAATCATTTTTGCTATAGCAACCACTGCATTGCAATTACCACAGTGACATGGGGAGAATAGAAAAAATAATAATGAAGAGCTGTTACTTATTTGGCTGACAAAGTGCTTCAAAGAAGAGTAGAATTTTCCAGTGCATAGCTCTTCTCACCTTAATCACTTCAAATGCCATTTATAGTAAATTTATGTCTCAAAGCTTTTTCTGATTTTTATTTTTATTTTTTTTAGAAGGGCAATATAATTGTTTTTCTGTCCTTTTGGTCAAGTTAATGTATAAACCATCACCATCATGTACCAGACCAAAGAGCAATTTATTTTAGAGAGAGTGGTTTTCATCAAGTTGAAGCCCCAAGGTCTAGTACATTTCTGAGCATGCATCTGCATGTTTTGCATGCATAATATCAAAAATCTTTATTATCTGATTGAGATATTTTAGGACTTTTACCTCAGAAATACTGCTAGAACAATCTAGGGACACTGTTATAAAGGTTAGATGTTAATATCTGTGACATGGATGCATGGTACAAAGTTTTGCACTAAACACAGGAGTCTCTGTTTTCAATACCCACTTATATCTAAATAATTTCTACTTAGCATCCTTTGTCCCAATAGTTCAATTTAAGCATGGGGAACTTATCCAAGACAAACTGTCTGTGTAATAACCCAACAAAAGCCCCTTAAAGATTTTTATTTTTTACAATAGTTAAGGACATCTATGAGATGGGAAGGGGTAATTTAAAGAAATTATGCCGAATGTCCATACATATTTGGAGACAGGAAATAAAAAATTATTACTAACCTTCTGTTGATCTTCGAGATGTGTTGCACACATCCATTCCAGTATGTGCACACCCAGAGCACAGTCACCTGAAATTTTTACCTCCATGGTACCCGTTGGGGCAGATCAAGCGCGCTCTGCTAGCCCACGCCTATAACAGCTGTATAAAGCGCCCAGCCTACCCCAGGCCCCTTCAGTTCCTTCTTTCTGGAAAACTCCAATGTGAGGGCCAGGAGGACGGGTCATGGAATCAACATGTGTAACATCTCAAAAAACAACAGTTACAGAAGGTTAGTAACCGTTTTTTCTTCTCTGAGTGATTGCACATGGGCATTACACTCTAGGTGACTCCCAAGTAGTTGAATAGGTGAAGGGATTGGAGTTCATGGACACAGACTGTAGAACAGCTCGACCAAATTTTGTATCGTCCTTGGAATGCTGAGTAATGGCATATGGGAGGGGAACACGTGCAGCAATGAACAAATTGCTGTTTTACAAATGTCTTGAATGGGGTTCTGCGCTAAGAATGCTGCTGAGGATGAATGAGACCTTGTGGAATGAGCAGTCAGGTTAACTGGTGGCAAAACACCTCCCTGATCATAACAAGTGCAAACACATGAAATAATCCACGACAAAACTGTCTGTGATAAGACCGGGAGACCCTTCATCCCGTCAGCTACATCTATGAACAGTTCGGTAGACCTTCAGAATAGTTTGTTCTATGCAGAAACCTACTGCTTGCCTACATCCAATGAGTGAAGATGTTGTTCATTCCTATTTGCATGAGGCTTCAGGTAGATAGATTGCCCGATAGGTATAAAATTGTGAAACCACTTTCAGGGGAAACTGAGGTGAGGACGTAAATACACCTTATCTTTAAAGAAGACTGTGTATGGAGGGTCTGATGTAACGGCACAGAGTTGCAAGACCCTTCTGACTGAAACGATGGCCACTAAGAAAACCACTTTCCAGGAGAGATATAAGCACATTGCCAAAGGTTCAAACTATGGTCTCACAAGCTTTGCTAAGACCAAGTTTTCACCAAGAAGGTTGGTGGCGACTGGACGTCTAACATAGCGAACGCCTGTGAAAATGAGGTAGGATCAGAGTCTAAAATAGGGAAAGAACAAGTAAAAAAATTACTTAGACAAATCAGATAACTTCAAATCGCCAGAGCCTGATGAAATGTATTCTAGAATACTCAAGGAGCTGACTAAGGAGATATCTGAGCCATTAGTAATTATCTTTGAAAAGTCATGGAAGACGGGAGTCATTCCAGAAGACTGGAAAAGGGCAAATATAGTGCCCATCTATAAAAAGGGAAATAAGGACAACCTGGGGAATTACAGATCAGTCAGCTAAACCTCTGTACCCGGAAAGATAATGGTTCAAATAATTAAGAAATCAATTTGCAAACACTTAGAAGATAATGAGGAGATAAGTAACAGTCAACATGGATTTGTCAAGAACAAATCATGTCAAACCAACCTGATAGCTTTCTTTGACAGGGTAACAAATCTTGTGGATAAGGGGGAAGCGGTAGATGTGGTATAGCTTGAATTTAGTAAGGCTTTTGATACTGTCTTGCATGACCTTCTCATAAACAAACGAGGGAAATACAACCTAGATGGAGCTACTAGAAGGTGGGTGCACAACGGGTTGGAAAATCATTCCCAGAGAGTAGTTATCAATGGTTTACAGTCATGCTGAAAGGGCATAATGAATGGGGTCTCACAGGGATCAGTTCTGGGTCTGGTTCTGTTCAATATCTTCATCAATGATTTAAAAAATGGCATAGAGAGTATACTTATAAAGTTTGCGGACGATACCAAGCTGAGAGGGGTTGCAAGTGCTTTGGAGGATAGGATTAAAATTCAAAATGATCTGGACAAACTGGAGAAATGGTCTGAAGTAAATAGGATGAAATTCAATAAGGACAAACGCAAAGTACTCCACTTAGGAAGGAACGATCAGTTGCACACATACAAAATGGGAAATGACTGCCTAGGAAGGAGTAGTGAGGAAAGGGATCTGGGAGTCATAGTGGATCACAAGCTAAATATGAGTCAACAGTGAAACGCTGTTGCAAAAAAAGCAAACATCATTCTGGGATGTATTAGCAGGAATATTGTAAGTAAGACACGAGAAGTAATTCTTCTGGCCTACTCTGTGCTGATAAGGCCTCAACTGGAGAATTGTGTCCAGTTCTGGGCATCACATTTCAGGAAAGATGTGGACAAACTGGAGAAAGTCCAGAGAACAGCAACAAAAATCATTAAAGGTCTAGAAAACATGACCTGTGAGGGAACACTGAAAAACCTGTGTTTGTTTAGTCTGGAGAAGACTGAGAGGGGACATGATAACAGTTTTCAAGTACATAAAAGGTTGTTACAAGGAGGAGGGAGAAAAATTGTTCTTCTTAACCTCCGAGGATAGGACAAGAAGCAATGGGCTTAAATTGCAGGAAGGGCGGTTTAGGTTGGACATTAGAGAAAAACTTCCTAACTGTCAGAGTGGTTAAGCACTGGAATAAATTGCCTAGGGAGGTTATGGAATCTCCATCATTGTGGATTTTTAAGAGCAGGTTGGGCAAACACCTGTCAGGGATGGTCTAGATAATAATTAGTCCTACCTTGAGTGCAGGGGACTGGACTAGATGACCTCTCGAGGTCCCTTCCAGTTGTAGGATTCTAAGGTAGGAACGAGCTCTCTTACTTGAGGGTATAACCTTTCTAGGCCTTTGAGGAATCAGACAAACAAGTTATTTGAAAAAACAGACTGGCTAGCCACATGAGGGTGGAAAGATGATATTGTTGCAAGGTGAACCTTGATAGAGGAGATTGCTAAGCCTTTCTGTTTCAGGTGCAATAAATATTCAAGCATGGGCGAGACTCCACATTGGGATTCCCAAACAGAGAACTACTTTCACTTCGAGAGGTAAGTAGCCCTGGTGGAGTGCTTCCTACTACCTAGTAAGATCTGACAAACTTGTTCTGGGCAAGCCCACTCTATGGGATTTAGCCATGGAACTTCCAGGCCATGAGATGAAGGCAGCTCAGGTTCAGTTGGAGCAGCCAAACATGGTCCTGGGATATCGGGTCTGGATGCAACAGGAGTGGGATTGGAGTAGTCACTGAGAGGTCTAGCAGAGTGAAGAACCAGTGTTGACAGAGTCATACTGGTGCTATCAGAATAACCCAGGCCTGGTCCCACTTGATATTTAGCAGCACTCTGTGCATAAGTGAGATAAGCATAGCAAAGATGTCCTGTCCAAGGATGTAGAAAGGCATCCATGATAGAGTCTGGAATGTGGTATTGTAGGGAGCAGAACTGGTGATACTGTCTGTTGTACCAGTTTGCAAATAGGTCTATCCGGGGAGTCCCCCACTGCTGGAAAATGTCTCTTGCCATATCCTGGCAAAGGGACCACTCATGGTGACTGGAGAAAGACCTGCTGAGGTGATCTGCCAGCTCATTTTGCGCTCCCAGAAAGTAAGAGGCCTCAAGGTTGATTGAGTGGGCTATGCAAAACTCCCATAGCTGCACTGCTTCTTGAAAAGGAGGGAAGAGTATGCTCATCCTTGCCCACTGAGATAAAACATGGCTGCAGTGCTGTCCGTGATAAAAAACAAGTGTGGCAAGGCACCTTCTCGGTCTCACCAGTCTCAGCTGTTTTTAGCCTTGGCGAGACAGGCTTGGGGTAAAACAGTCCCTCTTGGCTGCACAGTGGCAGTCCACTCCTTCTCTTAGCCAGTCTTTTAGGCTTGTTTTTCTCCCTGAGGGGAGGGAATGCAGCTTCCCATTCTGGTGAGGGTTGCTGTCTTGCTGCTCCTCGCCTACCGGCAGCTTGACTTCCCCCGTACCTCTCCCCAACAGGGGAGGGTTTAAAAAGGTCTCATGTAGCCCTTAGTTGGAATCAGCTGATCCTAATTGCCCTCAGGTAACTCCCTCTCAGCTGATCCTAACTGACCTCTGGTAACACCTTCTCAGCTGAACCTGATTGACCTGTAGTCACCCCTTCTCAGTCGATAGAGAGGAGGGCCTTTTACCCTTCTGGGACTGTTTTCTACCCCACCCTTGCAGCTGTCTGTCCTGAGTTTATCACACAAGCTTCTGCCCATAATGTGGAGCAGATAATGTGGAGCAGAAAGGACCAAGAAGCAAGGCAAACCACTCTGAGTTCTCAGACGTTGATGTGGAGTGAAAATTCCTCCAGAGACATAAGGCCTTGAGTTCTCAGGGGCCCCAGTTGAGCTCCCCACCCTAGCATTGACACGTCTGAGACAAGGCTCATTGACAGTTGAGGGCACATAAAGGGAAAGCCCACATAAACTGTGAGTGGATCCAACAACCAAGTTAGAGAGAGACGAGAACCCGTATCCAGTACAGTGTCCAGATGGTGGCAGTTTGGGAGTACAATGTGGCCAGCCACATCAGAAGAGGTATAAGGTGCATCCTTGTGTATTGTACCACATATGTTCATGAAGCCATGTGATCTAAGAGCCACATACAATTTCAGGCTGTTGTGAGTAGATGACCTTTGAGGTGTGTTATCAGGGAACTGATTGATTGGTATTGTACTTCTGTGGGGTAGGCCCTGACCCCAATGACCTCTATCTTTTGCATCAGAGCGAGGGTAGACTTTTCTGCATTTATCAGAAAGCCTTGGGCCTTGAATGTCGATTGGATGAGTCGAACGTTGGACACTATCTGAGCCTGGACCGGCCCTTGACTAGCCAGTTGTCTAGATAAAGGTAAACCGGCACCCCTAACCTCCTCAGGAAAGCCACCACTACTGCCATACATTTGGTGAATACCCACTTTGCTGCAGACAGGCCAAATGGGAGGACTGTGAATTGGTAATGTGAGTGGTTCACTACTAATCTGAGGCACCTTCTGTGTCCTTGGTATGTCGATACATGAAAATACGCATTTCTCAAATTGAGGGCAGTGTACCAGCCTCCAGGATCCAGCAACGGGATAATGGATGCTAACATAACCATGTGGAACTTTATTTTCTTGAGATAGTTGTTGAGCTGAGGCAGGTCTAAAATCGGTCTGAGACCTCTGTTGGCTTTTGGGATTAGGAAATAATGGGAGTAGAACCCCTTCCCTCTTAAATTCTGTGGAACCTCTTTCACGGCTACCACTTGAAGAAGAGACTGAGCATCCTAGACCAGAAAGTTCTTCATGACTGGGATTCCTGAGAAGGGATGTGGAGGGAAAGTGGGAAGGAGTAGAAATAAGATGGAGGGTGTATCCTTCTTCCACTGTGCTCAACACCCAATGGGCTGTGGTCATACGTGACCAAGCACTGAGAAAATAGGACATACAGTTTGCAAATCAAGGAGAAACAGGGATCACAGAAACTAGTACAGCATCCTTGCATGTCCCATCAAAACACCTGCTTAGACCTGGATGTCTGGGTGGGGCATGCATGGATGTTGAGGTTGAAGGTGGTGTTGACCTACACCTAAACCCCATTTCTCTTCCTCTGCAGGTCCTGATGGGCAGCCAGGGCAGAGTACCAGAGGGCCTGTTGAGGTCTGTAGTGCTTCCTTGAAGGAACGGGGGTGTGCACTTCAAGAAACTTAAGGGTCACTCTTGAGTCTTTTAGACCATGAAGTTTAGCATCAATCTTCTCCGAAAAAAGTGAAGTTCCTTTGAAAGGTAGGTCCTGAAAGGTCTGCTGAACCTCCTGTGGGAGCCCTAAAGACCGTAGTCACTCCCGCGCATGGCAACTGTCAAAGCCATGGACCTGGCTGCAGAGTGAGCCACATCCAAAGCAGCTTGTAAAGAGGCCGTCGCCACCGATTTTCCCTTGTCCATTAGTGAGGAGAACTCCTGCCTGGCTTCTTGTGGGAGCAAGTGCTTGATAGCCTCATTGAGAGGCAGGGCTACTTCTGAATGGCCTCCAGCAGCTAAAATGTCAGCTAGGCTTTGGGAGGACTTGTTCATTACCTCGAGCTAGATTCCCAGATTTACGGCCTTCCCTTCAATGACTGTAACAAGATATTGCCAGTGTAACGTTTCCTAGAATATGGAAATCTCTTGCACAATGATAAAAGTTAAGGTTTTCTAAGTGCATTTTAGAAAAAAGTGTTTAAAGGTCTAAAATCATTAACTGAACTTGAGACCTTAAACTTACAGGTTAATACATACATTTTAAAAATATTTTTTTATTCCAGTTGGCAAAGATATAGAATCATAGAATATCAGGGTTGGAAGGGACTTCAGGAGGTCATCTAGTCCAACCCCCTGCTCAAAGCAGGATCAATCCCCAACTAAATCATCCCAGCCAGGGCTTCGTCAAGCCTGACCTTAAAAACCTCTAAGGAAGGAGATTCCACAACCTCCCTACGTAACTCATTCCAGTGCTTCACCACCCTCCTAGTGAAATTTTTTTTCTTAATATCCAACCTAAATCTCCCCCACTGCAACTTGAGACCATTGCTCCTTGTTCTGTCTTCTGGTACCACTGAGAACAGTCTAGATCCATCCTCTTTGGAACCCCCTTTCAGGTAGTTGAAAGCAGCTATCAAATCCCCCATCATTCTTCTCTTCTGCAGACTAAATAATCCCAGTTCCCTCAGCCTCTCCTCATAAATCATGTACTCCAGCCCCCTAATCATTTTTGTTGCCCTCCACTAGACTCTTTCCAATTTTTCCTCATCCTTCTTATCGTGTGGGGCCCAAAACTGGACACAGTACTCCAGATAAGGCCTCACCAATGCCGAATAGAGGGGAATGATTACGTCCCTCGATCTGCTGGCAATGCTCCTACATACAGCCCAAAATGCCATTAGCCTTCTTGGCAACAAGGGCACACTGTTGACTCATATTCAGCTTCTTGTCCACTGTAACCCCTAGGTCCTTTTCTGCAGAATTGTTGCCTAGCCACTCGGTCCCTAGTCTGTAGCAGTGCATGGGATTCTTCCGTCCTAAGTGCAGGACTCTGCACTTGTCCTTGGCTGAACCTCATCAGATTTCTTTTGGCCCAATCCTCCAATTTGTCTAGGTCCCTCTGCATCCTATCCCTATCCTCCAGTATATGTACCACTCCTCCCAGTGTAGTGTCATCTGCAAACTTCCTGAGGGTGCAATCCACGCCATCCTCCAGATCATTAATGAAGACATTGAACAAAACCGGCCCAGGACCAACCCTTGAGGCACTCCGCTTGATACCGGCTATCAACTAGACATGGAGCCACTGATCACTACCCGTTGACCCCGATAATCTAGCCAGCTTTCTATCCACCTTATAGTCCATTCATCCAGTCCATATTTCTTTAACTTGCTGGCAAGAATACTGTTGGAGACTGTATCAAGAGCTTTGCTAAAGTCAAGGAATAGCATGTCCACTGCTTTCCTCTCATCCATAGAGCCAGTTATCTCATCATAGAAGGCAATCAGGTTGGTCAGGCATGACTTCCCTTGGTGAATTCAGAAAGCTCTGTGCATACTGTATATGCAGCTTTTTGCAGAATATATGAGTTCTAGCAATGTGAAGTGCAAAGAAAATTCCCGACATATGGAGCGGGAACAATGCCCCTCTGCCCACCTTCTCAGTGAGGGACTGAGGAAGTTTGACCTGATCAGTAGGAGAATGGTCCACATTTGGGACCCTGATAGGGTTATGTTCAAGCACACTGCAGCCTTTCCCTCACTGCACCTCTCTTCCTGACTTAAAATGCATTTTTCAGGGAGGGAGGGGAGCTTTCTCTGCCATCCTCGTAGCCTAGGTTTTAGATTTAAGGAATAGAATAGAAACGTAATGTTGGGAACTAAAATGGGAACGTCTAATTCATCTCAGCTTGCAGCCAGTGTTTAACATGGATAGAAGTCTGAAAGGGCCAACTCCTGGGGTAAACATGAACGAAGACATAGGATATCCCAATCAACTACTATTTTGTATCAGTTTTCTGTTCACCTTAGCCTTCATATTTCCTGGCTTTGGTTAGTTCATCTACAAGCAATGTTTATTTAATGCCATACTTCTGTATTTGATTAAATACCATATAGCAGTACCACGGTCTCTTTGAACCAACAGTTTGAGATGCTCAGTTTTCACATATCTGGAATGTCTCTCCAGTGGTTAAAGTCCTATATTAAGGACTGTTGTAAATTAGATTCTTCTGGGTCAGGTTTTTCTACTTTATCTTTTACACATTTTATCTACTCAATTTTTAATGTACTGAGATATTGATTTAGATGAGCCACACAAAGATCAAAGGGAAGAAAAAATAATTATGCTTTTAGAGTTCTGTTTTAGTTTCCAGAGGAAAAACAACAGAACATACAACTTCACTGCTATCATCTTTTCAGAGAAAAAAATGACCAAGAAACCTTTAGCTGTCTCTCTCAAATCAAAAAGGATTTAAGCTATTTTCTTTCTTTTACAAAACCAAGTAAGAAACTTCTCACTTTTTCTGTCCTCTCATGCTGGCTATATCAAAAGAGCCTAAAACAATATAACATGTTACATTGTTTCATAATCATGTTCAAATTATCAGAAGCTGAAGCTATTCCTGAGCGTTCTCTGGGACTACGGTATGTGAAAACTATCTTTTCAGTTTGTCTCTACAACAAAGGGAATACAAAAATCTACAAAGCTTTTCGATAGTAGAACCAAATTCTGCACTTAAACTATGGTTTAATATCGAACATCTAATTTTTTATTCTTCACTCAACAAGTTAGATGAACATATTTATTATATTTCCTAAAAAATATGCTCACAAAATCAGAATAATTTAAGAATGTTCAAGATCACAGATATCCTGGGATCTAAGTTAATTTAAATGTCTATCAAATACGACAAAGTTTCTAAAATTATGATGCTTCCTTTGGCCATATTAAGTCACTTCTGTTTGCTACAACACATGGTGAGGAGAAATCCTATTTAAGATTGCTCCTTAGGATTTACATCTTTCAAAAGAAAGCTGACATATACTTTGTGCCTATTAATATTCAGGGCATCAATCAAAGCCATCTGCTTTTTGGAATCATTAACAGCCATGTCCATTAGGGCAATACAAAACCGTGAAAGCATGGATAAAAAGCATTTCAGAATATTTTGAGGTTCTGTTCTTTCTTTCAAACAGCATACAATATGCAAATGTTTGTAGATGGCCTACATTTTAATTAAAACTTTAATTTTTAATGACTTTTGCACAATACATTAAAGAAAATTTCTTAGCATAACCTCTAAGTATCATTGAGCTTCTACTTTACTATGTTATACTATATATGAATCCTGTATTCAGCAGCCATACCACAGACCAGCAAAATTCAGTCACCCAGGAGAGGTGATCTTTAAAGGTTAAACTAAACGGTGCTAAAAATCTTGAGGATTTTTAAGTATAGCATAAAACAGAGGAATCTTCTGGCTCTAATATTGGCTCTCTTCTTACTCCCTCAAGAGCATCACTGTATTTAAGGCAAAAATCGCTGTACCACACATCAGAGCAACCATGTCACAACATCTAAATAAGGGTTCAATCCTGTGAATATTCATTAATGAGGGTAAAGCTAACTATCACAAGTAGACCCATATGCAGTAGCGTTTGCAGAATCGGGCACATAAAACTGCTAGCAACTGCAGTGGGACAAAGCACTATCTAAAGAAATCATATAGTTCCAGAGAATAACTTGTGTTTATCCTATTTAATATGTGCATCACCTGAATCACTGATTAAAAAAGTGATAGCCGTAAATGCTACCGTGCCAAGGCTATACGGTGACCAGATTAAAGCAACAAAAAATCGGGACACATGGGGGGGGGGGGGGGGGGGGGGCGGAGCAAAAAACAAAACAAAAACCGGCCAGAGTGGAGTTGTCCGAGCAAAAAAAAAAAAAAAGTCGGAAGCCCCAATATCAGGACAAATGCATCGGTCGAGGAAACGGGACAAAGCACTAAAAATCGGGACAGTCCCGATTTTATCGGGATGTCTGGTCACCCTACAAGGCTATGACAGAACAAATAACATTTGAGCACACAGTCAAAAAACAACAAGGTGCTGAAATAAAAACATTATAAAACTACATCTGTTGAATGTAAAAACTGATATCAAATGGATCACTACTTGAAATGCCTCTCAACATATTCAACATACACAATATATGAGATTTTGCAGTTATAGTTACAGTTAAATCTTCTAATTCAAGACCTAATGTAAGTTAAATTAGGTACAATTTTTGAATGGACTCTCCGTGGAAAATTTTGATTAACAAAACAAAATCAATTTTAACATAATATCCTTTTGGTTATTAAAATATACGGACAAAAATCCATGCATTTGGAAATATTATTATTGAATGGAAAAAATCTAGACTAATTGTTTCTAATACTCGCCAAAAAAAAGATTTATATACATATTAAGTTTTTACCTTTGTTCTAAAGCTTTCTGAAACAAATTACTTCTTAAGAATACAACTGTACGCCAAACACAGAAATGCTTTAAAAAAAATGATAATGAAGAGCAACATGAATATTTGTATTATTTCTATTTGTTTATTACTGAGAGTGGCGTTCATCCCTATACAGCACACAAAACCAACACTTTCTGTCCCAAAGAGCTTACACTCTTAAAAACTAGACACATAGCTTTGGATCTCCCAGTATATCCTGAGGAAGACTTGTTGGATTTTTTTTTGTTATTTATCAATTCATGTATTGTGACCATTGCAAGAAAAATTGGCTATTAAAAGGGTCATGAAATAAGAGGGCAGTGGCCTGATGAAATGGGATGACGAGGGCATTCTATGTACGGAAGGTAATGTGACAAAATGCCCAGAGAAGAGGAATACGGATAGGAAAGATGAAGTATTATGAATGACAGAATAAACGGGCAAACAGCAGAAGATGATATCCAAAATGCAGATAGAGTTGCGAAGGGTTTTAAAGGCAAGAATGAGACGTTTAAACTTGATGCAGTAGGTAAGAGGCGGGCAGGGACGGTTTCAAATAAGGGTTTGAAATGGTCAGATTGACAGGCAAGGAACATAATTTTGGTGGCTACATTCTGATTAAGGTGCAGAAGTGTGATGTGGGTGAGTGAAGCTGGAGAAGAGATGATTTTGATAACTGATATGTCCAGATCGACATATTCAGTAGGTTGTGGAGAAAAGTGGCAAGATCTAAAATGCTGCAGCTGCACCACTGTAGCACTTCATTGTAGACACTCAATCCAGAAACAGGAGGGGTTCTCCTCCTGTTGCTATAGTTAATCCACTTCCCCGAGAGGTGGTAGCTAGTTTGAGAGAGAACTAATTCTGAGAAAGCGAATAGAAGACAGAATGTGAAGGAGCGGGGGGGGGGGGGAGCGGGGGGGAGGGGGAGTCATGAAAGAAAGAAACAGTGAAGCTGAGGAACATGAGGATGAGGTAAAGTCATATAGATCTGGTCAGGAACAGGTTATGGCAGACCCTGTTGTGAGCAGTTACATTATTGTGGACAGGGCAGAAATCAGGCTGGAGGGAATCCAAGAGGTTAGAGGAAAGGAAGTCCCCTCTCTATAAACATCCAAAATGACTCTGTACATAAGAAAGGATTTCCAACAGATGAACAGCATAAGGTGAAAAAGCAAACCCCAGCTAGGAAAATAATGAGTTCAACAACACGGTAGTCATGTTCGCTGAATACAGCAACAGGTTAAATTAATAAACTATGCAAACTATTCAGTCTTTAAGATTCCTAATAATCTTTTACAAATATTATCTGTTAAGTTTATTAATCTACACAAACAATAATTAATGAACATTTAGGATTAATTTTCATTAGCACTTAGGTACATTTAGGCACCTAAATGAAGCAACCAGAAGTCCAAGAGTGGTCATCACCCAGTAGCTATTAGTGTTCTTAATTTGGCTACATTCTGATGCACTGCTTTTAAAATATGATTTGAGTATATTTGATCAATTGTTTTCCTCCTATATTCTATTTCTCATTGCCCAATAAGTACTCCAACAATCTATACCTTTACTCAATGTTTAAGGGCCAGATTTTCATTAGAGTTTAGCACCTAAAAGCTAATTAGGCATTCTGGAAACTACCAGATGCGGAGAACTTCAGAAAACGTACCACTTTATTTAGATGCCTAAAGGGAAGCAAAACTCTTATGAAAATCTGATAAAAAAAGGCAACAGAGAAATACATGGTTATACATTGCTTTGAGCCATTTCATTTTTTCAATAAAGTATTGATGAATATATAAATAGAATCTAATCCCTAATAAACTGCAAATATTTATATTGAAAATAAAAATAAAATTTTATCAGTTCATATGTTCCATTATTGCTTTTTTTAAAAACAGTTATATCCAAGTTTAGACTCACTAGACAAAAATGTAAAAAAATTTGCTTTAAAGTAGACTTAATAGGGATTTAAGACTCAATCCTGAACACAGTTTACATGTGCTTAACCTTAAGCAAGTATATAGTCCCACTGAAGTCAAGCGTTAGGGTTGCACCAGAGTAAGCAGGTACAGGGCTGAGATGATGAACTAAAACAGTCACTTTCAAATTATCAAATCCTTCTGCATGCACAATACTCACTGACTTCAATAGGCGTTCTACATATAGAAGGAAAGGAAGAATGAAGGAATATAGTACATATAGTATGTATTTACATGACTATGATGCCTGCAAAGGAACCATTGCAATCTGTTGGGTAAAAGCTTAATATGCTTAAAAAAAAAAAATCTAGAAAAAATAGAACTAATTAATAATAAAAATAAATATGTAAGTGTCAGATAGCTAAGGGAGGGGGAATAAAGGAGGAATCTCACCAAAATCTGCAAACACTGATTGTCCAACAACCATCGTGTCTTCAGGTTTTTGCTTTATGTCTGTGACGTTGGAGAAATTCCCATCCTATCAAATACAATAAACATACACCATAAAAAAATTACATTAATGAACTGTAAACAAACCAATGAAAATTTGAAATGTAAACTAAAGACTAAAAATAGCTTTTAAAAAAAGGATTAATAGGTGAAAAACTGTCTTTTAACTGGGGAAACTTGCACTGTTTGGAATACTAGAGCCTGAGCCGCCAAACAAATCTGATGTGCAGACCCTTAGTCCTGCACAGAATCATGGAAGTCAACAACACTCCATGAATGAGTAGGAGTATGCACATTTGGATCTGTTTGTAGGAAAAAATTTAGTTACTTCATTGGCATAATCATACGATAAAGGTGTCTAAATATTCAAAACAATGTAATGAAGTAAGACTTACAATTTATTACATTACTCTATTAATATAGAAATTACTTTCCAGATTGTTCTGATTATACTAGTGCTGAGCAGGGCTTGTTTCAACACCATGCAATATTAATAATTAAAAGTTGATCCTGCAAAGTGCAGAGCCTCTTTCCAGTCTCACTGAAATAACAGGAATGGAGGACACTAGGTATAGTGCAGCTGTTGAACAAAAATCATACATTTTAAAATAAAAGAAAAAAAGATCTGAGGCCCAGTGCTTCAATCACTTTACTGGGAGTTCTGCTCACCTGAGTACTTGAAACCTGTAAAATGCAATATATTAAGTAATATCTTGAGTCAAAATGTAACAGGTGTGACATCTCAGTAAACAACTGCAAAAACATCATGAAATATTTAACATTTCATCAAATCTGAAATATATATTTTGGAAATGTAGGAATAATAAAATTAAGAGTTTCTCCTATTGATCCAGAGTTTTCTCAGTTGTAATTTACATTCAAATTGGACCATCACTTATTTGGAAAGTTTTTCTGTTTTACCCTCCTGTGTATTTTTGTTCTATTAATAACTTAAAAAAGAAAAGGTTACTGGTAAAATGTCCCGGGGAGCGTTTCATACTTAACCCACACTTTATACATTACTCTAATGTTACAATTCCTTCAGTGTTATGTAACAACAAAAGCACCCGGTACATACAATTAGAAGATCAGATTAGAACATTTATGTGCTCCCAACCAGTGGCAGTTTCAGTGCAGAACTCATTTGTGTCAAATTGTAAACTCTAAAAATATTTATATACATTTATAATGGAAACTAACAAAACTGAAATGAGACCTCAGAATATGTAAATAGATGCATGTTATAAATTAATATGGAAAATAACACTGTAATGGTATAAGTACTAGCCACTATTATACATTTTCTTCACTAGTGTACCCCTCCATTGCGGTGGCTGGCATTGGCTCTTCACCCAATCAGATCAATACGGTAATGTACATGCATCTCCCGTAATTCAACTATTTCATCCAAACATCTGTTGGAGAGCTATCTTAAGACATACTCCAAAGTTTTTTGCCCTCTTCTTCCTCCCTTCAACCTCGTTCAATCAGCCCCTCAAATCTACTGTTGTCACCCAAGAATATACTTCCCCTCTTTCCATGGAGCTGATGTCAGGTCTTTGGTACCTCCTAGACCCATTCCCTACACACAAGCTGCTGCTGACTGATCCATCTAAAGGCATCAATTTCTCTGTCCCTGATTGATTGCATGTGGACTTCTGTGAGATTTAAAATATTTTATAGTATTTTAAGAAGCATATAAAATCCCTACCATTTACTATTTTAGGTTGATCTTTATTAACTGATCTCCTGTTTAATAATGTTATCTGTTTAGAAGGTATATCCATAAAACTAGTTTTACATGAGGGATTAAAACTGAGTCAGATCTTTATTGTTACTTTGCAGATTATTTGTATTTTGAAGATTGTCCATATTTTTCTAACTCATACACTATTTAGATTTATAGACTTAGCTCCCTAGATGAGGTTTCTTTTGGGATAGTTTTCCCTTGACATTTGATTATAGCTAATTTTTTTCTTGGAGTATAATCTATAACTGATAGTGGCTCAGAGGACATAGTAATCAATATGGATGCAAAAACACAGTGATTTCCCCAGAGCTGTTAAACTCATATTGTTATCCATGAACAGCTCCAGTAGAATTATCTGACTGCAGTGCAGTGCTGACTCTAATCCTTACAGATGCTAGTTATCTCATTGTAGTAACGAGGACTGGACCCTATGTCAAGTGACCAGAAAAGAAAGACAGAGGCCAATACCTCTAAAGCATTTTATAGTAGATTAAAGGAAGAATATACTTTGTTTCAGAGAAAGTTTCAATTCTGAATAATTTTTATCTTTATTCAGAAAGATGTATTATGTCTTAAAGTCTCTGAAGGATCCAGTATCCAAATTGTTCTTCTTGACTGACTTGAGTAAATTTTAGATTTTACATTTGAGTCCCCTATAAATGCTGCATGTGGTTTTTATTTATGTGGTAGTTAGATTGCAGCCATTTGCACTGAGAACATGAAATAAGGCCTTCCAAACACTGAATTCTTATGTCACTTTTGATCCCCGGATGACAGAGAGAAATGTATTTCAGATTAAAAGGAAGAACACACTTACCAGGAGTTCCTGAAATAGTAAAATTTATGTTTCTGGATGACTCTAATTCTACTCAAAGACAGATGAGAGTTACTGAATCTAGGTTTTCAGTAACCTTGATGCCAAAAAGTTATATATTATCCATTAAGCTTAGAAGCAATGTCTACATATATGCATGGACTGCGCTAATGAAAACATATTTTAAATTATTTAAATATTTTCTTATAATTATAAATCATTATCCCCAATTCTTCCCAATGTCTAGAACAGAAGCCAATCAACATATGTGATAATAATTTAACTACAAATATTTATTTACTGGAGTTTTAATTACATGTAAAATATTCTCACTTTTGAACCATCATAATGCCATGCAGCTGTTTATTCCAACTAAAGACTGTAGTATTTAAAAGAGGTATTATACATTTTATTTCACTAGCCATTCAACAGTGGATGCTGGTTTTCAGGTAGGGGAGAAAGTTCTCCCAATGATATAGGAAACCCCACCCCCACGAGGGGAGTTAGCTACGAGCACTGGGAGCTGGTGCACTGTCTACACCAGTGGTCCCCAACCTTTCTGAGGCCAAGAGCACATTCATCCCTTCATCAGAGTGTGGCGGGCAGCGACACTTCTCGGTGGCATTTCGGTGGTGATGGTTCTTCACCAGAAGCGCACCTCGGCAGCATTTCGGCGAAAGCTTCTCCGCCGGAAGCGCTCCTCAGCGGCACTTTGGCAAAAGCTTCTCCACTGGAAGTGCTCCTCGGCGGCATTTCGGCAAAAGCTTCTCCGCCGGAAGCGCTGCAAGGGGGCATTTCAGTGGTGACACTTCTCCAGCGGATGCTCCTCTCCTCTTCCTTCCTTGGCGCCAGCCCTGACGGCGGGCACACATAAATGCCCCGGCGGGCGCCATGGCGCCCACAGGCACCACATTGGGGACCACTGGTCTACACTGCCACGTTACAGCACTGAAACTTGCATTGCTCAGGGGTGTGTTTTTCACATCCCTGAGCAAGAAAGCTTCAGCCCTGTAAAGTGGCAGCGTAGACAAGGCCTTAATTAATTGCACTTCAACCATCTTTCCTGAAATAGTTCAGTTAATTTAATACATGCAGTGAATCATTCTATTTTTCTTAATTCTTTTATTCTTGTCTGCCAGATTTCTATAGCTGACATTTGTTTTTCCACCCACAAAGGCAAATATTTACTGGTTGAAACCACAAAAAAGTCCAGACACCCCAGAAGGAGAACAGAAGGCTTGAACCCCCAAAATACACAGTTAAATCACCTGATTGTATACTCAGCAAAGAGTCCTGTGGCACCTTATAGACTAACAGACATATTGGAGCACAAGCTTTCGTTGGTGAAGAAGTGGGTATTCACCCATGAAAGCTTATGCTCCGATATGTCTGTTAGTCTATAAGGTGCCAAAGGACTCTTTGCCGCTTTTATAGATCCAGACTAAAATGGATACCCCTCTGATACTTGATTGTATACTATGTCATTGTACTACACAAATATATTTAGTAAAATCTTTTATGAAAGCTTGTAATGTTCTGAACTTGATAGTCATTATGTATACAGACCATGGTTATGAATTTATGCATTTGTGTATACAGAAAACTGTGCTCAAAGTTCATAGTAACTGAAGGTGGGGAGCAGTCAGTCAGGGAGGAACACCTTCCAAGCCAATTGTTTACATGAAACCAACTTCAAGCACCCATCCATTGTCCAGCCCAGGAAAAGACAATGATGGAGTATTAGAGTTAATGGGAAGACATTGAGACATCCCTAGAATTTCCCCACTTTGAATTACCATGACTCACCGTGCCATAGAAAACATGACCCCTTCAAAAAAACAAAAACAAACAAAAAAACAAAGGAAAGAGCCTTTTAAAAATAGGCTTGGGACAGACTCTAGGTGGGAAGCTGTCCAAGAATGCTCGACATTGGTATTTTAGGAAAAACTAATTATGAGTACTATTAAGTAATGTTAAAGATACAGTCTTGATTGACCATTGCAAGTCTCTCCATTTTACCATTCTTCAACATAAAGCAAAGGTAATTATGGTTAGACGAAGAAGGTGCATGTCTTTATTCTCATAATTTTGATGCAAAGCTGTGTTAAAAATTTACTACACAATAAATTTATGTGATAGTGTATTAATCTCCCCTCCCACACTAATGCACATGTTAAGCAGGGCATCCATAAAAAAGGCCTTGTAAGAAAGTTCAATGAAATATATATTGTACTTAAGATTTTATAGATTTCTTACTCAGCTTCTATTACAGCCTTAATTTACAATATAAACCATAAAAGGTGACCTCTGCTTGATTTGGTAGCATGGCTGCAGCACATGTTGCTGTATGGGAAGATAAAATTTTAGTCTTAACTCAATAATAATCCTGAATCTAGAGTCTTATTTATACGAATACCCCTTAATGATGTTCTGGCAGAGTAAAGGAGCTAGAAACAGCTCCCCGAGAGTACTCTGTACAAGGGGCTTTCCTGGCATAAGGGGTCTATGGTGGCACTATTCCAAGTCTTGGTTGTAGGGTCAGGGCTTGAGTCATGGTGGAGGGCACTGTGTATTGCAGCTATTTTAATATTTAAACATGAATGAAAGGCATAAAATGTAAAGCTACCAAAACAATTTAAGACACCTCCATGGCTCAAAGCTGTACTACAGCATCATTATCTCCTCAACCCCCCTGTACCCACCCAAAAATCCCACACCTCGTTATTTCTATGTTTAGATGTTTTCACATCATTCTAGAAACGTCTGTCTTTACCAACTGAATTTTTCTCCATGTTCCACTCCCTCCAGGCCCAACAAAATGCCTGAATTGCACACTACTTCCACAAGATCTCTATGCAATTATATTTTACTTAAAGACTGCCTATTCAAACCTTTTATTTTTATCTTATATTACCTAATGGATTTGTATTAATTGTTACAAGCCAGTTTGGATTGAATCATGGCTTTTAATATAGAGACATCTTGAAAGCAGATAGTCAAGAAACGGACTTCCTGCCAAAACAGATTAATGCCTTTTGTTTGTTTTTCCTTTTTACTCTGAGTTGTGCTGTGATATCTACTTGGGAGTTTCTTATCTATAATTAGAGACACGTTCTATAAGGAGAAGTGTGTCATCTAAATATCTGACTCACAAAAGTCTTTTACTCGTGCCCTGAAATCTTTTTAGCCACATTTAAATCAAACTAAAAATATCCAAGCCTGGAGGCAACAAGGAAAAATTACTCCTTTGAAAAGCTTTTTCTTCATAAACCATCATGCTGACAAATTAAATGACAGTAACCTGTTACAACAGCTGACACCACCACAGGAGCCCTGTTAACATGTGCATTAGGGTAGACTGATTGGTTTAATTGGCAGTCATGCTAAAATCCTGCAGAGGAACTGATGCTGAGTGAATCATCTCCTCCAGCAATATTCAGCAGTTTGAATGCAACAGTGCAGCTACAATCTCTTAATGTCAGCTCTGTTTATTCTTGAAATCAGTATCAGGTGACCTCTTCGTTTTATATTTCTTAAAGCTATATGTTTTAGCATAAGATGTTTGCTGTATTTTATTCCTTACCTTATTTACCCATGTTTCAAACTGAATTTGTTGGGAACTTGATAATGTAGTAAGGAACAAATCTGAAGAAAAAAAAAAAGTAATAGAATTACAAGATTTAATATTTGATTATACACGTACGTTTAATCCTACATATAATATATGTAAATTAGTTTACTTAGTAATCCAGTGGTTTTCGAATGCATAAATAAATGGATCAAAACAATGTAAAAAAAGAGCTTGTTTTCAGCCCTGGGCCTCTACTTGTACAAGTACAACTGTGTGAAAATACATACTTTACGTGCACAGGTATTAGTGTACCAATACACATACCTAAACAAAAGCATAACAATAAAAAAGATGTACACGTAGAAAAGTAAGTGCTAGAAAACCGCATGTGTACAAGTGAAGAGTTATGAAATTCCTAGTTAGGGAAGAGAGTTAACAACTCTCAAAACTGAAGAAAACATCACAAGGCATCTTTATCATTTGCTAAACATTACAATGTTTTTCTAGCTTCTCTGGCACCAAAATTAGCTCTCCAGTGATAAGTCAAAAAAAAAAAAAAAGACACATTTTTTTCATCAGAACATTACTGCTTACAGAAGAAGCTATACTTTTGATTAGAGGTATTTTGGGAAGATTTCCAGAGAAAGAAAACGGGAGGAGGGAAGGGAAGTGGAAAAAGGATTTTGGAAAGAATGACGACGACCAAGTACTATACGTATTAAATTTTTTTAAACACAATCACCTTTCAGCAATCTGATGGCCCATTTTGTTATTTTTTGCTTCTTCCATTTATTATTTTAAATTTAAAATGGCAAAACTATTTCACTACTTATGTAAAGGAGCTCCATGACCGTGCTCAAGTGTTGTCACTATTCAGGCTAGGATACAGTTGTTCCTTTGTAAACAGTAAGAACCCTCAAAGTGTTACTGTTACATTAATGCTTTTCCCTGATATTATCCTGAAGAAGCAGATGGAACATGTTATATGAAAATGTAAAAGCCACATTAAGGTTAAGTGTCCTGTTCTATTTGTGGCGAATTGCTGGCACTACTATGAGGGTCCCGCACTTTCTCTTCTTGTGGGGGGTTTTCAGGGTGCCATTTCTTGCCCCTGAACTGGGGTATCAGCTGTCCCACTAGTATCCAAGAGAAGGGGAATGGAGAGGGAGGGACCCAGGCCCGCCCTCTACTCCGGGTCCCAGCCCAGGGGCCCTCGGTTAGTGGGTAAACCACTTGTACTAGTGATACTTTCCCCTGGGCTCCTTCCCTCTCCTGCTTGTGGGGCTTCCTGCCTTCCCTCTGCACAAGCCAGGTGTCCCTTTACCTAGGGTCTTGGTCTTTTAAGCCCGCCACAGCACTTCTCCAAACTCTCCTCTGCTCCACCACCAAACCACTCTGCTCCAACTCCTTCCTCCTCCCCTGTCTGCCTGAAGCAGGGGGTTTTATTAGGTTCCTGAGAGGGCCTTAATTGACTGCAGGTGCGCCAATTAACCTGTAGCCACCCTCCCTAGTCTCCAGGGAACCACGCCTTAATTAGCCTAGGGCTTATATATTTCCCCTCTCACACTCTACTACTGCTGCTCCCTGGCCCTCCTGTATCACATATTGAAATTCATCGTCCCCTGTGTGCTCCTGGCCGGCCTATGATGTGGCTGGCCGGGGGCGCTTGGACATAAATGGGAGTGACCAGAGTCACTCTGGTCATTCTCTTTTTTACGTTTTGTTTAAGGGAGATTCAGTACTGACTGGAACACGGGCAGAGGGATAGCTCAGCGGTCTCGGGTTTCCGGGTTTGCTACGGCAAGCAATTACCGTACATCTCCAGCGTACGCCTGGACATTAGGTCTAGTGGGGATTCAGTGATGCTGTAATACGGGCAGAGTGATAGCTCAGCGGTCTGAGCGTTGGCCCGCTAAACCCGGGGTTGCGAGTTCAATCCTTGAGGGGTTGAATTAGGTCATAGAGATGATGATGGATATCAAGCCTACTGAACCATCTGAAGCTAGAAGGGAAGGTGCCTAACCCTTGCTCCCCGCATATTGTACTATCTGCAGCTAGAAGAAAAGGAGCCTAACCCTTGCTCCCCCCTCCCTCCGTGAAAGCAGCGGAGGGGGGAGCCCCAAATCCTTTCGCGCCTTTTTTCATGCGGGCGCCATATTACTGACACCATTGTTATCCACCCACCGCTTCTGCTCCCACTCTGCTGTCCTGCAGACACCATACCAGGGAAAGCGTCGAGCCCGATCAGATCGTCGTGGCTGTTATCGCCGTCATGAACACCACGCGCATTGTCCAGGAGTATATGGAGAACGAGAACCAGGAGCTGCTACAGCTACAGCAGGCGAGGAGGCGATGGCAGCGCCCTGAGGACACAGACCTCTCTCAAAAAAGGCCCCCCCGCAAGGTGGACATCACGGTGGTAATGAGACATGTTGATACACTGGTACGCCGATTCTGGGCCCGGGAAACAAGCACAGACTGGTGGGACCGCATAGCGCTGCAGTTGTGGGACGATCAGCAATGGCTGCGAAACTTTCACATGCGTAAGGACACTTTCATGGAACTTTGTGAGTTGCTTTCCCCTGCCCTGAAGCGCCAGAACACCAAGATGAGAGCAGCCCTCACAGCAGAGAAGCGAATGGCGATAGCCCTGTGGAAGCTTGCAACGCCAGACAGCTACCGGTCAGTCGTGAATCAATTCGAGTGGGAAAATCTACAGTGGGGGCTGTTGTCATGCAATTAGCCAAGGCGATCACAGAGCTGCTGGTACCAAGGGTTGTGACTCTGGGAAATGTGCAGGTCATAGTGGATGGCTTTGCAGCAATGGGGTTCCCGAACTGTGGTGGGGCGATAGATGGAACCCATATCCCTATCTTGGCACCGGACCACCAAGCCAGGGAGTACATAAACCGAAAGGGTTACTTTTCAATAGTGCTGCAAGCACTGGTGGATCACAAGGGACGTTTCACCAACATCAACGTGGGATGGCCGGGAAAGGTACATGACGCTCGCATCTTCAGGAATTCTGGTCTGTTTCAGCTGCTGCAGCAAGGGACTTTCTTCCCAGACCAGAAAATAACCGTTGGGGATCTTGAGATGCCTATAGTTATCCTTGGGGACCCAGCCTATCCCTTAATGCCATGGCTCATGAAGCCATACACAGGTAGCCTGGACAGTAGTCAGGACCTTTTCAACTATAGGCTGAGCAAGTGCAGAATGGTGGTGGAATGTGCATTTGGGTGTTTAAAAGCTCGCTGGCGCAGTTTATTGACTAGGTTAGATCTCAGTGAAACCAATATTCCCATTATTATTACTGCTTGCTGTGCGCTCCACAATATCTGTGAGAGTAAGGGAGAGACGTTTATGGCGGGGTGGGAGGTTGAGGCAAATCACCTGGCCGCTGGTTATGCGCAGCCAGACACCAGGGCTATTACAAAAGTACAGCAGGGTGTGTTGCGCATCAGGTAAGCTTTGAAAACCAGTTTCATGAATGGCCAGGATGCTATGTGAAAGTTCTGTTTTTTCCCGTTAATGAAAAGCCCCGCCCCTTGATTCACTCTACTTCCCTGTAACCGAACTACCCTCTCCTCCCCCCCTCGGTCACCGCTTGCAGAGGCAATAAAGTCATTGTTGCTTAAAATTCATGCATTCTTTATTAATTCATCAAACAAATAGGGGGAAATATGGGGGTAACTGCCACGGTCGCCCGGGATGGGTGGTGGAGGAGGGGATGGGGGAAGGACAAGGACACACATGACTTTAAAACTTATTGAACGCCAGCCTTTTGTTGCTTGGACAGTTCTCGTGGCTTGACTGGTTGGGTGCATGGAGGCCGCTCAAACGCGTTCTTGGGCGTCTCGGTGAGGAGGTTATGGGACTCGGGGAGGAGAGCTGTTGGTTACACAGGGGCTGTAGCAGCGGTCTGGGCTCAGGCGGCCTTTCCTGAACCATACGCCTTTCCTCAGCCATAAGCCGGAGGATTTCCGTTTGATCCTCCAGTAGCCTCAGAATTGCATCCTGCCTTCTCTCAGCATGCTGACGCCACCTACTCTCTTCAGCACGCCACCTGTCCTCGCGATCAAATTGTGCCTTTCTGGACTCCGACAGTGTCTGCCTCCACGCATTCTGCTGTGCCGTTTCAGTGTGGGAGGAATGCATGAGCTCTGAGAACATATCGTCTCGATTCCCTTTTTTTTTTTACTTCTAATCTTCGCTAGCCTCTGGGACGGTGATGAAAGGGGTGGCGTTGAAACATTTGCAGCTGCGGGAGGAAACAAATGGGAGAGGAGTAGTTTAAAAAACACATAGAGAACAATGGTCCAAACATTACATAGCACATGTGCATTTGGTCCAAGGTTGCACTTTGCCTGTTACATTGAGGGTCTGCCGGTTTGCTGTGAGAGATCACACAAGCAGGTCTGGCGGGCAACAGAATTCGGCTTGGAGGCAGCCATGGTAAGCCACAGTCTATAGGCTTCTTTAACCTTCATAACATGTGGGAATGGTTTCAAACAGCAACCCCCTCATTTCCCATAACAAACAGCCTTTGGGCTGGCAATTTAAAAAGGGTTGGCAATTGAAAAGGGAGGGGTGGCAGTTTTCGGGTTAACGTGCAGCGCGAACCTAATGGACACCCCCCCCACACACAGACACACATCCAAGATGTTCGCTGTTCCCCCTCTCCCCACCGCGTGGGTCACAGCGGGGAAGATTTCCATTCAGCCACAGGTAAACAGCCCAGCAGGGACGGACCCCTCTGAAAGCTCCCTTAATAAAATTCCCCTATTTCAACCAGGTGACCATGAATGATATCACTCTTCTGAGGATAACACAGACAGATAAAGAACGGATGTTGCTTGAATGCCAGCAAACACTGGGACCATACGCCACCATGCTTTGCAATGCAATGATTCCAGATTACGTGCTACTGGCCTGGCATGGCCATGCTTTGCAATGCAATGATTCCAGACTACGTGCTACTGGCCTGGCGTGGTAGAGTGTGTTACCATGGAGCACAGGATAAGGCTGTCCTCCCAAGAAACCTTTTGCACAGGCTTTGGGAGTACATCCAGGAGAACTTTCTGGAGATGTCCCCGGAGGATTTCTGCTCCATCCCCGAACATGTTAACAGAGTTTTCCAGTAGCAGTAGCTGTACTGGCTGCGAATTAATCATTAAACACGCTTGCTTATAAAACATGTATTAATTTAACAGAGGTACACTCACCAGAGGTCCCTTCTCCGGCATCAAGCATGCCTAGGGTGGGTTCGTAGAGTACTGGCTCCAGAGTGACAAAGAGTTCCTGGCTGTCGGGAAAAAGGGCTTCTCCGCTTTCTTGCTGTGTCTGTGCGGTATTTTCAGCATCATTATCATCATCTTCCTCTTCCCAAAAATGCTCCTCGGTGGTTTATGATGATCCACAGACGGAGTCATACCACACGGGTGGGTCAGTGCTGGCTGCACCCCTATGATGAGCTGCATGCCATTCTAGGAAGCGGCATGTCTGGGGCTCTGACCCAGAGCGGCTGTTTGCATCTCTGGTTCTTTGGCAGGCTTGCCTGAGCTCGTTAATTTTAACGTGGCACTGTTGCGCGTCCCTGTTGTAGCCTCTGTCCTGCATGCCCTTGGAGACTTTGGCATATGCATTGGCGTTTCTTCCTTTGGACCGTAGCTCTGCTAGCACAGTTTCGTCTCCCCATACAGCGATCAGATCGCGTACCTCACGCTCGGTCCACGCTGGAGCTCGTCTTCGGTTCTGGGACTCCATCATGGTCTGCTGATGAGATCTGCACTCACCTGCAGCTCACCACGCTGGCCAAACAGGAAATGAAATTCAAAAGTTCGCGGGGCTTTTCCTGGCTACCTGGGCAGAGCAGTCGAGATCAGACTGCTGTCCAGAGCGGTCAAATGTTGCACTGTGGGATAGATCCAGGAGGCCAATACCGTCGAATTGCGTCCACACTAAGCCTAGTTCGATTCGGCAATATCGCTTTAAGCGCTAATCCCCTCATTGGGGGTGGAGTGGCGAGATCGATTTTAAGAGCCCTAGAAGTCGATGTTAATGGCTTCGTCGTGTGGACGGGTGCATGGATCAATCGATATAATGCTAATTAATTCAACCTAAACTTGTAGTGTAGACCAGGGCTTAGATGCTACCCGTGAATAGACAGTTCCTTTCTGTCACTATAACTATTGATTCAGAGATCAAAAGGGAATATTAACATTTGGATGAATCTTGGGTAAAATAATGTCATTGTCTATATGTCTCTTTGAAGTTTGTAAAAGATTGCCTAATGGATAAATTGCCCTATATTAATTGGTGTAACTAATTACTGGTGGTGTTTAGAAAGCAAAAGGTTACATCAAAAGCCTATTGTTTAACCAGGACTGTGTGATCAAGTCGTGCTAGCACACTGTATAAAAAGACACTTGGGTCCTGATTCTGTCATCTCCGACCTGCTTAGGCTTCATCAGGGGAAGTCTGAGTTGCAAGACTGAGCTCCCAGTTATGCTGGAAAACCCTGAATATGATATTTGGACCTATGAACTGAATTCTAAAGGAACTCTTTGCAACTACAAAACTCACAATCTCTGCTATGAATCTGAACCTCAATCGACTGAACTCATGTCTATATGTATATTGATCTTTTAACCATACTCTCTTGTAATACATTTTAGTTTATTTAATAAGAATTGGCTGTAGTGTGTATTTGGGTAAGATCTGAAATATTCAGATGGGAGGTAATGTGTCTGATCTTTTGGGATTGGTAGAAACTTTTCTTTTATATGATGAAACAAGATTTGCAGAAATTTTCATCATATTTGACGTGGGTACCTGGATGGAGGCCTGAGGCTGGATCACTTTAAGGGAACTGTGTTGTTTGGACTTCTGAGTAACAAGTAAAGTAATAAAGAAGCTGTTTTATGCTGGCTTGGTAAATCTAAGTCTTGGAATATCTGTCAGCTTTTTGGGGTTTGGCTGCCCCATTCTTTGCACTGCACTCTAATTGAGTGACCATAGCTGGCACTATATCAGCCTTCACATAACCTGTTTGGTACACGTTTGCATAGTGCTAAGTGTAACTGATTAACCAGTCCTCCTTCCCACCAGATCTCAGTGCAAAAGGGCATCTTTGACAACATTATCCCATTACTCCTGGTGATGCATTGTATGTGCCTGTTTTCCATGAACTATTCCTTACTTAGCCAAAATGGGATGACTGCCAACGCACACACATTGTTCACGGTCTGTTGTGAGGCTGAACTTCCATTTTGTTGTAAATGGGTTAGGTGATTGTGTCAATCTATTTACAAAACACTGTTGTGTTTTTAGTGTAGAAAAGCCAGATTCAAAGGCTATGCATAGTGAATTATTCTGAATCTGCTACAAAGTTCTTAGTTCTGGAAGTTCTTGGTTTAAGGTTTGTTTTTATAGTAATTTTTTTATTTGTAAAAATTAGCATAGACTCACAAAATTTTAACATAGTTATAGAGCTCTTTTACATAGGTAATGAAATAGTTTTGCCATTTGTAAGCAGAAATCATAATTAGGTGCCTTTGGTAATCTCATGATTTAACATTTTGGGATTCCCCCCTCACCCCCATATGAGAATATGCTACTGTACAGAGGCATAAGCCAAATAGTCTACTTTAGGGAGAAAGAGAGAAACTAAGTTAATATGGATGGAGTGTGTTTACAAAAATTCCAAGAAATTAAATTAATGCTACTGAGAATTAATGTATACTGTAAAAAGTTAATTTAATCTCCTCTCTTTGAAGCTTTTTGAATAAGTATCTGTGTATGCCATTTTTTAATAACAGTCCTTTTTTCAAGCAAACCATTCCACTATATGCAGTTATGAGTTCACAAATAGGACATATTTGCAAGTTAATTAATAACAGTTGCAATCCTGACAGTTATTTTAAAAGACAGTCTATAATATAGTCTATTCTTCATTAACTCCCACAAATGGGGGCTAGACATTGGACTACCCTCCACACAAGTCAAAACATCCCATTTGGAAATATTTTTTTGAACAAACTCAACAAAAACTCTTCCCCTGCCCCCCATTTCTATATTTTCATGCAGTTAACCCAAGAGAAACCAAACAAAGATGGGTGACAGGCAGAGGTGCTGGAACAATTTGTATAGTGGGGGTGCTGAGAGCCTTTGAACCAACTGCAACCCTATAAATGACGGAAATCACTTCAAAGCAGGGGGTGCTGCTGTACACCTAGTTCCAGCACCTATAGTGGCAGGGTGCATCAATACATTAGATTTTACTTCTGGAAATTTGGATTCAACTCTAGTTAAGGTCATAAGCAAAAAATGATTTTGGAAGCCTCATCCTAATCTTATTACAAGCGCAACACGCAATTTGGAATGACTAATGGACTTTGATCAGGTGAGGATAAAGTCTGGAAAAGCAAAATTCCAGTAATGAGATATATGGACAAAATGGTGAAGCAAGTTTCCCCATACATCTGCTTGTTATTAATTTTGGTCCCTGTCAATACCTGTAAGCCCTCCTTTCCACACAAATACCATTATTTAAAATTTAATGAATCTTCCTGCCTAAAGCTTTGCCTTCAGATTGCTAGAATAAGTAAAATGTTTTATAATGTAGTCCATCAAAAAAGGGATGACTCTTGCCTATAGTAGTCCTGGTGAAGTGAGATTTACAGGATTGAAGCTTTATGTTAATATGTATGATGCAAATCTGCCAGTAAAACCTGCAAAGGACGTGTAGGCATATTATCTACTGTTAGAAAGTTGAAAGCCCTAGCCATTAAATAATACTTAAAAGGACTAACTGATTGTAATTCTCTTTTGTTAAAAATAATATTTTGTTTTGGAATTGCACCAAATACCAAGTTATTTTTTTCTCTAAATTAGAAAACACATTAAATCAATTAAATCAATACTTTAGGCATGATTCCTTTCATCCTGCAGAGCCTCTCATCCAATGAAGTTAATGGCAGGCCTGCCTTTTTTAGTATGGGATCAATCCTTTCTGTCTTCCTTGACATAATATAGCTTGACAATATAGCTTGTCTCACTACTGGTATGAGTTTCACAATACATGCACCAACTAATGTCACACATGGCTCATCCTCGTTTTATAAGATGATTTTGCATTAGATTAGGTTTGAACATCAGTTTATTCCCATGTTAGTTTGTATTATTTTCCTCTAATATTTGTAATTTATAGTGCATGTCTTCTACCTTAATATTTTCTAAATGCTTGTAGTGAGTAGAAATATGTGGGGAATTAGTTTTTTCTAACATAAAATCAATACAGATTTTTAAAAAAAAGTTTCATCTTGATGCAAATTAAATTAGTCACGTTATACACTACTCAAAATATAATGTCATAATGGGAACAGAGATGTATATTACTGCTACTGGGAACTACTGTAACACTAGGTAGCAAATTAAAAATAAAAAAGAATCTCATATAAAATTCATGATGATAGGACCAGAAAAAAAATAACACTAAAATGAATTAACTACTGAAAAAACTAGAAAGAAAATACAATGGCTTGGATGCCACTTAGCTTAATAATAAAAACAAAACACACATTTCATCTATCTGGTGTGTGGGAGGAATAAATCTATATATTAAATCTGAGACAAATTACAAAAAGCTAATGAAAAGATACTAATTTAAAATGTCTGAATTGTTTACTATGTTAAATGAAAGTGTGGACGTGTGGAGGTTATAAAGTCTTTTTTCAGCTACTGAAGTATACTGGGAAGGCTGGTCTTCCATTTTGGAAGTTTCAAGAAACGTTGGGCAAAATTTTCATAGGTGACAGCCTAAATTACAAACCCAAGTCATGCATGCCTGTATGCTTTGCACAGAGATCATGAGTAGCATATGGCCTTGTGTAGTAACTAAGTAACTTTGATTTATTCAGCACCTTACCAATCAATTCACTATCATTCAGCAAAATAAAATATCCTTGCTCCTAGGGCCAACATTACTTCTGCCTTTTGTTCCCCTTTCTTCCACATCCTCCTTTCTCTATTTTCTCCTTCTTCCTGGTCTTTGAGACTTCATTATCTCTGCATTTCCCTGCATATAGTAATTTTCAGTTTCACACTCAAGCCCTTTTACTGATAAAATGAGCAATGAAATAATTTGACATACCAGGGTACAATCCAGACTAATGGGTAGCTCTGTCACCCCGCCCTCTAATCTAGGGGGCCCTTTAAAATGATTTGCTGCTGTAGCCTCCAGTCTGGACTGCTCAAAAACAGGGTACAGCATGCAAGTCACTCCCAGCTATGTCTCTGTCTGTGCTGCTACCAGTCACACCTTGGCTCTTACCATCCTTCATTATACTGCAGGGTGAGCCCAACTCACTCGCAGTTTTCGGTTTCCCCCCAGAAACGTATGTCCTGTACTGCCCAGCCCTCTCCTGGACAGTACGAGTTTAAATAAAGCACACCATTTCATCAATAGAAATAATATGAGTACATCTTGTTGCCCCAAATGGAGTTTCCCCGACACTTCAATTTAAACACACTGGATTAAATAAAATAATACAACAAATGTATTAACTACAAAGAGAGAGATTTTTTAGTGAGTACAAGAAATGACACATAAAAGTCAGAAATGGCTACAAGAAAAATAAAGATAAAACGCAACTGGTTCCTATCTTAAACTATGTGAAATTCAAAGCAAAGTTTTCTCACCACATCCAAAACCAAGAATTTCACTATTTTACGCTGTATACAAACATGGCATTGGGTTTATACACCATTTACTTATCAAAGGTCCTCTCTGCAAACACAAAGGGTATAATTTTTCTTAAGATCCCGAATTTACCACATGGGCCCCACACAAATGCATCAAGTGAGCTGGATTCAGATCACAGACTAGCGTTTCACAACTCTGGGGTATGCAATTCTGCGGATCATTTTTTGTGCACTCTCAAAGAACTAAAACACAACAAAGGTACAAAGCAAGTGAAAAGGAACTATAGCAGTGAAAAGGAATTAATCTCTCTTACACAGTCTGTGCCAATCCCATAATGAAATTTCATGGTCTGAAACATGAGAATTCAACAAAAGATGATCACTTAGAATGATAATTTAGATAAAGCAATTTTTATGTGCTCAGAGTTACAGCTGTTTCTCTGTTTTTAGATGAAACAAAAAGAGACTGCTAAGCAAAACTATGCCATCAGTTCAAATAGTCGTCTTTAGACCACCTCTAGTGAGGATGCTCCAAATGTGACATGAACAGGGAGATGGTGACAAAGGCTTTGCATTCAGTACAGCATCAACAATCTCAACTGGATGCACAACCTTCATCCATTTCCTCTCTCTCTGACCCCTCTATTTTAAGGCTATGGCTACACTACAGTTTAGGTCAGCAGAATTTGTGTTGCTCAGGCGTTTGAATAAACCACACCACTGAGCAACATAAGTTACACGTATATAAGTGCTGGTGTGATCAGCACTATGTTTGTGGGAGAGCTCCTGCCGCTTGTGGAGGTAGTTTTATTATGCCGGTAGGAGAGCTCTTTCTGTAGGCACAGAGTGTCTTCACCAAATGCGTACGTGTAGACATGCCCTTAAAGTAGTAGCAGGTTCTCTCCCTGCAGGGCCCTGATTATTGCACTGAAATCTTGCATGCTTCTGGTTCTTCTTTAGGTACAGAGACTTGACTAAAGAGGAAGCCTAAGACATATGATTTAATAAAAATTCCGGGCACCATTAAGTTCTCTAATATTGTTGATCAAGCCTGCTGGAGGGAAAGAGGAGTGGACAGACATATGTCAGAATGAACAGCTAACATTTGGGTTTCAGAATTTTGAAGTGCTACTAATATTAGTACACTGCACCCCCACTAGAACGCGGGGTTTGGGAGCCATGCGCAGTACCGCGTTAATGCGGGGGGGCGCGTTACCAGGGATCCCAATGTAAACAATTTATTTTAGGATCCATGCTTGCCCCTCCGCTAATACCGAATTCGCGCCATTGTGGCGCGCGGTATAGCGCAGGGGCATATAGTCTCCTGTTTATGTTATTCAGACGTGTACATGCATCCCTAGATTTAAACTGTAGAGGTCATGTTTAAAATTGACAATTTTGCCTCATTATTTGCAGTGTCAACTAAACTTCAAACTATTCTGAAATACCTAGCATACTACAAATCTAAAAAACTAATTCACTATCAACTGACATGTTTTAAAGGGTGCCCCACCGTATCTTATGTTGGCAGTTTTGCTAAAAATACTAGCATTTGAATATGCATCTTTTAGTCTGAAAAGCACAAGTATTTGGCTCTGGTTAAGATACTCTATTCAAATGCTGATGGGTTTGATGGCAGTAGACATAGTGGGGATATTTATAGTCTAAGACTGGATAATCAACAAATGAAAGCTCATGTATATTAACTATCTGAATTGTACAGAAATGACATTCAACTAGTACACTACATAGAAATGAAATCCCTGATACTCTGAAAAAATCTCAAGCGAGATGCAGGCAGATGTGCTGTAATATATGTTTTCCACATCCTAATCTAATGGCTGGAATTAAGGAAAGTATTACACTCTGAAAAGGATGCTTGCCACTCAAACACATGTAAAGGAGATGGTAAATGGTGAAGCCTATGTTTTACCTTTATATTAATTGTTTTAATAAGCAGCAATCAATATAAAGTCACAAAACTGATGGAAAAGTTTGAATTAAATTCAAAAGGTTTGGAATAAATCAGGTGAACAAAAAGTTAACAAGTACTGAAAGAAGTACAGGATTGAACGTTGGCATTTTAAACAAATCATTCAACACATTTTTACAGAATAAGGTTGTGGTAGTCTCTGCCAACAGAAAAATGTGGTCTTGAGTGTTTACACTCAGCATCCCCACTTTTACAAAAAAAAAAAAGGGTCAGGAGTAAGTGACCTGTCTTGCCAGTTTTTCAATTTAAGTAGGGTTAGATGGCACAGTGGTGAAAATACTGGCAGCCAGCCTATATTAGTTCTCTCTCACCACTGGTAACAATGGTGTGAGAATTTCCAAAAATATCCAGTCTAAATGCAGCCTTGGAGTTCTGCCAGAACACTGAAGTTAACATCCATAATCTTGTATGAAGCAGCATGGGAATTTTTATAAACTAGTCACTTAAATTTAATCTTAAAAATGGCTAAGCATTTTAATATTAGTTTCAAGTTAATAGATACAAGTTGTATAAAGATCACCACAATTTTCACTAATCTTCACAAGTCAATTACTTAAGTGAATTAAAACACCCGAGTACAGTAATTGCCTGGTTTACATTAATGTCGTATTAAAGCACAATGTTCACCTGAATAAAACTTTAATAAATAGCATTAAAAGATATTTGAATTTGTTGGCTTTCAAGATGTTAAAACAACTTTGCAAGTTACCACTTAAAACCTATAATATGATCAAGGCCACTAATACTCTGGCTAGGTCTACTCTGAGCTGCAGGGCAGACTATGTGGGTGTGAACTGCAGAGCACAGCAAAGTGTTGTGCTCTAACTGCCCTGTGTGGACACTGCTAGCACCAACTAAAAATTACCTAGTTCATGAGGACTAAGGGCTTGTCTACACTGGCAATTAGCGGCACTGCAACTTTCTCACTCAGGGGTGTGAAAAAATACCCCCTGAGAGCAGCAAGTTGCAGCGCTGTAAGAAGTGCCAGTGCAAACAGTGCCCCAGCACTGGGAGTTACGCTCCTCATTGAGGTGGGTTTTTTTAAGAGCGCTGGGAATGCCGCAACCACACAAGCCACGGTTTAGCACACTTTTTGCGCTTTTAATGGTAAGTGCAGACATAGCCTACGCTAACATGAACTTGGTATCTTTTAGTTGGTACCAGGAGCATCCACACAGGGCAGTTAAGAGAGCAACACTTTGAAGTACTCTAAAATTCACACCCCCATAGTCCACACTGTAGAGTAGTATAGACAAACCTTCTGTGTCAAGCTGGACCTAAATTGCCTGGCAAGATGTTTTGTTTCTGTTGTACTCTTGTAGCAGCTTCATTTAAAACCAACCATTCTTTAACAGCAACAGTCAATTCACAGATACGGCCAACTGCCCTCTTCCAAAATAGCTCCCACTCCCTCAAATAGTGACTAGGCATACTGTAGCTAGAAGTGTCTGCTAAAATGATCAGCCATGAAAGAGTTAAAGGTTGACATTTAAATATGACAATTAAGCTTCAGAGTTAACACCCTCAATGAGATAAAGGGAACAGTTCATACTTCTCTAAAATATAATTTCAAGCTGCCCAACTGAAGGTGGAGGAAGACAGTATTGCAATGATTTATATCCAGTGCATAGGCGCCGACTTTAGTTGGCGCTGGTGGGTGCTTGCGCCCCTGGCCCCGCCCCAACTCCACTCCCGCCCCCATTCCACCCCTTCCCCAAATCCCCTCCCCCGGGCACGCTGCATTCCCCCGCCCTCCCAGGCTTGCAAGCCTGGGAAGGAGGGGGGAGAAGCAGCTGAGCACCCACCGGCAGCTCCCCACCAGCCCCCCTGCGCCCAGCTAACCTCCGCATCCCGAGGTGCCGCAGCAGCCAAGCCACTTTTCCTGGACTCACAGGGTTGTGGCACTCCAGCTGATCGGCGGCAGCAAGCCTGGGAGGGAGGGGGGGAAAGCGCAGCGGCGGCACCTCGGGAGAGGGGTATGGGGAGGAGGCGGAGCTGGTGGTTTGAGAGCAAAAAAGAGAAGCGTCTCCCTGTTCTCAGTTCAGGAACCCAGAGCATGGCTCACGGCAGTACAGGGCTGTACTTGCAGAGAAATCCTGCTCTGTCCCAGGCTGGAGCATGCTCAATGTGGATGAAATTTTCTGGGAATTTAGCTGCAAAAAATCTATGAAGTCTCTTCTAAGCATGTGCAACCTGCAATGTTTCAAAGGTATATAATTTGGCCAGATGTTTACTTAGGCAGCATGGCACCTACCTCTCGCAAGCGCCCCTTCTGGAAACTGCAGCTGGTGCCACGGGCTCCTGCCCCTCCCCAGCAGCGATTCCTCCTCCCACCCCAGATTCAATCAGGGGTATTTATGGTAGAAGTCATAGACTGGTCACGGGCCGTGATTTTTTGTTTCTTGTTCATGACCTGTCCATGACTTTTACTAAAAATACCAGTGATTAAATCGTAGCCTTAGCTATATACAGCTGAAAACAGGACCTTATAATGGGAAATGTCAGGCAATCTCAATAATAGGCACTGTTACCAGTCTGAGCTACAATAATCTTTTCCAGTAGAAAAGAGAGGCAGGGAAAAACAAAGGATAAAATTTACTTGTTACTTTCAGTTAGCTTCTAATTATCCTTGTTATTTTTTCCAGTCTTTCTTCTTTGCATGATATAAAAGCAGAACGCTATTTATAGGTTAAGATGAGTGTTCATTTCACTAATGATTGACTCGACCTTTCTCTTTAATGTCAAAGGGCTTTATATGAGAACTGAAACCTTCAGCATTTCAGGACCTTTACTTTTTTTAAAAAAAACTGTGTCCAGGGTACCAAATGAGCAATAATTTGTTAAATGCTAGGTTTTTTACATTTAAATTGTCTCAGAGATCCTTAACAGATTTTGATGATTTAAAAGCTAGAAGGTTTAACTCCTCTAAGACTGTCCCAAAATACAGCAGAATTAAAATCTTGCTCAGTGTCCCTTTCAAGATTAAGCTCATGCCACTGAGTACAAACATTTGCACACAATACACACACAATTTCCTAATTTGTGTGTGCAAATATGGTACATCTGTGCAATCATATTTAATTATACATGGCATCTAGCTGGCTATGTGTTTATGTACTCCAAGTTTATGCATGCATATTAAGAACACACATACGCACATAATTTCATGCGCCCAACTAAAAATCCAGCCCTCAAGCTATAGTTTTGAAACTATTAAGTGCATTTGTATAGCCTCTCCCCAAACTGTAAAACTCATAACAAATGTTATAATGTATGAAAACTCGGTAGCAAAATTATTTCCTGATTAAAACTCCCACTAAAGTTTGCTATATTAGAGAAGCCAATAGAGCAGTCAGATTTAGGAACACACTTTCTGCTCTATGAAAACGTGACCTGTGGCACAAAAGTTGTTCTTTGCACAAGCCTTATTTTACATTAACAATTATTTAAATTAGTAAAATATTAAAATTGGCTATGTAACTCTTCTGTATCATAGGATAGTGACAACAGCAGCTTGGGTGAAAATTTTGGAACAAATAATTTGTCTGGACATTTTTGCCTTTCTGAACATATATTTTCCATAAGAAGATTGCAGCTTTCTTTTATTTGCTATTCAGATCTGTATTCTGCATGGTGGATTGATTTAAATCATCAAGTTAAATCAAGATTTAACACCAGCAAGCAGATAACCTTGATTTAAATCTTGTTTTCCATTTTTTACTTTTTAGTTATTTTTCTAAGGAAAGATTCATTCTCATTAATTGGCAACCATTAAAACATGTTGATTTACAGGTCAATATAAATGCAGGGGTGGATAAAAATCAATGATTTTAAAAAAAAATTAAAAAATCGGATTTTTGATTTAAATCGGATTTTTTGATAAAATGCTTTTCGAGGAAAAAACCTATCTAAAGAAAGATACATTATAGCTCAAAGGTATCTCATAATGGAATAGGGATTATACATTCTAATTCTATAGTATGAGACAATATATTCATGTAATGTTTAAGAAAAGTTTTGTAAATGAGTTCCAATAGTTCATGGATTAGGGACCCAATCTTATGGGGTTCCAAAGGCTTCTGTATAGAAAAATTAACTTAAATAATCTATCTACCCAATGGGACTCAGTGCTCAGTCTAGAAGATACCATCAGAGATGCTTAGTTTTGCAGTTCTCAAACTGTGGATTTGTGTCTCCAGAGGTAACATGCTTGTTAACAGCAAAAATGTTTTTAAGTAAACAATATATTGAGGTGAAAAACAACAGACCTCAACTCTACTGTCCCTCTGTAAATTTGTGTACAGAGTCAATCCCTTACCTCTCTCTAAAAGTGCAAAGTTTCATTCAAAAAGTTCAACGAATACAAGATTGTTGGGGGCGGAATAGATCCAGACAAGGAGAAGAAGTCTGGAGATAAATGTGAGAAGCGAGGGACATATGCTTTTTTATTAAAATATTATATGTTTGCTGTTGAAGAAAAAAAATCCAGAATACTTAATGTTGTTGTTTTAGTTAAATAAAACAATTTAAATGTCTGTCTGGTGATGTTCTCCTCCTAATATAGCATGGAAAGAAAATTCTCCAAATATTAATGATGAACCTGTTGAATTGGAGATAGTTCACCTCCCAATGACTTCATAAATATCTGCTTCAGTTACCTTTGGTAAATGAAATAACCAAACAATCATTCATTTTCTGATATTGCTGTAAAACTAATCTGAAAAGTTTTCAAAATAAATCACTTTAAAAATGTATAGTGTGTACACCTTCTAAAAATGAAATCTACATCTATCTCTGAGTTGTGAAGAATATTTATTAAGGTTATAACTACCAACAAGAATGCATTTATGTAGAAATCCGTGATTAAGTCAAGTCTTCTTGACTCAATCAAATCCAGCCTGGCATAACCTTTACATTAAATTTGGTATTTTGCTGTTACTCTATACCTATAAACATTTATTCAATCATATAGCTTAAAATACATTAATTCACCTTAATTTTTACAATTTTTTATTGTTTGGAAAATAGTGAAAGATTTTTTTAATCGTTATTTATGTCAAGCTACATTTGGATTGAAATTGGAATTCAATTAAAATGTACACAAGCAGCATTTTAAAATTAGTTTTGTTTAACTAACAAAAATATCTTAAAAAGTGGATACATATGAAAAAAAAAAAAGGATTCATTAAGCAAAGGAAGCATTTCTTATAATAAGTGAATTTAACTTATTGTTTCTCATCAACATTTCCTTCAAGACTTTAGAACAGGGGTGGGCAAAGTACGGCCCGCGGGCCCCCCTGCCTGGCCCCTGAGCTCCCGGCTGGGGAGGCTAGCCCCTCCCCTGCTGCCCCCGCTCCCCTGGAGCCATGCTATCGCACGGGCAGCACTCTCGGGAGGGGGGTGGGGCTGCGCACTCCAACCAGGTTGTGCAGCTGCTAGACATGCTGCTCTGAGCGGCGTGGTAAGGGGGCCGGAGGGTTGGATAAGGGGCAGAGGGTCCCGGGGGGCCTGTCAGGGGACCGGGACCAGAGGGGTTGGATAGGGGGTGGGGTCCTGGGGGGTGATTAGGGTCAGGAGGGTCTCGGGAGGGGGCAGTCAGGGGACAAGGAGCAGGGGGGTTGGATGGGTCGGGGGTTCTCAGGAAGGCAATCGGGGGCGGGAAGTGGGAGGGGGCCGATAGGCGGCGGGGGCCAGGCTGTTTGGGGAGGCACAGCCTTCCCTACCCAGCCCTCCATACATTTTTGCAACACCGATGTGACCCTCAGGCCAAAAAGTTTGCCCACCCCTGCTTTAGAACTATTAGATCTCATTCTCTCACACCTCCGTTTTTATTCACAGATTGGAAAACAAATGTTTCCACTTTCTCAACTCCCAATCATTTTCTCAACTTAATAAATTGAAATGAAGAAAATACCCTCTGCAGCTGCAGACGAAGTTATTGTTGTCAAAAAGCTGGTTTATCACTTCAACAAACTCTGGTTCCAGGTGCTTAGCCAGTGATTTCCATCAATACAAGGGTCTGACTTTCCTTAAAACTTCAGCAGCAAACATGTATTGCTTAAATATTAGTATTTTTATTTAATTTAAATGATAAATATATTAAAGAAATTTCAGGCCTTAGCATACCTTGTCAGAATTTCAAATTTAGTTTTAAATAGATTTTTAAAAATATATTTAATTTAAATTAAAAATCTAATTTTTTAAAATTAATTTTTAATCCACATTAATGTTCGGAGTAATTTTGGGCCCATAACTCCTTTGTGAGATGTTTGTTGCAAGTACATGATACTCAGATTGTAAAAGGTCACCTCACATGTTTTTATGGCCTAAGCAGATTAATACAACTTTTACAATTGAGACTCAATGGCTTATACACTTATAAATCTGCAATTCATTTTCCATGAATATTTTGCAATATTTACTTAAAATTAAATGTTTGATCAAGCAAAAAAAAGAATAAAGTAGCAAGCTATCAATGTTCTTAAAAGCATTGCTCTGTAAACATCCTGACTTAGGGTACGTTTAGACTGCATGGTCCTTACAGCAACATGTAGAGTATATATACTGCATGCTCCCCTAGCACCCATATAAACAGCAGTGTAGACTTGAGGCATTGTTTAGGAGAGTAGAATAAAGATGCACCAGAAGCCTTAGGGTATGTACCCTACCCAGCTCTCTACATGCCCAAGCAGTGCCTCATCCCATTTACCCTATTATTTGTAGTATCCTGGTGCTTTTCCCTGCCAGAGGGAAAGTCTCCAGCAGTGGAGAAAGGCTCCAGCAGCTCCCCACTGCTGGAGCCTTTCCCTGTGGCTTTCCCTTTGCCAGAGCCTTTCACTGACACCTGTAGCTACATGCTGCAGTGTGGACACAGCCTGCTTCTCACTACAACATATAGCTATACATACCCTATGCACGTCTGCCAGTGGTGTGCAATTTAGACGTAGCCTTAGAGTCATCATTTCATCACTATTTTAGTGATTGGCAATCTTTAGGTGCTTCCGGATCAACTACATTCTTCTTTCATATTATGTAAGATCCAACGAATTTCAGATTCAGGTTGAAAGAGAGACCAAGTGTGACTGTTTTTTCCTGAGTTTTGCTGTGTGTCCAAACTTAAAGAATCAGGGCAAATTTACATAATTAAAAAAAGATTTCATACCAAAACAGTAAGTCTTGTTTTCAACAGTTGTGCCTCCAGAAACCCACACTGCATGGCTACAGAGTTATAGTTGGTGTGCATATACACAGTCTTTGAGCCTCAAGTTTCACAGGCAACTGTATAAAGGGAAAGAAAGGATTTGGACTCCTCCATGAACAGAATTTGAAGATAATTATATGACAACACCTAACAGAGGCTCCAGAAATGTATATCCATCTTGCCAAGTTTTATGAATAACAATGCAATCATTATCTAGGGTCCACCTAACAGACTGTATTTTCATGCCTTGATATCAGGTTGATTATATTCATGATCAAAAGCAGGTGTTCAGCTATACAAAACCACACAACATTGTCTCGTTTCATACCCATTATACTATATCAGCCCATTCCTTGAAAAGGCTGAAAGTGTATAAGGTTGTAACTATCTGATAGAAGACTTTGGATAGACTTAACTTCCTTTGCCTCAAGTGCTCCAGTGTTATCCACAAACATTTTGATGCTTTCTTAAAGACCTTTCATCCTGAGACACGTATTACACTTATTTTCCTTTCTCCATTTGGCATCAGAACTATTCAGTGTTCCTTTGCATGACCCACGTTGCTCATGAAAGAAACCATTCCTTCATTAAGAATTAGCTACAATGGTACATTTGAATATTGTCAAAAAAAGAAATTTTGTAGACCAATTCTATTTGTAATCAGGATATGCCAGTGAGTTAAAGGCTTTGTCATCAAGCCTTTTCTTCACTGAACTAACATATTGCTTTCTACAACCAGGCAATCACTACTAATGATGCAGGGATCTTGATTTGTTCTTTCTGCAGCTGTTTTAAGATCCTATTTGTCTCACTCCACTCAGCATTTACTTTGCATAATTATGGCAGTTTATCGAAGTTTTGAATATTCCTAGTGCATATATCTTGTTTTGGGGAAAATGTTCATCTGACCCAGAATGCTTTTGTTTTGTGTTTAGACTCTGACTGCAAGATTATTAAGATAACACATTCAAATTCAAGATTTTCAGAAGTCTTGTGTTGAATAGAGAACAGAATACATAGGTGAACTACTGGTCAGCTAGTCAATTTATTGCTAGAGAGTGTAACTGAAATGGTAAAGAAAGCAATAAAATAAGTTACTAGAGACATATATATTGGGGGGGAGGGGATACAGACACTGCTGTCTCCTTTTCTTAAACCTCTCAGAATGAAAATGTATCTCTCAGGCAACAGCATCCAAAGCCTCTTGAATTTTCAGCAGCAGTGCATCACTGTATCAATTTTTGCAATTCTAATGGTAAAGTAGCTTTATAAAAAAAGTAAAATGTATTTACCTATGCAGCTGCTGTTGAATAGGATTTATTCATACAGGCATTTTACTCTCATCCTATACTGATTGCCTATATTTGTTTCATCAAACTCTTACTTTCCCAAACATGGGGCCAGGTTTTCACAGAAAGAAGCCTAACTAGCACCCAAAGTTTGTATATGCACCTGCTGTACCTTCAAACTAGTACCTGTGCACTAGAATTCCAGTAATTAGGTTGAAATGAAATAGGTGCTAAATTACCAAATATATATGAAAGTGGATTGTGGACATTTGCCTGTGATAGTATGGCATCTCAGAATTCAGGAGTTAAAGTAAACTTCACTCAGCCAAAAAACAAATTTGAACAAAGGGTGTTTGCTTCCTGTCCTAAGAAACCCAAACCTGTAAGGTTAACTCTCTCAAAAACTCAACTATGGATGAGTAAATTCACTCTATACATTAACACAAATAAACAATATAACATTTATATCACTCTAAGTTTGCAGTAGGGGTTCTGAAGTTATTGGTATGGTTGAGAAGAGGACACATAGGAGACTTTTACAGGTGCTTATAACTTCCCAAATTAAGTACTACAATAGAACCTCAAAGATATGAACACCAGAGTTACTGACTACCAGTCAACAGGACACCATGTGAAACTGGATGTAACCAATCAGGCAGCAGCGGGGGGGGAGGGGAGGAGGTGGAAAGCAAATACTGTACTGTGCCTGTATTGCATCTTAAAAGGTAGGCATATCAGCACTTACAGCCACTTCAATCTCCCTGGTCACTCAATAACACACCGAAAAGTGGCAATTTGTCAACAAAAAAACTTCAAAAACAGACTCCAACGAGAAACTGCAGAACTGGAATTAATTTGCAAACTGGACACCATCAAATTAGGCCTGAATAAAGACTGGGAGTGGTTGGGTCATTACAAAATCTAAACCCAATTTCCCCCATACTAATTTCCCCCTACTGTTACTCAAACCTTCTTGTCAACTGTTGGCAATGGGCCACTCTCATTCCAATTACAAAAATGATCTTTCCTCCCTTGGTATCCTACTGTTAATTGAATTGTCTCGTTAGATTGTCCTCCCACTTGGTAAGGCAACTTGCATCCTTTCATGTGCTGTGTATTTATACCTGCTACTGTATTTTCCACTCCATGCATCTGATGAAGTAGGTTCTAGCCCACGAAAGCTTATGCCCAAATAAATTTGTTAGTCTCTAAGGCGCCACAAGGAGGACTCGTTGTTTTTGCTGATACAGACTAACATGGCTACCACTCTGAAACCTGTCAAAATTTTTAAGACACTCAAATACTTTTTCGGCTTGGAAAACTATTTAAATTAATCTCGCAGTGGGCTTAGCCCTAAATGAAGGTAAGAAGAGCATTTCATATTTTTAAAGACTTTACTATTCATGAAGTTACATGAATAGTAAAGTTAAAGAAAATACAGCTCATGCACAGGGATGTCCACTTAGTTAAAAATCCCAATCCTTTAAACCAAGATGTGGAGCTTCAAGTACACCCATTTAAATAAAACAACAAACCTGTGTTCATATTCTTCCAACTGTATACACACACACGCACACACGAGAATCTGAATAAATGCAGTTTTTTTAAATCTTAACTTAAGTTTGGCTCATAATGCTCCTCTGAATGTGATGATTGTGTCTACTCTATATAGGTTTTTATGCTGCACTCATCACCTTAATATCTGATTGCCTTCCAGTAGTTCATAAAGCAAGATGACTACATATCTGTCACAAGTTGTTTGTTCTTTCATCCTGTACCCACTGGGAGAAGCATGTGCAGTGGAGTGTCTTGTTTTGTTAGGTTTTTTTATTTATTTGTTAAGTACACTCATCTGTTGCTACGTGTTTATAAAAGAGAAGGAAAGGTAAAAGAAATGTGCCTTGCTCTTAGAGCAGTGGGTCTCAAACTTTTGTATTGGTGACCCCTTTCAAATAGCAAACCTCTGAGTGCCACCTCTCCACCCCGAGTGCAATCCCCCTTATAAATTAAAAACACTTTTAAATATATTTAACACCATTATAAATGCTGGATGCAAAGCGGGGTTTGGGGTGAAGGCTGACAGCTCGCAACCCCCCCGAGGGGTCCCAACCCCCAGTTTGAGAACCCTTGTCTTATAAGGAAAGTGGTGAGGTTTGCGGTGGTACTTAGTTCCTGGGGAAGTTCATTCTACAGTCTCAAACCACCCTGGAGAAGGTTGTGTGTCCCACACAGACAAACGTTACTTTTATTGTTCAGTTTCATGGGGCCAGAGGAGCAAAGTTGTCAACCGTAGTGTTATAACTTTTGTTGAAAAGTAAGCATCAAGGCTGAAATTTTGATGCACAAGTTCCGTATTTTTTTCAAACTAAATTATATTCCACTCTTCTAACTTCCAAGCATGAAAAAAAGAACGATTTTTTTTAAAAGGATCACTTCATACAACTCAGCAATAATTCAAATACAGCTCGCAAAAGAAACATATTAGAGAAACCTCACTATGTTTAATATTCAACAGTGCATTTATGGATTTCTGTTTCTAGTAGATGTTAAATAATCCTTAATGGACATAAAAAACTTGTCCATATAACGAGGTATATTACATTACATTACAAAACAAGCCTCAGTAATCTTAAACACTAGTTTGTGTCCTAGTAAAACAAGTTCCATATTTTCCTCTTCTTGTTTCAGTAGTGAGCACTCTTAAAAACAGTTCAAGTTATTTGTTAAGTAAATATTTGAATACTAAAGTACCTACATGCACAATAGGTACTTTCAATGGTATACAGAGACTGTACTAAACAAACAGTAAAACAGAACTGCATTTTGTGTATACCGATACTATTCCATAATTAGAGGCTTTCCTTTCCTTGAAGTTTAAAGCATATTAAGAATTAAGAAAAAATGCTGATGAAAAGTTATAGTTAAAGATATCATGAAAAACACAATTGTGTGACTTTGAGGAAGACTCCCGAAGGAAGAAACATGAGAAGTTGTGCACAGGATTATCACCATGTGAAAAAAGGAGATTCAAACTAAATTAGCAAAAATAAGTATATTAACCAGTGGTTCCCTACAATGATGCCAATGCTTGCAATTTTGTCTTGAGTCTCACAATATCTGGTGGTGTTCTTAAAGCCCCAGGTCATGAGATCATGACATTACTCAGTTTTCATTTAAAAAAAAAAAAAAAAGTTTCCAGCTGTCATGGTTGTGAAGAGAATTTGAAAAAAAAAAAAAAGTTAACCTGAAAAACATGCAGAGAAAACCAATGTTGATTTTTAGAAAAAGATAATTGTGGACATTTGCTGTCAGCAATATCATTTTGGACAGCTGCTGCTCCTATACTATATTTCCTTGGATACATAAACACAGATAGCTATTAATCTTCATCTAGTGTTGAGAAAAAAGTTACAACAACAGTGTTATGGGGGAAGTTTGTCTTCCAAACGCATTCAGAAACCAACAACAAATATTCAGTGTTTTAGGACAAAATATTATTTAAAATCCAGAGTCATAAGAAAAGTTACACTCATTGCATTGTGAGCACTTTTGCCCTCCCTCCCCCCAAATGCATTGAAAAACTAAGAACAATTCTTTAATGCTTTAGGTGAAAAAACTTTAACTAGCAAGTTGAAAGAACTAGCAGGAGTCTCATTCAGCGTAAACCTATAATCAAATTTCACACATCAGCATTAATGTGGAATGGTCAGTGCGCACAAATACACAAAGTGTGGTGGCATCTACTGCCAAGTTTGCTATGTGCTCCCGCGGTGGCTTGATGGTAGCCTAGGGATGAGAGTGCTGCTTTGACGGACTTGGTGAGATGATGGGTATCAAGTATTTTTCTCTTTATACATGTACCTATGAGTTGCTCTCCTAGACTGACAGGGAACAAGCGCCTTCTTTGTCTTGGTTCGAGTATGGTGCCAAGCAGGATTGTTGCCGACTCAAACAATGAAAGAACCATTGGCCACCTATTTATTTTGTACCTCCAGGAGTGCATTCTTTCAAGATGGTCCATAGTATCAACCCCACTTTTAGGTGTCATTAAAGTTGTTTCTTTTTGTCTCCTAGAATCTTGTCATGATGCATCATCGATAGCATTATTACCAACTTGCCCTTCTTTGGAACATAGGAAACAAGGGCGAGTGGCCCAGAAAACCAAAACACTGCTGACAATTTTTCTCTGCTGCAATGTGGATGCATCTCACTGGGTATATCTGGCTTGTTTCATCAGAATATTCCAAAACAGATCAAATTATCATTGAGATGATCTTTAGCAAGCTGAATACTGGGGAAGAAGTTATTCCCAACTATGTTTCTTCTAGTCTTATACCAGGGCTGAACATGAGCTCCTTATTGTCTGAAGATGAACTTGATAAACAATCAACGGAAACATGGTCTTCCTTCACAGAGCAACTCTCGACACGATCTGGCACAAAGCCACTTAATTTAATACATTATCACAATGACTCACTTTCAGACTCGCAAAACATTTTTAAAAAGTCAGAAGAAGAATATCATGCCTGTTTATTCGCCAACTTGAATTGCACAAAACAGAAAATCCCTTCAAGAGTCTCCTGAGTCTGCAGTGTTTGGAGTACAATACCGAGGCAGAACCCCCCTCAAAAGTGTTAAGCAAAGAGAGCCAGCATCAGTCCACTTTGTGTTGAGGAGACCTAGCAAGCCCAGATTTGAAGGGACCAACCTCCCTGGAGTACCTTCTATCTTAGGGTGACTTTGTGCAGCAACCATTGTCACTGCAACACATTAATAAATTAACGTATACTAACTATTACAATGCAAGATACTCTCACTAAAAGTAAATGTGTACACAGAACTAATTAAAATACTGGATAACAGTGCAATTTGTTCAGGATACATTTGTACCCAGTATTTCTCCAGAATTTTCATCATCAGTGATTACACAAACACAAAACGTTAAGACCAGTATTTGCATTGTTTCAAATATGTTACTTAAAATTTCACCTAGGAATGTTCCTTCAGGATATGAAGCATTGCAGAGATGTGGGCAGTGGCATTTATTTACAACTATATTGTTATAATTTCTTTGAAAATTTGTATTTTCTTCAAACTCATTCCCAATACATACTTAGCACCTAGAGGATTTCTATACATAAATGGAAATATTTAAACATAAAATATATTTCTACTGAGTTCAAGGTTGTTCAGTCAGATAACAAAGAGTTCAAAGGCAATGAGTAACGCTGAAATACTGAGATGATTACATTAGATGAAATTATTGAAATGTACCAGCATTTTAAGTAGAGTTGTTTTAGATACTATCTCCGAGAAAGATCAGTGTTATCTTTGTTTTGGGTTATGTTCATATTTTCTGGATTTATAAAATCCTTATACAGTTAGCCTTTTATGAAGTGCTGTTAGGGATAAAACACATCTTTAGGAACATGTACTTATATAATAAATCATAATGACTTAACAGCTTCACTATAGCCAATGTAGAAGTATTCCATTATAAATTCCTAGTTTGAGGGTTTAATATATTGGTAGTTTGAAAATTGATCAGGCAGAAAGTTGGCACAAAGGTTTTCAGCCTAGAGAGGCTTTTTAAAAAATCCAACGTACTTTAAATCTGTTAAGCTGTTTACAGTGATAGCTGTCAAAAATAATGTAGCTGAATTCACTGTTTTGGCTACATGTGCTGTGAAAGGAAGTATTGAATGTTCTAGGATGTATCATCTTTAAAAAAAAAAGTCTCAGAAATGGCTTGTAAAGCATGTGAGGAAGTAAGAGATGAGGCATTTCAGGGTTTTTACAAAATTAAGAGCAGATAATATACCTTTTGTTTTATTAGTATGTCATTTAATCATTCATATTAAAGCAACACTCAAAGACCCCCCTCAGGATCATGGCTCCATTGTGAAAGGTACTAGACAAACACGTAAGAAATGGGCCATCTACAACAAGCTTAAAAGTTTAGATCCTGTTGGTTAAAACATTTAACTCTCCAACATGTACTGCAACTCAAGCCTGAACTTTACATTTGGTAAAGCCCTGCACATCTGCAGATATCCACTGACCATGTTTGTGGATTGATGTGTATCCACATTTTATATCTAAAACCCTGCAAATCTGTGGATATCCACTTAATATCCATGGATCATATTTGTGTATCGGATGCAGATACAAATTTTGTATTCATGCAGGGCTCTACCCATAGCCATTCTCACAAGAGGGGAAGGGGGGGGAGGGAGCTAAGGAGCCAAGCAGCTCAGGACGTCCGCTCTTCTCCTGTGAGCAATGCAGACTGGATGTCACCTCTACTCCTCTTCCTCTCCCCCACCCTGACCTGGGAGAGGGGGTGAAAAACCCCAGGAGCAAACATGAGGCTGGGGGGTGGGCCTGAACAGATTGGGGGGAGGGGCAGAACTAATTTCTGGGCAGGCGGTTGGTAAGAGCTCCTGCAGCAGGGGCCAAAAATCACATTGCCTAATGAATTTCGGAGAGTGGGCAACACTAAATTGTCTCTCAGACACACACATGGGATGGGTGGTGGAATTAAGGAAAATCAAAAGTCAAACCAAACAAGTCACAATCTTTAAAAAAAATCATGATTTTGTGGGGTCTGACTCATGATTTTGATATCAAGAGGGTCTCTATTTGTGATTTTCATCTCTTGAGCTTGGCAATACTGTCGAAGTCAAACTTGTGTTACCACACATGTATGTCATGTCTATTATTATGCATGAATAATCACATAGAGGATTTTTTCTGTTTCATTTTTAAAAAAACAAGGCAATTACATGCCCAAGTTGTGTGTACACATTGTGATACAGTCTTTAATTATATGATCCTATACTGCATCTGTCTCTGCGTGGTATCCTAGATTTTTTTTAAAGCTTTTTTTTTTTCCAGTTTGCATCATATTGACCAGGGATTTGAAGCAATCCACGCTCCAGCTCCAGGCTCCGCTCCAAAGCCCTGATATTGACATCCACACAGGTTATCAGCAGGATTGGAACTTTTAGATCTACCACACAGACTGCGTGCCCCCTGCCCCCCCAAAGTGTAGATCAGGTCTAAGTCCCTACTGAACATGTGTGAACGGCTATTTTTCAAAGGTGTATAACTTGGTCAGATGTTGGTGGATTTTCACAGGGATAGCAAAAGGCATATCTTTGATACAAAGTCCAGTCCCTCCTTTGAAATTTCAAGTCCCTACTCCAAAGCATAGAGGTACTAGAGCTTTTTAGAGAAAAGGTAGCCACTTTTTTTTTTTTTTTTAAAAAGCATGGGTATAACATTTTCCCCATGCCTCATTCTCAGAAATAGCTAAATTATTTTGGCTGAAGTTTTCCAAAAAACTCTGCCTGTGGAAGATACCTGGCATTGGAAATTTCAACCTAGACAGTTGAAGTTTGGCAAAGTTATGAGTAACTGAAAACAGGGTCTTGCAATGGAATTATCAGGCAACCTTAATAATAGGTGGTGTTTCTAGCACAGGCTAAATTACTATGGCTAGCAAAGGAATTTACATCGTCTATATATCACCACCAAGCACAGAATGAATCTCTAAGGGCATTTCCATTAGCTACCTCCCCTCTGTATATGATTTTGAGTGTTGCCAAGAACTAATCCTGCCATTTGACTACTCTAGACTAGCCTCTGTACTGATATGCACAAACAACAGAGAGAAGCTGAAAAATAAAACCATATACTGTAGATTTTAATATACCTCCCTAAAAAATAATCACAGTAGAAGTTAATGGTTTATAGGCCTTACCACTAATAAAAAAATAATTGCATAAGATTTATAGAATACATTTAACAAAAATGGTCATTGCTGCAATATAATGCACATTCACCATACTAACTTAACGTATTTAATTCTTCCAGTTTGAGTCTCACACATAAAGACCTGGTCCAGCAGTGTCTCAAAACCACAAACAAATGTTTGACTGTGAGCTACGGCAGAAAACTTAGTACCTGAGACTCAGAATGGAATGGTTTAAATCAACCTGTGGACTCTTCTCTTTCCCTTCACACTCACATTACTAACTGAAATACACCACTACCCTTTCATTTCTTAACTTCTTTTTTCCAAAAGTGTATTTCATGCTTTTATAAAAGTTACTTTATGACCATAATACAGGCATCTACAAAGAGGACCTAGCAATTACAGTACTCATTTGATATGCAGGGAACCAAGGCAAGACTAACTGTGAATGTGAGAGTGCATTTGAACAGGTATAAGTCACATATGTACTAGACAATCTAGTCATTACGGTGACCTAAAGCTAAACTGTATGTTTAAACTCATACAAAACAACACTATACAATCTGTAAAGCTAAGACAAGTTATGTATAATTTGTGCATTTGTAAAACACTAACATTTAAGTTGATTATAAGATTCTCTATTCAAAAATGGAGGAATTATGAGGAAGATAATGTAAATGAGAGTTTCACATGTAATCTCCCATGCATCAGTGGTAGAACACACTCCAATATAGAGATTATAAAATGGAATGGATAAAAAGATGTTAATGGAACCCTGGTGCACCAAGTCACATATAAATCCGGTACCCTAAGCGATGAAAATAAGCATTTTTAATTAAAGTATCAATATTTCAAGTGTCAAGATAAGGGAAAGCCCACAACAGAGGCAGTTAACTACACAAGATTTTACACCTGGTACTTTACAACACACTTGAGATGTACAGTCATATTCACAAATCAGAGATCGTTAAGTCTATATTAAAAATTAATGTGGGCTAAGGGGTTCCAATCTCATGAGAGATGTGATTACATTCAAGTTTCCCTTTTTTAAAATGCAAAAAAATATTATTTTTGTCAAAGATGGGAACAATGAAGGTGGTGGCAAGAGGAACTAACATTTCAGCTATCTGCAGAAAACAAACTAGACACACTGTTTCTCTTCAACTTCCCATTACAGTGGGCACCTTTAACCAAGTATTCACAGTTACAAGGAGCAGCTACAGTACCACTGGAGAATAAGAAATGTGGTTTTAACAGTGGCCACTAAATCATCTAGAGTTAGCTGTAGTTGCAACAATTTGTTAAAGTGTAAGGACGGACGAAAGAAAGGACGAAAGGTTTGCTGGTTGGGAGACATCTTTTCCAAAAGCTTTTAGTAGCCTTATTCAATTTGGCAGTCATTTTGAAATAAACTGAGCCATTTAATTTACAGAAGTCAGTACCTTGCATTCAAAAACCTATAAAGCTTTGTAAACACACTTCTTTGAATAAACAACACTTTCCAGAATGTCTTTAAAAAAACCAAACAAACCCAGCAGTGTATTTAAACTTGCTAAAATAATATAATAGTTGTAAATAAAATTAAAAGTAAATTACAAGTAACGAGTTACTTTTAAAAGATCAACTAATATCAATAAGGCATCAATTAAATTGAATATACTGTAGTCTTTTACATTCCTTTTATCATGTAATTGTTTTTTACTGTCTGACAGCTCAGAAATCTACTGTTTATTATTATTGAATGCAATGGACCTGTTTTTTAAAAGCAACATTGGTATCTTTATAACAATTTAATAAAACATTTCAATATTTGTGACTCACCTGCAGTGAAGTCTCTATTCAAATCTATAAATGCATGAGAGTGCGGTATGTACATTTTACTCTTAGTGTCCAATGCAGGATGCCATGATAAATTCCTGAGAGACAAAGAAAACAAAGCTAATCTTAGGTGTTTACGATTTAAGACTTGTCAACCTTGACACCCCTCTTTAAAAGATTGTGAAACAGTTCTAGCTTTCTGTAGCAAAATTTCATTAATATTCAGTTTCATTATAGGTTTAACAATATACTGAGAAATTCTTGACAATATTTACATAAAATGCTGTCAATACAATGGCTTACTTTGGGTACTTTTAACCTTGTTTCTTGTAATACCTGGCTATTTAAACTAACTTGATTCAGACTAAACAAAGAATTACAAACACCCAAAGGAAATGGAGCATAGTTTCAGAAGTCTTACTATACTTCAAAAAAACAAACAAACAAAACTTGTTATGCTTTCATAACCTGTTTTAATCAAATTATTTTGTGAAGTCTTTACCTTGGTGGCATTTCTAAAGATCAACAAAACAAGAAATAAACATGCTGTCAAAAGCAGTTTGTGCCTTTTATGTTTAAGCAAATTTGTTTTGCTAAAGAACTGAGTTTCCACAGTATAAGTAATATAGTGTAATTAAGCAATACACCAGACAGGTACTATAGTATCTGTGTACTGAAATATTACAATTATTCTGAGGCTGGTAAGAGTACCCTGCATGAGAATTCATAACAAGAAATGGAATGGAGTTCACTACCAGGAAGCCTTCTGTGTAACTGAAGAGTCACTGATTTCAAAATACGGTAAGTAGATCTGCAAATTATAATGTTCATTTATTTTAAAAATTCTCAAATTGAATTATGACCATCTTACATTAACATTAATGCAACATTTCATAAAAGAGAGAGAATCATAAACAGTATTTTACAACTATTAATGATGAAAGCACAGCAAATAAGATCTGTGTTTTGGTCCAAGATGCATCAGATTTTCTTGGTGATCTTGGTCAAGTCACAACCTCTCTGTTCTGCAGTTTCATTTGTAAAATAGGGATAATACTTAACTAGCTACCTGCCAGCAATGTTGAGAGGTTTAACTAACTAAACTTTATCAACTGTTTTAAGAGTCTCATGTGAAATGGGGCTGTAAAAGTATAATTGTGCCTCCAAATGTTACAAGAATATGGTGCTCTTATTTGAAATCTATTCAATGTGCTGTTGAGAAAATATCTATTTTTTTCATAATAAATTAGAAAGCCTCTCAGTCTATCACAATTAGACAAAAAAGAGAAAAGTGTAAAGCAATTAAGAAGCTGTGTTTAATTGGTAGTTTAATTGATAGTCATAGACAGAATAGTGATATATATCAAAGTTGTATAACATTTTTCATTATGACATCCTCATATGATTGCTTATAACTGACATTCATTAACTGTTTGGGCTGAAGTTTTCCAAGCTCAATCTCTGCCTCAGGTATTTAATTTTAAAATTTTAGCAAAAAAGAGTTCAGAGAACTGTTTGAGAACAAGGCTAGTGAAAAATAAGTAATATAAGTTGCAGAAAACCACTACTTGCACAGCAACACTTGTTAGTAGCCTGCGCACTTCATTTATTGAAGACTCCAACTGTACTGTGCATCTGCCCTTGCTCTGCAGTGGCCACACAATGGTACACAAATAAACCTGATCCTCCTTCCCTGATCCTCAGTGAAAGGTGCACCATGAGTTGAATGTCTTCTCTTCTACCAACTGGTTATAATAATTCTGTGCACTACACAAGACATGCTCCTTATTGAGCAAGTCCCCATATCACTGCCCTCTGAGGAATGCAAGTATTAGGTCTTTCCCAACTTTACCCCATTTTACAGACAAAATATAAGTTGCACAAGGTCACTTCTTGCAGAAGCTGTGAAGATAACCTGGTTCTCCAATGGGAAACTCAAGTCTCATTCACTTAGCGATACCAGATAGAATCTGCCACATCAATATGCTTGGTTATGCAGTCTGTAAAATGGGGCCACTTCCGCACAGTTAACCCACTGGAGAAGTTACATAACCCCTACTACTGCTGTCAAATAATGGAGTTAATGTTAACAACAGATACATGAACAGGCTTAATTCTGTTACTTCCTAATTTTGAGTGCCTGACTTGGCAACTTTAACATTCTTTTAACAGATTTTGGTATAGTTATGTTACAGTGGATTAAGAGGTTTCAGGAACAAGGGTTACCTTACTGGACCGGCTTTCAACTAATTGTAAGTTTCATTATTGGAACTATTATTCAAAGAGACTAAGGCAATATTATTCCCCTCCTTTGGTCCATTTTCATCCCTTTCTCTCTCATATGCCTACGTTTACCCTTGCAATCATTTTAAAGAGGATGATTTATTGAGATCCTACATTTAAAAAAAAATACCCAGGGATGACTTTGGCCCAACATATTTGCCTGGAAGAAAGGGCCATTTGTTAAGTTGCTGAAACAAGTATTTTAATTTATAGAAAAATGAATGGGCAGGAACCACTCTAGTTACCTAAGTAATGTGTTATGAAAATAAGTAAAGAAATACTCAGGCTGCAGCAAAGTGCACAAACTAAAATTAATGGGAATACAGATCTGGGAAAGCATAAAATAATCCGTCACAACAGTCCAGTCTGAAATTCAAGCTGTGCAGTTAGGTGTTTATAAGTTACCCAAAGTATGAACCATAAATCACAATAGCACCAAATCAGAACGAGGTACAGTTTCAGAATATTTCTCAGATAATGGAAAAGTCTCTCTTTCATTTGATACAATAGTTCAAAGGGGAAGAAATAATACAATTTTGAAATTTTACAAGTTACAGACTGTAATGCAGTTACTATTAGTCAGAAGGGGTCTGCTTGTATTCCCTAGGTTCAGTCAGAAGTGGGCAGTAATGGTTTTCTTTGGTAAGGTTCATCTGTTGTGAAATTATTTGCACGCTAGGATCTGTACAACAAAAACAGCATCTCAAACCCGGCACCCCAGGCAGTCACCTGCCCCTAAATCCAGTCCTTCCTAGAATAGTCATTTGGAGCCATTATTGCCTACTTTCAGGACACAATACAAAACTCAGGTATTTGGAAGGCTTGATGTTGCCTGTTTTGTGGCCACATCTTTGTTTACTATTCCTTACTCTTAATATGAATTTAGCATTGATTCCTTTAATCCATCATGGGATGACTTCCTCAAGGGCAACTGGATTAGCCCTTGTCCCATACCATTGGTTCAGGATTAGCTGCATATTGAATAGTTACCTCTTCAGGTTGATTTTACAGTTTTATATTGTTTTGCCCATATCAGCTAAAGGGGCACTCAATACAGAATCCTACAGCATTGATTGTCAGGGGAACTAATGCTCAAGCACCAATACAGAGAAACATGAAACCAGGGAATAGGAATCCACTGTAGCCTGCCCCAGATACAAGAGATATCTTCCAAAGAAACCACAGAAACTAACACAGTACCAAGCCAGGCATTGCCTTATGACTTGGTTCCTAGTTTTCTCCTTGATGCAGAGGAGGGAGAAGTGTGCTGCGAATGGAGTCCCCTCATCTTAGTGAGTTTACTGCATGGAATCATCATTGAAGTTGGTGCACTCAATAAAACCAATCTCTTCTCTCTGAAGCTGCTATACTTTTGGGAATGTGACCACAAAGGTTTAAGCCAACCCTCAGCATCATAGCCTGCTACCTAAGACAGCTTGGTTGAGTTCCTGAGCATAAGACTAAATTTGGGCAAAGAGCCCATCTGACTTCCATTGACTACTCCGCACACAGATGCTGAAACACCACCTGGCAGCCTCACCAGAACCCTCCTCTTTTCACAGCTGGGGCATTTTACTGGTATTTTCCAGCCCCCAACTCTTTATCAACTTCTAGCTAACAGGTGTTGGATAAAATTAATCAAAAGGGAGTTCAAGCTACACACATTTCACTTAGTCAAATACTGAATTTGAAATGTATTATATATTTTATAAACAATTAAGGTTTTGATGACTGAGAATGTGTTAAACAAAAATAATCTTTAATTATTGTACTTTAAGAAAAGCGTGTGTGTCTTTATAAGGTAATTTAATAGATTGTATCCACATCCAGGGAATGGTCACTGTTATTTGTATAAGATAATGTTGCGTGATGCCACACTGGGCCTGTAAACTGCACCACAGGCGCCAACTCTCCAATGTGCCGGGGGGTTCTCACAGACTCCAAACGCCACAAAACAGCTAATCACGATGGGCGGGACGCAGGCATAAGAACATAAGAATGGCTACATTGGGTCAGCCAAAGGTCCATCCAGCCCAGTATCCTGTCCACTGACAGTAGCCAATGCCAGGTGCCCCGGAGTGAGTGAACCTAACAGGTAATGATCAAGTGATCTCTCTCCTGCCATCCATCACCCCCCACCCCCGACAAACAGAGGCTAAGGACACCATCCTGGTTAATAGCCATTAATGGACTTCATCTCCATGAATTTATCCAGTTCTCTTTTAAACCCTGTTATAGTCCTAGCCTTCCCAGCCTCCGCAAGGAGTTCCACAGGTTGACTGTGCGCTGTGTGAAGAAGAACTTCCTTTTATTTGTTTTAAACCTGCTGCCCACTAATTTTATTGGGTGGCCCCTAGTACTTCTATTATGGGAACAAGTAAATAACTTTTCCTTATTCACTTCCTCCACACCACTCATAATTTTATATACCTCTATCATATCCCCCCTTAGTCTCCTCTTTTCCAAACTAAAAAGTCCTAGCCTCTCTAGTCTCTCCTCATATGGGACCCGTTCCAGACCCCTAATCATTTTACTTGCCCTTCTCTGAACCTTTTCTAATGCCAGTATATCCTTTTTGAGATGAGGAGACCACATTTGTACGCAGTATTCAAGATGTGGGCGCACCATGGATTTGTATAAGGGCAGGCAGGAGGTGCTGGCGGGCTGCCAGTGGGTGCTCAGCACCCACCATTTTTTTCCCCCATGGGTGTTCCAGCCCCGGAGCCCCCACGGAATCAGCATCTATGAACTGCACCATTATTTTCAAATCACCAGTGCATCTCCAAGTGATTTTTCATTGCTATTAGCATTATCTTCTCTCCTTCTACCTTTTTAAACCATTGTTTGGTGCAATAAAAGCGAGAGGGCTTCATTATGACAGTCAGCAAGACAAAAAAGGAGCTCTGGCTTGGGGCAGCACACCTGAATTTCATAGGGAGACTTGTCTTGTTAAGGTGTGGAAAGGTACAGAGGAGTTCTAAGGCTTTTTGAGGTCTTCAACTCCAAAATGCAGTGCAAAAATTTCCATCTCTTACTATTCCTATTTTGGAGGTGGGAGTACAGGTTATGGTTGAGTGCTGATTGCATGCTGTGCTACGAAGGAGCCAGGGATATTTACATCAGAACCTAATGTGCATCCACACAGAGGATTTGGGGGGGGGGGAGGGGACTATTTAAGAGAGTTGAGCGTGTAAGAATTGCAGGAAATTAAACTGCTGAGCCTAGCCCAGAAGTGAAGGCTGTGTCAGGGCCAGCAGGGGAAGAGAATCCCATGGGATCCTTTAACACTTACCTTCCCTCTTTATACCTCAACCCCCTAATGCGCACACAGACTCCTCATAAGCTTGGGAGGAGCAGGTAGTGGGACACCTTGGCTGATTGGCTGGAGAGAAGGGTATTGTAGAAGTCTACTAGTTCATGCACATCCAAAGGGAGGGCTTATAAACCTTTTCAACTGCCCAATGTGTAATCCTGTGTCTGGCAGGAACAGCCTTCTCAGTCCTTCCCTTCAAATTAAAGTAGGAGCATGTTTCTGGACCCTGCTGGCCACATTTTTGGCGCTGAGAAGAATTTTTTCTCCTGACTACCAGATAGTCCTGGGAGATGTGGATTTTTTTCACCTTCCTGTCAGCAGGCCAGAGACCCAGTGGGTAGTGTAGGTAGTAAGGTGGTCATGTTTTTGCAGCTCAAGATGTCCACTGCATATGTGATTCATTTCACTGATGAACTGGAATTGAAATAAGGATTAGGGGAGGACATTTTCTAAAGAAGGTGGCAGAAGAAGAGATAGGGCAGGGATCTCAAACTCAAATTACTATGAGGGCCACATGAGAACTAGTAAATTGACCCGAGGGCACTGTTCCCTCTAAGCTGTGCGTGTGTGCCTAAACCCCACGCAAAGGGCGAAACACTGTGCGCACAAACATCTGCACAGAAGCACAACAATTTGCATAGAAGAATTTTTTTGTGCACACGGCCTGTCAAAAATTTGCATAGAAGAAATTTTTTGTGCACACAGCCTGTCAAAAATTAGAGGGAACATTGCCCGAGGGCCGCATCACTGAAACCTTTTCATACAATGATACAAAAGTATAGTCAAAAATGAAAAAAAATTGAGAGTAATATAGTATTCTATTAAAAGTCAATGTATTAACTTTTTAAAAATTATAATGCAAAGAGAGGTTTTAATAAAATATAAACACTCAGTAATGTTTGGAGCTTGGCTGCCAGTGGAGTCGGCGCCTATGGTGGGCCGCAGGAAATAACTCCGCGTGTTTGAGACCCCTGAGATAGGGGCTCCTAATGACTGGTACAGCAAGGTGCCAGCCATTCCCACCCACAACATATCCTCAACCCTTGTCTGAGGGGAGGGTGGTGGAATCACAACAGTGTTGCTGAAACCAGGTTAAAAGTCTGGAGACTGCAGGAATGGTGGCAGCCCCGACTAAGGGCTAGTCTACACAGTAGCGCAGCCAGGTCCGGAGCGCAGGGGGAGCGGCGCTATAAAAAGGCGCCTCCCCCTGTACTCACCCGGCGACGCTCCAGGTCTTCGGCGGCACTTCGGCGGCTCACTCTGGGTCTTCGGTGGTACCTGCCGCCGAAATGCCGCCGAAGACCCGGAGCGTCGCCGGGTGAGTGTAAGAAGCGGCACTTAAAAAGTGATGCTAAAAAAAAGGCGCCGCTTCCGCCGCTCCCCCTGCTCAAGGGGGAGCGGCCGCTCCCCCTGCTCCCCCCCTGGCTACGCTACTGAGTCTACACTGGCAACACTAAAGCACTGCCGTGGCAGTGCTTTAACATGGCTTGTGTAGTCATGGCAGAGTGCTGGGAGAGAGCTCTCTGGCACTCTAAAAAAAACCCAACCCACCTCCACGAGAGGCGCGGCTACCACACTGCTGCATGGTTTACACTGGCGCTTTACAGTGCTGAAACTTGCTGCACTCAGGGCGGGTGTTTTTTCACACCCCTGAGCGAGAAAGTTGCAGCGCTGTAAATTGCGAGTGTAGACAAGCCCTCAGATGGTGCAGATTACAGGAGGAAGGTATGCACCAGAGTCATTGCCCGATAATTTCCCAGGCATGTTACGGTAGTGAAGTTGCAGCGTAGTTAGGCCACATTCTTTATATGCCTTGTCCTTTTCCCCCCCTTCAATGAATAAATACTACACTTCTAAATAAGTCTGGACACAATCTAGCAATGAGAACTGAGCTGCAAGAAGCAGCGTCCGCCTAACTCAGATAATGCAGTGACCATATTTAAAGTGAATACAGAATACTGGCAGTTTTAGCTTTTAAAGCTCTTCCTCTGTTGCTTTCTTTATTGCTACTTTCTACAGGCATGACTCATTTTTGTTATCTAAAAGAGTCTACCTTTGAATGAAAAACACAGAAGCACTGTTGCACTCGAGTGAGTTTCCAAATCTTTTCCCAGATCCACCTATCTTCTTCAATCTATAAAGACTTCATATTTGTATTGTAAAGCTATTCTGGTGGTAACATTTACAATTCAGAGCAAAGGTGACCTGCTCTCCTTTGAGCTCAGGTTAGTGTAATAAAAAGGGAGAAAAACCAAGCCTTGTATACAGACATTTTTGATTAAAACATGTTGTTCATGTCAGTCTTCTGAAAACTAAACTTTTCTACCCATGGATCATACTTCTTTCAAGTGGAAACTACAAAGAAATAATTTAATAGAACTAGAAAAAACACGCTTGTGATTATGAGTTGTATTTAATATGGAGATGTCTGAAGATTGTACTGTAGGTGATCATAGAAAATAGCCGCCTTAATTCACCGCGAATAGCTGTTCTTCGCTACATTTCTGCTCTTTCGTGCTGCAGTTTGTTTAATTAGGCAGGCTTATTTCCAAGCACTTATTAAAATGTCCACATCACCATCCTGGTTCATGTTTTTCAATCAAACAAATATCCACAAATATTTCCAAGCTTTCAGGTTCAGCATGGCAACCCTTTCAAAGGACAGTGTTTGAATAAGAAGTTATTTTTCATATACAGAAATCTAAACTATTAATTTGGTAAAAAATCGAACTCAATGTTAATCAGACACTACATGATGGATGTTAGTAGTGATTCAGTTATTTCAAACATAGCTCTAATTAGGTTTTCCCCAAACACCCAATATAGTTCTCATTGTCTGTAATTGTAAGGGCTAAGATCAGCAAATATCAGTATCCAAAGTGTATCTTCCACAGATTTAAGGTTCAACTATGAAACTTTGAAACAAACAAAAAAATCATCCTGTCCAATTAAAAACAGATCTATTGAAATTATATTCCAGAACATTTACTTCTAGAGAACTATAAAACAATTAAGAAAACGGAGAACTGTTAAAATCTCCATTACAAGCTTAAACATTTTCCATTAAAAACTGAACATTGGTTTTGTAAGGAAAGAAAATAAAGCTACATTTTCCAAACATCAAACATGGATTATATTCTGACCTATAACATTCAACCTTCTTTTGAACCATTAATATATTTCTCTGTACCAACACGCTGTTATAAATATTTCTTCACTGAATATTAACCGTGCTGTTCTCCTAGAAAGCTGATAAAATCTTCCAATATAATCACTGCAAGGTTACACTTACTGTCATGAACACCCTTGGAGAAATTTGCAGGCTTTGTTCCATAAATCTCAGATTTAAATAAAAATCATCTTGATAAAATTCAAACAGAGATTAATGGTCAAAAAAAATCTCTCTCTTAGAAGGGCATAAGAAATTCCAATTATACATTTGCAGGATTTAAAAATTATCAAAATATTGTTTCTAGTCCTATATTGTAATTCTTTGTTTATCGAAAAAGATCTATAAATCTTCAAATAACCCTCTAGTAAATGGAAATGCTCTTATTGAGAATGACATTAAAACGATGCTACTAGCAATTATTACATTTTAAGTAAATGGGTTACAGATTTGCTAAAACCTCTCACGGTCTATCTTGGACAACAACATATCAGACTAATATCAACAATAAAAAAAATATGTAATTATACATTGCTTAAGGTCCAGGAAGATGAAAGTTAGAAAAGCTGATGTACTGTTTCTATGGAAACAGGTATAATCTGATTGACTTCTCTAGTTCTAATAGGCTTCTCTTGACACAACAGCTAAAAAATGCCCCAGGGAAATTCAAAACACTTCACAACAAACCATTTCTTTTAAAGTGATGAGCATCAGTGTTGATTATATACACACAAAAAACCCAAACAGCTGTCAGAGACTAACTACATCTGGATTTACTATGAAGCAAATGTCATTGTACATTTTCATATTAATACAAACTACTAAATAGATAATCAGATGTTAGATAATACTACAAAGTTCCAGTTAAAAGTTGCAAAAACAGTGAGTTCTGAGACTCAAAACTGCTCTTCATTACTTGTGATTTAATTTAAGCAGACATTACTAAAAACAGAAGTGTGAACAGAAAAAGGGGTCTGTACCAGTGAAATGATGTAATGCACAATTGATCTAAGAGCCTGCATGTCCTAAATGCCTAATGAAATTGACAGGAATTGAAAGAACTCAGTACATCAGAGGATCAGACCTAAAGATGCACATATTAGTACACAGGTGCCTAAAGCTAAGTACTCACATTACTATTCATGGAGGCAACCAAGTTTGAATTTTTTTGCTTGGGTGTGTCAGCCATTTTGCTTTTTAAAAAGTTTTTGAATTGTTTTCAGAGCTAATATAGCTGTGAAAGAGTGAAAAGTGTTCATTTCTACTTTCTATGTTGCTATCTACGTTCTGATTCTAGACACTTGTTTAGCAGTTATTTCTTTTCTTCCACTGGTAATGAGTTAGGTGATGTATGTTATATGTACAGGGTAGCAATATAATAGGCAGAGAATACAGCTTGATTTTCCAAATAGGTTAAGATTTGTTGTTCGACAGGTATTCCCCTCAACCTTTGTGCAGGCAATGTGTTAAATTTTCCATTTTACTGAGTTAAAGTAAGTACACCCAAACTAAATAAACTTTATACATAATCATGCAATATCAATTGCACAGTCAGTCAAATTATCTTTAGAAAATTAAAACTTTAAATTAAATTGTTGGGTACAAATTATTTAAATGTACTAGAATGTTTATACAAATTTTTTTAGCTGGTCATTTCCACATTTTTAAACACGTAGGGCTGTTTTGATACTGTAATATTCTCTGTAAGTTAAGAAAGCCCACAAAACTTTTTAAAAAATTGAAGAGAAAAAAGAATATACACAATGGGTTGTTTTTTTTTTCAATGTACCATACTGACAGCAATTCACATAGAAAGCTTCATGTGCTGAGCTCAAAAGAGTTCACAAAGAAAACTGTGATGGACTTAGGTTCACAGAAGAAAAGCAGCATATATATATAGCCCTCTCCTGAGGAAATCCTGAGCCTCCCACAACAGTGGGCTGTCTCTGCTGCTTTTCTGCTGCACAACTTTTGATACTCCCCCACCTTCTGCAGAGCTCAGGAATCCTGCAGAAGAGAAGAACCAGAGCTAATTTGGGTAATCCAGGAACTCTGGATGTTAAGAGTGTTGCAAGTTACAAGGAGCAGCATGGACCATGCAAGAAGAACATTAACTTAGATCGCCAACCAGTTTAATGCTTCAGTACTTCAACTTTTATGTGCATAAAACTTTGATGAGCTCAACTCGTTGAAGTTAAGTGCAGGTCCGGCTAGAGATTTTAATGCATTTATTATTAATTATTTTTAAATCTGTGAAGTTCATTACCCAAAAGTTGTTCATTTTATACCTTGTTGTAAATTATAAACTAAGTAATTATGGATTTTTAAAACTGAGAATAAGTACAAAATGAATCTGATCTGAGTATGAATGAGTAATGCAATGTGCAAAATGAATCTGATGTAAGTATGAAACAATTTACATTACTCAAGCCTTATCTGTGCTGAATCTCTTCCCTAGTACCTCTCCAGTCACAACCAAAAGTCACATTGTTCAGCCAACTCTAACTCCTCCTTTCGTTAACTTCTCTCTTTCGGCCTCAAATTCAAAAACTTTGCCCTACCTTCTAAGCTCTATACAATTTTCCCTCTACCTACATCTTTGATCATCCCCCCGTTTTCCTGGTCATGACCTACATGCAGCTCCTTTTAATCTTCACAGTTCCTTCATGTTCACCTCCAATAATCACCTTGGTCCCTACGCATGCTGTCCCCTAAACCCAGAATAAATTTCCTGATCACGTAAGCCATGTAGCTTCTCTTTCCTCTTTCAATTCTCTCCTTAAAATCCAATTCTGCAATCTTTCCAATTTGTACCATACTCTTGTAAAAGGCAAAAGTGTAAATTCTGAGTTCGGGCCTAATTGCCTAAAATAGAGATCCCTATTCTATACAGACTTCAGATTTTCTATCTTCAATGCAGTTCCTCTATCTAGAAATCAGAACACTTTCCACATATAAATTTCATGAAGAAGACTACATGTAGGCCCTATATACCCTACTTAACAGTTGTTCATGGAAGGGTTATGCTAGTAACACAGAATGACTCCAATTTATGTCCCTGGTTAGTCCCAGTCATAGTAGATATTACTAGCTGAAGTGATCCCTTTCTTCACCAGGTAGGATTCATAAACTAGCACTTTGGAAAGGGTGAACAGTCTGAGCTGCTCCTCCAACTTGTGAAGCTGCAGAACCAGGACCATGTTTAAAGTATCTGAGAGCATACTGTGCCAAACAGGTTTTGATCTAAATTCCCAAAGAAAAAGAATACAGTGCAGTTTTTAATGGAAAATGTTTAGGCTTGTAATGGCGATTTCAACAGTTCTCCATTTTCTTAATTGTTTTATAGTTCTCTAGAAGTAAAGGTTCTGGAATATAATTTCAATAGATCTGCTTTTAATTGGACAGGATGATTTTTTTGTTTGTTTCATAGCTGAATCTTAAATCTGTGGAACACTTTGGATACTGATACATAGCATAATTAAGATAGTTAATAAGAATGGTACAAGTATCAGCCTAAGAGTTACAGCTTTGGTATCGCTTGGTTGAAGAATGCGCAATGTGGAGATAACCGGATGACTATGCAGGGCAAACCGAAATCCACCCAACTGCCCCCAGAATGGAGGGGCCGAAGAACAAGATAACATACCACCGTCAATGACGTGTGACATGCCATCTGCTGATTATCACTTCAAACGCTGTAACAGCATGATGAAGCAATCTCCATAGACTTGTATAAGGACAAATTCCTATAGAAACGGAACATAAAGACTGAGAACCTTGAGTCTGATTCTGCCACCACCCTCCAGGAGCATCTGTCGCGCATCTGACGAAGACTTGACTCCACTCTCATGTTCAGGCTACCTGGCCAGTAACTTGGCACGAGCAACTTCTAGAATCATAGAATCTCAGGGTTGGAAGGGACCTCAGGAGGTCATCTAGTCCAACCCCCTGCTCAAAGCAGGACCAACCCCAACTAGATCATCCCAGCCAGGGCTTTGTCAAGCCTGACCTTAAAAACCTCTAAGGAAGGAGATTCCACCACCTTCCTAGGTAACCCATTCCAGTGCTTCACCACCCTACTAGTGAAAAAGTTTTTCCTAATATCCAACCTAAACCTCCCCCTCTGCAACTTGAGACCATTACTCCTTGTTCTGTCATCTTCTACCACTGAGAACAGTCTAGATCCATCCTCTTTGGAACCCCCTTTTAGGTAGTTGAAAGCAGCTATCAAATCCCACCTCACTCTTCTCTTCTGCAGGCTAAACAATCCCAGTTCCCTCAGCCTCTCCTCATAAGTCATGTGCTCCAGCCCCCTAATCATTTTTGTTGCCCTCCGTTGGACTCTTTCCAATTTATCCACATCCTTCTTGTAGTGTGGGGCCCAAAACTGGACACAGTACTCCAAATGAGGCCTCACCAGTGCCGAATAGAGGGGAATAATCACGTCCAGCGTATCAACCACTCCTCCCAGTTTAGTGTCATCTGCAAACTTGCTAAGGGTGCAGTCCACACCATCCTCCAGGTCGTTGATGAAGATATTGAACAAAACTGGCCCCAGCACCGACCCTTGGGGCACTCCACTTGATACCGGCTGCCAACTAGACATGGAACCATTGATCACTACCCATTGAACACGACCATCCAGCCAGTTTTTTATCCACCTTACCGTCCATTCATCCAGCCCATACGTCTTTAACTTGCTGGCAAGAACACTCTGGGAGACTGTATCAAAAGCTTTGCTAAAGTCAAGAAATAGCACATCCACTGCTTTCCCCTCATCCACAGAGCCGGTTATCTCATCATAGAAGGCAATTAGGTTAGTCAGGCATGACTTGCCCTTGGTGAATCCATGCTGACTGTTCCTGATCACTTTCCCCTCCTTTAAGTGGTTCAGAATTGATTCCTTGAGGACCTGTTCCATGATTTTTCCAGGGACTGAGGTGAGACTGACTGGCCTGTAGTTCCCCAGATCTTCCTTCTTCCCTTTTTTAAAGATGGGCACTACATTAGCTTTTTTCCAGTCATCTGGGACCTCCCCCGATTGCCATGATTTGTCAAAGATAATGGCCAATGGCTCTGCAATCACATCGGCCAACTCCTTTAGCACCCTCGGATGCAGTGCATCCGGCCCCATGGACTTGTGTTCGTCCAGCTTTTCTAAATAGTCCCGAACTACTTCTTTCTCCACAGAGGGCTGGTCACCTCCTCCCCATACCGTGCTGTGGAGTGCAGCCGCCTGGGAGCTGACCTTGTCTGTGAAGACAGAGGCAAAAAAAGCATTGAGTACACTAGCTTTCTCCACATCCTCTGTCACTAGGTTCCCTCCCTCATTCAGCAAGGGGCCCACACTTTCCTTGACTTTCTTCTTGTTGCTCACATACCTGAAGAAACCCTTCTTGTTACTCCTAACATCTCCGGCTAGCTGCAACTCCAAGTGTGATTTGGCCTTCCTAATTTCACTCCTGCATGCCTGAACAATATTTTTATACTCCTCCCTGGTCATTTGTCCAATCTTCCACTTCTTGTAAGCTGCTTTTTTGTGTTTAAGACGAGCAAGGATTTCACTGTTAAGCCAAGCTGGTCGCCTGCCATATTTACTTTTCTTTCTACACATCGGGATGGTTTGTTCCTGCAACCTCAATAAGGATTCTTTAAAATACAGCCAGCTTTCCTCGACTCCTTTCCCCCTCATGTTATTCTCCCAGGGGACCTTGCCTATCAGTTCCCTGAGGGAGTCGAAGTCTGCTTTTCTGAAGTCCAGGCTCTGTATTCTACTGCTCTCCTTTCTTCCTTGTGTCAGGATCCTGAACTCGACCATGTCATGGTCACTGCCTCCCAGGTTCCCATCCACTATTGCTTCCTCTACTATTTCTTCCCTGTTTGTGAGCAGCAGGTCAAGAAAAGCTTTTCCCCTAGTTGGTTCCTCCAGCAATTGCACCAGGAAATTGTCCCCTACACTTTCCAAAAACTTCCTGGATTGTCTGTGGACCGCTGTATTGCTCTCCCAGCAGATATCGGGGTGATTAAAGTCACCCATGAGAACCAGGGCCTGTGATCTAGTAACTTCTGTTAGGCCAGGTCTACACTAGGACTTTATGTCGAATTTAGCAGCGTTAACTCGATTTAATCCCTCACCCGTCCACATTAGGAAGCAGTTTATTTCGACATTAAGGGCTCTTTGAATCGATTTCTGTACTCCACCCCGACGAGGGGAGTAGCGCCAAATTCGAAATGGGCATGTCGAAAGCGAGGTACTGTGGACGGAATTCGACGCTAATAGCTCCGGGAGCTATCCCACAGTGCACCACTCGGTGGACGCTCAGGGCAGTAATCTGTATTCGGATGCTCTGACCTGCCACTCAGAGAAATCCCCGCGAAAATTTGAATCCCTTTTCCTGTTTGGCCATTTTGAATCCCATTTCCTCTTTGGACATCGTGGCGAGCTCAGCAGCACTGGCAACGATGCAGAGCTCTACAGCAGTGGTTTCGATGCCATCGCTGAATAGAAAGAGAGCTCCAACATGGAGTGATCATGAGGTTTTGGATCTGATCGCTGTGTGGGGCGACGAATCAATCCTAGCCGAGCTCCGTTCAAAAAGACGGAATGCCAAAATTTACGAAAAGATTTCCCAGGCTATGACGGAGAGAGGATACAGCCGGGATGCTACGCAGTGCCGCGTCAAAATCAAGGAGCTACATCAGGCGTACCAAAAGACCAAGGAGTCCAACGGACGCTCCGGCTCAGCGCCCCAGACTTGCCGATTTTACGAGGCACTGCATGCCATGCTCGGTGGTGCGGCAACAACTACCCCACCAGTGTCCGTGGACACCGACGACGGGGTCCATTCTACGGACACATCGGAGGAGGTTTTCGCGGACGGCGAAGAAGAGGAAGGAGGGCAGGAGGACGAGGCACTAGAAAGCGGTCTCACTGGTGATTTCCCCGACAGCCAGGAACTATTCCTCACCCTGACTGCGCTGCCCTTCGAACACTCCCAAGCCAGCATTCCTGACCAGGAATCAGGAGAGGGATCATCAGGTCAGTGTGTTAGACATTTATTTGCAATACAATAGGTATGGTGTGTTAGCGCTCTGTAACTGCGGCTTAATTGGCCTTACGCGCTTCACCTTTGAGTCGCTTTCCCGTGCAACTATTCGAAAAGTCTGTCAATATGTATGGGGATAGAGGTGTAATCACCAGCAGAGATCTCAGCGAAGCTCTCCTGCAGGTACAGCGACAGCTTGTTTAGCACGTTCACTGGGAGAGCCGCCTTATTGTCTCCTCCATGGTAGGATAGTTTCCCGCGCCATGCAAGCTGCAGGTACTCTGGTATCATTGCCTTGCATAGCATGGCAGCATACGGCCCCGGGGTTTGCTTGCATTGACGCAGCATGCAGATTTTCTCTGTCTCGGTAATCCTCATCAGAGTGATATCAGTCATGGGGTCCTGGTTTGAATGAGTGGTATAATTAGTATAGTGAATGCTTCCTTTTCCCCTTAAAGACAGACAGCCGGCTGTTTACGTTAACGCGTGGTGGTAGGGAGTCGGGAGCAAAACCAGTACTACGTATCGGTGCGCGGGTAGGGACAGTCCTGGGGATCGGCCACGCTAAACCGTGGATAGGGTAGGCGAGCCGTTCATGCTGAGCGGTTCGCGGGCATTTTTGGTTCCCTGGAGCGGCCACACGGAGGGGGGGGAAGGGTAGGCGAGCCGTTCATGCTGAGCGGTTCGCGGGCATTTTTGGTTCCCTGGAGCGGCCACGCGGAGGGGGGGGGGAAGGGTAGGCGAGCCGTTCATGCTGAGCGGTTTGCGGGCATTTTTGGTTCCCTGGAGCGGCAACGCGGACTGGGGGGGGGGGGCGGGGGGGTTAGGAAAGGCGCCGTAGATTATCGGTTTGGCCAGCAGCAGTTACTGGCCGCCGCCAGGAACACTGAGTGAGACATGGGAGTAGAGCACTGCTGTGAAGCAATCTCTCAGCAGTCCTAACTCATCACCTTACCATGGTCTTCAGAGAGGTGATTTTCTCTGTATGGCAAGCCTTCTGGGATCCGTATACCGGGACCCCAGACACTCACTCAGCCTTAAGGCATACTATTTGACCTTGTAGTACGTTTACATGTGATAGGCACTGTGTTTGGTCCTATTCACGGTGAAAGAGTATGGTCATTGTTCTTGAAAAAGTATCTCTCTGAGGAATTCACTCCCTTTCCTTTATCCCACAGCTGTGAGTGTCTCCCGCCCTACCCGTGCTTCTCCCTCCCATGGCCTAGTCCAGATAAGGCGGCGCAAAAAGAGAACCAGGGACGACATGTTCTCGGAATTAATGATGTTGTCACAGAGGGAGGCAGCACAGCGCAGAGAGGACTTCGCACGGTACGAGCGAGCAGCCAGGGAACGGGAGCAGAGGGCTGAAGCGCGCGAGGACAGGTGGCGGCAGGAGGATCAGCAGGCGACCCAAACAATGCTGGGAATAATGAGGGAGCAAACAGACACGCTCCGGCGCCTAGTGGATGTTCTCCAGGACAGGAGACAGGAGGAAAGAGCACCTCTATATGTTCTTTCAAGCCGCCCTCCCCCGCCACCAAGTCCAGTGGTTTCCTCTCCAAAAGTCACTAGGACAAGGGGAGGCAGGGTGCGTGGAAATACTCACTCCACCCCTGCAGACCGCTGCAGTAGCAGAAGGCTGTCATTCCCAAAACCGTAGATTTTTCCCTCCTCTCCCTCCAGCCGCACCCCTGAGCACCTCCCTTCTCAGGTTCCATGTTAAGTTAATGTTCTGTTAAATAAAACTGGTTTTTTGGTTCATCGATGTTTCCCTGAGTGTTTTACATGGGACCGTTTGTATCTCTGGGTAGTGTTTAACATGGTTTGTAAGTGCAGAGGATGGGAGCACAAACGAGGGTGCAGACAGGGTAACCGATGAAGTGACAAGCACAGTAAAAATTGCATGCAGTAAGCACACCTTTCCTTCTGTGTGTAGGTTTCTAGGTTCTAAACGTTGGGTTGGGGGTTGGGAGGTTCACTGTCTGTTTGGGGAGGGTGGCCGCTGATCTTTAGCGGCTGGCAGTAGCCTGCTGGATAGATCAATGCACCGGGGGATCCGTAGCCGATAGGCACAACGGAAAAGTCACAGAGACACCACCACACACACATGGGATTAGGAGAGGTTAATGGTCCCTTGAACCAAGCGGTCCAGCACTTGGGACTGCTCTTTGGGCAGGATCATGACATTCCCCTTTGAAGGGAACTGTCGCACACCCAACCCGCTCCCCAACCGCCGTATGCCTCCACGGTGATAATCATAACCCAATAATCAGTACAGGAAATGGGGCAAACAAAAAAATCTTTCCTTTATTGTGACTTTACAGCGTTGATCCAAGGAGGGGGAAGGGGGTTGGTAATGGGAGGATGGGCAACGGGACCTGTGTAAAGGAACAGGGGAAGGTTCAGTATCTGTTTACGGAAGTGTAACAGTCACTGGTTACCCCGCTCTGTCTGGAAGCGAGCTTTCAAAGCTTCCCGGATGCGCACCGCCTCCCGCTGTGATCTTCGAATGGCCCTGGTGTCTGGCTGAGCGTAATCTGCTGCCAGGCGATTTGCCTCAACCTCCCAGCCCTGCATAAATGTCTCCCCCTTGATCTCACAGAGATTGTGGAGTACACAGCACGCTGCAATCACAATGAGGATATTTTTAGGGCTGAGGTCGGAGCGAGTAAGTAAGCTTCGCCATCTTGCTTTGAGACGGCCAAAGGCACACTCCACCACCATTCTGCACTTGCTCAGGAGGTAATTAAAGAGCTCCTTTTCAGTGTCCAGGGCTCCCGTGTATGGCTTCATGAGCCATGGCATTAGCGGGTAGGCAGGGTCCCCCAGGATCACTGTTGGCATCTCCACATCCCCAACAGTGATTTTGTGGTCCGGGAAATAAACCCCCTGTTGCAGCCGTCTAAACAGACCAGAGTTTTTGAAAACTCGAGCATCATGAACCTTTCCTGGCCACCCAACATTGATGTTCGTAAAACGTCCTTTGTGGTCCACTAATGCTTGCAGAACCATAGAAAAGTAGCCCTTTCGGTTAATGTACTGGCTGCCCTGGTGCTCCGGTCCCAGGATAGGGATGTGTGTCCCATCTATGTCCCCACCGCAGTTTGGGAATCCCATTGCAGCGAAGCCATCTATGATCGCCTGCACGTCTCCCAGGGTCACTACTTTGTGGAGCAGCAGGTCAACGATTGCACGGGCTACCTGCATCACAACAACCCCCACGGTAGACTTGCCCACTCCAAATTGGTTCGCTACTGACCGGTAGCTGTCAGGGGTTGCAAGCTTCCACAGGGCTATGGCCACTCGCTTCTGGATAGTGAGGGCCGCTCGCATCCGGGTGTCCTGGCGCTTCAGGGCAGGGGACAGCAACTCACAAAGTTCCATAAAAGTGCACTTATGCATCCGAAAGTTTCGCAGCCACTGGGACTCATCCCAGACCTGCAGCACTATGCGGTCCCACCAGTCAGTGCTTGTTTCCCTTGCCCAGAATCGCCGTTCCACGGGATCAACATGACCCATTGCCACCATGATGTCTAGGGGCCAGGGTCCAGCGCTTTGCAAGAGATCCATGCCCCTCTCAGAGTTCAAGTACTCCCGGAGCTTCCGTTGTCTCCTCTCCCGATTTCTCTGCATCTGAGTCTGGAAAAGGTGCGCTATAAGGCGCGAGGTGTTGGCTACGGACAGAACATCAGCGATAATCGCGGAGGGCTCCATGCTCACTGTCCTGTGGCGTCCGAGCTATCAGCCACAGGAAAAGGGCGCGAATTCATTCCCCGCCGGCGCTTTCACGTAGGGAAGGCGGAAGTGTGGGTCGAGTGACGAAATTTACGTATACCGACCCTTGACACAATTTCGTTCCCACAAGGCACTGGGGGCTACACCCAGAATTCCAGTGGGCAGGGGGGACTGCAGGAACTGTGGGATAGCTACCCACAGTGCACCGCTTGCAATGTCGACGCTTGCCCCCGTACTGTGGACTCGGAAATTCGAATAAAGATCCCTGGTGTGGATTCGAACAATCGACCTGGAAATATCGGGTTCACAAGTTCGGTTTTACAAAAATCGAACTAGTCTCGTAGTGTAGACATACCCTATGTTGCTGGAAGAAAGCCTCGTCCACCTCATCCCCCTGGTCTGGTGGTCTGTAGCAGACTCCCACCACGACATTACCCTTGTTGCTCCCACTTCTAAATTTAATCCAGAGACTCTCAGGTTTTTCTGCAATTTCATACTGGAGCTCTGAGCAGTCATACTGCTCTCTTACATACAACGCAACTCCCCCACCTTTTCTGCCCTGCCTATCCTTCCTGAACAGTTTATATCCATCCATGACAGTACTCCAATCGTGTGAGTTATCCCACCAAGTCTCTGTTATTCCAATTACGTCATAATTCCTTGACTGTGCCAGGACTTCCAGTTCTCTCTGCTTGTTCCCCAGGCTTCTTGCATTTGTGTATAGGCATTTAAGATAACTCACCGATTGTCCTGCTGTCCCAGTATGGGGCAGGAGCCCTCCCCTCTTGCACTCACCTACTTGTGCTTCCTCCTGGTATCCCACTTCCCCACTTACCTCGGGGCTTTGGTCTCCTTCCCCCGGTGAACCTAGTTTAAAGCCCTCCTCACTAGGTTAGCCAGCCTGCTTCCAAAGATGCTCTTCCCTCTCTTCGTCAGGTGGAGCCCATCTCTGCCTAGCACTCCTCCTTCTTGGAACACCATCCCATGCTCAAAGAATCCAAACCCTTCTCTCCGACACCATCTGCATAGCCATTCGTTGACTTCCACGATTCAACGGTCTCTACCCCGGCCTTTTCCTGCCACAGGGAGAATGGACGAGAACACCACTTGCGCCTCAAACTCCTTTATCCTTCTTCCCAGAGCCATGTAGTCTGCAGTAATACGCTCAAGGTCATTCTTGACAGTATCATTGGTGCCCACGTGGAGAAGCAGGAAGGGTAGCGATCTGAGGGCTTGATGAGTCTTGGCAGTCTCTCCGTCACATCATGAATCCTAGCCCCTGGCAAGCAGCACACCTCTCGGTTTTCCTGGTCAGGGCGGCAGATAGATGACTCAGTCCCACTGAGGAGAGAGTCCCCGACCACCACCACCCTCCTCCTCCTCTTGGGAGTGGTGGTCGTGGAACCCCCATCCCTAGGACTGTGCATCTCATGCCTTCCAATCAGTGGAGTCTCCTTCTGCTCTGTTCCCTCAGATGTATCATTCACTCCACTCTCTGCACTAGTACCTGTGGAGAGAACATGAAAACGGTTGCTCATCTGAATATGCGTTTCTGGTACATGGACTTGTCTCATACTCTTTCCTCTTCTGGAGGTCACATGCCGCCAATTATCCTCACTGGATAATCCTCTAGACTGGTAACTATAGCCATCTTGCAGAATTTGATAGGAATGAATGAGTGAATGTGTGTGTCTGTGTTAGGTCATGAGTAGAATTACTGATTTGTGATTTGCTTTATTTCCCTGTCTGTATTTGCAATAAATGCGGCATTCTGCCTTATCCCTCTTATAAGATCCTGCTGGTCTTTATTTGGTATAACATTAATTTTCTTAGCTAACCTCTCATTCTCATTTTCCCGATAGGCATTATATTTTATAAACTGTCTCTACTCTCTAATGGGGATGCATGTTCTTTTATCCTGCTTTATTGTATTAGCAATGTCTACAACATATTCTAATCACCAAAGAAAATCCTTTGCTCAGGGTATAACCAGAAATCCCAGATAAAGTTTACATTTTTATTCCAGTATTCACTAGCAAGTCTTGTACTGAAACCAGCTTTTTATTAAAGAGATTCATATTCTGTTTCACTGTTCTTGAAATTCTAAACACCAGACGCCCAACTATAAGTTTGCAGTTATACAAATACAGGAAAGGGCTTTTATTTTCTCACTGCTGCTCTAATCCTGAGGAAAAATGCATCTCTCTTCCTTGCTAGATCTCTGCTCTTTTAGGATAGGTCTGCACGTCAAGCTTGGGGTTTTTTATCTGAATTCCCAAAGAAAAATAATGCAGTTCTTTACTATTAGTTTTCTTGAAGCTTGAAGTATTTAGGGTGTGATTCCCAGGTTGAGACGACATACTTGCAATACCTCTTATAGAACTAGCACACTAAATATAGAGTAAACCAGGGTAACATGGGGGGAGAGGGGAAGAGGCTAGTCACCCCAAATACTTACCATTCAAGACCCTAGACATATACCCTCTTAGACATAATAGTTTCTCCATGCAGACATATTTCACTTGGTGAACATTAGATACTATAATGATAGGTGCTATAGAAAACCCGGAAAAAAAAAAAAGGTTAGAGAAAAGTCTTTGGGTAATTAAGTCAAGTTGTCTTCCCTGCAAATATATAAGATTAGGAAAAGGAAGATATAAACCGTATCTGAATAAATATGGAACGGTTAACTTAATTCTGATGCATACATTCTCCCTACATCACCACACCCAAACAACAGTATTTAAAAAGGAGTCAAATAAAGCTTTTAAAACAAACCAACCCCCGCCCCCCCCAATTTGCAAGTAAATGGCCTCTTGCTTAAATACGGCAATTTCAAAAGCTAAAATTCAACGAGGTATTACTGCACGGGAATTAGTACTGGATATTTAAAAGCAATTAAAAATAAATAAAAAATGGAATAACTTAATATTTTCATATGATGAATTGATTTCTTTGCTGTAGTGTAGGTGGAAGGTGCAGAAGAAAGCCCCAGCCTGTTCTAATACAGGAGACTACTCCCACAAGGAACCAACAAGTAAGTGGAAGGGAGAAAAAGAAAACAAGACAATTATAGACTTAGTCCAACAGTAATCGCTGTAAACAAAAACCAACAGTATTCACTCAGTTAAAATTTGTTGTAAAGGCTTCAGGCAACACAATATCAGGAACTAATTTAATCTTTAGGCAATATTTTACCATTAACCTCTGAACCAGCCAAGTGTACCTCTGTATATGTCAAAACTATACACACTTCATGCCTCAACCTGAGCACATGAAAAATATTGCACAAATTTTTGATGTCTATTCCCTAATCAATAGCGAACAGCCCACAGGTATCTGATGACATAATTTTGCATTTACACTAATGGAATCTTATGGTGTATTAGACCAAATATAAGTTATAGACTTTGGTGTGTACACAGATGTTACATATTTGTACAGCGCCAATCAAAAAGACTCTGGCATCTATGTTCTACCATAAAAATAAATGAAATTGAATTCATTACCATTGTACACCATAATAGCGCCAACAAACCACCATGTACTTTTTCATATCAGCCACCGTTACTCAAGTTTTAGGTTCTTGAAGCCGCCACAGAAGTTCTAGTTTATTACACAGAAGTGCACAGAAATTAGATCCTGTGTGCCACAGAGTACATAGAACACTGCTCCTAAAGATAGCAAGAGGAAGAGAATCAAAACAAGAGCTCCATGTCTGTACATCACCCGCTCAACATGGAGATTTCATGCACTTACACTGACAGTAGAATGGGTGTGCCAACAATGGATATAAACATTCACGTTACATGCTAATAAGTAAACATTTTAGCTTACCTGCCTATCAGTATCTGAGGCCTATCTGACTCATTTGTGACACCAAACACATCAGGAATTAAATCACCATTGAAGCTGAAAATGTAAAAAACAAGCTGTGTCATCTTATTCTTTAACAACAATGTTCAGTCTGACTGTTATAAATCATCCCTTTGTATTTGGGACTCTAAGAATTGAAGAACTTGATTCTGTGCATTCTTCTCTGAAGATTCACTTCTAGTCTGCATTACAGTAGAACGTCAGAGTTATGAACAGAGTTACCAACTGACCCGTCAACCACACACGTCAGTTGGAACCAGAAGTATGCAATTAGGAAGCAATGGGGGAGCAAGAGGGGGGGGAATGGGAGGGGGAGGAGGAGTGGAAGGGAAGCAAATACAGTGCAGTACTGTGTTAAATGTAAACTACTAAAAAATAAAGGGAAAGTTTTAATCAACACGCCCACAATCCCTACCCTAACCAGACCTATTAGAATGATTTATTAATTATCTCCCAGCCACCATCTTTCTAGCAGATCTCTCCACCTGTCTCCTCAACCCTCCTACCTTAATCTCCTCACAGGTCCTATCAGTTGTGGTAGCCTCCCTGCTTCTTCTAGGTCAGTGCTGACTTCTAACCTTGCCTACAACATACTCTGAAGTAAACAGCTATAGCAAACATGAAATTTGAGTTCACCAATCACTGTGGCTGTGCAGAAGGGATGCTTATTTGAGGTTGCAAAGATGACATAAGTAGTATGACAGATGCATGGAATATCCAAAGACTATAGTATCTACTTTATAAATGTTCTATGTATTTTTTGGTCTAGGGATTATATTCTACCTCCTTTGAGGGAGGTACAGGAGTTTCCTGCAGCAACTAAGATCACTTGGCAGGGACAGGGATAATTAATGCAACTCAGTAGGCCCGTAACATGTCTAGAGAAACCTCCACCCTGAGGATAACTGCATAAACTGATCTGATTGAAGACACTTGGGCAAACAGAGAATTGAGAATAGTATACAGTGACTATCTGGCTACAAGAAGAGAGATCACTCTCACTGCATCCAAGAACTGACATGAGACTATGACAAGACATACAGACCTTGTGAGAGGACCTGGAGTACTATGAAATACTAATACTATGAAGTACTACAGGGTCCTATGTAGCAGACAAGTTTTATCTGGCAAGCATGCATGTAAGCTGTTTATTGTTTTCTCTGTAATGCTTTTGTTCTGAATAAATACTGGGTTTTATGAACACTGGCTGGTCACTTGTTAACCCTGTCATTGTCCCTGAGAGACCAGGACTGCAGATGTAGAATTAAAGACCGATCTATTGAGGAGATCACAGCAAATTGCATCCTAAATGCCTGGTCTAGAGGCAGCGAGTCACGAGACTTCACCTCGAGGAAATGCGACAACCTGCGTTTTTAATATCGGGCACATTTCAGATTTAATATATTTGGCGTTTTAATTTGACATTGTTAAACTAAACACTTAAACATTAAATATTTTTAATATTTAACATTTCTGTTTTAATTTATCTCTGCAAGTTTTGTTCAAGGTAAGATGCCATACATACTTACTCCATAATTAGAGGCTCATCATGAAAAGTTTTATTTAACACAGTCTTACGATTATAATCTGAAAACAGAGAAAGCATTCACTTGATTAAATTGTACACATTTTATGACATTAAGACACCCAGCCATCTTTATTATAATATATTTTTTATTAATTTTAGGTCTTCCAAAGCTATTTAGTGATTTTGTTAGTTGACCAGTGTATAGATTGTCAAAAACGCAGCCAGCCTTTAGCACAAACAATATAACTGACTGCTTTGAGCTCCGTGTACATTCCAATTGTCAGCACAAAGAGGAAAGGCAATTCAGAGACCCAACTTTGGAACTTACCCATCCATAGCCATGTGGTGGCTCAACAAAATTACAAAAATAACCCTTACCACAAAAGTCCATTTCTACCTAGATTAATAATCTTATAAATTAATACTAAAATGTAGATTGAAGCATGTGAAAATGTGGTTAATAAGGACAATCTGAACCTGTTGGGACAAAAACATGTCCAGATATAACATTTGCACAAAATGTGCCTGAAAAGTATTCTTTATTCAGTGCGTTGTTTAAGACTGTAGCACAACGTACATTGGAAGGAGTAATTATTAATGAGGAGACTATGTGGAAGTGTAAACTGGCTGGGTGTCCTGCACTGCTCCCCTCCATAGACCTCTCAAACCCCACATCCAACTGTCCCTGGCATACCTCTGTCCATCCCTGCAGTCAGTTATATTGTTTCTTTTCACCCCGCACTTCCATTTGCTTCCATCTTCTGTCCCCCCACTTCCTGGGGGTGCACTAGTACCCTGCCCTTTCATCTTCCACACTATCTCCTCTAGGTATATAATCTCTCCACTAACACCATTATATGCCTCATTCTCCAAGCTCTCAAGGTCCCCTGAATCCACCCTCAGCCTGAATCTTCCTGTTTTTGCCTCACTCCATGTCAACCCTTTATATTCCTCCCAAATCCTCTGGTCATCTCATGTCCTCTCCTGGACATGCTCCAACCCATTTTCCCAGTCTGCTACTTCACAATCCATTCCCCACACTTCTGACTCAGCTCGGCAGCAACTGTACTGAAGTCAATAGTAGCTCGATTTATACTTCACAAATATTTTAATATTGACTGTTTAAACATTGCTTTTAAGACACTTAAAGACTCTTTAGCCTTCCCTTCCCAAACCTCCCCCCTAAAAGCTGCTTCTCAGCAAGGTCAACAAAAATCGAATAACTTGGAATTTCTAAACCAAACCAATTTATTAAATGTCATGAGCCCAAAAATGTTAGGATAATGTTGATAAATGAAGGAGAGGAAAATGTTCATAACACTGGATCCTATTTCTTACGCATTTTCCCCAGAGAAACTTTAGTCTGGGATAAAAATTATTATTCTTGAGGATGTGGGGAAGTTAGGATGGGATAGAGGCAGCAAGAAGGTAGGGGAGGAGGGGGAAAATCAGGTTTATATTAAGAAAATAGCTCCAACTTGAACTGTGAGTTGGCTATTGCTACTCCATAATAAAGAGACTGATTTTTTACCCTCCTACCCACTGTAGTTCTACTACAAAATTTTATGCAGATGTGAAATTGCAGATCTGCTACATATGCTTGATCAGTATTTCTGTTATAAACACAAATAATGGATATGTTGTCCAGTAAGTTATAAGTTAAGTTTTTTTTTAATTATTTAACAGTAACACCAACTTACCTAATGTTTGATTGCGTCCCCAGAAAATAATAACCGATAATTCATCGGTGACGTGATTTTGTGGTTGTGTTGTCAAGAGGACATCCATTTGTGAATCACCATCATAATCTCCAGGAACCACACTGGTTATGACACCCTGATTTCTACAATTATAAAATTAAACATTTAAATGTGCAAATGGATGTGGGATTAAAATCTGTGGGCCTCTAAAATATTGTAAATCTATAGACTAATAATTTCTTTTCTATTTGCAATGGGTAATATTACATGAAATTTTGGAGGATGAAACTTTAGCCCTAAGTTATGGCAGACATTCTCCAATCCTATCCTATCCACTCTTCTCACACTCCCCAGTACTTGCAAAACCTTACTAGTCCCATACTATAGCAACTTATCACTGCAGGCCCTTAAAAGCTCTATTTTAGACATAAGGAAACCTTCTAGTTTGATCCTAGTAGCTAGATCAAAAAACATGATGTCTAAACATTAGGGACTGGAGCTGTAGATTGGGGCTTCAGAAAGCCCCATCTTTTCTTCTTTGTTGCGTCTTATTCCTTCTCACATATTATCTTTTGTTTTCTGACATTCTTTTGGTCCAAACACACATCATTCATTCAGTATCTGGACTTTGTTTCTAAATGAGATGTTTGAATGTCAGTGCACCTGTACTCAGGTGTTGGCATGTGCAAATGTGTGCCTATTCTGTGCATGAGTACTCAGTTTGTTCAAACTCATAAACAGTTACACACATACATGCACATATGAAAGATATAAATAAGGATATTCGGTTTTCTGTGCACACAGTAGATGGGCATTTGCACAGGAACTGGAAATCAGGCCTATATTCTGCATTAAATAAGTGAACCTGAGATTGTTCCATCTGTTTTAGAAGGAAAAGCCAAAAAAATAGGGAAATGTATCTAACTTAAACATAAACCCTATAGAATACAAAGTTCTTATTTCCACAACTTCTCTCAGAGGATGCATAAAATCTAGGCAAGTACAAAAAATACCAAATCGCCTTTCAGGACATGATTCAGCAAGCTCATCTTTCAAGTTTAAGCTTGAATTCTATGGATAAACTGAATCATGCAATTAAACAGACAAAAAACCAACCCAGAAAGAATCCTAATCAGGCTCCCTCTGAATCTTGCTTCCAATTCAGTCAGTCTTAACCAAAATGAATGCTTCCATTACATCATCATTAAGATATTATGTATTAATACTTACATTGACAACTTGACTTTGGGTTTAAAATATGGCTCCTTTTGGTCTGCCAGGAAGATAAGTAATTCATTGCCTAAAAAGGAAGCAAATATATAGCATTAAATTAACAAATAAACCCTATTAGACATTGTTAAATATTGTGTTCGTTCTCATAAAACCAAGGTATGGTTGAGACGGTTTGCACCTCCAAATATAATTGCTTCTCCAAGCTAATGAAGAAGAAATATTCAAAGGTGACCAAGTCTCATTTCCTTCTGCTTCAAAAGAGGTAGAAGGGGAATATTTTTTCACCAGGGCACTAAGAGCTGCATTTCAAATTGAAGTGAATCTAACTCTAAAAAAAACCACATTCTTGATCAAGTCACATCCAGATGCTTCATGCAGGTGTTTGCAGCAGAATCAGAGCAGCTATCCTGGGTTTTCTATTTAGTCAGTGGAACTACAGGGGCAAAAACTGCCTAGATTCAGAAGGATCCAGGTGCCTGTTCTGGGTTTTTGTGGTACTGCTGCACCAGGTCTGGATTTATTAGACATACTGGAAGCAACTAGATTTCTTCTCTATTTCTGCAGTAGAATTAGAGACATTGGGTCTGAAAATTGGCTAGATAGAAGTACCAAATTTGGATTTTTGCAGTGCTGTTGCACCAGCATACTTTGGGATCTAGATATTCTTGATGCAGTAGGAGCAGCTAGACTTAGTCTCTGTTCTGATGACATAACTTGAAGGCTGGAGTTAAAAACAAACAAATCCAAAACAGTAGGCTACAGGTATCGCCAGCTTTTATGTTTAGCTCTGGTGTAAGAGGAAGTTCCTTCTCCTTTCAGATATCTAGGGGAGTGGGAATCAAGGTATCATGTAGTCACTGTAGTTTGAAACTAATCTAGAAAATGGACCCTCAATCAGGGTCCAAAGACAGCGCTCTAGAAGCAACACTTGGCCACCGAAAGTACCCTGAGAATGATTAGAGCTGGCACTGCTCCTGGAGCTCTAATGTTACAGTACTTCCAATGTGTAGCAGCCTGACCACCAACCCCATCTTTGTACTGGTCTTCAGGTAACTAACTATTAGCAAAAAAAGCTGTGTTATTTTAGTAATTTGCAAGCCTTGTGTCAATGAAATCTAAAATTCAGATAATTCAAATAATCCAATTGGGAATAGCAATACTTATTTACTTTAGATGGACTTTTTCAGATAATGCCAAACCAGAAAAGAGGAACATGTATGTGCAATTCTGCTGTGCTGAAGCAACCATAAGTTAGTCATCTTATGTAAAACCTTAATGTTTACATACATATATCTGAAAAATAATGAGTCAAACATCAAATATCTTCTAATATAATCACACAACTATCAGTATTCCTTTTAACTCTAAAATAAAATGTGTTCACTGCTTATTCCAGCTGAATACTTCCATACAGCCATGTTCAGGACTGCTAGCATTTAAACAATCCAACTAAACTTCAAAATTAATTTACACCTTTCCTGCTGCTATTGTACGTTTGGGAACAATTTTCTGAAAAGCTGAATGAGCAGAACACGACTCCAGTCATTTGCAGTGTAAATATGTTATAGCTGTGGAGGACAAAAACTTCCATTTTTAACATGGCAGTTTAGCATCTGCAAAGACACTGAAATTTGATTAGAAAACTATGTATTTTGCCATTTCTATGTATCCATGATTTTCCAATGTCCTTTTTTAGCATGAAAACAAGTCTTTCATCTCAACATCAGTAGTTTGATTCTGATGTAAATATGCAGTAGTGATTGGACATTGTTACAATTTGGCAGCTGTTGTATGGCCTAAATTTAACCCCATCAGGTGGACTTTCTCCTCGTAAGTTATTATACAATTTGACACCAAGAGTTTGTTTAGACTAGAATCCCAGGGCAGTCTCAAAAGGCCAAAACTTAATGGAAAGTGATTTACCCTATGATCCTCAGAGATGCTTCTTCCCACAATAGGGTGATATATTAGCAAGACCAATAAGTAAGTTTGCCCTGCCACAACCGATGTATATTTTCGGTCTTCACAATTAGATATTTAGTTCATTTCACAATCGTTACGTTTATTTTAAAATAAAGTAAAATGATCGTACAGTATTTAATAATATTTTGAAATTAAGCATGTGTGTTTAAAGAGTTCTTTCAAAACGGTTGTAAACGGTTTCAAGCCTCAGAGGAGCAAGACAAAAATGATCACCTCTCGAGATTTCTCCTACACCTTAGGAAAGTCACAGAATTGTAGGACTGGAAGAGACCTTGAGAGGTCATCTAGTTCAGTCCCCTGATGTAGACAATCCCTGACAGGTGTTTGTCTAACCTGCTCTTTAAAATCCCCAATGAAGATTCCACAACCTCCCTAGGCAATTTATTCCAGTGCTTAATCCCCCTGTTGAAAAAGGAAACAGCGGCTTCAACAAAAAAGGAAGCAGCGGCTCCAACCCACAGCTGACACCGCCTTCAAATGCAGCAAATGCAATCGAGACTGCCACTCTCGTGTGAGGCTTCACAGCCACAACAGACGCTGCACAACCATCAACTAAACATTCCCCATGGGCGCATATCCATCGTCTCTCGAGACTAACAGATGCCAACAACAATCCCCGACAGGAAGTTTTTCCTACTGTCCAACCTACATGGCGCTTGCTGCAATTTAAGCCTATTGCTTCTTGTCCTAGCCTTAGAGGTTAGAGAGAACAATTTTTCTCCCTACTCCTTGTAACAACCTTTTATGTACTTGAAAACTGTTCTGTCCCCCCTCAGCCTTCCCTTCTCCAGACAAAACAAACACAATTTTTTTTCATCTTCCCTCACAGGTCATGTTTTCTAGACCTTTCATCATTTTTGTTGCTCTTCTCTGGACTTTCTCCAATTTCTCCATATCTTTCCCGAAACATGGCACCCAGAACTGGACACAATACTCCAGCTGAGGCCTAATCAGCGTGGAGTAGAATGGAAGAATTACTCTTTGTGTCTTGCTTACAACACTCTTGCTAATACATACCAGAATGATATTTGCTTTTCTTGCAACAGTGTTACACTGTTGACTCATATTTAGCTTGTGATCCACTATGACCCCCCAGATCCCTTTCCACAGTACTCCCTTCTAGGCAATCATTTCTCATTTTGTATGTGTGCAACTGATTGTTCCATCCTAAGTGGAGAACTTTGCATTTGTCCTTATTGAATTTCATCCTAGTTACTTCAGACCATTTCTCCAGTTTGTCCAGATCATTTTGAATTTTAATCCTACCCTCCAAAGCACTTGAAACCCCACCAAGCTTGGTATCAGCCACAAACTTTATAAGTATACTCTCTAGGTCATTATCTACATCACTGATGCACACATTAAACAGAACCGGACCCAGAACTGATACCTGCAGGAACCCCACTCAATATGCCCTTCCAGCTTTACTGTGAACCACTGATAACTACTCTCTGTAAACGGTTTTCCAACCAATTATGCACCCACTGTAGCTATATCTAGATTGTATTACCCTAGTTTGTTTCTGAGGTCATGTGAAACAGTATCAAAAGCCTTACTAAAGGCAAGATATACCACATCTACCACTTCCCCCCTACCCACAAGGCTGGTTACCCTGTTGAAGAAAGCTATTCGATTGGCTTGACATGATTTGTTCTTGACAAATCCATACTGATGGTTACTTATCACATTATCTTTTAGGAGTTGGCAAATCAATTACTTAATTATTTGCTCCATTATCTGTCTGGGTACTGAAGTTAAACTGACTAGTCTGTAATTCTCCGTTTTGTCCTTATTTCCCTTTTTATAGATGGGCACTATATTTGCCCACAGAACATGGGCATCGATCTTGCTGCCTCTCTCATGCTAAGCAAGCACTCTACCACTGAAGTTAATTCCCCTAGAAGACATAACATTTCTTCAATTTTTGTTACATGCATTTTCAGCATAATGCTGATTGTAGGGTAAGACGACTATTAAATGATATGGGTTAGAATATAAGCCACTCATAAAACAATATTGTCCAAACACATAATACAATATTGTCTGAGGAGTCTGACAAAAACGTCAATGTTGTTTCACAGAGATGAGAAGCCCTTGGCCAAAGGACTTGTTAACACTCACACCCTGTTTGGGATCACAGACAAAATTAGGAATTAACTTGTGTTAGTATCAAGACCATTAATATTTAAGAGTTACACCCACTACCTCTCCCTTATTACGTTATATACACATGATTGATGGGCTTCCCATATGGGGTGCACCATTCCCCAGCTAAGGGGCTCAGAGACCACAGAGGTGGGTGCGGTATGAGAAGAGAAGAGACGATCCATGGCATTCAAGCCATTTCAGTAACCAGTGGCCTGTGCCCCGTCTCTGCTGCTAAGGGGGCAGCCTCACCTCACCCTACCCCATTGCCCCTAGCGGCTGGGGGCGCCCACGTCCCCCCACCCGCGCTCCACTCCCCCAGGGGCTCAGCCCCTCCCGCACTTACCGCCCCTCAGCACGAACAGGTCCGTCTGCTTATCCGAGTTAAAGTCCCCGAAGGCCGCCAAGGTCCCGAAGGCCTCGGCCCCGAAGAGCTGAGCGGTGACGTTCTGCAGCCCCCGGCCAGCCCTGAGCAGCCCCAGGAGCAAGCACAGACCAAGCAGGTAGCAGCGCCCCATCCTCCGTCACCTGCAACCCACTCGCTGCCTGCCGTGGCCGCCGCCAGCATCACTTACGGCAGCGGGGGTGGAGGGGAGGGGAGGGAAGGGAAGGGCCGTCACAATCCCCCCTTCACTTCCGGGACTGACTGAACGGACGCATTTGCGACAGTGTTGTGGGCGTGTTTACGGCCGGCCGGGGTAACAACAGCGGGCAGAGCAGGGCTCTCGCCTCGGCCTCTCCCGGTGGAACTGGCGCGCGCGCGGGGAGGGGAGCAGTAGGTGGTGGGATTTCCGCGCGATGGCGTCGCATCTGGCAGACGTGAGCTGGAGGATGGTGGAGCTGCGAGCCCGGTCCAAGCGCTCAGGTCTGACCCTTTCGCCTGGACGGGGAGGGGGCTGCGGGGGTCTGTTTGCTTGCGCCCGCGCTGAGAGACTGGGGCTCGCCTTGTTCCCTGTTCCTCTAACCCCTCTCAAACGAGCCCCGCTCTCCCCCACCCCCGCCTCAGCTGTGGCTGTCACTATTTCTGGCTTGCTTGGCCATCCGGCACCTTCGCAGGTCACTCAAAGGGCAGCTGCCTCGGTGGAGCTGAAGACACAAGTGCTGCTGCTGCTGCTCGGTTTTCCCCTCACCTTCTTATCTAACGCTGATAAAGTCTGAGAGAAAATTTGAGGCTTGTTCGGGGCTATGCTAACTCGCATTTCTCTAGCCCCGTGGTGCACTTCCCCATTCAACTAGATCTGTCCTTGCTATCGCAATAACTGACAGAGATGGAGGACCCCTACCTGTAGCTCAAATTTAGATCCCTTTCTAAAGCCTAATAGTCTGAACCTTTTTGTTTCTTCTTTCATTCTCTCACCTCGCTCAGTAAAAACAAAAACCAGAACAGATCTCATTAGCTTGGAAATCTCACAAAACTAGGTGAGTGGGCAACAAAAGGGCAGATGAAATTTAATGTTGATAAATGCAAAGTAATGCACATTGGAAAACATAATCCCAATTATACATATAAAATGATGGGGTCTAAATTAGCTGTTACCACTCAAGAAAGAGATCTTGGAGTTACTGTGGATAGTTCTCTGAAATCATCCACTCAATGTGCAGCAGCAGTCAAAAAAGCCAACAAAATGTTGAGAATCATCAAGAAAGGGATAGATAATAAGACAGAAAATATCATATTTCCTCTATATAAATCCATTGTATGCCCACACCTTGAATACTGCGTGCAGATGTGGTTGTCCCAGCTCAAAAAAGATATATTGCAAAAAGTTCAGAAAAGGGCAACAAAAATGATTAGGGGTATAGAACAGCTTCCGTATGGAGGAGAGATTAATACTGTGACATTTCAGCTTGGAAAAAAGGCAACTAAGGGGGGATATGATAGAGGTCTATAAAATCATGAGTGGTATAGAGAAAGTAAATAAGGAAGTGTTATTTACTCCTCATAATAGAAGAACAAGGGGCCACCAAGTGAAATGAATAGGTAGCAGGTTTAAAACAAACACAAGAAAGTATTTTTTCACGCAACGCACTGTCAACCTGTGGAACTCCTTGCAAGAGGATGTTGTGAAGGCCAATACTATAGTGGGGTTCAAAAGGGAGCTAGATAGATTAATGGAAGATAGGTCCATGAATGGCTATTAGCCAGGATGGGCAAGAATGGTGTCCCTAGCCTCTGTTTGCCAAAAGCTGGGATTGGGTGACAGGGCCTGGATCACTTGGTAACCTCTCTGTTCATTCCCTTTGGGGCACCTGCCATTGGTCACTGTCAAAGGACAGGATACTGGGCTTGATGGACCGTTGGTCTGACCCAGTATGGCTGTACTTATGTCCTTATGAAATAAATTCTTTTGGATTAATTTGAAGGTCATTTTAAAAATCTGCTACTCTGTTGATGCATAACTTTGCTGAGATATTTAATATAAATGAGACATTTAAATTTCAATAAAGTTCAGCTCAGCACATGTTGTAAACGAAACTGGTTTGCTTCACACATCATTGTGTTTGACAAGCTGTTGAACAGTAATGTATTCTGAAACCACTAATACATTCTTACATCAAAATCATGAGCTTTTGTGTAATTTTGCTGAGAACCACAGATTAGATTTGCATTCCACACCCCTGAGATGAAAAATCCTTGGTTTACTTAACTACTTGTTACCATAAGCCAGTAGTTCTCAACTTGTGGCACACGGGCCACAATCAGCACAGAGCTGTGGCCCATGTAACATCCTCAGGGCCATACAGGTAGTATTGGATGCAGCCCACAATGGTACAACAACCACCCCATAAACACAAAATAGTTCGTAGTGACTTGGTACACTCTAAAAATTGCTTCCCTTAAAGGGAAGCTGTCACCACAATGTGACCCACAAAGTTAGGTTTTGTAAAAGCTTGTTTGTAGCTCTATATTTGTAGAATCATTCAGATAGCTATTAGAAGAATTCAACTTTTAATGCTGACCACACAGTACTACTTAAACTTACAAAATGTCCAAGATAATTTTTAACCTAGCATAATTTTACAATCAATGTTCCTATCTAAAAGGAAAATGCATATTTAATCATATACTTGACTGTGAAATAAATGTAACTACTTTTGCTTATTTAAAAGGAAATTACACATTGTTTACACAAATTATGTATTTAAATGGAATGTTCAGTGCAAAACTCAGTAAGTGTGACTCAAGTTTACAGTCGAAGGGTGAGACTCACATTTTACAGTATCCCCTAGAACATGAAATATCATTTAGGCCCCAGTCCTGCAGACACCTGTACATACTCCAATTACACGTTAAAAGTAGGAAAGTGAATTTTTCCAACAAAAACTTATAAGTACCGATGAATTAAATAACTGATTGATTACAGTTGCATTAGTAGGAATGTACTGCAAATAATACAGTAGTAGGCCAGTCCTGCAATCTGACCTGAATGGAGCCTCACTGACCCCAGCAGGATTCCATACATGTGTAAGAGGGTTGCCTGCACAGATTCCTCTGCAGGATCAGGGCCTAGTTTTCAACATCAGTTATGAAAACTATAGCTTGTTTTTGTGTGTTTACACACCAAAACAGAAGAGACATCAATTCAAATAATTACTATTCTCAGCATTGTAATCATGGTATAGTACTGCAGAAGGAAACCAACTTGTAGATTATTTGTAGTCTAAAGATTACTGGGTTGCAACAGCTGTTTAACTGTATCACTTGCTTTGTTTTAGCACAAATATTGCATTTTACTATTAATGGAAGAAGAAATGCTTTTCTTTTGGATCAAGGCATGGGTGGCGGGTATCACAGGCCAGGGGAGGCTGAGCCTCCCCAAACAGCCCTGTGTTGCGCTGCCCACTCTCTGCCCTCGGGCCCTCTCCTGTTTCCTGCCGGTGCTCTGTGGCTCTTCCCCTGTGGCTGGGCCCCAGGCTGGGGCTGGGGCTAGAGCTAGAGGGGGCGGGATGGCCTAGGGCTCCAGGCAGCTGGAGCTGGTGCTTGCGCTGCCTAGCGCTGAGGGAGAGTAGGGGGCTGGTGGCCATGGGAAGGCTCTGGGCTCAGGCGGGGGAGAGGGGCGGGTGGGGTCTGGGCAGAAGGGGCGGGCCGGGGGATAGCCTCTCCAAGCTGGTAGTTCAGTGCTGCCCATGGATCAAGGATTTACTTAATCCTGGAGTAGAATATGTTTGGGCTTTATTCTGCACATATTTATATCAGTGGCAAAACTCCTATTGACTTCAGTGGTGCAGGATCAGGTCATAGAAAGGGTAAATATTCAAAGCATTGTTATAAAGTAACCAGGAATTTTACTGCAAAATAAATAATACTACTTGTATATAATATTCAGTATGGGAAGTTTATGTAAATCTAGGTCCTGTTACTTGCTTAGATGTTGTTTATTAAAACTGAGGCACAAGAAAACCAATTTGTAGGGTATAAAAGGGAAAACATAAATAATAATTAACCTTAGTTATCTCCTTGATTGTCCAGTGCATCATGTTAATAACTCTGCTAACACTGCTTTCACTAATTTATTGCTGATTGCTTCTAACCCTCACTGGACTGTTTTGAAAATTGCTGTAGTTTAGCCTGAGACGTTTGTGATTAGCTGCATCAGTTTGAAATGGCCAATTCCGACGATGACAGAGCCAGCTCTCCACATACTTTCTCAAGGTTTGGTAAGTGTGTGGTCTTTCCTTTTTTATGTTTTTGTGTCTTCCGCTTTGAAAAGTGTGATTGCTTGTTGCTGCTTTCTTGCAATGTTAACATAAAAATGCCATACGTATTTTGTATTTAATTTGAACTGGCAGTTCTTTTATTTATAATTTTTTAAGCAAAATTTAGGCCCAACAATTGAGCTTCTTGTGGGGAAAGCCTTCCAAATTTGAAATCTCTTATTTTCAGGAGGAAAATAAATCCTTAATTCTGTTGGTTTTTGTGTGTGTGCTTTTGTTGTTATTTATCAGTTCTTTTACGGTGACAGTTTTGGTTATGAACTTTCCTTTGTAATGACAGTTAAGTCAAAGGTTCTGTTGGAGCATTGTTTAGCTTCTTTTTTTTTAGTGTTAAACCACAAATAGCTCCCCCCCCCACCCCCCCAAGCATGTCTCATGTAGCTGACTACAGTCTTAAGGCTTGTCTACGCTTGAAAATAAATTTGGATTAAGGTACAATGTGAATTTAATGCACAGTATCTATTCATATACAATTCCATGTGTGGATACTCTTATTCCAGAATAAGAGTGCCTTTTTCCAGTTTAGCTTAATCTACTAGATCTTGTACTAGTAGCACAAATTTTCAGTGGTGACTCAGTCGGATTGCATCTGAAAGGCTTTCAGCTGTCCACTGCAAGGATCCCAACAGAGAAGCCACTTAAGATTCTGTTGTACTTTTCTTTCTCCCTCCCTTCTGTGTTAAAGCTGCTGCTTGAGTTCTTGCCTCTGCTGAGAATCTGGGCTTGTCTTCACTACCAGGGAGATAGCTGCTGGTGTCAATTTAGCAGGTCTAATGACCCGCTAAATTGACAGCAGAGTGCTCTCTGGTAGACTCGGGTACTCCAGCTCCCCGAGAAGAGTAAGGTAAGTCGAGCGGAGAGCGTCTCTTTTCGACATAGCACAGTAGCTGAAGTAGCGTAACTCAGGGCTTGGCTACACTTACAAGTTACAGCGTAATAAAACTGCTGGCAGCGCTGTAACTCATTAACTGGCTACACTTGCAAGGCACGTGCAGCGCTGTATCTCCTCAGATACAGCGCTGCATGTACTCCACCTCCCCGAGAGGAATAACAGCTGTTGCGAAGTGGGTGGAACGTTGGTCTTTCAGTATAGCCGAGGAACAACGGAGTTAATGATCTTCCGAAGTTGCCTTTGTTTTGAAACGGCACTTCCGGGTTGGAGTTCAGAGCTGCATTCTTTAAGCTGCTGATCACAGGCTCCGTTTCCTCTCTTTTATCTGCTCTTTAAAAACAAACAAAGCCCCTGCTGTTTGCTTTCAGTGATTGAGAGAGAGGCAGGGGATGTGGAGGTGTGGAAATAATGAGCTGACACTCTGTGGCTATTCCAAAAATCCACTCTTTTTCCAAAAACGCTCCCTGTCAAAGTCCCCCTCACCCCCCCCCCCCCCGATTTGAAAAGCACGTTGCAGCTACCTGAATGCCCATAATGCACCGCTCCCAATACAGCTGCAAGTGCCGCAAATGTAGCCATGTCAGTGGTAGTTACTGCGCTGGCCGCTGCCAGTGTGGACAGGCTGCAGCGCTTTCCCTACTCAGCTGTACGAACACGGGTTTAACTAACAGCGCTGTACATCTGCAAGTGTAGCCTAGGCCTCAATTTGTGTAGCTACTCAATATTTCCTACTGGTAACTAAACAGATTTGTACCAGTTAAAAGCTGATATTGTCCTGAAGTCTCAGGTTGAGCAATGGCAGCACAAAATACTGACATTTGAGTATCCAAGATAATTTCCTGTTTTGTTTGTAGCAATTTCAAGACTTGTTTGGCAAATGCCTATGTTTCTGTTAATGGGTTTTGAGAATAAACTCCTGAATTCATAGTTTATTGTTCCGTGCTTCTACTGTGTTACATGTCATTAGTTAAAGTAAGTTCTGAAATCCAATGATAAAGTCCAAGTACAGTGGATTACATAAATTGTTTCTTTTATTTCAGAAGATGAAGAGACTTAATAAGATGTATCAAAAGAAATATGTTTGGAGTTGGTTTCTCTGTCTTGTAAAGGGGAGTAATAGAGGTTCTAAAAGGTTTTACACCAGTGAAACAAGTGGTCATTGGCAGAAATTAGCTTAATTTCTTGAAATAGTACATTGGAAATTTATATTTGAATAATGTTGTATATTGTAGGTCTTGCAAACTCCAAAAACCTTAATTTCTTCCAAGGGCAATTCTGTTTCTCTTATTTTTACTTGGATAATGCTTAGTTTTTAATGGCATACTTTAAGGAATAGACTGGTAAAATATATTGCATGTTTTCCTCCTTACCATAGAATTACAAAGACATTATATACATACACACATATAAAATTCTTTATTACAAAAGGCAATTTAAAAGTTTGGTCCCTTTAAAACAAAATGTGTAGATTTTTTTTTAATTGGTTCCTCTAACTAAACTGTGAAAAGAATTTAAATAACTCAGGTTTTTTTCCTGGTAAAAGATAATTATGAGTTCTCTTGAGTTAGTAATTGCAGTTTATGTTCTCCCAGGTTAGTAGTTGAAGGTTGTTTGCAGTTTTGCATGGTAATTTGCTGCTTATCATTACTGAAATATTTATTTTGGAAATGGTGAAAAGCTAATTCAAATAACTTTACAAACAAGAATTCTTTGTAGTACTATCCCAGTTTTACCTTAATAGATGAAACATATATTTAAAATTACTGTGAAAATGGGCTGCTATTCTCCTAAAACTTTTCTCTAAAGCTTCAGCTATCAGGGCAAGTAAAGCATTCTAGGATGTTATATCTATCATTTTAGGGCTTTATGCTATTTCCCGTCATTGTAGTATCTGAGTGCCTTCCATCTAAACTCAATAGCAGTCCTGAAGTCTGTAGCAGACTTCATGGGGTCGCTGTCATTTCTTCCTTTTTGGGGACAAAACTCTGCTTATGATCAACTTTTGATTTTTTGGGAGGAGGGACTTGATTGGGGTTTAGAAATAGAAGAGGGTATTTGTATTGTGTTACTTAAGGTGGAAAGGTATCACTTGACTGGGATGTGGGCGGTCGTGCCTAGTGGTTGAAGGAGGAGTCAGGCAGCCAAGGTTATTGTTAAAAGCAATAATCCATCTAACCTTAAAGTGGAAAGAAAAGCTGATAGCGATATGACTGATTCCAACTGAAGTAGTTTGGTCCCTGTATTAGATAATAGGTGTAGTGGAAACCACAAGGACAAGATTTAAAAGACCTATCAATATGTCTTGCCTTAAGCCTTCTGTAAGACGGTATGGTGAACAAGATAGCTGTTATCTTTTACAGGGTACGATGCTGGTCAACCATGACTATTTTAGATTATTTGAAAGTGCATCTCTGTCTTAGCAGCAAAACATATCAAGGCGCTGCCAATGCCTCTACTATTCAAAGAATATGAATAATTGCAGTGTTTGGAGTTCAGTAAAGTTCACAGCATTTAGCCAGTAACCTAGAGTGGTGATCTTTGATCAGTTAGGTGCTTCAGACTAAAACAGAGGGTGCTTAAATTAGTAAACCCCCTCATATACTTTCATATATAATGTTTCATTTGAATGATTGGTTCAAATTTTGTGTCTGAATTGAAAGGGTTATAATTTTTATCTTCCCAGTCCTAATTATTGCAATATGCTTTTGTTCTTTTCATTTATTAATAATGCCTATATAACATGTTTAATACAGATACATGTGCTCATTGAATTTTTTTAGGGATGAGTTTGGAGCTAACATAATAAGTACTCATTCATCACTTGGATTAAAGTCCTCTTTAATCTCATAGTTTTTGATTCAATGAACATTTATCGAGGATAAGAGTTTGACTTTTGGATGAAGGTGTGGGGATAGAAGGTTACACTGTGGTGGGACAAATTAGAAAAGGGGTGGCAGAGATAATAGCAGATTAAATTAGGAAAACATGAGAGAGGGCTAATTAATGGGTAGGAATTATATATAGTACAGAACTACGTCGCGGGAATGGGGGTACAGAATGAGGCTTTGAATGGAGCTGTGACTAAATGAGTGAAGGTTGTAGGGAAAGTATTGGAAGGAATCAGATTTTTTTAAAATCAACAACAAAAACACTTGGAGCTGAAAACAGATGAGGCCTTACCGAGTGCCCCCTATTTCAACACCAAGTTGAATCCATCAGACTGCTATTGACATTATAAAGTCAGGGCAGGTAGATATAGGATGTGTGCAGGTCTAGGAGAGGCTAGAAGAGGAAAGAAAAGTAAAAATGAGAGAACCTACAAAAATAATGGACTCAACAAAACATGAAAACATTTCCTCAGTCGATTTGCTTGTAAATTTGCATCATTTCTCCTATTTCCCATCTGTTTTTGTATACTGAGGTTATGATGTTTACACATTGTTACATGTACATAGTCCCTAACAAGTATAAGGGTAATGAATACTGATAAAAAGGTTTATAAAGTGCTTTGAACATAAAAAGGCCTATATATGTGCTAAATAGTATTAACTATGACTATAAATTACAGTACATGTTTGGTCTCAAATTATTACATTTTTCTTGCACCCCTACAACTATTTTTGACATGATATTGTCTTATTTCTCAGTGGCAGCTTTATTCCAGAGCTTAATTTGGCCATGCCTTTCTGATCACCTTGTAACGCAGGTTCCATTTCTACCAACTCACCCATGTGGACAAACTCTTGCATCCATATGGATCTAGTTACAGGAACAGGGCCATGAGATTAAAGAAGGAATCTAATAAACTGAAGGTTGGAAATTAATATTCTCTGAATTCCCCCCCCTCGAATATTTTAATTTAAATCTATAAAAAGAAGCATTTTTTCATTGTCTAAAACCTTGATCTTTCACCTATTAGATTATTAAATTAGTGAAGAAAAATTGTAGTTAAGTAAAATGAAGAAAATAATCTGTCATGGATAAGAACCATATTGATGAATTAGTATAATTCATTAATTGAATTCTGGATTTACAGTCTTACAGGGCATGTCACAAATCTACATAATGTGCATGAGTGCTAGATTTTACATTTGAAAATTTGGTTTGCTAAAGTAAGCATAAAACATTTGTAACCAGATTAGATATGCATCTGAGAAGTGTAATTTTTTCCTGCCAATTGACCTTGTAATGTTCACTTAGTCAATTGCCTGTTTCAGATACTGGTAATGAAATACTGAGAGTGTTTTGCTAAAAACACCTGCTGTTGTCAAACATTACTCTCCCTTGGGAAAAACAGAAGCTGTAGGCAAATCTTCAAACATTTAACTTTACTTTTGAGAAATTTGAAGTTGAAATTTGGCCCTCTGTATAAGAACATAGTTTACGTATTAACCACTGTGTTTCATGGCTTGTACTGAGCATGCTCAGTATCATAGGTGTGACTAGCACAGGTTTCTTTTTGCCTGTTTCTTGGTTACCTTATACACTGAAGTTCCCACTCTCAAATTGGAGTCTTGTCCTTGGTCCAAAAAGATCCTTTCCCTGTGACAACTTTTTCTTTAACTTACACAGTCTGCCCCTGATCAGCTTTCCTGGTTTGCAACCATCTACTTACCCTCATTTTGCATCTGTCCTCCTCAAAGATCTCTCTGCATAGTTTTCCTCCTATATGTCATGATTAAAAATAAGTAGCACAAGGAGTTGATGTTTCACCTGTATAGACGTGGGTTCATGGAATCATATAAATTAGATATGTAAATGTCCTATTAGATCATCCACTCTAATTCTGTGCAAGATCAACTAGTTTTCTACTTTGTCATCAATACTAGGTTGAAATGGGCCTTTGTCACAGTTGAAAGCACTTAATTTGGTTCATCCTAATCTCTACTAGTGCTAGCATGTATGAATCCAACATACGGCTTTACACAGTTGGCATACTTTATTCAGGAGTGATTTAAGACTGAAATGGTTTGTCAGTTGTATGGCAGGATTGAGGTGCATTGGCAATATTTAGTGGATTAGTTTGCACAAGCATTCTCTACCCCATGTAATTAGTTCCATACTTCACTTAGCAGTAAAATTAATAAAAAGTTTTGAAAATAGCCGCACAAGATTAGGTGTATGTGTATTCGACGTGTTTGAAAAAATAAAAGGGCAACACTTTTTTTTTTTAAACACCTTGCCCAATTGCACGATCTTCTGAATAGTTGCTGTATTTAATCCAAACTTTATTGTAGTTTACCACATGCTGGCATGGAATTCTTAGTAAACTACTCCTACAAGAACAAACTGTACCCTAGTTAGAAACTATTTGCTCCTCAGTAATACAGTCTGACAGGTCCTGCTCTGTAATCTGAGGAAGAGGATGGTGGGCCAGGAGATGATTATGGAAAGAATATGATATGGCTTAACCATCTTTACTTAATTTTGGTTGACCTTAAACAGTACAATGTAAAGCAGTGGTGGGCAGCCCGCAGGCCACGGGCCGCACGTGGCCCATGAGGGTAATCCGCTGGCGGGCCGCAAGACAGTTTGTTTACATTGACTGTCCGCAGGCGTGGCCGCCCACAGCTCCCAGTGGCCGCAGTTTGCCGTTCCCAGCCAATGGGAGCTGCGGGAAGCGGCGCAGGCCGCAGGGATGTGCTGGCCACCACTTCCTGCAGCTCCCATTCGTCAGTTGCCCACCACTGGTGTAAAGGATACAAATTTCTATTGCATTCTGTTGGTTGCATGATGCAAAATTTTTCCAGTTTTGCTTTTCAGATTATCACTTAGTCTATAAGGTGCCACAGGACCCTTTGTCGCTTCTGCAGATCCAGACTAACACGGCTACCCCTCTGATATTTTCAAATATGGATCCATAGAATTAGGCTCCAAAATTCAAGTGTCTTTTTTGTTAAAAAAAACACCTGCAACTGCCAGTAAGTTCAGGGGGGATTTGTGGGTGATCATTGCTTCTGAAAATATGAATTCAGGAGTTAGCTTTGAAAATTTTGGTGTTAGACTGTCAAAAAGTTGGTAGCCTAGGTATTCAGATGTCTTGTAGCTCTTATTACTCTGAAGAGAATGGCTGCTATAATATTAAAATTGAAATGAGTTGGGGTGAAAGCAATGTGGTACTAGAATGACATTAATTTTCTCAATCTGCAATGGCTAGAAACACAGAAATTTATTTTTCTCTAACTTCCCTTTAGAAGGGCTTTAATACCCATTTTGTGGTTTCTCTCACTATCAAAAATTGTTTATAAGGCACAATGAACATGTTGACATTCTCTGTCATTGCTGCATGTGTGGATTTCAACTGCGTCTTAATCTTATTTTTGAAAATGTCTGTACTTTATCAAAGTATCATAGCTGACAGCCATAATTTCTCATCTCTGAATGCTACTGTATTCCCATATTAATAAATGACCATTTTTAGGGAAATCCGTTTCACCAGCTCTGTGCTGCTTTATACCTCTTGCCAATTTCTTTGGGAAACTGTCACTGTTTTTAGTGATCTTTGGACTTCAGGGATAATGGATTTCAGATGCTTCAACTTTTAAGTATAGATGAACCATTATCTGAAAGGGCAGGGGTCAATTTTTTAACATTTTACTCAAAGTATGGTTATATTTAATCTAGGTACAGTATATATTGTAATATTCAAAATAACTGAGGATTTCATGGAAGTTGGGGTAAAGATCTTGAGAATGTCTTCTCATGAGTTATTTCCAAAATCAAAATGACAACGTGCTATGCTCTTATGCCTTGTCTGTTTTAAGCCACTTGAAATCCAGCTAGTTACTGACTTGCAGAAGTCCATTTCTGACGTAAGTTAATAATTTAATTCTAGAGATATTACTATACAGCTTTTTGGAGGAAAACTTAGATTAATGCATCCATGTACTAGATCCAAATTTTGTGTTGGATTCTAATATATTATTGTTCAGTATCCTTTTACATTAAAGTTCAGTCTTCAAGCAGTAGTGAACATAATATAAGAAAATAGGTATCGGATGCGTATGCAATTTACAAAGGGTGAACGACAAAACATGCAAACCAAATGTTTGCAATTTTTGATATACAAAGAGAGCTTGCAAACCTTTTTCACACTTGTTCATTTTGTTTTACTTTGTTTTTTTTAAATGTTTTCACTCTCTTTGTTGTGAAACCTTGGTGAAATCTTCAGAGGACTTGCTGATGATGTAAAGCTGTAGTTTGATAGATATCTCTTCCCCATAAATCAGTTTGGAGGGAACCATTAGATTGTCTAATAGTAAACATTCCCTCCCTTCCCTACACTCTCTTTTCTCCCCAGTTTAGGGGAGGGAGAGATGTGAGATCCCTCCTTTAGTCTTCTAGTAAAGAAGGAAGCGAGTTCCTGATGTTTGATATTTCAGACATAAAATACGTGCAGGAAGAAGGGCGTTGTTTGAGGCCACGTTTTACATTAAAAAGCAAAATACAAAAGGCAAAAACACTTTTTGGTCTTGCTTCACTGACACACTAGAGAGCCTTAAAGTCACCACAGCCTGTGACCTGATCCATGAGCAGAGGAACCAAGCTCAGGAAAAAGAGCAAGCATCAACAATTGAGTCCTGCAGAGACTTTCCATCTGCAGTGCTGCAGGCAGGCTCCATGAGAAAAGTTGTGGAAAATCATTGAACAACAACACAGACCAAATAGGGGCTTGACTCTCTTGCAACGTCCAGTAGGCTCCCCACTTTTTGCTGCTGCAGCAGCTGCTTCTAGTATTATCTCAGCTGCTATACCAGCCTGGAGACAGAGAGTGAGAGACCCTGTTACATTCAAAATAGGTAAATAATGCACAAGTGCCTGATTGCAAATGCCAAATTTGTATACACATGAGGTTTTTTTCTGCTACTCCGCACCTTCCCCAATGTTCACCACCCACCCACCGCTGTTATTGTCAACCCTAAGTGTTTGTAAATCATGAGTCAGGGCCCCCCAAAATCACATGATTGGCTTAAAAGTAATGATTTTTCTTTTTTACATTTGTAGGCTCTTTTATTTACTTTCTAGTTTTTTAATGTTTATGGTTCACATTTCCAAGCATTTTTCTACCACCCATTGGTAGATTAGTGTTAATTGCCTTGGAAACCTGCACAACCACAACCCTGACAAAGGGCTTTCCAACTCCAAAGTGAATTACAATAGACCAATAGCTGTCTGGATTGCCAGCTTTGCCAGGGCAATATAGCCACCTGCTTCTGCACTACTATGGCTTCCCTGAATCGAGTGTTCTGGCACTGGAGATTTGTTACAAGCTCCTCGCACAGCTCTGTGAGGATCTGTTTCCTCATTCAGAAGTTTTGAAGCTGCTGCTGGTCATCCCAGTTTCCAAAAGGATGAGATCCCACCACCCCATGCTAATTCTTGTGCACCAGAAGTAATGGTCCACCCATTGGTACACTGTGACAATGCCAGCAATTCATCATATCTGTACCCGATGAGCTGAATGAATTATCATTCATCCTCAAGGTCAGTTGTCTTTGGTGTGTCAGAAAGTTCTGCCCAAATTCCATCCAGCCTCTTTCTGGTTGCCTACTTCATTGCTAGGGCCTTACCAAATTCACAACCATGAAAAATGCCACGGACCATGAAATCTGGTCTTTTTTATACTTTTACCCTATACGATACAGATTTCACAGGGGAGACCAGTGTTTCTCAAATGGGAGTCCCAACCCAAAAGGGGGCTGTGGGGGGTTTCAAAGTTATTGTAGAGGCGCTGTGGTATTGCCACCCTTACTTCTGCATTGCCTTCAAAGTTGGGCAGCCGGAGACTGGTGGTTGCTGGACAAGGACCCAGCTCTGAAGGCAGCAGCCCAGAAGTAATATTAGCAATACTATACCATGCCATTCTTATTTCTGTGCTGCTGCTGGTAGAGTGCTGCTTTCAGAGCTGTGCTCTTGGCCAGCAGTGCTGCTCCCTGGCTGCTCAGCTCTGAAGGCAGTGCTACCACCAGCAGCAGCGCAGAAGTAAGGGTGGCAATACCCTAACACCACTACAATAACCTTGCAAACCTCCGCGCCACCCCCCCCCCCCCCCACTACCCTCTTTTGGGTCAGGACCTCTACAGTTACAACACTGTGAAATTTCAGATTTCAATATCTGAAATCATAAAATTTATGATTTTTAAAATTCTATGACTGTGGAATTGACCAAAATGCAAAGTAAATTTGGTAGGGCCCTATTCATTGCATAACTGTTTGTCCCACAATAAGGATCAGAAGCAGAACCAGATTATAATCCACTTTGGCAGGAGGGAGATGAGATTAGGATCTTCAGTCGACATGTGTGAAGGCAGGGGACAGTACCAATAACATACAACAAAATGGTTCCTAGAATGTTTCGCTGTGATCCCCAGAGCCCCGTGATACTCCCCCTAAAATGGTAGCACTAACTTAGCATAACAGCGTCAGTGTGGACCTTGATATATTCGTGTACACAGTGTTACACCTGTGTCCATCACAGCATATGTGGACAGTTAGTGCTGGTAAAGGGAGCATGCATGAGCATCTACGTGATCAGGTAACTGAGTGGGTGGGCCAGTGTAGATATACTTAACTGAGTTCCCTTCCCCTTCATCAGGCTTATATGTGCTCACCTGGCACATGTGGCTAGACTGTGTCAGTCTCAAACAGGTTCTGGCTTGAGGCATGGCTCCGCCCCCAGCCCTGCCCCCATTCCAACCCCTTCCACAAATCCCCCCCCCCCCCTCCTCTGGGCGCACCGCATTTCCCCTCCACCCCCCCTCCCTCCCAGGCTTGCAGCGCGCTCAGGGGAGGAGGCGTAGGTGAGCGGGGGCGCGGGGAGGGCTGCAGGATGTAACCCTCGGAGGGGGATGGGGGGGACGACACAGAGGAACCGCTCCCCGCACCAGGTCACCTCCGCTCCGCCTCCCCTGAGTGCACCACCACCGCTCCGCTTCTCGCTTCTCCCTCCTCCCTCCCAGGCTTGCCGCGGGAGTCAGCTGTTTGGTGGCAAGCCTGGGAGGGAGGGGGGAGAAGCGGAGCAGCAGCGGCACACTCAGGGGAGCTGGAGCGGAGGGGAGCTGGGCAGGGGGAACCGGTTGGGAGCTGCCAGTGGGAGCTCTGCACCCACCAATTTTTCCCCGTGGGTGCTCCAGCCCCGGAGCACCCATGGAGTCGGCACCTATGCCTCCTCTTTGTCATAGTCCTTGGTGTTCACAGCATGGGTGTGTGTCTCTGACTCCTCTGAGCTATCTGGAGTGGTCTGCAAGTTCTTTCGCTTTCACATGGCACTGGTGCTGATCCCTGCCTTACCCTTTGCCTGCATACCCCATGCAGTCTGTATATATATGTCCATCTTTCTGTGGTTGGTCCATAGCCGTGCTTGCACAGCGTCTTCTTTTCACAGGCCCAGGAGATCAATATCAGGAGCACATCTGGTGCCTGGAGCCAGCATGGTCGGTTGGGCAGCTGCACACAGCGGAGATGAGCTGCTAGGTGTGCTCGCTAAGGTTGGCAATCAGGAAAAGGAAAAAGCATTTCAAAATTGTACAAGTGGTTTTAAAGGGGGTGATGGCTTCCAGTTTCTGTGACCATGGGCAGTGGAGTTTACAGTTGTGACCACAGCAGTCACTGTTACAGAGAATGAGGCATTGTGGGACAGCTGCTGGAGGACAGTTAGGGTTGACACAGGCCACACAGTATCTACACTTGCACTGTGTCTACCTAAGTAGGTCGACCCTCGGTCCACTCTGTTTGGAGAATTGGTTTACTGTGTTGCTGTCACGGGCAATGTTCCCTCTAATTTTTGACAGGCCGTGTGCGCAAAAAAATTTCTTCTGTGCAAATTGTTGTGCTTCTGTGCAAATTTTTGTGCGCGCAGTGTTTCGCCGTGTGCGCGGGGTTTAGGATCTGTGTGCGCATGCACACGCACACAGCTTAGAATTAACAGTGGTCACGGGGCACTAACATTGGCTGATGACAAATTTGTATACATACACTTGCACAAATTAATTGCAAGGTGACTTCTGTTGACCTAACTTTTGTAGTGTAAATGAGGCCTGAGGAGCTCACGATAGCAAGCAATTCCTCCTACAAGCCTCTTGATGTTCTGAGGGCTTGTGCACACCAAGAAATTCAATGGCATAATTATAGTGGTAGAACTCCCTATGTGAAATAGGTGTGTCCATATAGGGAATTATACTGGTATAATTGGTATAACTATATTGGTAAAACCATAACTATAAGGGGTATAGTTATGTCAGTAAACTTCGTTGTGTAAACAAGCCCTAAGACAGTGGTTCTCAAACTTTTGTTCTGGTGACCCCTTTCAAATAGCAAGCCTCCAAGGGCGACCCACACTATAAATTAAAAATACTTTTTTATATATTTAACACCATTATAAATGCTGGATGCAAAGCGGGGTTTGGAGTGGAGGCTGACAGCTCACGACCCCCCATATAATAACCTTGCGACCCCCTGAGGGGTCCCATCCCCTAGTTTGAGAACCCCTGCCCTAAGACAATGCTTCTGCCCTCTTTGCCGTGGCATGCCCTCCTCTCCCCTAGCCAGCTCCTCTTGTGCAGCTTCTGAAACATCTGGCGGGCAAGTTGAGGACTTGTATTGTGAAAAGATTTACTCATCAACTTGGCAAAATGGTAAATTATGTGGGCATTAACAGAACTACAGGATATGTTGTTTAAATTAATATCACTTTGTGATATATCAAAAACATGTATTTCATCACTACATTTTCTGTTACATAATTAAGGCTGTAAGAAACTATCAGGCCACAATTTTGTGGTGGAAACTACAGCTTTCAACATACACACCACGTAGTTGCTGCAAATTTGACTGGCTTGCAACCCTATGCACCGGGTCACAAAGCTACTAACTCAGTGTGACACTGAACCCCATAGTCTTTATAATTATATTATTATGATATGATTATGGCATAATTATGATGCATTTTATACAAGATATGTCCTGTCAGGTGTCTATGGAAAAGTTATGATTTGCTGAATATGATTATACTATTTGTATGCATGTGTCATTTTTGTATCAGAAGTTATGAATATTGACGATGTATCTGTATTTCACATATAGTCACATCTGGGTGACACCCACTAGGTAAGATGTGGTTGTGAAGGGCCCATTCAGGGTAATGGGCCATTATTGAAACAATAGGCTTTAGAAGACGCTTATCACCCACCTGCTGAGCCTTCCTGAGAATGTTTCAGACAGCCTGTAAGTAATGGCTACTATGACTCTGCAAGGGCATGTGACCAGCCCACGTGACTCTGGACTCCATTTTGGGTATCTGTGTTTTTTCACAAGCTGGTCTGGGAACTGAGTTTGTAACAAAGGCTCCCTGCCATATGCTAAAGTTATATAAGGTAGGGAGTAACATCATCGGTTGTTCTTCACTCCCCCACAATTGAACAACTGAGAGAAGTTCCAAAAGAAAAAGACTTGGAATGGTGGTGGGGAGCCCAAGCTACAAAGCAAGTGCAGCTTGTGCCTTGAGAATCTTTAAGCCTGCTTGTATCCTCAGTCAGGGTAAGAATTTGCTAATTAATATCCTAACTTTCTAGTATCTTAGGCTTAGTTTGTGGTTTTGATTATTTACTAGGTAAACTGCTTTGATACGTTTCCTAGCACTTATAATCACTTAAAACCTATCTTTTCGTAGTTAATAAACTTGTTTTTATTTTAACCTAAACCAGTATGCCTGTAATTGAGGTGTCTGGGGGAAAATCTCAGTTTAGTTACTACACATGTGCATATTCCTCTCCACATTGAGGGAGGGGCGGCCCTATTAAAGAGCTTACACTATTCAAATCCCTGTGCAGTGCAGGACAATACAATTTTGGGTTTATACTCCAGAGGGGGTGCGTGCCCGGGGAGCTGGGAAACTGCTGAGGTCTGTTGTTGTACTTGGGCGGCTTAGGTAAAGTACTCTCAGATAGCTCAGTTTGGGTGTGTGACACTGTCGTGTTGGGTGATAACGGGGCCTGAGTAAGGCTGGCTGTGTCTGCAACCAAGGAAGCAGTGTGTGTGATCAGGGCCAGTCCAACTGAGTGGTTAGAGGGGTGCAGCGGTTTCTCATGGCTCCCAGACTGCACTCCAGGGGCGACAGCCTGTCACACTCAGATTTAGCCCAGCTGCCACTTCCTCATGGTGGCTGGGCCAGATTGGAGTGAGTAGTGGTGTGACCTGACACATGGGGATGCAATGCCACTCAAATTGGGAGGTGCGGGGAGGAGTGGTGGTTGTTTTGTTGTATGGTACTTGAACTGACTGCGCCAAAGCTGCAACTTTAACAAGCTCTAGTTGTGACTTCTGAACCAAAAAATCACAACTTCATAATCCTTTTAGGATCTGGACTGCAATCTTGCACTAGCTGGGAATGGTTCAGCTAGTCCTACACAGCACTGACACTATGGCTAATATCCAGCGTATGTGTTCATTTGTTCAGAAACCAGATTCCAAACTACAGTCTGATACTTTCATCTTTTTTGTCAGTGACACTTCAAGCAACTGTTTTCTATTTTTTTAATAGGGTGCTGTTACGTTGCTCCACCTTCTAGGCTATATTTATGAATCTGTCTTTGTATCATGCTTTCTTAAGGCAATATTGTGCAACACACCATACTTTCTGTTCCATGATGACAGTTCCAGACATCTCATCTAGGGAGCCAGAGGCCATGTCATGTACAAAGACTAGAAACAAATCTTAAGAAACAATAGAGGTTGAACTACCAGATTGCAGTGCTTTACAATACTTCATTCTAACACTATGTTAAGTAGTGAAAATATCCAAGAAAAATATGTTAACTAGATATTTCTTAGGAGTTTCAAAACTGGCTGTGAGTTTGAGTGCCATCTTTTTTCTGCAGTTTAACTAGATGTTGGTTTTTGTCAGTTTATCGTTCTTTTGCTGAAGAAGATCCAGAACACAAATTTTAAATGCAACACCCTTCCAGGACTTTTCTTCAGTTGTCACCTAGGTATCTTAATGATGGTTGAGCACTATTACGTTATAGAAAGGATATCGGCTGCACAGAAATTGAGCATTGAATTATATAATGCAATAGTAGTTACAATGTAAAGTATATAATTTTTCCCCGTCAATAACTAAATGCCTCTAATGTAAATGATCTTGCTAGAATATGACAAAACTAATCATGATGGTTCTAAAATGCTGTGATCCATTCTGGCTAGCTTGCTTTTTATTGAATTAGAAAATATGTGCAGTATTCTGTCAGGGCCTTGTTTTGTGCATTTTGAGTTTTAAGGCATATTTTATGTTGTCTAATTAGAAATAGCTTTATTTAGCAATGTATTTAAAATTGATTTTCACTGCACAGCATAACTGGTGTGGGAAAGAGGGAATGTTTTTTAAGCAAAAAGCACTTATTTGCCATTATCATCTGTATTCCCTTGTCTATAATAAAAATATTTATGTATATTTTTCACAACCTAGCTTCTCCTCCTGCTTGATTTTGCAGTGAGGTCATTATCCTATGTTTTATTATACCAGTCTGTTGCCATGGAATTGATTGTGATAGTGATTAAGCATAGTTTTACTTCAGGATTTCTTCAGCAGAGAGCTCTAGCTGTTCAGGCAAAACATATATAGTACATTCAGATATCTTTAACAGCGAGCAAAGTCTGCATAAGACTTTACTCCTGATGGCATTCTGCACCAAAAAATAAAATTCTGTGCACGATGTTTTAAAATTCTGCAAATTTAATTTGTCAAATAAATGTGGAGGCTCCAGCATGGCATTGGGGAGCATAGGATGCTGGCTGCACAGAGGTGGGAGATCACTGTGCAGCTCCCCCCCCCCCCCCCCACTCGGGGCACAGACTCAGCGGTGAGTCTACACCCAACCCTGACACAGTGCAAGGACCAGGCCTACCCTAGTAACACCCCAGGGCCTTGCCCATCTGTGTCAGTTGCCCCAAGTGTGGGCAGGCACGCTCAGCTCGGCAGGATCCAAGTGTGGAGGGGCTTAGTGTGGGGGGATCCAGGTGTAGGTTGAGAGGGTTGTGTGGGGCAAACTGGGTGCGGGCGGCTCAGTGGGAGATCCGGGTGCAGGGGGGATCTGGATGCATAGGGGCTTATTGGGGGGTTCTGGGTGCAATGATAATGGGACTCTGCGGGGGGGTCCAGGTGAAGGTGGTTAGGGATCTGAGTGTGGGGGGGATAGAACTCAGCAGGGAGGTCTGGGTGTGGGGGGTTCAGTGCGGGGGGAGGGTCCAGATACTGGTGGAGTCGGGCTTAGTAGGGTGGGGATCCAGGTGCAGCTGGTTGGGTCTTGGTGGGGTGGGGATCTGGGTGCGGATGGCTTGTCAGGGTGTTTCAGGTGCAGGGGAGTAGGATTCGGGGGGGCGGGAGTGTGGGAGATGAGGCTCGGTGGGAGGGTCTGGGTATGAGGGGATCTGGATGCACGGGGGGTTGGATGGATGGGGGAGCAGCTCCCTGTACAGGGATCCTTCCCCCTGCAGCTAGGGAGTGATGGGTGCAGGAAGAAGCAGGAGTCGGGGGGACTTTGCAGAGCTTCCTGCAGCCGGGGGAGAAATCTGGGGGTGGGTCTGAGCTGGCCCTGGATGCTGTGCAGGGGAAGAGGAAGTCCCGTCCTCCCCATCCCAGCTGGGACTAGCAGCTGAGCCCGTTGCAGGATAGGAGCCACCAGATGGGTCGTCCCCAGTCTGGCCTCCCATCCCACAGTGATTTACCTCTCTGCTGGCTGCCCTGGGCCCCTGAAACATACTGCTGGGAAGGGTTGCATGATTGCTCTTGTGGCTTCCCTTTGCTTCCCTGTCAGAAAGTCATTTTTCTGTGGGGAAGCAAAGAAATCTGCGGGGGACATACATTCTGCACATGTGCAGTGGTGCAGAATTCCCCCAGGAGTAATAAGAAAACCATAGGAAGTATTTGAAAATGGAATGGATTTTTGTTAGTCCTACAAATATAATTATTTCTCCCATTTGATTACTTTTTTAAGAGTAAAACTATGTTATGCTATAATCACTTTTATGGGCTTTTTACATTTAACACTATTCATTGCCTGTAGGACTTTGACACTTCCATGCTTTTCTGTTCCACTCAGTCCTTTTTCTGCATAAACTTTTTATATGTTCCCTTCTTAAAATAAAAATGAAATATATTACTTTGTGGATAATAACTTTGGTTTGTTTCTTTGCTGGCCACAGAGGGTCACAGATTGTCCGGTGAGTATAACTGTTAGAACACAATCTGATCTTTTGGAATTTGAAAATCCCTGCAATATATATGCTGTGTTTTTCAATGGGTTTTAAAATAGATCCTGTACCAGTAAAATTATTTGACATATGATTTATTTCTATGGTGAGCATGTGAAAAGTTTTATATATATATATATATATATATATATATATATATATATATAAACTTACATAATTCTATCTATCTATCTATCTATCTACCTATCTATCTATCGCGCAAGAGAGTCCTCTTTCAAAACTGAAGACTCTATATACTACCTGAAAGAAACCATTGGATTAATCATCTTACTTCAAACTTTTAAAAAATAGAAATGACTTAAGTGTGTGTGTGTGTGTATATATATACACACATATAGATACACACCATTTTGTATTTAGTAGTAGTAGTATGTAAGTAGTATCATTGAGTAATATTGTTTTATTTCCACATTGTAACAAAACTATTCTGTTTCAATTCGCAGCTCTTCCCTTAATTGTGATATAGTTGACAGTCTTGCAAGAGTCGCGCACAGCTATGCTTGCAAATTCATTAAATTAATGCACGTTAACTCCATATTATTTTTAACCTCTGGGAAGCCAGAAAGCAGGAAATGAGATTCCCGGGGCTTGCAAGGGGGAGGGGTGGGTTGGCTGCAGGGCAGCAGCGTTCAAACCTCTGACCAGGGCGGTGGCATGGGAATTATGGGATACTTTCTGGAGGCCAATAAAATCGGGGAAAAAACCTGTGGTGTCTACACTGCATGTTTGTCGACAATAAAGGGAGGGGGGAAAGACGAAAGTCTCTCACAGGGGTGGAAGTTTTTTGTTGCCAAAACTAGGCTTTTTTTTTTTTCAAAAAAAAAATTACATTGCAGTATGTACAGTATCGCTGTTTTGTTGCCAAAAGCCAGTTTTTGGCGACAAAACTTGCCAGTGTAGACGAGCCCTAAGATTTGTAGCAATGGAAAAATGAGTTCAGCTATTGTGAATGATTCATTTTTATATCACATTTTCTCTTATATTTGTTTAAAATGTAACATAATTGTTTTCAGTTATATTCTAGCATCAGGTGCATTTGTTCCAGCCACATGATTAATTTGGCAGTTTTTATTGCTACTCTTCTTTCTTTATTAATATGCAAGACTACACTTCATGCATGTTCACCATGCAAACTACCATTAGGGTTGTTTTTAATCAGAAATAATGAACATTGTATTCATAGTAAATGAACTGCAGCATTTGCTTGTATGTAAAGTACTGATCAGATTTCATCAGTATGTAAATGATAGAATACATTTTTAGCGGTATTCCTTCTCTCTCAACCCCCCCCCCCCCCTTATCACAATCAAAGTGTTAAGTAAAAGGGAGTGTGTCATTCGTTCTCTTGAGTTCAACTACTGCAATAGGGAATAGAAATCTATGGGGGAAAGAACCTAAATTCTTTTGATATGTTTGAGGATATTCTGTAACTCATGGTCAAAAAAACTGGTGGCCTAAAAACCAGCTGTCTTTATTAGTCTATTGAACTAAAGGAGATTGTAGTTTTAACTCCGTGTATATTCCAACAAGATATATAATGTAAAGGAAAATAAAGCAGCTAATACTGAGCAACTTGTATATACAAGAGAATCCTAAGAAACTTTAACTTACACATAATATCCTTTTCTTTATAAATGTCAGTAGAAAAAATCTCAACTTTTTATTTATTTTTTTAAAATTGACCCAAGTTTTAGTCTCTTCAAATCTTGTTTATTATGGTGCACAACGTACATAGTCTCTGATTTTAATAAACATTTTAAGCTTGGGATTTTATGTTTTGTAATTTCTAAATCAAACACTGGTGAAGTAATTCAGAATTGTTTTAAATTTAATAGTTGTGTTTATACATGCGGGTTTTTAAGTGTATTTTTTCTAATTAGTGTTCCACTGTTGTTGGTTTTTTTTCCTATTTCACGATTGAGTCAAACTTGAGACCATACTTGGCACATAGTTGTCCAGATTTTGAGTTTTATTTTCTTTAAGCATCCTTGACATTTTGTTTTTGGAATGTTTTGACCCACAATTATGTTATCTTCTCTATTAATTTATTCACATGTTTACATTTCTGTTTTTGTTCACTTTCTCTCCTTAATACCATAGTGGTGGTGGTGGGGCAGTATATTCAAATTCAATGGTTCTATACAGACCTCAGGACTATTAATCTTAATATGAATTTTAAATACGGGCACTTGATAATGTATGGTGATAATGCAGTGAATAAACAGTAAAAAATAAAACCAATCTCCATCGTATTGGTTAGAGAAGAACAGGTTGGTTTCATAGCACAGTGCAGAAGTGCCCCAAAAGACTTTGTACTGAAAGTGCCAGTTCTGCTGTCAGAATATACTAGATATCTGCATTTCAAACTACTGTATCTCCAGCATGGTATTCGTTCAGTACTGAGTTGGAGGGAAGAATGTTGCTTGCTGAATCATCACTACCACTTCCTGCAGCACTCTGGGGTTTCTTTCTGGTTGAGGTGTTCCCATTTAGGTATTGATCAGATCTGATCCTTATCTTATGTGATGTATATGAGGAGTCCCATTCTAGGTGGAATGATTGAAGGTCTTTTCATGTTAAAGTCTTAAAAGTTCTTCCTTTAATTTGTTTAAAGTTTAAACCATTATTTAAAATAAACTAGAAACTAATAGAGTACCCATCATAGTATCTCTTTTCAGGAAAATGGATTCCAGGCAACTCTGCAAATGTCAATTGTAGCTAAACTTCATTTTATATATTATTTGTCACAGTAGACAGAGGGAAGCACTCTTCACCATTTGAACTTTCAGATTGTTTGCCCTGGTCATAATGGGTGAACTATACTTCTAAATGCCTCTTTTGCACTATTCGTTACAGAGACCAAAATACTTATTTTTTTTCCTGAAACTGTGTTTGTTAGCAAATTACTGATTAAAGTTTTACTAACTTTACTACTGACTAATTAAGAAACTGAATTGGCTAGTTATGTATTAAAAATAATATTTTCTTTGACTAATATAGCCATGGTTTATCTATGTGGGCTGTAAAGACTGAAGAATCTAAATTCGGTTTGTTACCTTGTCCTCATTTTGTATCTCCATTTGTCACTGAAGTATACTGTGCTTCTGAGTAAAACTTTAATAATACAAATCACTTAACATAATAGCTCTAGATATTATCAAATTAAATACTCATCAGTGGTAGTGTATTCTCTGTCATACATCCATATACAGAAAGGCGTGGAGTCCTATCATAGGAAAATTGAACACTACTTTCACAAAATGCAGATCCTGCTGTCGTGGAGATTGGAGATAAGAAAAGCGTACATTTCAGCTATCAAGTCTTTCCCATAATTTTAAAGAGAAAGATAATGAAACCTAGAATGCTGATTGTAGGAAGGAAAAATTGAATGCTTTTTGAGGACGGAGGTAAAGAAAAACTCCCCAATGGCATACAAAATTAAGTCAACCTCATGCCTGTCATAAGGATATAGATTAAAATATGGTGATTCCTAGAGGCTCCAGTCAGGATTAGGTGAATTTATTTTCTGATACAACACCTCCGGGTGGTGGTATCGGTGTGTCTTTTTTGGATATCTGAGTAGTAGATCCTGCATTTTCTCCAAAGCTGTTCCATGTCCCCAATTTCATAAGTTTATAGTTTTTAACCTTAGTAAGTCCTGAATTCTTTACTGGATGCAAAACATGCCACATATAGTGCTTACTGGTTATGAGGGTTAAAAACGTCATGGATATACAGAAGCTTCACTGAAGAAGTCTTAACTTTAAAATTAAACTCCATAAGGAAATTAAATAATCATTTGGCTACTCATGGTCTTCTGGTTTCTTAAGCATATAGTGCTCCTTACGGTAACAAGAATGCATTAATTCTAGCTCTCTCTTTTGAAAGACGGCATCTCAGTGTTGCTGACCTTATGAAGTGGTCATTCCTGAAGTAGTTTCATTGTGGTGTAAATGTGCAAAGTTACATTGGTGTGCAATTTCTTTTTAAAGTGGTTTTCATTTAATGTTGAGGCTTGTCTTAAATGTATAGGTAAACTAGTTCTGAAGAATACCTCTAATAATATATAGGACTCGTGGCCTTTCATCTCCTCTTCTAAATGCCTGGATTTAAATTCTGTAGCACCCAGAAAAATAGAACTCAAGGCTTTTTCTGAATGGAACTGTGCAGCTCATGTAGTAACAAGTTCAGATTTTTGGTAATTGAATGGTGGCTCTTACCCTGGAGGCATTTAGAAAGTGGTTGTTGGTGGCTAAGAACTGGTGTGAGAGCTTGACTGTGCTCACAGCCTGTGAGCCTGACACTTGTGGGTTTAGTATTGGACAATCATGTACAATCAACTGAATTACAGAACAAGTAAAATTAAATTTTTAAGTGAATTGAAACTGAACAAAGTGTTATGTTTGCATCTTAAATATTTATGCAAGAAAAAGCATGTTAAGAACATTTTTAAACAATATTCCTATGATAATTTATGGAAATAATTTTGATGTTGATTACTTTATTTTTAAATATGTTTTTGTGATTTCTTTCTTTAGGCTCTGTTTATGAACCAGTTAAAAGCATTAACCTTCCAAGGCCAGAGGGAGAAAGTCTGTGGGATAAATTGGATCATTATTACAGAATTGGTAAGTAAAATAAGGGGAACTCTTTGTAGTAATCAAAAAATGTTTGCAGTGTAACTTGTTAAAATTCCTCAACTGCCATAAAATTCTTATCTGTATGAATGACAGTTGAAAAAGAAAAGTATAGTGAATTAGTTTGGATGTCCTGTATACCATTTGAAAACTAATGATCTTTCTCTAACTTTTTTCAAATCGACCTGCTGCTGATCAATTGCCATATTCAATAGGTCATGCTGATTTTTATTGGATCTGCTCTAAAAAATGACTACGTAAATAGAGCAACTTCTTATACAGCAGACTGGCTCCGTAGATGTCGCTGTTTGAACATGGAAATATGAGTAAATAAGAAACATTTATTTCTATTAGTCTTACAGAACCATTGCAGCTATGAGAGAGGGAACTGGATTCTGTTATTATACATATTAAGTTAAGAATCACCTCACTGAGTTGGTATTAGCTCACGGGCTAGTCTTTTAGCCTAATGAAGGGGGCAATATATAGCTGTAACTTCTGTCAGTGCAGACCCTGTTACCTATGTAATGAGTCAGTACATAAACATTTTGGCATTACCCAGGGTATAATCTGGACTGTTGAACAGCTGTGTCCTCTCAGTTCTCCAACCTAGGTGCCTTTTACACTACTTGCTAGGAGAGCAACCACTCCTGGATTGCTCACACACAGCCTCCAGCATATGTATTACTCCCAGCTATACTGTATGAGTGCTTTGGCCAGCCACCCTTGAATTACACTTCAGAGAAACACCATCTAATTCCCAGTCCCAGACTTTCCCCCAGAAATGTGCATTTTGTACTGCCCAGCCCTCTACTGGACAATACAAGCTTATATAAAGTCCATTATTTTATAAATAAAAAGTGAGAGGCACAAATCCTGTTATCTCAAAAGAAGTTTCCCAAACACTTCAATCCGAGCACACTGGTTTATTAACTACAGAAAGATTTTAAGTGATTACAAGTAATGAGGCATAAAAGTCAGTATTGGTTACAAAGAAATAAAAGGTAAAACACAACTAACACCTAACTTAACAAGTTGAGCGATTTCAAAGCAAAAGTCTCTCACACCACATATTTTAGCAGTCTTACTGGCTGAATTCCTTTCTGCCAGGATCCCTCCCCAATCCAGTGATGCTTCCTTTGCCCTTCAAGTGTTGCGATACCGTGCATAGAGCTGAAGGGAGAGATCTTTTGGGGCATTTGTTCCTCTTCCTTATAGTTCTCTTTTTCTTTGAAAATCATCTCCAATTGAGGTTCAGGAGACAGCACATCTGTGGGGGATGGGAACCTCTGGTTGTTTCTTTGCCAAAATGTAGATTTCTCACTGTCTTTTGTCTCTGAGGAACTGGTTTGTGCCTGCTTTTCTAAACATGGAATGTCTCAGCAATGTCATACAGTAGAATTTTATAACTACGTACAATGTTGGCACACATATTTTACCAGGACAATAATGATCAGCAAATTGAGTTTTCAAATGATACTTTACAAGGCATACTTTACCTAACATTTATCATAATCTTCTAAAAAGAATGAACATAGGTATAAGGACTGTCACAGAAATATGTAAGTACCATAAAACACAGAATGTCATATTTTGTAGCCCTGGTCTACACTACGAGTTTAGGTCGAATTTATTAGCGTTATTTCGATTGATCCGTGCACCCATCCACACGACTAAGCCCTTAACATCGACTTCTAGGGCTCTTAAAATCGATCTCGCTACTCCACCCCCAACGAGGGGATTAGCGCTTAAAGCGATATTGCCGAATCGATGTAGGCTTAGTGAGGACGCAATTCGACGGTATTGGCCTCCTGAATCTATCCCACAGTGCAACATCTGACCGCTCTGGACAGCGGTCTGAGCTCGAATGCTCCGCCCAGGTAGACAGGAAAAGCCCCGCGAACGTTTGAATTTCATTTCCTGTTTGGCCAGCGTGGTGAGCTGCAGGTGAACGCAGATCTCATCAGCAGAGGTGACCTTGATGGAGTCCCAGAACCGAAGACGAGCTCCAGCATGGACCGAGCGCGAGGTACTCGATCTGATCGCTGTATGGGGAGACGAAACCGTGCTAGCAGAGCTAGGGTCCAAAAGAAGAAACGCCAATACATATACCAAAGTCTCCAAGGGCATGCAGGACAGAGGCTACAACAGGGACGCGCAACAGTGCCGCGTGAAAATTAAGGAGCTCAGGCAAGCCTACCAAAAAACCAGAGATGCAAACAACCGCTCTGGGTCACAGCCCCAGACATGCTGCTTCTATGATGAGCTGCATGCCATTCTAGGAGGTGCAGCCACCACTGACCCACCCATGTGGTTTGACTCCGTATGTGGATCATCAGAACCCACAGAGGAGCATGATGATGATAATGATGCTGTAAATGGCACACAGACACAGCAAGGAAGCGGAGAAGCCCTTTTCCCCGACAGCCAGGAACTCTTTGTCACCCTGGAGCCAGTAATCTACGAACCCTCCCAAGGCGTGCTCGATGCAGGAGAAGGGACCTCTGGTGAGTGTACCTCTGTTAAATTAATACATGTTTTATAAGCAATCGTGTTTAATGATTAATTCGTAGCCAGTACAGCTACTGCTACTGGAAAACTCTGTTAACATGTTTGGGGATGGAGCAGAAATCCTCCGGGGACATCTCCAGAAAGATCTCCTGGATGTACTCCCAAAGCCTGTGCAAAAGGTTTCTGGGGAGGGCAGCCTTATCCTGTGCTCCGTGGTAACACACTCTACCACGCCAGGCCAGTAGCACGTAGTCTGGAATCAGTGCTTTGCAATGCATGGCGGCATATGGTCCCGGTTTTTGCTGGCATTCAAGCAACATCCGTTCTTTATCTGTCTGTGTTATCCTCAGACGAGTGATATCATTCATGGTCACCTGGTTGAAATAGGGGAATTTTATTAAGGGGGTATTCAGAGGGGCTCCGTCCCTGCTGGGCTGTTTGCCTGTGGCTGAACGGAAATCTTCCCCGCTGTGACCCACGCGGTGGGGGGGAGGGGGAACAGCGAACATCTTGGATGTGTGTCTGTTTTTGGGGGAGGGGGGGTGTAGATTAGGTTCGCGCTGCATGTTATCCCGAAAACCGCCTCCCCTCCCTTTTCAATTGCCAACCTGTTTGTTTTAAATTGCCAGCCCAAAGGATGTTTGTTATGGGAAATGAGGGGGTTGCTGTTTAAAAACAATCCCACATGTTATGAAGGTTAAAGAAGCCTATAGACTGTGTCTTACCATGGCTGTCTGCAAGCCGAATTCTGTTGCCCGCCGGACCTGCTTGTGTGATCTCTCACAGCAAACCGGCAGACCCTCAATATAACAGGCAAAGTGCAACCTTGGACCAAATGCACATGTCATATGTAATGTTTGGAGCATTGTTCTCTAATATGTGTCTTTTAAACTACTCCTCTCCCATTTGTTTCCTCCCGCAGCTGCAAATGTTTCAACGCCACCCCTTTCATCACCGTCCCAGAGGCTAGCGAAGATTAGAAGTAAAAAAAAAAGGAATCGAGACGATATGTTCTCAGAACTTATGTAATCCTCCCACACTGAGGCTGCCCAGCAGAATGCGTGGAGGCAGACACTGTCGGAGTCCAGGAAGACAGAATTTGATCGCGCGGACAAGTGGCGTGCTGAAGACAATGACTGGCGGGACGAAGAGAGACAGTGGCGGGATGAAGAGAGTAGGTGGCGTCAGCGTGCAGAGAGAAGGCAGGATGCAATTCTGAGGCTGCTGGAGGATCAAACGGAAATCCTCCGGCTTATGGCTGAGGACAGGCGTAGGGTTCAGGAAAGGCCGCCTGAGCCCAGACCGCCGCTACAGCCCCTCTGTAACCAACAGCCCTCCTTCCCGAGTCCCATAACCTCATCCCCGAGACGCCCAAGAACGCGTTTGGGTGGCCTCCGTGCACCCAGCCACTCAAGCCAAGAGAACAGTCCAAGCAAGAAAGGGCTGGCATTCAATAAGTTTTAAAGTGCTGTGTGTCCTTGTCCTTCCCTCGTCCCCTCCTCCACCACCCATCCTGGTGCTTCCCTTCCTCCACCACCCATCCTGGTGCTTCCGTTCCTCCACCACCTATCCCGGGAGACTGTGGCAGTTACCCCCATAGTTCCCCCTCTGTGTTTTATGAATTAATAAAGAATGCATGATTTTAAAGCAACAATGACTTTATTTCCTCTGCAAGCGGTGACCGAGCGGGGGAGGGCAGGGCGGTTTGGGTAAAGGGAAGTAGAGTGAATGAAAGGGCGGGGCTTTTCATTACTGGGGAAAAAGAGAACTTTCACACAGCATTCTGGCCATTCATGAAACTGGTTTTCAAAGCTTCCCTGATGCGCAACGCACCCTGCTGTACTCTTGTAATAGCCCTGGTGTCTGGTTGCGCATAACCAGCAGCCAGGCGATTTGCCTCAACCTCCCACCCTGCCATAAACGTCTCCCCCTTACTCTCACAGATATTGTGGAGCGCACAGCAAGCAGTAATAATAATGGGAATATTGTTTTCGCTGAGATCTAACCTAGTCAATAAACTTCTCCAGTGAGCTTTTAAACGGCCAAATGCACATTCCACCACCATTCTGCACTTGCTCAGCCTATAGTTGAAAAGGTCCTGACTACTGTCCAGGCTACCTGTGTATGGCTTCATGAGCCATGGCATTAAGGGGTAGGCTGGGTCCCCAAGGATAACTATGGGCATCTCAACATCCCCAAAGTTTATTTTCTGGTCTGGGAAGAAAGTCCCTTGCTGCAGCAGCTGAAACAGACCAGAGTTCCTGAAGATGCGAGTGTCATGTACCTTTCCCGGCCATCCCACGTTGATGTTGGTGAAACGTCCCTTATGATCCACCAGTGCTTGCAGCACTATTGAAAAGTAACCCTTTCGGTTTATGTACTCGCTGGCTTGGTGGTCCGGTGCTAAGATAGGGATATGGGTTCCGTCTATCGTCCCTCCACAGTTCGGGAACCCCATTGCTGCAAAGCCATCCAGTATGAGCTGCACATTTCCCAGACTCACAACCCTTGGTACAAGCAGCTTGGTGATCGCCCTGGCTACTTGCATGACAACAGCCCCCACTGTAGATTTTCCCACTCCGAATTGATTCGCGACTGACCGGTAGCTGTCTGGCGTTGCAAGCTTCCACAGGGCTATCGCCAGTCGCTTCTCTACTGTGAGGGGTGCTCTCATCTTGGTGTTCTGGCGCTTCAGGGCAGGGGAAAGCAACTCACAGAGTTCCATGAAAGTGCCCTTACGCATGCAAAAGTTTCGCAGCCACTGGGATTCATCCCAGACCTGCAGCACTATGTGGTCCCACCAGTCTGTGCTTGTTTCCCGGGCCCAGAATCAGCGTTCCACTGTATCAGCGAGCCCCATTACCACCATGATGTCCACCTTGCGGGGGGGCCTGTTTTGAGAGAGGTCTGTGTCCATGTCCTCATCACTGTCCTCAGGCTGATGCTGTCCCCTCCTCGCCTCCTGTTGCTCTAGCAGCTCCCTGTTCTCGTTCTCCCATATACTCCTGGACAATGCGCGTGGTGTTCATAACGGCGATAACAGTTGTGGTGATCTGATCGTGCTCCATGCTTTCCCTGGTATGCTGTTTGCAGGACAGCAGAGTGGGAGCAGAAGCGGCGGGTGGATAACAATGGTGCCAGCAATATGGCGCCCGCATGAAAAAAGGCACGAAAGGATTTTTGGCTCCCCCCTCAGTTGCTTTCACAGAGGGAGGGGGGAGCAAGGGTTAGGCTCATTTCCTTCTAGCTGCAGATAGTACAATATGCGGTGAGCAAGGGTTAGGCGCCTTCCCTTCTAGCTGCAGATGGTACAATAAGCTCTCCTGGCCCCCTGAAGGATTGAACTCGCAACCCCGGGTTTAGCGGGCCAACGCTCATACCGCTGAGCTATCCCTCTGCCCCTGTTCCAGGCAGTGCTGAATCTCCCTTAAACAAAACGTAAAAAAGAGAATGACCAGAGTCACTCCGGTCACTCCCATTTATGTCCAAGCGCCCCCGGCCAGCCACACCATAGGCCGCCGGCCAGGAGCACACGAATTTCAAGCATATTGTACGATCTGCAGCTAGAAGGCAAGGAGCTGCTGCTGTATGGTCCCGCGACCACAACCATTTATGGCATATTGCACCATCTGCAGCTAGAAGGCAAGGAGCTTATGCTGTGCAGTCCCGCGACTACCAGCCTCAGGTGGAATGGCCCTGTCAAGGATTGAACTCGCAACCCCGGGTTTAGCGGGCCAACGCTCAGAACGCTGAGCTATCCCTCTGCCCATATTATACCGTGACTGAATCCCCACTAGACCTAATATGCAGGCGTACGCTGGAGATGTACGGTAATTGTGAGCTGAGCAGGCTTCCGTAGCAAACAGGGAAACCCCGGAGACAAGGCGCGAAAAAGATTGCTTTCAAGGAGGGAGGGAGGGACGTTTGATGGCTTGACGACATGTACCCAGAACCACCAGCAACAATGTTTTCTGCCCCATCAGGCTTTGGGATCGCAACCCAGAATTCCAATTGGCGGCGGAGACTGCGGGAACTGTGGGATAGCTACCCGCAATGCAATGCTCTGAAGGTCGATGCTAGTCTCGCTACTGTGGACACAGTCAATCGACCTCATGGTCTTAATGCTCTTTAGTGGGGACACACACAATCGATTCCATAAATTCGGGTTATAATATATCGACTTCTATAATTTCGACCTAATTCTGTAGTGTAGACGTACCCCTCAGATGCTGTCCAATATTCTATTAAAAGAACAAATATTTCTACTGTAGGAGTTTTAAAGTATGGGTTGAAGTTATGTTAAAATAAACAATAATTAAAACTAGATCACTCGTGCATTCTGAATTCATTTTTGTGTCTTATTTTATTCTCTTGCTCTGCGCCAACAGTGTAAAAATTGGCAGCAAAACTTGCAAATGCCTTAAGATTTCATTAAAAATAATTCTGATTTTTTGGGGTTGAAATTAGTACTTACTAGCAGAAGTCACAGTCATAGTCCTGGTCAATATAAAAATTTTAAACCGTTTAGATTAGGATAGGTTATTATTTCTTATTAGTTGCCTCTAAAGTGTTTGTTGTTTATTTTTAAAAGCTATGTTTATTATTTTTATTTTAAATTGAATCAGCCTATAAGAGAAGAACACTTGAGACATCATATCACTTCTGTAGCATCATATATCTTCTGTAAATATAGCATCATATCACTTCTGTAAATTTTCCTTGGTGGTAATGAGTGTTCTTTTGGACTGAATGAAAGTTCAAATTATGTACTAAGCAATGGTGAAAATGATGGGCCATTATGAAAGGTTATAGTCTTTAAATGGAGGGTGGAAAAGTTTGAAAGAAAGAAAAAGCTGTCAAGCAACATTTAAGGACCTTGTGAAAAGCCCCTGGATGCATAAAGCGTAACAGAAACTCAGTTAGAGTTTCAAGTTATGCATAGGAAACCCTCTTGAGGATTCAGGTGTGGTTTTTTTTTTAATAGATTTTCTATGGCCGAAAAAACTCTGCCAAAGTACCTAGCCATTTCCCTTTGTGCAACTCAAGACTTTAAACACAAAAGCAAACTATATAAACAGGGCAACTGCCACTAAGATGCAACTACAATTATTAGGACTGCCTACACTTTTCCTCAACTCATTGAGGCACTCCCACAAACTCTGAAATTCCAAAATGAAACCCCTTTTGAGGTTGAACCTACAAACATTCACACCATTTTGGTTTTATTGGGGCCCTCCCCTCAGAGCAGCATGGGATAGGATACAAAAGGATTTGTACACCATATCACCACAGTAGGCAAAAAAAATTTTTTTAAATTTTAAAATGAATTTTCAAAATTAATTTATTTAAATGCAGGTTTATTTTTAAAACCAAACTGATTATTATATTGGAAATTGACAATTTAGGTTGAGTCCTAATTTTATTAAAATAATTAAAATAAAATAATATTATAATAAATGTAATAATATGTATAATAAATAAATGTGTTCTGCCAAAGTTTTAAAGAAAGTCATTTGACTGAACTAAACAAACTCTGACTAAATACCTGGAACTAGAGTTTGCTGAAGTGCTAAACCAGTTTTTGACAACAGTAACCACTTCTGCTCATGCAGAGAGAAAAAATTATTTCTTTCAGTTTATTGAACTAGTTCTGTTCACCGACTAGTTCATTCAGAGTTGAGAAACCAGTTTGGAGTTAAAAAAAAAAAGGAAAGCCTTGTTTTCCTCTTCAATCTATGAATGAAAATGAGATATACTAGTTCTAAAATCTTGAAGGACATGTTCACCCAAAACAATCACTTCAATTCACTGATTACAGCTAATAGTTCCTTTGTTCAATACATCAGTTTTAAAAGCAAAACATGTTTTGATAAACTTCTAGATATTTATGTATCCAGCACACTTAAGGTAGTTTTACTTAACTGATAAAAATATTAAATGCTTTTTGTACATTTTTAATTTAATTTGAATTTTCATCCAAATAGAGCTTGACACAAATCACAAGTAGAAATATTAATCCTCATCTAGTAAATGAGAAATGAGTCACTCACCATAATAAAAAAAGTTAAGCTTTATAGTTGCATAAATAAATGTGTATAGTTATAGCTTATCCTCCCAGGTAGCAAAAAGAAATGTAAAGGCGATGTTAAGTTACAAATCAACATGTTTTAATGGTTGCCAACCAGTGAGAAATCAGCCTTTCTTTAGGAAAATAATCAGAAGTACAAATGCAAAACAAGATTAAAATTGATTCCTTTATATCAAGGTTTCCTGCTTGCTGATTTAAATCATGATTAAAATTGGTGATTTCAATCAATCAATCCACTCTACACATCATAGTGCTGAACTTGTGCTTGTGAAATCAACAATGTTAGAGCTTTTTGTTAACTGTTGAATTCCTTTTGAATACAAATCTGTTCTAAGAACTTTAAAATAGTTTAAATCTACTATTTTCATACAAGTATGAGACCCTAGCCACATACTCAGGGCGGCTAGCCCATCGTGCTGCTTGCAAAGCTGCGGCTACATTCCAGTTTAAGGGAATTAGCTCGCTGAGCGCTACTGCAGGTATATCCCCTTGATTTAGGAATCACACGTCCACCTCGACATGTAGTCATACCATAACTTTAGCTGTTTTGCTGTACTACTGGATATACAGTAATAGTGCCAATAGTTACCAGAATGTATGGTCTTATTGTATTTTCATAACATAAGTGACTTCGTTTTATTTAAATGTTGAAATACTTTTAGGTATCTATTCTGCAGTGTCCTCTAAATTGAATTATTTATCACTTTCTTCTAATTAAATATGTGATCAACACACACTGTTTACTTAAAGGTGTAATGCTATCAAGAAATAGCTATACAAATGCCTGCTGTTTTTTAAATCAAGTCATGGTTGTGCGATTCACTGCCGAAATTTTAAGTTTAATCATTCATTGGTAGAGCACAATAAACAAAAAAGATATGTCAGCCTGAAAAGGAGGGATGATACTCTATTAAAGCATGTGAAACACCTTGAGACCAAATTTCTGGTCCATGCTTGATCTTCCACATGTTATTGTTTTGTAGATTCATTGCTTTTGTCTTCCCTGTGGGGTGGATGACAGTTCAATTTACTTTTAACAGTTGGCAATGGCAAATCTGTGCTGCTGTGTATCATTCATCTACTTCAGGCTATGCTTGTACTGCAGCCAGTCTTCTGTTTCAGCTGAAAATGTATTATTGAATTTAATCAATTCTAGAATGAGCTATATTGACTACTTCACTGATAGCAAAATGATTTGTCAAATAATATTAAGTCACTGAAGGATATTTTACAGTGTGCTACTAATTTTTAAACCTAAAATTAAAATAAATCTAAAATTTGGTTAATTTCTGACATATAGCAATTTATAGAGGCTGGTTTACATTGAGATACGTGGTAGCACATTTGAAAAGTACCTTTTGTTTTGTTTGTTAAGGAATAGGTTATTGTATAAGTGCCATGATCAAAGAAATTAAACCAAATTTTGACTCTTTTAATTATTCACAAGATTTTTGAATCTTCACAATTCAATGGGATTAAACATTAAAACACACTAAATATTACTTTATTATTTTTCTAAATGCCTTGCTGAAGCTTGAAAATAACATATACATACTTTGTATGTGTTGCGGTACCCAGAAATGTTAGGATGAGTTTAGTAGTTTCATACATTATTTAATTTTACTTTTATGGATATAAATTAAACTAAGGCTGTCGATTAATCGCAGTTAACTCACTTGATTAACTCCAAAAAATTAATCGCGATTAAAAAAAATTAATCACGATTAATCGCAGTTCTAATTGCCCTGTTAAACAATAGAATACCAATTTAAATGTATTAAATTTTTAGATGTTCTTATACGTTTTCAAATATATTGATTTCAATTACAACACAGAATACAAAGTCTAAAGTGCTCACTTTATATTATTTTTTATTACAAATATTTGTACTGTAAAAAAGAAAAGATTTTTAAAAAAGATAAAAGAAATAGTATTTTTCCATTCACCTCATACATGTACTGTAGTTAGGGTTGCCAACTGTCTAATCACACAAACCCAAACACCCTTTCCCCACCTTCTGCCCCACCCCTTCTCCGAGGCCCCGCCCCTCGCACTTCATCTCTCTTCCCCCCCTCTGCTCATTGTTTTGAACTCGGCTGCTCTGGAGACATGCGCCCCTCCCCTTTCATAGCACCATTTCTGACAGCCCTTGTGTGCTGTGCTGACTTGCTCCATTAATGTGGAATGCTCGTGCTATTGAACATAGAGGCAGAGGGGTGTGTGTGTGTGTGTGTGAGAGAGAGAGAGATTGCTGTGCAGAGAGCCCAGGGATGGAGGCGCGGGCTGATGTTGGGGTTTCCCCCTCCCCATACCTCAGGACTGGTTGCTTCCTGCCGCTGTCTGAATTTACAAGACAGAATGCTCACATACTCTCTGTCCCCCAAAACACACTGTCTCTCCCCACACCCATACACACACTCCGTCACACACTCTTCCTCCTGCCCGTCAGTTGAAAAGCAGCTGGCAATGTAGTAGGATTCCAATGGAACAATGGGATTGGGAAACCTGCATCATGTGATGCTGTGCCTGCCCCATGAAGCATTGTAAACCCTTCCCAAAGTACCCTGCGACCAGTTGCACAGTGGGATAGGTATCACAATGCACTGCCGTCTTTGCCATTGCAAGAGTTGCTAATGTGAATGCACTCCAGCGTCACAAGGAGCAGTGTGGACACGCAACAGCAGTTTAATTCCAGCGTTTTAATAAAAGTGGTATAACTTGTGGCGCAGAAACTTGCCAGTGTACTTGCAGAGTTTTTGCGCTGTAAGTTTCACCAGTGATAGGGAACAGGTGAAAGAAAACTGCTGGTTTGTGTACTCATTTAATTCCTCAGGCGTCAGAGAGTATTTACACTAGCAGAACCATCGCTGATGAGAGCTGTGCGGTAGGGCAGCTATCCCACAGTGCAGCTCTCTTGATGATCTTGTGGGAAGGGGGGTGTGAGTGGAAGGCATTCTGGGTCCCTGCTCAGTGCCCCCTGATGCGCTGCTTCATATCCCATCAGCCCCATTACTTCCTTGTTTCTTTCACGATATTTTTTTTTTAAAACCCTGCTGTCTGGCTGCTCTCCCCGCCACATCTACAAGCAAAGGGAAAGGGAGTTTCAAACTTCCTGGGGCTTACAGGGGGAGGGGCAGACGTCCGTTTACCTGGCATCAGAGCAGTGGAGATGCTGGCCAGAGTAGTCACTTTTGGAACTGTGGGATATCCTCCGGAGGCCAAAAGGTGTGTACACAGATAGAACGTGTCTTCGCTTTCAGAACAGCGCAAAAAGAACAGCGGGAAAGAACTGAATGCCTCTCGTGAAGGCAGTTTTCTTTTTGCGGTGAAACTTCTGAGTTTCACCCCAAAAAGTCATTAACAAGTGTAGACACTCCCATGGTTTTAGCGCAAAAGAGAGACATTTTGCGCTTTAAATGGCAAGTGTAGACATAGCCTTAGTACATAGTGATCAGTGTTTACATAAGAAAAATGCCTGTATAATCCAGAATTGTTTCCATTGGGCAAAGAGGATTTTTTAAACCCTGTCTGTCTTTGAAATCTTTTGGGGACAAACCAAAATGCTGTAGACTTTTATTTAAATGACATTTTAAAAAATGCAGTGCCCATGCAAGCAAATTCAGACAATTGGAGTGGCTTACATTGAGATGCTTCTAATGTAAATAGGCTGTGATATAGCTATAAACTAATTTTTAATAATAAAAGTTGCTTTGAATTCTGATTTTGAAGAAATATTAATGTAGGAGAGATTGATAAAAGCTATGGCACGTATGTGTGTGTGTGTGGGGGGGGGGAAATTACCCTGTTTTTGGATCTCTGGTTGGTTTTTGTTTTTTCTCTTGTTTTTATTTCCCTTGTGTAGTTCTTTTATAGGTCTGCAATTTATTCCTAACTCCCCTCGCCTAACTCCCCTCGCCCCCCCAGCTTAATTTATTTCTTGGAGGAAATGGAAATCTTAAAAAGATTTGTTTTTCTTTGCAGTCAAGTCAACAGTGTTGCTTTATCAAAGTCCAACTACTGGTCTCTTTCCCACAAAAACGTTTGGTGACAACCAGAAGGCAAAGGTGCAAGACAGTCTTTACTGTGCTGCATGTGCTTGGGCATTAGCACTTGCATACAGGTAAATTGCTTTTCTTCTGATTGTAAATACAGTACGGTTAATAATTTTCCCATGTTTGGATTTTATGGTGTTGAATACCGTAGAAGTATCTAAGTGAGAGACATCCTGTGTCAAAAATAGTTTTGTAAACCCATGTAAATGAAAAAGGGATAAGAAGCATGGTATAAATGTGCATATTGCCACTTTAATAACAGTGTCACTTGATTTTCATAAGTTAGAAAACTGATTTATTTTTTTTTTATTTTTTTAGCATAACCTTTTGAGATGTTTTGTCTTCACGTAAGAATTTATTCTAAATTTTCACAGTCACTGGTGTTCTGAGGCAGTATGATTAAGGCATGTTGTCAAAAATTGTTATGGTAGCGAACAATATTCAAAGAAGTACTACTTCCTGAGTGAGTGGAATATGTGATGATAAATAAAGATAACAAAAGGTTTGAGAGTGGTGGCAGCTGGAAGCAATTAGATTGAGTCCTGGAAGACAAACTGAGATTTGAGAATGATTCTTGATAAGAAAGAGGCCAAAGAGTATCCTAGTAATCCAACAATAAAGCACCAATTTTGTTAAAGGATGGAGTGTAAATTAGTTTTCCTCCTCTCAAATTTGGGCTTGTTTATACTAGTTTCTTAACTCAGGTAATTGCCAGCACCATTATAGGGGCTAGACTAGACACTCACCAAATATTTGTTTCGGGTTACAGATGTTAGTGGTTATAGGTTTAGTGTAATTGACAGTCTATTAACCTGAGGTACGAAACTCTAGTGTAGACATACGTGAAGGGTAAATCTGCTTAGATGGAAAAGGATGTCTTTTATTGCAGCCCCGTTTTCATAGTTTAAGAAATTATTTTTTAGGACTAGTCTACAGTTTTTACTAGCATAATTACATCAGTAAGTAGTGTGATTTTTGCCGTCATAGTTTTGCTGAAACTCTAGTATAGGCACAGTAATATCGATATAAATTTGCCTTTTACTGGTATTTTGGTTCATAAAACAGAAGGAGCTCTACCAGTAGAAGTACTTTTTGTATACCTGTATAAATGTGTCACATTAATGAGTTTTGCCACTTGAACTATAACTGCATTGCTAAAACTGCAAAACTTTTTAAAATGTAGACAGGCCATTAGATTAAAGGGCAGAGAGAACCGCTAAGAGAAAATGCTGATATTTTGAAAGTGATATGGTATTGAAGCAAAACATGATTTTTTGGTAGTATGAATACCTTTTCCCCTATCATTTTTGAAGATAAAATTGAAAATGCAGTTCTAATCTGAAAAGTGAGTTTAGGAAATTAGATGATAGGTCTCCACATTTGTCTTTTTGACCCCAGATTAGATTTTATTAATTTAACTTGATTTTTTTTCTGTCAGTCCTACTAATTCAGCCTGGTACCTGGAAGATAAACTGGGTTCTTTTCTTCTCAGATATCAGCACTGCTACATTTTGCAGGTCAAATTTTTGCTTTCAGTTACACCTGTGCACCTCCACTGTGTGCCTGTTGTTGTTTATTTGTAACTAGAGGCAGAATGTAACCCAATAATTGAAACTTAGTTTTGATTATAGATAAGAGAGAATAAAAACCTCTTTCTTCGAGTGGTGTCCCTATGGGCGCTCCTCTGTAGATTTATGTTCGCCCCTGCAACTCTAATCGGAGATTTTTGGTAGCAGTGTCCATTGAGCCTGCGCATGTGCTCTCTCTCCCTCCTGTGGTGGTCTGCCTTGAGGCTATCTAGCACTGCGCGGGCGAACCCCGCTCACTTCCTTCTCATCGGCCTTTGAACAGAGTGAGCAGTCGTCCCTTCTTTATCTGTGTCATTAGCATAAGTAGTAGTTTAATAATAGGTATATCTCCATATATTATTATCTCATAGAACTGGAAGGACCTTGAAAGGTCTTTGAATCTAGTCCCCTGCCTTCACTAGCAGGACCAAGTACTGTCCCTGACAGATTTTTGCCCCAGATCCCTAAATGGCCCCCTCAAGGATTGAACTCACAACCCTGGGTTTAGCAGGCCAATGCTGAAACCACTGAGCTATCCCTCTCCCCCCAGTTGTTTTTGTTTCTTTTGTTTCTTTTGTTCTCCTTAATAGTTAATGTTTCCTTTTTTTTACTCCTTTGCAGGGTGGATAAAAATCAATGATTTAAAAAAAATCAGATGTGTTTTGATAAAATACAGAAAATGCATCCAGCAATCATCCCTCCATAATGCCAACTATAATAAACTTCAGAGCTAAGGGTGAACCATTCAAAAATATATGTTTGCTGATGATGTTTTAAAGAAAGTCTCACCAGTGAACTGGTGGAAGTCACTTAAGCACTTGGATTCAGAGACTGTTGAAGTGATAATCTCACTTTTAACAGCAGTAGCTTCTTCTGCCTTTGTAGAAAGAGAGAATATTTTCTTCCTGTGGACTAATTCATTCCAAATCGAGAAATTGTTTGGGACCTGAAAAAGCAGGAAAGCTTGTTTTTCTTTTCCAGATTATGAACAAACAGGAAAATGAAGGTGAAGATGACTGAGTTAGCTGCAGAAGCCAATATTTTAAGTTTCTCATGTTGACCTGGCTGATATAGTCGATTAAATTGTTGGTTATTTTAAAAAGAATATTTCATTTAACTATTTTAGTTAAAAACAATTTTAACAAAAATGAACCTGATTTTAAAAAACTTGAATGTTTAACTAAATTCAACAATTCATATGCTTGTTTTGTTAAAATATTATGTTTGCTGTTGACAAAAAAAATCCAGAATACATAACATTGTTGTTTTAGTTAAATAAAACAATTTAAATGTCTGCCCTTAAAACATTTTATGTTTAATTTCACTCTTATGCTTTAAACATATAATGAAAGGCTAGCGATAAATGTAGTAATTGAAAGCATTAAAATATTAAAAGGGAGCCAGGATTTGAAAAGCGTGGTTGTTGCTCCTATTATCCATTTATATTGAAGGAATTCCTTACATCTTCCTTTACATTTAATCTTTTAATTCCTCCCCTGTGTGGATGAAGCAGAAATGTTTGGAAGGATGGAAGAAACAGAGATATTGGAAAGGAAGGATTGAGAGGGGAGTGCTGAACTCATGTTTACAGTAGCTGACAGACAAATAAAGGCTGGTGAGAAAATGGGTGATACAGATCTTGCTGGAGTGATGTAAAGTCTTTGCTTCCTGATATCTGGAGACATACAGCATGATATATGGGATTTATTTTGTACTTTGTATCAGAGGGGTAGCCGTGTTAGTCTGTATCCACAAAAACAAGGAGGAGTCCAGTGGCACCTTAAAAACTAACAGATTATTTGGGCATAAGCTTTCCTGGGTAAAAAACCCACTTCTTTGATGCATGGAGTGAAAATTACAGATACAGGCATAAATATATATTGGCACATGAAGAGAAGGGAATTACCTTACAAGTGGAGAACCAATACTGAAGGCCAATTTAGTCAGGGTGGATGTAGTCCACTCCCAATAATTGATGAGGAGGTGTCAGTACCAAGAGAGGGAAATTTGCTTTTGTAGTAAGCCAGCCAATCCCTATTCAAGCCCAAACTGACGGTGTTAAATTTGCAAATGAATCGTAGCTCAGCAGTTTCTCTTTGAAGTCTGTTTTTGATGTTTTTTTGTTGAAGGATGGCTACTTTTAAATCTGTCATTGAGTGTCCAGGGAGATTGAAGTGTTCTCCTACTAGATTTTGTATGTTACCGTTCCTGATGTCTGATTTGTGTCCATTTATCCTTTTACGTAAAGACTGTCTGGTTTGGCCAATGTACATGGCAGAGGGGCGTTGCTGGCAAATGATGGCATATATCACATTAGTAAATGTGCAAGTGAATGAGCCTCTGATGGTGTGGTTGGGTCCTATGATGGTGTCGCTATAGTAGGTATGAGGACAGAGAAGGCAACTGGGTATGTTACAGGGGTTGGTTCCTGGGTTAGTGTTTCTGTGGTGTGGTGTGGTGTGGTGTGTAGTTTCTGGTGAGTATTTGCTTCAGGTTGGGGGGCTGTCTGTAAGCAAGGATTGGCCTGCCTCCCAAAGTGAAAGTGGGGGATCGTTTTCCAGGATAGGTTGTAGATCCTTGATGATGCACTGGAAAAGTTTTAGCTGGGGGCTGTATATGATGGCTAGTGGTGTTCTGTTATTTTCCTTGTTGGGCCTGTCCTGTAGTAGGTGATTTCTGGGTACCCATCTCGCTGTGTCAGTCTGTTTCCTCACTTACCCAGGTGGGTATTGCAGTTTTAAGAATGCTTGATAGAGATCTTGTAGGTGTTTGGCTCTGTCTGAGGGATTGGAGCAAATGTGGTTGTATTTTAAGGCTTGGCTGTAGACAATGGATTGTGTGATTTGTCCTGGATGGAAGCTGGAGGCATGTAGGTAAGTATAGCAGTCAGTAGGTTTCCGGTTTAGGGTGGTGTTTATGTGACCGTCACTTATTTGCACTGTAGTGTCCAGGAAGTGGATCTCTTGTGTGGACTGGTCCAGGCTGAGGTTGATGGTGGGGTGGAAATTGTTGAAATCCAGGTGGAATTCTTCAAGGGCCTCCTTACCATGGGTCTATATGATGATGTCATCAATGTAGCGCAAGTAGAGGAGGCGTGCTAGGGGACGAGAGCTGAGAAAACATTGTTCTAAGTTAGCCATAAAAATGTTGGCGTACTGTGGGGCCATGCGGGTACCCATAGCGGTGCCACTGACTTGGAGGTATGGGTTGTTCACAAATCTGAAATGGTTATGGGTGAGGACAAAGTCACAAAGCTCAGCCGCCAGGTGTCCCATGACTACGTCAGGGATACTGTTCCTGACAGCTTGTAGTCCATCCTCATGTGGCATATTGGTGTAAAGAGCTTCTACATCCTTGGTCGCCAGGATGATGTTTTCAGGAAGATCACCAATGCATTGTAGTTTCCTCAGGTAGCCGTTGTACTTTTGGAGAAGGCGTGGTGGTAAAATACTAGTGGTAAATTGTGTTCCCTTAGTGCAATTACACTTCTTCAGTGAGAACAGAGTTCCTTCCAGTCCTTTAATTGCACAACCAGTTTAGTGTGGCTGTGCATTCTTTGCTCTCAAGAGGCCGAGGGCTGGGTCAAAATACGTGTTATAAGCCAGAATTGAGTTGCAGTGTGGGGAAGATGGCACAATTCTTGCATTGATGTTACTGTCCTTGGTTCTCCACAATGTTGTTTACTTACATTTCTTTAAAACATTTTGGGAAAAATAAGAGAGAAAAAATTTGGAGTAAAAAAAAAATCAAGGAACTTGAGTTAAGAACTTTAATAGTGCTTTTCACTCACCCATTTACTGTCTTCTACTTAGTTTTTAAATAAATGTCTTTTGCAAACTATACCGTTAAATCAGTGGAAATTTAATCAATTTGTAATTTTGTGGTTTTATTTTTGAGGGGGCTTTCTTGCCTTTTCCTCACTTGAGTTTTGTAAATGAAGACGTGTATTTCACTTTTGGTATATGTATGTGTCTATGTGTATGTAAATGTACTATTTAAAAAACCTCCAAATGATGTTTTCAGTCCATGACATGAGTCTTAAAGACACCACTGTGTTTATTGATTGTCACTATGGCAAGAAGAATTACAGCACACCTGCCTAGTACTCACTTCTCTAACAATATACTGCTACTATTGTGACTCATTCCCCATGGTAATACTCTCACCATTGTATACAGTGCAATAATCTTGAAACTACGCACAGTTAAATTAGTGATGGTGATAACCAAGTTTAGTAATTAATCATCAAATATGTAAATACTTACAGATTGCACTGCTTTCCATATTTGTATCAGAGCTCCATTGTGCTTGGTACTCTATAAAATATAGGAAAATACTATCCTTGACCGAAAAAGCTAAAATGTTAGACAGAGAGGAGGGGAAAAGATACAGTATATTAGCAAAGTGGTCAAGGTAATGCAGACAAATATTAAATAATTTTTTATTTAAAAAATAATGTATTTGTATAATTTTTTGTAATATATTAATTTAATTGTTTAAACCATTTGAATTCATAGCATAGCAATATTAAGAGAGAGATTTCTTGACATAAATTTCAACTGGTTGGCAAACCATTAAAATGCAATATTATAACTCTTCAAAAAATATAACTGATTATATCAATGATAAGCATTTTTGCAAAATTTAAAAGAAAATTTGCAGAATATATTTTGCTCTTGTAAAACAGCTGGAAAATTTTTCCTTTTCATTTTATTTTGTTTTGAAAGAGGAAAAAAAATCCTACACTGAAAAATTTGCTGGCAAATTTATAGCCCACAATTCTTGTTGCTAAGGCACACCATAAACTGAAAAACGTGGATTGTATCATGGAAAAACTGACAGGACTCTAAGGGCTTGGCTACATTTGAAACTTCAAAGCGCTGCCGTGGCAGCGCTTTGAAGTGCAAGTGTGATCATGCGCCAGCGCTGGGAGAGCTCTCCGAGGGGAATATCTTACTGCGCTGGGAGCATGGCTCCCAGCGCTGGGGCACTGTTTACACTGGCGCTTTACAGCGCTGTAACTTGCTGCGCTCCGGGGGGTGTTTTTTCACACCCCTGAGCGAGTTAGTTGCAGCGCTGTAAAGCGCCAGTGTAGCCAAAGCCTAAATGTATTAACATTAATGGGTGTCCCTATAATATAGTGTTTAACTACGTAGTTAAATACTTAATTATCAAAAGCACTACTACCTTTAACTTTTTTCCTAATGTGTTTGCAGTTTGTTTCATGGGTTATCTCTCTCACCCAGGCGCATTGATGATGACAAGGGAAGGACACATGAGCTGGAACATTCTGCCATAAAATGTATGCGAGGAATTCTCTACTGCTGTATGCGCCAGGCTGATAAGGTAAAAACACTGCAGTGTGGACACAAGCGCTCACTTAATTCTAAAGGATTAGTTTAACTATAAGCAGTAACATCTTCCAAATACAGATACAATTAAAAAGGCAACATAATACTACAGTACAGTCCAGCTAAGAAAGGACTGCTCTGATTTTCTGGGCCTAGCCATGTGAAAATGTGAAAGTTGGTAAGAACTTCACCCTGTGTATAAATGATGGAATATATTTCAAAATTACCTTTTTCAAATTACTATTCAAATTTGAGCCTATGACTGGCAGCCATCTAACTAAAATGTTAATAGTTTGTGATATAGTCAGTATAGTGGTCCTATGAAAAACACTCTAAGCAAGCTTCTTGCAGGCTTCATTACTAATTTATCAATCAAAACAATGAGTGATGTTTTCAGCATTTATGGCCTGATAGTCAGAACGGCTGAACACCAGCAACTCCCATTGAAATCAGTGGGAACTGAGAGTGCTCAGAACGTTTCAAAATCAGGCCACTGATTTAGTGATTTTCTATGGAAAGATGTGGGATTATCCTTCATTTCCTGACCTCAGAAACCTGGAGAAAAGGTGCTTTCAACACCAGGTGGTACTTCCTTGCCACTGAATTTCAGATGTTAAGAGCAAGTTACCCCTGCTGTTGAAGTGATGCTGGAACTTACTTGGTCAATTGGCCAGGCAGATCATTGAGTATACTGATCGTCTTTTCTCTTTACCTTTTGTGGCTTAGTTTTACATTGTAATAAGTAGGTACTAGAGGAGCATCATGAACATACTCATCCCGTGATCTCCCTGTTAGCAGACCCTGAATATTCTGAGATTTTAACTAGATTTTCCCCCCCATCCATAGTTAAGATTCCTAGGGAATATCTTGAAATTTCAGAATATTGTTTAATTACGTTCTCTCACATAATACACTGTTAGTGGTGGGCTTTTGTCTCTGTGTGTGTCCGTGTGCATGTGTATGATGTAGCGGGTAAGGTAGCCAAGGAGAGTGGATGAGTTAAAGGAACTTTGTCAACTTGAAAATAACAGTTGTCTGAAAACTTGTAGTTACTTATTCCAAGTAACCTGTAAGATGAGTATAACTGAAAAAGGATAGAGAAGAAAATCCTTTTCTTTTACATTTTATTTACTTTGGGCATTTGACAGTACTTAGGTACATAGTCAAATTCACTGTTTTGTTTGATGGCCTGTTGTGCTTAGTGTCTTGTACTCTAGCATATAATGACATCACTCTCATGTGCTGCTTTGTGGTATCTTAGATACACTGTGTTCTCTGAGATCTGCGGGAAGGTATTCATTAGTAATACAACAGCAGGGTTGTTGCTTTTATGTGTTCCGGGTCATAGAGATGACCTCTTTTCCTAGCCCCTGCATGGAGTGGGAAGCAGCAGGAACTGAGGTGCAGCTTAGTGAGCCCTTTTTTTCAACCTAGACTCTGTACAAGGCTGAGGGAGCAATAGGAGCCTGAAGATGATGAGATGCTTTCACTCTATGGACCTCTACCGAGACCCCAGGTAGCAACTGAAACCTGAGGGCAGGGAGACCCATTTTTTCCCCCTTTTCAGTTTTCTGTATAGGGCTGGTGGATGGGAGCCCTTTATTTCCCAATATGGGGCCATTGAGCAGTGAAAGGCACAACATACTTCTCTACAAGTACCAGAATAGAGTGAAGCAGTTGGGAGGCTTCCAGGCAGTTGTTGCTTTTTTTGAAGGTGAAGTACTAAACAGGAGTGTGACCCAGGGGAAATTGGGAGAGTCGTAATCATGAACATGTTTGATCAGGATCCGCGTGGACCTGTCCACTGTCTCTTACTTGAACAGAGCATTTTTTAAAATTTAACTTTGAGAAATAAATGCAAGGCATGCTATTTAAAGATGTTCTGTCTGAAATTTATGAGTTTATTTTTAAATTGTTCAATGTCAAATTCTTATTAACAATGTCAGTTAAAATAAAACCCATCCTTTCTGTGTGGGTTGATTTGACAAGGTGATGTGAAACTGTTGTAAGAGAGAGAGAATTCATGTAGGATTACTTATGAGCAGGTATCCCCAAGAGATTGAGATTTGAACTTTATGAATGGAGACTTTTTTTAAAACCAGGAATTTGTGTATCTTTTATTTCATGTAACTTCTATTTTGTGTTAATTTCTAAAGAGCTGTGTTTGGCCACATATGAGAAGGTGTGGGGATGAAGATGGAAGAGAGATGGATTTTTCTGTAACCACTTTTAAAGTTAAAATCTGCTGCTTTAAGTTTTTTATGTTTTTAAATGCTGCATATCTCTCGCCTTAACATACAAGAGTTTGTCATGGAGAAAGAATCAGAGGAGGATGTGAATAATAAACAGTAAATAAGCATTGATTGAATGTTATGTATATACTGGCTGTCATTTGTTACCTTGGTTACTATGTGTGGTGCTCTATTCAAGCAATGGAGTAGCAGAAGCAATGCCATTAGACACATAATTCCAATTGGAATTATCTACAAAACATATACTGTACTTTTACAGTTGAGAAATGTATACTAGGAAAAGCATGAGTATGTACGCCAAAAATGACTGCACTTGAAATCAGTATATAATAATGTTTGTGGCTCGCTAATTACACTGATTGTCTTCTACTGTGATCGGAAAGGCAAACTATAACTTGAAGTATCTCTGTAATATCCTGATATACTCACTGTTGTCTACAGACATACAAATACATATTAAGTAAATTGTATTATGCAGTCATTCAGCCTATGAATTCCATTCCTCATTCATAGGCTGTGTTGCATCCAGAATATGTACTGTGATAAATATGGCTTGCTGATAGAACAAGAATTGTAAGAATAGTGTTGCGATGCTGTAGAAGGTAGACCTTATAGAGGCAATAATTGTGGTTATGGCACCAACTATTTATTGTACTATATTGCTGTACTGCTTGAAGAATTATGGAATGAGATCTTCTATTGGACATTCTGCTTTGGACATGGAAATACTCCTCACTTGTCCTTCCCTATGAGTTTGCTTTTTATTTTTATTTTCCCGGGATGCTCCGTCTTCCTCGCAGTTACCTGACAGTCCAAATTAGGTTAGTAGTTTTGTGAAATAATGGAGTGTGTATGTCACAATGAAAAGGGAAGCAAAAGGAAGTTATGCAGCACCACCATGGTTCTTTCTTACTCTTCTGCTGTCCTCCTGTTGCACTTATCAAATCTTTCTCTCTGGCTGGGATTTTCCTAAGCGGCTTAGGTGCTCAACTCTCATTGAATTTTAATGAGAGTTGGGTGCCTAGATCCCTTAAACTGAGATTTTCAAAGCAGTCATGTAAATTTCTTCCTCCTCCTCCTGTCATTCTCATTTTCCCTTCACAGCTTCGATCTAAACTTTTGTTTTCATGCCTTTTTGTCTTCTCTACTCTTTACTTCCTTCTGGTTTTCATTCTGTTTCTTCTCTTGGTTGTTAATGTAGATCAGATCAGGAGCTGTACCCACGTTCTAATAAAAATTCACATAGCTCCACTGAAGTCAAATGACACTAGTCAAGCTTCTGGCCCATAGTTTATACCCATGCACTCATGTAATATTTTTTAAAATCTTTTCTATGTTAGTTTGATAACACTAATGAAATAAATCTTTCTTTTTTTTGGCCATCTCTTTAGGCGCTTCTTTCTTTTACTTTCCATTCTATCTTTTGGTTCCTTTCTTTCTTCTCCAGTCTTATAGCTTTTTACAAATGCACATCCCATTCACCCCATGCCATCTTAACCACATCATAACTACTCAAAAATATTTTGCTTCTTTCCTTCAGAAAATTAGGTAAGTGATATTAGAAGTGAAAGATAAGGTATTTTCTGATTTGTTTCCAAAGATGTATGTATGAAGCCTTGATGCTTGTGATGCTCCATCATTGGAGATTTTTAAGAGCAGGTTAGACAAACACCTGTCAGGAATGCTGTAGATCAGTGGTCTCCAACCTTTTTACGCCCAAGATCACTTTTTGAATTTAAGGGCAACCCAGGATCTACCCCGCCCCTTCCCTGAGGCCCCGCCCCTTCCCCAAAGCCCCACCCATTCCACACACACACACACCCCGTCGCTCGCTGTTCCCCACCCTCACTCACTTTCACCAGGCTGGGGCAGGGGTTTGGGTTTTGTGTGGGCGGGCGGGCTCTGGGCTGAGGCCGAGGGCGCAGTGTGGGAGGCGGCTCTGGGCTGAGCCTGGGGCAGGGGGTTGTGGTGCAGGAGGGAGTAAGGGGTGCAAACTCTGGGAGGGTGTAGGAGGGGGCTCCGGGCTGGAGCAGAGTGTTTGGGTGCACGAGTAGGTGCGGGGTGCTGGCTCTGGGAGGGGCGTTAGGGCTTGGGCAGAGGGTTGGGGTGAAGGAGGTGGTACAGGGTGCTGGCTCTGGGAGGGGGCTCATGACTGGAGCAGGGGGTTGGGGTGCAGGCAGATGTACGGGGTCAGGGCTGTGGTGGGGGTTGGGGTGCAGGAGGAGGTTTGGGATGCTGGCTCTGGGAGGAGACTCAGGGCTGGGGTAGGGGCTTGGGGTGCAGGAGGGGGTTAAGGAGGGAATATGGGGTGCTGGTTCTGGGAGGGGGCTCAGGGTAGGGGCTTGAGGTGCAGGAGGGAGTTCAGGGTGCAGGAGGGGATATGGGATACTGGCTCTGGGAGGGGGCTCAGGGTTGGGGCAGGGGCTTGGACTGCAGGAGGGGATTCAGGGTGCAGGAGAAGGTATGGGGTGCTGACTCTGGGAGGCTGCTCAGGACTGGGCATTGGGGTGCAGCCTCCTGTCACTTACCTCGGGTGTCTCCCGGTCGGTGATGCAGCAAGGCTAAGGCAGGCTCTCTGCCTGTCCTGGCCCCATGCTGCTCCAGAAAGGGGCCAACGCGCCTCTGCGGCCCCTGGGGGGTGGCGGGGGACACGTGGCTCTGCGCGCTGCCCCTCTCTGCCAGTGCCACCCCCAAAGCTCCCATTCCTGGCTAATGGGAGCTGCGGGGGGTGGTGCTTGGAGGCAGGATCAGTGCAAGGAGAAACACCCATCCCCCAGCACCACAGGGGCGTGCTGGCCGCTGCCAGTATCGGCCGTGGCCGGAGATTGCAGTTGACTGGGAGAGTCCCCAGGATCTGCCAGTCGATTGTGATCGGCGGTTTGGTGGCCACTGGTCTAGATAATACTTATTCTGCCATGATTGCAGGGGACTGGACTAGATGACCTCTTGAGGTCCCTTCTATGTTTTGGGGATCACCCAGACCAGTAAAGGGTTCTGTCACTGCCTATCTTGTAACTTTGGGTGCCTTAATGTTATGCCCTAAGGCTCAGAATCCTGATACTAGGAGCCAGCCCATAAGCTTAAAGGTCACATCCTGCGTTCTACCATTCTAGTTACTCCTTGCAGTGTGATCCCAACAGTTCTTCCAGTCCGGAGTCTCTGCAGATCTATCTATGTTAAGTTTTAAACTCCCAGACACTCAAACTTTCCCTCTCCAGTTCATCACCCCAAAGGTGTGAAAACAGCCCCCAGTTATCAGTTCACTTTGGGGGACATACTCCACACAGTTGGCACACAAGAGCCCTATTTGGGATAAAAATAAGCAAGAAATTTATTTGATATAAAAATCACAGATTCAAAGATGAAATAGTAAGGAGAAACAAACATATACAGGTTACACAGAAAATAAACATAAAGATGCAACCTTGGGCTTCACATTTCTATATTAGATTAATTCCCTTTTCTAAATATGAGTTACCTATTGCCTCTGAACAGTTTCCCAGTGTACCCTGCCTCATAAAGAGGGATCCAGTGTTTCACGAGGCAGCTTCCCATTTGGAGGCTGCCCCTCAGTTTCTGGATAGTCTGCTTTTGAAAGGCTTTTTTCTTTTCTGGCATGGTGACTCATGGTTTTTCAGAGTCGAGGGGAATTCCCTTTTGCCTCAGTGTCTTTCCATTAACTCTAATGGTTCATCATTGTCTTTTCCTGGTTTGGACATTGGATGGGTACTTGAAGCTGGGTTTGTGTAAACAACTGCCTTTGAAGGTGCCCTCCCTGTGTGATTGCTTCCTCACCCTGTTGTGAGATGATGCTATAGTTGGATCAGCTACATTTACAGTTTTCTACATATGTACATTTATAATCATATATATATATAATTTATCATAATGACTATCAAATTCAGCACATTAAAAGCTTCCATAAAAGAACTTATTTGACATATTTTTATACACAGTAGCATTGTATAACATCAGTTGATTCATTTGCTTATTCTTTGGGATTCAGACCCCCTGTTCTCCCCTTTGGGTGTCTGAACCCTGATTATCACAGTGCTGTTGCAGAAAAGGAGCTATGAAATGAAATTTGATTCTGTGAGTACATTTCAAACCCATAAATTCAGAATGAGTGTGATATGCTCCACTATATTTTCCCATAGCTCGCTACAATTTTGTTTGCAATACAATGAGCTCTTTAACCCTGCAGTTGGTTTAGCCAATAGCTGCTATGATGCATTTTTAAAAAAAATGCCAAATAGAATCTAAGGCCTTGGCTACACTCACGAGTTACAGCGCAATAAAACTGCCTGCAGCGCTGCAACTCACTAACTGGCTACACTCGCAAGGCACGTGCAGCACTGCATCTTCTCAGGTACAGCGCTGCATGTACTCCACCTCACCGAGAGGAATAACGTTTGTTGCGCTGCTGGTGGTGCGCTGCGGCTACAGTGTGGTCACCCAATGCGCTGTTATTGGCCTCCAGAAGTATTCGGAAGTATCCCACAACGCCTGTTCTAGCCACTCTGGCCATCAATTAGCACTCTACTGCCCTGGCCTCAGGTGACCAACCGCCACTCCGACCCTTTAAATTCCTTTGGAATTTTAAATATCCCCTTCCTGTTTACTCAGCCAGGCGTGGAGTGCTCTCAGCGCATCTTTCCAGGTAACCATGCCTCCACGTGCGAGACGAGCCCCAGTATGGAGCAATGGCGAGCTGCTGGACCTCATCGCTGTTTGGGGGGAGGAAGCTGTCCAGTCCCAGCTGCGATCCAGCCGGAGGAATTTCGATACTTTCGGCCAGATATCAAGGGCCATGATTGAAAGGGGCCATGACCGGGACGCAATGCAGTGCAGGATAAAAGTAAAGGAGCTATGGAGTGCGTACCGCAAAGCCCGCGAGGCAAACAAGCGCTCGGGTGCTCCCCCCCAAACCTGCCGATTCTACAAAGAGCTGGATGCAATACATGGGGTTGACCCCACTACTCTTCCGAGCACCACCGTGGACACGGGAGAGCGGGATGAGGAGGAGGAGGAGGAGGAGGGAGAGGAGGAGGAGGAGGAGGGGGTTGAAGAAAACAGAAGCGAGGGTGCTGTGGCTGGGGGAGACACCCCTGACTCCCTGGGTGCATGCAGCCAGGAGCTCTTCTCGAGCCAGGAGGAAGGGAGCCAGTCGTAGCAGCCGGTACGCTCTGGGAGAGAAAGAGAAGAACAGGTTCGCGGTAAGCAGCTTTTATTTTCAGGAAGGAGTTTTTTCAGTGTGGGGTCCTCGGGCGAGGAGGGTTTGGGCTGCATGCATGCCTAGATGCGGAAGAGCGCATTGATGTGGTCTATCACATCGGAGAAATCGGCCACTGTAATCTCTTCGAAAGTCTCAGCCAGGACGTGGGCAATGTGCTTGCACAGGTTCATTGGGAGAGCCGCCGTGGTCCTTGTCCCATTCAGGGTAACGTGTCCGCGCCACTGTGCCGCGAGGGGCGGGGGGACCATTGCTGCACACAGGCAAGCTGCATATGGGCCAGGGCGGAAGCCGCATTGCAGTAGAAGACCCTCCCTTGCTTCCCCGGACACCCTCAGCAGCGAGATATCTTCCAGGACGAACTCCTGTGGAAAATGTGGGGATAGTGTTCAGTGTAGGTTCCCCCTGCAGCTGTTGGCTCTCCCCAAGGCACAGAAACCCGTCGGACAGTACATCCGTGAAACAATCAGTCCCCCTTTACCCTGTGTTTACTCACCATTTTGGGGCTCCCGTGGGTTCTGTGTGCTCTGTTTGGGACAGGAAAATTGTGCTGTTTTGGAGACTGTGTGCGCCCTCCTTAAGTGTGGGGGAATCATTGCTCTGTCTGGCATAAAACAATGATGCCTCTGTTAAATGTTGCATTTTGCCTTCCAGGTGCAACCTTGAGATCTCCGCCATCCTTCTTATCACCGGCTGAGAGACTACAAAGGCTCAGGAAGAGGCCCAGAAGAACGAAAGAAGACATGCTGCAGGAAGTTATGAAACAGTCTCTTAAAGAGAATCAAAAGGCTCGGGAGTGGAGGGAGAGTGAAAGCAGGCTCCGCCAGGAAAACGCAGCACAGCGGCAGCAAAGCATGCAGCTCCGGCACGAAAGCACAAAGGAGCTGATTAGCATCATGGCGCGCCAAGCGGACTCTATCCAGGCGCTCGTCGCCATGCAGGCGGAGCAGTACCGCCCCCCGCCCCCCCCTGCAGCCAGTGTCCCAAAACTCTTGTGCCCCCATGTCACCACCTGCCCACTTCACCCAACATACAGGTTCTTATCGCCCACACCAGATGCCCCCAACACCTGTAGCTTCACCAGACAGCCCTGGAAACTATGACTCTTACCCACTGCACTCAACTCCCATCCCGAATTATAGACATCCTGAGGTCCAGCACTCACTGCACAGCACTCCAGACAGGAAGCCCGAGTATGAAAGCAGGACATACCATACCCTGTGATTGAACCCTTCCCCACACCACCCACCACCCCCTTGCCCTTTCTGTCTCACAAGCAGTTGTGTTTCTTTTTAATACATGTATTTTCTCTGTAATAAATGGATTCTTTGGATGTGAAAACAGTCTTTATTATTGCATAAGGAAAAAAGATACCTTAGCCCAGGAAAGAAACAGGCAACGCAAGTGAGCTGAGCAAACACAAATCAGCTTAGCAAAGACAGATAACTGATAACATTGGAACCACTTCACTTCAGGATCGTGCCGGGCAGCACACATTACTGGTGGTTGTCAGCCTCAAATTTCTCCCTCAAGGCATCCCTAATCCTTGCAGCCCCACGCTGGGCCCCTGTAATAGCCCTGCTCTCTGGCTGTGCAAATTCAGCCTCCAGGAGTTGAACCTCTGAGGTCCACGCCTGAGTGAACATTTCACCCTTCCCTTCACAAATATGGAGGGTACAGCACGCGGATATAACTGTGGGGATGCTGTGTTCAGCCAAGTCCAGCTTCCCATATAGAGATCGCCAGCGGCCCTTCAAACGGCCAAAAGCACACTCCACAGTCATTCTGCACCGGCTCAGCCTGTAGTTGAACCGTTCCTTGCTGGTGTCAAGGCTCCCTGTGTAGGGTTTCATGAGCCATGGCATTAAAGGGTACGCGGGGTCTCCAAGGATCACAGTGGGCATTTCAATTTCCCCTACCGTGATCTTCCGGTCTGGGAAAAAAGTCCCGGACTGCATCTTCCGGAACAGGGAAGTGTTCCGAAAGATGCGTGCATCGTGCACCTTTCCGGGCCAGCCTGCGTTGATGTCAATGAAACGCCCACGGTGATCCACAAGCGCCTGGAGAACCATGGAGAAATACCCCTTCCGATTAATGTACTCGGATGCTAGGTGGGGTGGTGCCAGAATAGGAATATGCGTCCCATCTATAGCCCCTCCGCAGTTAGGGAAACCCATTTGTTCAAAGCCAGCCACAATGTCCTGCACGTTACCCGGAGTCACGGTTCTTCTGAGCAGGATGTGATTAATGGCCTTGCAAACTTGCATCAGCACGATCCCAACGGTCGACTTTCCCACTCCAAACTGGTTCGCTACTGATCGATAGCAGTCCAGAGTTGCGAGCTTCCAGATTGCAATAGCCACCCGCTTCTCCACCGTCAGGGCAGCTCTCAATCTCGTGTCCTTGTGCCGCAGCGCGGGGACGAGCTCCTCACACAGTCCCATGAAAGTAGCTTTTCTCATTCGAAAGTTCTGCACCCACTGCTCGTCATCCCAGACTTGCATGACAATGTGATCCCACCACTCTGTGCTGGTTTCCCGAGCCCAAAAGCGGCGTTCCACGGTGCATAGCATGTCCGTGAATGCCACAAGCAAATTAGTGTCGTACGCGTTTTGCGTGACAATTTCATCGTCATCGTCGGACTCCTCGCTGTCACTGTGGATCTTAAGGAACAGCTTGACTGCCAAACGTGACGTGCTGGCGAGACTCGTCAGTATTTTGCTCACCAGGTCGGGATCCATTTTCCCGCTGACCGAAACGGAGCACAGATCGCGCTACAAAGAAACCGTTGAAAGATGGCGCAAATTGTGGCCGGAAACACAGGGATTGCTGGCATGCAAAGGGATGCATCACGGGGTGTTGGGACAGGACCCAGAATGCACCATACCCCACGCCCCCTTCCCACAACCCACGGCGCCAGAATTGGAAGAGGTGTTCTGTGGGATACCTGCCCATAATGCAGCTCTCCCAAAACCGCTGCAAGTGCCGCAAATGTAGCCACGTCAGTGGTAGTTACTGCGCTGGCGGCTGCCAGTGTGGACAGGCTGCAGCGCTTTCCCTACTCAGCTGTACGAACACGGGTTTAACTAACAGCGCTGTACAGCTGCAAGTTTTGCCAAGGCCTAAGTAAGGATAAACCAGATGCTTAGTATTCTGTAAGTAATTTAGACTAGAGAAGTGATTACAGAGATCTTTGTCTTTGTCATTCCCAATCAGGATAAAAAATGCTGGATGTTTTCTCTTATTCTATACTGTTTCCATGGTTTTGCATTTTATTCCCAGACACCATGCCCCGCTAATCTCTAAAGTTTATAGAGCTTGTTTTTTGCTTACATTTTAAATTGGTCTTTTTAACAGCTTCAGACCTCAAGCACAGTTATGCAATTTGTTTTGAGTATCTTTAATCATTTAGTACTTGCTGTTCCCTTTGCATAGTGATTATATTTAAATTCTCAGTTGAAGCTGTTATTTAGTTAAGTAGGTAAGATCTGCATACTTCTGATCAGTGTTGAATGAAAAAGATACATTTTGATATAATCCAGGCACCTTAGTTTGAGGGAACCAAAAAGTATATGTAAGACCTTAGGTGTAAAAAAAGAAGCAAGTTTCCTGCTGCTCTTCAAGTAAAGAACTCTATAAGAATTTGTGTGTGCTTGCGTGTTTTTCACCGACTTCCTTCTGCAAGAGAATTTTTTAAAATTATCTATTTTAAGCATCTTCTTCTTGTGGTGATGCACTGGTGTATCTTGGCTAGTAAAGATTGATTCTTTGAGGTGACATAATTACTCTTTATCATCCCTTATGTTAAAAATGCAGGAGGTAATGCTCCCAGCCAAAAAAAGCACATAATCAATTAAAACTTTATGTAATTACTTTTTTAAAGAAAGAAATTAAGAAAACCCTAGGCCTATTGCAAGGAAGGGCAAGCTTGTGTTAAAAAAAAATATATGGTGTGAAGACCCCAAAAATGAAAGTTAATATGGATGCAATAAAATGATACAGTGAAAGCATGGAATAAGATCCTTCACCCAGAGAGGAAAATGTGCATAAAGAAAACTTTTTTCAGTCTACAGAATAACTGAACAAATGGAATGTAGCAGAAACCATTGTCTGAAGTGTTGTCCTCTGAGTCGATATCGTGTGAATGCTTAGCAAGTAGCACTAGAAAGGAGATGGAAATGACTGAATCTCTATGTAGCAATCTACTTGTGATCGCAGTATAGAAACTCCTTGATTATGAAATCAATGTATGGAATGGAATTACATGTAGAAAGAAGCCATTATTAAATTGAATAATTCTATCATTTGAAAAAAATAAAAATAAACTCGAGTCAATTACTACTTTATTTGTTGCTAATTCACATAAATATTTATTCAGTGTTAATTCAGCAATAGATTGACACTTGCATGACACCTTAAAATACCTATCATAGATGGTGAACTTGTTTTTTGGGGGAGGAGGGGTGTATTTATAATCAGTTTATTTCATTTTTTGAAAATTTGCCTCTAGGTTCAGCAGTTTAAGCAAGATCCCAGCCCATCCAAATGCCTTCATTCTGTTTTCAGTGCACATAGTGGAGATGAAGTCTTCTCCCATGAAGAATATGGTCATCTTCAGGTAAAAAAAACCAAACAGTTCTCTTAAATATGATTGCAGAATTGGGTGTCTTTATATAATATTACTACTGAATCTAATGCTCTCTCATGATGGATGTTTCTTTATAGTCTGACAAAACTTACAGAATTTTATAAATTGAGATGGCTGCTGTAACGTGTATTGAAAGGATCAAACTGTTTTGAAATCTGACTCTAAGCTGTATATCTTGTGCAGAAGATAGCAATACAACTGCAAAGAAAATTGGTTTTCTTTTGAGAAAGAAAGTGATTTTCAATAAATAACCCCAGCATAAAAAATAGTTTCTACACATACTGTATTATCAATAAATTGATGGATTGCAATAATCTTATATTAGATACTATATTTTTATTCATGTTCCCAACCAAATTTTCCAGAAAGCTGAGAAGTTTTAATTAACAATAAAGATTTAAAAGGCACTGCGAACTGCTGTTTTGTTTGTTTTTAATTTGTTGTTCTTCATTTTCTGTGATGTTCTCTATGATTGGAAAATATAAATTCTATACTTTTTTTTGGTCCTTTTCCATTTGCCAGATACTGTTTTGCCCCTCCACTGTATAACTGTGATGTTTCTTATGTAACTGACACCAAATTCATTCCATTTGTGTTCATTAGCATCCTTATTTATAACAACACGCTGGCACAGCTCTAAGAACAGTGATGCTGCTTCCGAAACAGCAGAGCTAGAACCAACGCACAAAATACTGTGTAGTTAATCAAGTGTGGTTGTTATACTGGGAATTATTTAATTTCTTGGTGCCAATATGGCCAAATTATTCCCTTCATAAAATATACCCGTTTTGGAGTCAGAAAGCTCTTAAAGACAGTTTCCTGCACATCTTTTCATGGATGGAGTGTTATGACCCAATCTGCTGCTGAATGAAACCTGCTGAACATGCACATGTCTAAAGATCGTGAGAGAAATTACATGGCTCTTGGTAAATCTGAATAAGACTGGGGAAATTGCAATGGCCTGGTATTCCAAGCAGCTCTTCTTCACAGCAATGCTGCTACTTCTGGACTTGAGCTGATGCAGCTTCTCTAGCTGGTGGCTGCCATGAAAACCACATACACAACAAAATGGGGATGTAGGGTATAATCCTGACTAAGGTCAGTGTAATGTTTTGTGACAAAATCCCTGTCAATTTGCAAGGGAACAATGCCATGGAAAGAGAGCAGCCCTCCCTCCTACCCCCAGCAAGTCTCTTTCACAGTGTGGCACGTCAGCATCATGGAGTGGAAGTGCAGGGGGTTCTGTAAGATTGAGGGGTGGAAAGAGGGGAAGGGGCATGTTGCAAAATCACTACGGCCTCTTGGTTCACATCCTCTTTCCCAGTCCATTATGACTGTGTTCGGTTCCCCTTAAATTATGTTACAACATGGGAGCAATAGATTGTGATAGAACCTTAAAATATAAAACAAAATAAAATTGATAAAATATTACAGCTACAAAGAGTGTCTTTAATATGATCTGATGAAAATCTTTATAACTTTTGGAAATATCTGGGAAGTGTAAGAGAGAGAGAGAAATAGTGTCAGTGGCCTGAAAACAATAGAATCTTAAAAGGTTTAGAATTTGGAGGCTATTCTTAAGCATGTTTAAAGAAAAATTCAAGAAAGGTCATAGTTTGGGTCCAGATTATTTCTCTAAATCCCACACACTGAAGTTAAGGCTTGTATTAATTTCTTAAAGCAAGTTACTGATTAACATGAACACTTTATATGTCACTAATTTAGTTTCTGAATCATCAGAATTATATGAATCCTATATTATACAAGAATGGTGTATCATGATATTAATTGTTTTTTCTTCATTGATGTTTCTTTTGATATTCTGGTGTAATGGTACTCATGTGAATGCTAAGGCAGTTGATACCAATCACTAATAGACTATTAGGTTAACAGAAGAAAACAACTCATTTTTTCATAAATGTAATGTAATCATATGCTGAACAGTTGATTAAAATTAATACTTCTCTCCAGGTGGTTGCATTAATGCTTTGTTTGTTAGGACTTAAATGGTCTGTTTTCCAGATAGGCAGACTACTGTTTAAGCTATTACTTGCTTCTTCTTGTGCTTCACTTTCCAATAACTTTGTTATTTACATAAATTTGAGATGGCTTGTCATAGGTATTGTGAAATAATTGCCTATGGGTCAAAACAGTATTCCCATGCAAAAATGTTTTAATATCATAGTTTTCAAAGAAAGCTTTAAAAACAAAGGTTGTAGAAGAAGTTGTTTACATCACTGCTTGCTGCAGTTCTCTTGATCAATACACTTATATTACATGTGTAATACTACAATGGATGAAATTTCTTAAGAACCTAAACACGTCATATCAGAAAAGCTCCCTTTTCTCTAATATCACATTTTTGTTTTGAAATTCAGCTGATCTGCTATGACCCCATAAAAATAAAGTATACTTTTTTTTTATCCTTTTCTTCACTTCAGATAAATGCTGTGTCACTATTCCTGCTCTACCTGGTTGAGATGATATCCTCAGGACTGCAGATTATCTACAACACAGATGAGGTATTAATTGAATTCTGACATTAATCAATTATGCATGTTGAAGATTTCTCTTGGCTTTTACTTAATTTATTAACCATAAAATTGAGTGAGTTTCTTCCTGCATTTAGATAATTGGTCATCTAGAGTTGCATCAAAAAGCCACTTATTTTTTAATGATTGCCATGTTAAAGATAAACTGAATATATAAAAAATAGGTGGTAAAATGGCACAGCTAAACAAGTGCATTTTAACATGATCTCACATACATTTTAAAACTTTTAGAACTGTATGGGAACCATAAGAATGAGAGATCTACCAGTTTCTTCTGGGATAGTTTATCTTGTTCTGTCTCCCTTTTCAGTGACTTGAAAACAAGTTAATACTTGGATGTTCTCTTTTTTGCATCACTTTTTTCCCCATTCCCTAACAGATCTTCAAGTTACATGCATTAAAAAATTAAACTATTGTAAACCACAAGTGAAACATCAGTTATTATAGTGAAATTTTTTCTTACTTTGGAAATGGGTTAAATAAGAGTGTTAGAAACAGCAGCTCTAATGTACCAATTTTTTTTTAAAAAATCAAAATAAAAATTTCAAAAACCAGGAAATGTAGAGAAGTTTTGTAGTATGTTTAAAGAAAAAAGGATATCATAGTAAGGCAACATCCCTCCCACTTGGCCTTCCTTGCCTGTAAATTGGGGGATTTTGCACAGTACAACATGGCTGAGTGGAGCCTGTAAACAAAAGGTAAAAGTGTTCAATAAGTTTTGATAAGAACATGTCAGGGATAAGATTGTCAATTTTGGTTGGACGTATTCCTGGAGGTTCACATGACATAATCGTTAATTAAAGATTAATCTTTAATTCCTGGGGACTTCAGGACAATCCTGGAGGCTTGGCAACCCTAGCCAGGGATGACATGACCCACCAGTGAAATTCAGTTGACTGTATAACAGAGGTTGAGTAGGAAAAAGTGGAATCACTCACTCTGATACATGAAGATGGAACTTATTTCAAGTCAATGGTAATATACCTGTGGATGAATTATATTCAGTATTTTTAGTAGAAGTTTTAAACCATTTTATTTAAATAAAAGTAACATAGTTACATCAGACAAATATGTTAGTTTTTGAGCTTAAAAGGGACACAAATAGATCACAAGCTGTTAATAGTTTTAGTCTGAGCACAAAGTGCTCTTCCCCAGAGCTTAAGTTCTATTTCATGAGGTGTTTCTGGCTTCCTTCAAATGGATGTCTTAGTATGTGCCTCATACAATTATATAATGTCTTTAATCAAACACAGAAGACCCAGCTTAGAATTTTAGGAGTATAGTGAGTTGTACTCTTCTTAATGTGAACCAGAATTTGCTGCTAATAGGTGTCCAGTTGTACACATCACCCTAAACCAAACTTAAAGCAGTAAACCATATTCATGTGTATAAAATTTCAGGCAGTTCATTCTTGTTTGACCTGTTGGCCATGATGCTGTTTTTAGTTAGAAAATATTTGCCACACTTACACAATCAACATGTGTAATTTAAAATCTACATATTTTATTGTTAAACTTCCTCTGGTGTATTAGAAAGTTGACCCCATATAACCTTGGTATTTTGGGGGGAATAGGATGGGGGAGAATGTACACGATCATCTAGGAATCCTACCTCTTCTTTGTGCTCACCACTACTTAACCAGATCCTAGTGAAATGGTTATAAGTAGTGTTTGTTGAACAGCTTGTGTGTTTACATGGGAAGACAAAATCTTGTCTAAAACTATGTATTTACTTAGCCTGACACATTACATTGCTTTGTTTGTGTTATCACCTAATAAAGGTTTGCCTTTATTTATGCAATCTCAAGGACAAGTGATAGTGTAGAAGAGATTGGTTCCCTGCACATGAACATGCCCATTCTTAAGGTTGGAATGTGGAGTCCACGGTTGTCTGAGTCTGTTAATCAGCATTTGCTTAGTGAATATCAATTGAGCACTACTAGTCTGTTTTGTGAGAGAATACAGTTGAAAAGCCTTTTTCTTTCCTCATTGTCATAAAGTGGGAAGTGAGGAAAAAAAGGAAGAACTTTATTTTTCTTATTTATTTTGCAGTGCCCAAAACAGGGCTTTTTCCTCCTTTAATTTCTGATTATAAATGTGTGTTTTTCATCTGTTTTATATTAAATTTCTTCAACATTGCAAAAACAAAAAGTGTATTTTTATAAGTATTTTCCTATTTTTCAAGAATGTTTGCTTCTCCTCACTGGTTACCACCTTTTAATTATGTACTTTTTTCCAATGATGGTAAACAGTGGGGTTTTTAAAAAACGTTTCTTTGCTTACGGCTGGTGTATGGGCTGCTAAAATCTGCCACTGTCATCTCATATTCCAGGAATGAGCAGGTCAGATCTCTGAAATGGAAGGTGTCCATGTTAAGTGGGTGCATTATTTTTCCACAGCACTTACATTCTGGGTAGTGTTTCCTCTCTACAACGCAAATTAGAAAGGTCTGGGACAACATCTGTATATGATGCCTCCATAGAGCAAGTGTTTGACAGTATTTGTTTGTTGCATTTTTAGATTTACTTTTATATCTTCTGGTATCATTTTATAATTGGTTAACACTTTTGCAAATTTCTAATTTGCTTCATTATTTAACGTAAGTGTACCATGGAAATCAGGTCTCTTTGGCACAAGAATTAGGTTCTTTGTGTTGCAGACTACATTTAAATGCTAAAATCATATATGCAATTGAGTTGCTTGATTACTAAAGTTTTACTAATGTAGCGTACATTATCATGCACTATTATGTTAACATCTTGTTTTTGACCCATATGTCAAAAAGCTAATTTACACCAATCAGGGATGTGGCCCATAAATTTTTTCCACTGTAATTTATGCTGGTGCTCTCAATTTAGAGTCTGAGACACTTAGACTTTTAAAATACTTACTATCTAGCACTTGAGGGTGGTATATTCTCCGGCAGTGTCAAGTGGCAGGTGAAATTCTAGGATTTTTAATTGATTTGAAAAGCGGATATAGAATGTTCTAATGGACTAGAAAGCAATCAATCCTATTTGATTTATGTAAGTCTTATGTCTAGACATCCATAATTAGAATAGGTTGGCTGTTGAATTGCCACCAATCAAGTTGTCAGGCAATATAAGGATGCATTCAAATTAGCCCTTATGTGTTCTTCCAACATGGCTGAACTTCACAATAGTTTTATTTGTTAATACGATAGATTAGTAGTAAACTCATATTTATGAGGTTGTATTTATGTACAGAGCTACTGTGGCTCAGCTGTGCAACTGTGGCACTTTAGCAAAGACTGGTACGCTGAAAGGAGAGCATCTCCCGTTGTCATAGTTAATTCACCTCCCTCAGAGGCAGTAGTTACGTTGACTGGAAAAGCTTTCCCATCAACATAGCGCTGTCTGCATGGGGGCTTAGATCGGTATTACTACAGTAACTTCACTTAAAGTCGTCCCGGTTAATGTTGTTTCGTTGCTACGTTGCTGATCAATTAGGGAACATGCTCATTTAACGTTGAGCAATGTTCCACTCTTACGTCGTTTGGCTGCCTGCTTTCTCCACAGCTGGCAGCCTCCCTACACCCCCTCCCGTCCCCACAGCGCCGCCCGCCGGCCGACAGACCCAAGGATCACCCCCTTCCCCCTCCTCCTGCCTACTGCGACCAGCTGCTCCTGCTCCCAGCTCCCCTTGTGCATGGGCAGCTGGAGAGGACAGCAGCCCGCAGAGCTGAGCTGCCCCGGTGCCCCTCTCCCTGCCCCAGCCTCTGTCATGCCCCGGTATCTGGGTTTTAAGACCTGCCTGCTGTATTATGCCTGCAACAGGCCTAAACCTGTGAGTGACCCCCATAGCAGCTTCCTGAAGTGCTTGGGGGAATCACGCAGAAGGAGCATGATATTCGTTTGAGGTGTCGCCTCATCATAGAGGCTGCACCTTGCCCGGCGGCGCAGGACTGCAGTCTCAGCAGGACTCTAGCCCCAACACCTCGCCTCGGTTTGTAGACTTGTGGTGCACCCCTTGCACCGGGCTCAGACCAGTCTGGCATCGCTACCCCTCACCAGTGCCCAAGAAGCAGTCAAAAAAGTTGGATGGACTGGTTAGGTTAGGTTAGTTGTCATGCTGTTGCTTGGCCAGTGTAGAGACCACTGAATGCATAACACAGACATGCATAATATTCCTGTATGATGTTCTGTCCTGAGCAAAACTGGCATGTTATGAGGTAGTACCTGTGAGGGACAGATGTCTGTCATCCAGCCACCATGTCTTACGTCTTCTGGGGGAGGGGCTTTTCCATCCTGCTTTCATTGGATCAAAGTCAAAGATGATTCTGATAGGGAAGTTAGTAGGCATTTAGAGCAGATGAGTGTACCACCACGGAAAGCACTTGGCAACCATTTGAGAGAGTGTGACCTATTTAGTTAGAAAATGGAACTTTTCATTTAAATTATAATGTGTTACTCTATGACAGTGTATTGTGTATAATGTATGTGATTTATTTTAAGGGGAGAGAGAAGGGGGGGGGGGGGCGCAAGGTGGAAGTTTCGCCTAGGGCGCAAAATATCCTTGCACCGGCCCTGAGCCTCACCTTCCATCATTCATTCAAACAGACCACTCATACAAAGGAATTCTCTGTCTGGAAAACAAATAATAGACACTGAATGAACTTGAAACACCAGAAATTAGTTATATAGATGCCAAACCCTTCTCTTAAAACATAAAGAGTTTGATGGCACATTACATAGGGAATTTGTTTTTCTCCCTTGTTGTTCAGGGAAAACAAAGTCTTCACTCATCCTGTTCTGAGATATTATGAACCTTTATTAGATGCTACCCTGCTCCTTTCATGTTAGAAATATTTATGAGCGCCATATCTAAATTGTAGCATATATTTCTACTGTTACCATTTATTCTTTTTTATGATGCCAATTTTCTTCAATATAGAGGCGGAACCTTCAGTAAATGAAGGGTCTTCAGAGGACACTGAACTCTCCCCAGGGCAACAGAGAGAACAGTCAATGTAGCAGTATCTAAAAACAAATTGAGTACATAACAGGGTGGAATATAATGGGATGCTCGTGAGGCCATTTCATAATTAAATAACTTGCTTGGAAATATTGCTTCTCAATGTTTTGGTACAGAATATCTCTGCGGTACCATGTTATACACTAGAAGAAAATGTTTTTGTAAATGTCCATTTTTTATTTAAGTACAATATATATAGATAGAGCTGGTAGAAACCTTTATTATTCATGTTACCTAATACTTTCCACTATAAAAGATTATTATGACCTTTTTTGAGAAGCACTAACTGTTCAGCTGTTTGCAGCAAACCTTTTAAATTGCAAGGTCAAAGCCTTGGGGCTAGAGATGTGCCTTTTGCTTGACCCATGAAATTTTGTTTTGGTTTTGGATGGAGATGTAAACTGTTAAACTGTAATTTCCCTTCTCTCACTTGTGTTCCTCGGGAAATTTTTGGCATGAGAACATAATTCCATATTCAGTGCAGGGTTTGGATTATGTTTGGTAAATAAAGTAGAGGCCATAGATTGAATGATGAAGATGAAAAGAAATATTGAAAAGTCCCACATTCTCTGAGCAGGAGAGTCAGCAGTCCTGGGAAAAAAACAGTAAATAATCATGTGATTAAAGGCTATATCATTATGCATATGTGGGCAGAATTAGCGTTACCTGGGCAACCTAAATTCTGATATTCTCTATCTTTTGAGTGCTTGCCTTTTCAACCTAAATAACCTCCTTTTAACATAGTTTTTTTGGGCACTTCATTAATAATTATGAGGGAGAGACTATATTTAGTTGGGTTTTTTTAACTATACCCATGTGCTTATCTGCATCAGGGCATATAAAAAAAACTGATGACCCAAAAGAGATGTGATAATCTGAAATAAGAGACAAGTTTTAAAAGATGTAAAAGAAGCCAAAATGTTAATGGGAAACCATGTCAAGTGGTAAAACTATGTTAGTGTGCCAGTTACAATTACAAGTATTTTTGTTTCAGATGGATTTCTTTACCAAACTGTATTTGCAGAATTTATGGAGATTATGGAATACGTTGCTTCTTCTAATATGCAAATTTATGTCAAGGTTTCTTAAGAGGGATTCGCTGAAACCAAATAGTGCTGATAAGTTTCCAGTGCTATGCTACCACAGTTGGTCACTGTAACTCTAACCAAAGTGGTTAGGTTTCTGAGTAGCTTTGTATAAGCACAGGGGTTGGCAACCTTTCAGAAGTGGTGTGCCGAGTCTTCATTTATTCACTCTAATTTAAGGTTTCACGTGCCAGTAATACATTTTAATGTTTTTAGAAGGCCTCTTTCTATAAGTCTATAATATATAACTAAACTATTGTTGTATGTAAAGTAAATAAGGTTTTTAAAAGGTTTAAGAAGCTTCATTTAAAATTAAATTAAAATGCAGAGCCACCGAGACCGGTGGCCAAGACCTGGGTAGTGTGAGTGCCACTGAAAATCAGCTTGTGTGCTGCCTTCGGCATGCGTGCCATAGGTTGCCTACCCCTGGTATAGAACTTCAGAAAGTAACTTGAGTAAAGAGAACTCTCATCAGCATAATAGGAGAGAAAAAATTGACTTCCCTCAGTTTCTTAATACAGAAATACTTATACTATGTATTGAGTCTACAGTTGGCTGAAAAATGGAAATCCCCTTTCTGGAAAAAAAAATGTATTGGGGATAGAGAAAGGATGGTTTCTTAAAGTCATCTTCTCTGTCTTAGAGCTTGAAGTTTAGCAGAATAGAGGCGTCTCCACTGAGAGAGAACATTCTGTTTAACTGCCTGCCTTTTCTTTCTTCCTTTTTCTCTGTGAATCTGTGATTGTCAGGCTTTTATCAGCTGAACCTGTCTCCTCACTAAGAACTACAAGCCATTTTGGTGTTCATGGTCTCATTAGACTACTAACTTTCAGCTCACTGGAATCCGCTTAAGCACACACTGTTCTGTAGGCGGCCTTGCCATGCCTGACTGATAGTTGAGACAGCTGCTTCAGCAAGATATTGCTTGACACTGGAAGGAAAATACAGTAGCAGTAGACAGGCTTTGCTAAATGGTTTCATCCTGGACTTGCTACGTATCCATTGTGCTACTGATCTTTCTTCTACAATGGCTAATTCTTCAAGCTTCCCCACAGCACTGGTGGCAACCCCACACATCTTTTTCATGTCAAGATTTCATAGTCTTCATTCTTCAGTTTCACTTAAAGACCTGCATCTCAATTCTTTGAGGCTTCCAGCAGTATTCAGTATCCTATGAATATGTTGTATGAACAGAGCCTAACGATTTAGCCATGAATCTCTAGATTCATGAGACCCATCCACAGCCGGACTAAGATTGGCTTGTCTGGCTGGGGTCTGTATGATATTATAAAAATGCTGCATTTTTCCATGATAAAGTACTTATCAGGACACTGCTACAGTTCAGTCTCAACATATGCTTATCCCTCCACCTGAATCAGATTAATTTCCATCTTTTTGCTATTTTACGATGGTTTGGCACAGTTATTTGGATTTCAGAAGGGCATTTGGATGGCAATTACAGAATGCTATTAATATCTGAGAGAGACTTTTCTGTATCCTATCCTCTTAATTGGAACCAGAGCAGTGTCATGGATAGAGACAATCTGCAGTCATGACATGATCTTTGATTCCATTACCAAGTTCTATATGACTGATATGCACATATTAGCAAATAGTGCATTGTTGAAGACCTCTAGGCTGCCGTTTGTAACTTATGTTTCCTTTCTTCTTTTTCTTTTTTTCTTCCTTTCTTTTTCTCTTATTTTGCCTTTGTCTTCTACTGTTACTGCTAACTAATTCTCAATAAGAAAGAAAAACTTGTAGCGCTTTAGAGATTTGTTAGTCTCTAAGGTGCTACAAGTTTTTCTTCCTTATTTTCGTTTTGCTGACACAGACTAACACGGCTACTACACTGAAACCTAATTCTCAATAGTTTGCATTGGTGAATTTGGTAATGTATTAAAGTGCGACTTTTTTTTTTAACCTGTAAACTAACTTTCAAATAGAATACATAATCCTGCAGAGTGGAGTAATGTGAATGGTCAATAATGACATTGCAGTTCATATCCTAAGAGCCTGGGATCATTTTCTTGGTTGTATTTTTACCTCCTACCTTCCTGGTGTTAGTGTAAAAGAGTTGTCTCTGACATTAATACATGACCTGACAGAAATTATTGGTGGATATTTTTATGCTATGAGAAGATGAATTTAGTGGTAAGGTACAACATTGTCCCATTACAAGCAGGTATATAAAATGCAGCTTTAAATTCCTTTCTCTAATTAACTTAAATGCAGCTTAACAGTTTCCACTATTAGATAGTATATTTTGTAGGATACTGAAGTTTTAAAGGGAGGAAAAGCCTTAATCCCTTACTCACTTGTGAAATGTTGCCCTGTTTTTTCTTCTTCTATTTATGCCTCAACCAAAATAACTACAGAAAATTTCTTTTTTGTTTAAATATTACTCTGCTATTAATTATCTAATAGTTTTCTTTCACCTAAAGCCAAAAGAGCCTTTGTCACAATACAGGACACATTTTTCTGAAAGTCAAGCCTCCTTTGGGCCCATTTTTGAATGTTTAATTTCTTTCTCATTTAGAAAGTTAATTTGTGTAGCGTTTACTGTACATTGAGTGCAGTGAAGTAGTTCATCACTGCTATTTCCCCCCCTCAGAGATCAATGCATTAGCTCTGTTAGTAGATGGAAGAGCTGAAAAGTTTAACAATTTTAGATTTAAGTTTAATGGGTTTTGTTTCCTTGTGATTAATAGTAAGGTTAGTCACATAAAATAGAAGTTGTGGTCATTTTCTATTTGTTGCATTTTTATCACAAAACATATAGTAGAACACAGTAACTTCCAAAATATTTAAAGTTCCAAGTAAGGATGGAAAGCAAGCCAGGAAAAAAATCTAAAAAACCTAATGGTGCGTGTTGCAATATTTCTGATCAAACTAATTATTTGGTTAAACAACTTTAAAATGCTCATGTGGTTCACTGAATTAAATAGCTAAATAAACTAAAACTTTCCTCTCCATATTCCTCTTGTTCATCTTCTTTCATGTTAAAAAAGCACCAAGAAGATTTCTGGGATTCCCTTCAACCTTGCCCTGAAAGTAGGATTGCAGGGTCTATGTTGTTTCCTTCTTTGATGAGGTTTGATAGGGTTTAAAGTTGTCTAAATTTTAGTATTCTCTCTGCTTGTTCTTGCCGAGGACTGCATGCTACAGGTTTTGCTATCATCTTTCATTTCTTGGAGAATGGGTACTGAAACAGGGCTGCTATGGTTAAAGGTGCTGACAGATTCCCAGTGTTCCCCAAGCTGTCATCTTAGGCGATGTTCGTTGTACACAAATCTCTTTGCAAGGAGAAAATAATTGTTCACAAGACTGCTTATTGTCAATAGTAGCTAAAAATGACACCGAGTTTGAGCAATGCCAATTGCAAAAATAATGTTATTAGTCCTTCTACCTTGGAATCCATAGCAAAGAAAGCAGCATGTAATTGCTTGGTAGCTAGGTTTCATGCAAATGAATGAACTTGATCACAGTAGCTACATAAAAAGCTGAAATAACAGTGGTGTTATTTTTCACTCATCCATGCCCCACTGCTCTAGCTGTAACAATCCAAGCCCTCCTCATTGCTACTTCTAATTTGATTTCCTCCCAGTTCTAAAAATGAAGAAAACATCAGTGGTGAAGAGGGTCTGATTGATGCCAGGCCATTTCTCAAATTTATATACTTAATCTCTCAAATTTAATGTTTTTTGCATGCTATTTTGTTGTTTTTTAGTTAAGGGTAAAATGGGGGGGGGGGGGGAATGATTGGAAATAGGAGTTGATAACTTTTTCAGTGATGAGTGGTAGTGTAGACTCACCAATGAGAGAACCTTACTCTCTTTCCCTGGGCAACTTAGCCCAAGGAACCAACAGAGAGAAATGACCCAGCAGATCAGAATCCCCTAGGATTCTGGTTCCTGAATCATTTGGGGCTTCATAAATCACGAAAAATATGAAGGATTGACTAGATAGCTAATATTGAGCACTAATGTCATGAATTCATAGCATTTTTCTCATGTAAGACACTGCATTTTGCACCATACAAGCTTCTGGGTGCTTTTGAATTGTAAACTCAAAAAGAGTGCATTGCAGTTATCTGTGCATTGAGATTACAGTTGTCTGTAGTGTAGTGAGGTACACATCAGAAAAGAATAGTTGCAAGTCTCCAGGTCAAGCATAGATGGAAAAAGTCACTTAATGGCAGAGCAGTCATCTGATAACGCAAGAATCCAAAATGACTTCAAGTCTGAATTTAATTGACAAAGATCAGATCATAACACAGAATAAGAAGTTCACTCATTGGCTCCCACGCAGCCTACCCAGGGTTGAGCCCAAGCTCTTTTCGTTCCCTCAACTTACCTCAAGAAAGCACAGGACTGCAGGGTTTGAGCTTGGCAAGAGACCTACTTCTGATATGTTGATAACACTGCAGATCAAAACATATCCTGCTTAATCTTGGCCTCCATACATACACACTGAAGAGAAGATCTGACAAAATAAATCCCTGCAGGCCTTTGGAAGGAAGAATTAGTACCCATTACCACTTTTAGAGCCTATCAGAGAGAAAGAAAAAGTCCACTTCAGGATCTTCCCATCTATCTCTTCAGTGAGACCTCAAAACCCTAATAATCAGTAGTATTTAGAACTACTGATTCAGATAATCAGAATCAGCACAGAGGCTTTCCTTGTATTTATTGCATAATCAACCATAGAGAAAAATACCATCTCTGTATTATAAAACGCAAGCCTAAATCTGGACTTGTAGGGAGCAAGGATGGATATATCAAGGTATCACTGCATATACTCCTCCACCTCAATAACGTAAGCTAGAGATGGTGTTGTAGTTGGCAAGGTTCTTAATTTCAGAAGACAGCTTCATTAAGAGGAGCCTAAACAGCTCCTCTTAAGAGTGTCTGGTACCCTTCTAGTAATTTATGGCCCTAAACATCATCTTCATTCTTCCGCAATCATGAGGGGGGCAGATTCCAGCTTGCAGATAGTGGGATACAACTTCTTTTGTACATCTTAAGACTTTATTCCTGCCTACAAGATTCCAGTCATATCAGCCCAGGTGTAGCTGATCTTCATGGCAATGTAGATGGAAAATTCTTCACACTGAGAGAAACTCAACTGTGTAGCACTGTTAAGACAAGTCCACTTACTCTCCACCCTGTGCAGATTGCTTGGCCGAAAACTTCCTATTAAGGTTTGTTTTGTTGTTAAGCATTAATTGTGTTATGTAATAAAGTCCAGGAGAGAGTATGGCTAGGGGTTTGTTACAGACTACCAAATCAAACGAGGACCAGATGAGTTACTCCTTAAACATCCATCTGTAATGTGTGGAAACAAATACTGTGGTGTAATGGGGTACTTTAATTTGGGGGAGCTATGCTGGAGATCTTATGCAGCCAGTAGTAAAACATTAGGGTTTCTAAAAAATATAAATAATGATTTTCTAACACAAAAGTTATTGCATCTTGATGAGGTAACTCTATTTTGGACCTCATTATGAGGGAAAAAAATGAATTCATGTTTGTATTGGAAGTTGGTGGTGTCTAGTGACCAGTGATCATGACCTTGTTACATTCAGTATGGACAAACAGCGGACAATCCCAACTGGTAATGTATATATTAGGTGCCTCAAAAGGGCTACTTTCTCAAAGATGAGGAAAATTATGGGTGAAAATGACTGGGAGGAAAAGAAAGTGAATAACAAAGGTTTATTAGATGGCGAAAAAGCCACGATTCCACAGTCAAGAAAGAGGACAACTTTGGCTAAAGGCCCATTCTGGTTCAGTAATAAAATGAAGGCAGCAATATATACATAAAAAAGCAATATATAACAAATGGGAAAAGATGAAAATAGAAATTCATATACATTAGAAGTTAGGAAGAATTGACAATTGATAAAGAAAGAAAAAGATATGAGGGAAAGAGCCATGGTTGACAGAGCTAAAGGACAACAAGGAGGTATTTTTTAAATACATTAGGAAGAAAAAAAGCCTAGCAATAGTATGGGCCCATTACTAGATGGAGGTGGTAAAATTCATCATGATGATGCAGAAAATGCAGGTGTGTTCTGTTCTGTATTTGGAAAGAAGCAGGAATTATGTACTCACATCATATGAGGAGACTGAAGTATTTTCTTGTCCATTATTAACTGAGGAGGATGTTAGACATATCTACTGAAGATCAGTATTTTTAAATCAACATGTTAAAAAATTTTTGCATTCCAGAGGTCTAAAATAATTGGCTGAGGAGATCTCCTGATCACGGATGTTAATTTTTAATAAATCTTGGAATACATGGGAAATTTCAGAAGACTGGAAGAGTGCTAATGATTGTGCCAATGTTCAAAAAGGGCAAACAGGCTGACTGGTAACTGAAGGCCAATTAACCTGACATCAATCCTGGGTAGAATAATGGTACAACTGATAAGGGATTTAGTTAATAAAAAATCATAGGACAGGAAAATAACTAATGCTAGTCAACATTGTTTTATGGAAAATAGGTCTTGTCAAATTCATTGTTTGAGATTACAAATTTGGTTTTATACACTTGGGTAAAGGTAACTGAATAGATGTAATATACTTAGATTTTTGTAAGGCATTTGACTTAGTACCACACAACTCTCTGATTAAAAAATTAACACTATGCAATATCAAAATAGCAGACATTAAATATATTAATCGGATCTAACTGATGGATCCCAATAGTTAGTTTTCAGTGGAGAATCATCAGATGTGAGTGTTTCTAGTGGCGTTCCACAGGGTTTAGTAGTAGGCCTGTGTGATAGGGTGGACTAGGCCCAGAGGCCCCTTGCTGGAGACCTGTGTCCTGCCACACCTGTCCCAGGAAAGGAGAGGTAGAGGAGTCCTCCAAGCAGCCTACAGTGGCTGCAGGGAGAAGCAGCCAATCAGGGAGGTTGCAGGGAGCAGCCTATCAGGGTCCAGGAGGGCCATATAAAAGGAGCTGCAGCACCAGAGAGAGTCAATTCCTTGCTGAGCTAGAGGAATGCAAATGATGCTCTTGGCTGGCCAAAGGGAACTGCAGCACCATGGACAGTTCAGTGCTGGCAAGGCCTTGGACAGCAAGGGAGAGCTCCTGGCTGTCTGCTGGACCTGGACTTAGATGAGCCCAGAGGTAAGGACGAAGCTTTGGCAAGGGCTGTGGGGAAGTGGCCCAGGGAACTGAAAGCATTTAAGGCTATGTCTACGCTGCGCACCTTACAGCGGCACAGCTGTGCCGCTACAGCCATGTTGCTGTAAGGTACACAGTGTAGCTGCTCTTTTTCAGCAGGAGAGCTCTCTCCTGCTGACAAAATAAAACCACCCCCCAACTAGCGACGGTAGCTTTGTCAGTGGAAGAGTGTCTCCTGCTGACAAAGCATTGTCCCCACTGGCACTTTTCGTCAGTAAAACTTTTGTCATGTTTTTTTCACACCCCGACCAACAGTTTTACTGACGAAAGTACAGTGTAGACATAGCCTTAGTTAAAGGGACATGGCGGCATGTGGCTGTTATTCTTAGGGTCCCTGGGTTGGGACCGAGAATAGTGGGCAAGCCCAGGTTCCCCCCACCTCCATAGACCACTGGGGAGTGGCCTACAATTGGACAGTGATAAACTCCTGGAAGGGGACACTTACTGTTAGGAGACCCAGCTGGAGAGCTGTGGCTAGAACAGACCAAGAGGGTGAAACCATTGTCTCCAGGGAGGAAGCTCTGGGAGTATGGCCCAATACCAGGGCCAGGACTGTCTAAAGACTGCAGACATACCCGACTAGAAGGGAGTTCTCGCAAGAGGTGGGTGCTATGCCGTAACAGCTTGACCTTGACACTATGTAACATTTTCTTCAGAGATCTAGAAGTAAATACAAAATCACTGCTGATAAAATGTATGGATGTCACAAAGGTTAGCAGAATAGTAAAAAAAAAAGAGGCCATAGCAGTCACGCAGTGCGATCTGGATTGCTTGGTAATCTGGGACCATTCAAAGAAACTGTGTTTTAATATAGCCAAATGCAAATTGTGCATCTAGGAACAAGGAAGTAAGCCCATTCCTATAGAATGAGGGATCATATAGTGGAAAGCAGTCACTCTGAAAAGGATTTAGGTGTCATAGTGGACAAGCAATGGAACATTCACTCCCAGCGTGATGCTGTGGCAAAGAAGGCTGATGTGATCCTTGGTTTGTTTAACGGGAGTAGTGAGTTAGGAGTAGGGAGATGATTTTACCTCTGTATAGCACTAGTGAGACCAATATTGGAATACTACGTACAGTTTTGGTGTCCACATTTTAAAAAGGATATTGAAAAATTGGGGAGGCTGCAGAAAAGAACCACAAAAATGATTTGAGGGCTAGAGGAAAATATGCCTCTCAGTGAGAGACTTGAGTTTAATCTGTTTAATTAATCAAAAAGAAGATTGAGAGGTAGTTTGGGTGAATGTATCATGGATTCTTTGTTTGTATGGCTTGCATTCCTTGTTCCTAAAAATGTAACTTGATTACAGTGTGTAAGTATCTTCACAGGGAGAGCATGCCAAGTACAAAAAGGTTCTTTGCTCTATCAGAGAAAGGCATAACAACAACCAATGGCTGGAAGCTGAAGCCAGACAAATTGAAACTAGAACTGAGGCACAAATTTTGAATGGTGAGGGTAATTAATCATTGGAACAAACTACCCGGGGAAGTGGTGAATTCTCCATCTCTTGATGTTTTCAGTTCAAGGCTGGATGTCTTTCTGAAAGATATGATTCAGGCAAACACAAGTTATTTAGCTCAATAGAGGGTAACTGGGTGAAATATAATAGTCTGTCATATAGGATGTCAGACTAGATAATACGATCTCTTCTTGCCTTAAATGCTAAGAATTAGGAATTGGAAGATGCAGATTATGTTCCTGGCTCTACGACCGATTTACTGAGTGATTGGTCAAATCTACATCTCAGTTCCCCATCGATAAGGCCCTTTGTTATTGGTGTTTACCAATTGTCCCCCAAAAATTCCTATGTGTTTGAAAAAGCCAGTATTTGTGTTTTTACCAATGTTCCCCAAATGTTGACTTTTTTGGGACCCCAGAATTTTCATAGGGGAGTGGATGGGGCCACACTGAAGGACCAGAGGGGTCAGCAGGGGTTCTGTCCAGCAAGTGGGCCTGTACTCATGGGGTGCAGCTTTCTACTCTTCTGACCCTGTTCCTTCAGGGCTGCCCTGTCTGTTTCTTCCGAACAGTGGGGGAGCAAGATGGGCAGGGAGACAGGTCACAGCAGCCGAGACTGCCTGACCACTCCAGGGAGAGGCCCCCTTCACCAGAAAGAGCCCTCTCCTAACCCCAGCATTTCAATGTGGGAGGAGACAGGGCTGAGCTGAAGGTCCAGAGTCTGGAGGGAGCTCTGTATGGGCAGTCTTGGTTGCTGGGACCAGGCTCCCTGGCCTTCTTGCTCTCCCATTGTGTGGTTGCAGTAACCACCAACCAGCAGTTACCCTCCTCTGCACTCTTGCAAGCAGTAGCAGAAGTCTGCCTGCACCCTAGGAGTCTTGACCCCTTGCCAAACAGAGCCCCCTTCTGATCCTGGCCCTTCAGCACAGCCCCAAAGCACAGAGCCCAGTCCACCTCCCCTTCTGGAGCAGAGCAGGGGATGCAGATAGGGCCATGTGGAAGTCAGCCAGGGGACTTTGGCCAGGAAGGTGCCAGTACTCATTGGTTGCACCCTTCCACACCCCTGCTGACCCTGACCCTTTAGTGCAGCCATGTCCGCTTCCTCTCTGTGGGAGGGGAGCAAGGTGGACAGGAAGCTGGGTCCTGGAAGCCGAGACAGCCCAACTGCTGCAGGGAGCAAATGGCTTTCTCAACTGCCACCTGTTAATACCCGCTCCTCCCCAGCCCATAAGTTCCGGGCATCCCTCTCTCCTCATCCCCTATGAGTAGTTGGCAACATTCCCCCCTGTCCGCCTCCCTTTGTTTTTAATTCGTACCAATTTGCTCCCGTATAAGTTTTTGAATATAAAATGATAAATTCCAAGGAAATTAAAACAAACAGAACTAAGAAAAAAAAGGCCTTACCTATCTATAATATGTCCTGAATTCACAATGTTGTTATGAAGAGAAATCTATTGTTTGTGAAGTGCTTAGATGATAATGATTAGTGTTAACAGAAAAGCTTTTAAACAATTATTTCTCTCCATCATGTTCATATACAATGCTATAGGGCTCACTGATTTTTCTGACACTGCTATGCTAGTTAGAGGCAGGAAAATCAGCCCATTTACAGTGTATGGGAACAAAAAAGAGAGAAATAATTTTGTTTAAATTAAATATATAGAGGCAGCATGTGTCAGCTTACTGAATGGTGAACCAGTGATCAACATCCCAATTTAGAGGAAGGAGAAGATCTGGACGTGGAATTAGGACCTATCACTAGAGTAGAAGTAGAGAGGGCAGTCAATCAGTTAAAAAGTGGAAAGGCACTGGGTCTGGAAAACATCCCAATGGAAGTCCTTAAGGCAAACTCGAAGAACACTTTAGTCATTTTCTTAGGCCTCTGACAGATGATATGCGAAGAAGGAAAAGTACCAAACAAGTGGAAAAGTGGTCATATGTTGAGACTGCCAACAAAGAGAGACCTAAGTCAGTGCAAAAGCTGGAGGGGGCATTCGGTTGCTGTCTGTCCCAAGTAAAATACTTACACGTTACCCTAGACTAGGGTTTCTCAAACTACATTGCATCGCGACCCCCTTCTGACAACAAAAAATACTGAACGACCCCAAAGGGGTGCCGAAGTCTGAGCACCCCCCTCCCCGCCCTGGGGGGTGCCAGAATTTGAGGGCTCCAGCCCTAGGTGGTAGGGCTTGCACTTCGGCTTCAGCCCCGGGCCCCAGCAAGTTTAACGACAGCCCTGGCGTTCCCATTAAAATGGGGTCCCAACCCACTTTGGGATCCTGAACCGCTGCCCTAGACAAACTAAAGAAAGCAGTTATTTTAAGGCTATGATAAGAACAGGCAGGGTTCTGACAGGAGAAGTCATGCATAGATCACATAAAAATAGAATATGGCAGTCACCACTTTACATGAATTTCATAGATTTCCAAAAAGTCTTTGATACAGTGGATAGAACAATCTTATGGAGTCTTCTATGCCACTATGGAATTCCTCAGAAATTTGTGAATATTATTCAGAGCTTGTATGGAAAATATGACATGCCAAGTAATATGTAATAGTGAACTGTCTCTGGACTGGTTTACACTGGGAACTTATATTAACATAGCTACGTTCTCAGGGGTGTAAAAAATCCACACTTGAGGTGTTACAGCTTCTCAGTGCTTTTGTTTTTGGAGCTTTGGTGTTATCAGCACTACCAGAGAGTGCAGCCTGCTAGTTTAGCAGACCTCATTGTTACTCATAGAGAAAGACCACAGGCATGATATGGTGACAAAAGCATTTGGCCAGGTTTGTTGCCTTCAAAGCACAGTCCTAATGACTTGCACAAGTACATTACCACACGAGTGCTTTGTGGCAAGGAGCGGCTCAGTCAGCAGTGGGAGGTTTTGCTGTCCCCTCAACCACACGAATGGTTATGGCAAGGCACCCCGATATTTGTAGACTAAAACAAATAACTTAAATGTATACCTCAAATTAAAAAACATAGAGAACCAACAAAGTGCCACAGTGGCTAAACAACAAAGTAAAAGAAGCAGTGAGAGGCAAAAAGGCATCCTTTAAAAAGTGGAAGTTAAATCCTAGTGAGGAAAATAGAAAGGAGCATAAACTCTGGCAAATGAAGTGTAAAAATAGAATTAGGAAGGCCAGAAAAGAATTTGAAGAACAGCTAGCCAAAGACTCAAAAAGTAATAGCAAAAAATGTAAGTACATCAGAAGCAGGAAGCCTGCTAAACAACCAGTGGGGCCACAGGACGATCGAGATGCTAAAGGAGCACTCAAGGACGATAAGGCCATTGCGAAGAAACTAAATGAATTCTTTGCATCGGTCTTCATGGCTGAGGATGTGAGGGAGATTCCCAAACCTGAGCCATTCTTTTTAGGTGACAAATCTGAAGAACTGTCCCAGATTGAGGAGTCATTAGAGGAAGTTTTGGAACAAATTGATAAACTAAACCAGGGATCTCAAATGCAAATCACCACGAGGGCCACATGAGAACTAGTAAATTGGCCCGAGGGCCGCATCACTGAAACCTTTTCATACTATGATACACAAGTATAGTCAAAAATGAAGAGTAATATAGTATTCTATTAAAAGTCAATGTATTAACTTTTTAAAAACTGTAATGCAAAGAGGGGTTTTAATAAAATATAAACACTCAGTAATGTTTGGAGCTTGGCTGCCAGTGGAGTCGGCGCCTATGGCGGGCTGCAGGAAATAACTCCGTGGGCTGCATGTGGCCCGCGTGCCGCGTGCTTGAGACTCCTGAATTAAACAGTACTAAGTCACCAGGACCAGATGAGTTCTGAAGGAGCTGAAATGTGAAATTGCAGAACTACTAACTGTAGTCTGGAACCTATCATTTAAATCAGCTTCTGTACCAAATGATTGGAGGATAGCTAATGTAATGCCAATTTTTAAAAAGGGCTCCAGAGGTGATCCTGGCAATTACAGGCTGGTAAGTCTGACTTCAGTACTGGACAAACTGGTCGAAACTATAGTAAAGAACAAAATTGACAGACATATAGAGCAGGGGTGGCCAAACTGTGGCTCCGGCGCCACATGCGGCTCTTCAGAAGTTAATATGCGGCTCCTTGTATAGCACTGACTCTGGGGCTGGAGCTACAGGTGCCAACTTTCCAGTGTGCTGGGCGGGGGGGGTGCTCACTGATCTGCCACTGGCTCTGCCACAGGCTCTGCCCCCACTCCACCCCTTTCTGCCCCCTCCCCTGAGCCTGCAGTGCCCTCCCTCCTCCGCCCTCCCAGAGCCTCCTGCATGCCACAAAACAGCTGATCGGGAGGTGTGGGGAGGGAGGGGGAGGTGCTGATCGGCGGGGCTGTTGGGGGCTGGGAGCGGGGTGGGGGATCTGATGGGGGTGCTGCTGATGCATTACTGTGGCTCTTTGGCAATGTACATTAGTAAATTCTGGCTCCTTCTCAGGCTGGCCACCCCTGATATAGAGAAACATAATTTGTTGGGGAAGAGTCAACATGGTTTTTGTAAAGGGAAATCATGCCTCACCAATCTACTAGAATTCTTTGAGGGGATTCTTTGAGGGGGTCAACTAACGTGGACAAGGGGGATCCAGTGGATATAGTGTATTTCAGTTTTCAGAAAGTATTTCACGAGGTCTCTCACCAAAGGCTCTTAAGTAAGGTAAGCTGTCATGGGATAACAGGGAAGGTCGTCTTATGTATTGATAATTTATTAAAATATAAGAAACAAAGGGTATGAATAAATGGTCAGTTTTCAGAATGGAGAGTGGTAAATATTAGTGTCCCCCAGGGGTTTGCACAGGGACCAGTCCTATTCAACATATTCATAAATGATCTGGAAAAAGGGTAAACAGTGAGATGGCAAAATTTGCAGATGATACAAAACTACTCAAGGTAGTAAAGTCCAAGGCTGACAGCGAAGACCTACAAAAGGATCTCTCAAAACTCGGTGACTGGGCAACAAAATGGGCAGATGAAATTCAATGTTGATAAATGCAAAGTAATGTACATTGGAAAGCATAATCCCAATTATACATATAAAATGATGGGGTCTAAATTAGCAGTTACTACTCAAGAAAGAGATCTTGGAGTAATTGTGGATAGTACTCTGAAAACATCCACGCAATGTGTAGCGACAGTCAAAAAAGCGAACAGAATGTTGGGAATCATTCAGAAAGGGATAGACAATAAGACAGAAAATATCATATTTCCTCCATATAAATCCATGGTATATCCACCTCTTGAATACTGCGTGCAGATGTGGTTGCCCCATCTCAAAAAAGATGTATTGGAATTGGAAAAGGTTCAGAAAAGGGCAACAAAAATTATTAGGGGTATGGAACGACTTCCGTATGAGGAGAGATTAATAAGACTGGGACTTTTCAGCGTGGAAAAGAGACGACTAAGAGGGGATATTGTTGAGGTTTATAAAATCATGACTGATGTGGAGAAAGTAAATAAGGAAGTGTTATTTACTTCTCATAACACAAGAACTAGGTGTTACCAAATGAAATTAATAGGCACCTGGCATTGGCCGCTGTCAGAAGCCAGGATACTGAGCTAGATGGATCTTTGGTCTGACCCAGTATAGCCATTCTTATGCTCTTAAATAAAACACGCAAACTACGCTTAATATACTACATAGATCGGATATGAATAGCAAATCCTCACCCTAAGTGATGATACAAGCAGGCTGTAGATTCTTAAAGGGCAAGCTGCACCAGCTTATAACCTGGAATCCCCAGGTGTTCCATGCACAGGCTAAAAATCCCTTTAGCCTGAGTCCAGCACTTCCCCCAAGTCAGTCTGTTACTCAGGTGTTTCCAGGAGTCTCTTTGGGTGGAGAGTCAGTGAAGAACCATGATGATGTCACTCCCCTGCCTTAAATAGCCTTTGCATATAGTGGGAATCCTTTGTTTCAAAGCTTGGTTCCCACGCCAGTCAGTAGAAAAACACTGATATCCCAAGATGGAGTCCAGCACCAGGTGACCTGGTCACATGTTCCTGTAATGTCACAGCAGCCGTGAGTCGGAGGCTGTCTGCAGCGTTCTCAGGAAGGCTCCCCCATGGGAGATAAGCTTCATCTAAAGCCTATTGTTTTCTCCTAATGGCTAATTAATCTGAATAGGCCCTTCTCAGCCAGCCATATAGACTGAGAGCCTTTTGCCTAGTGGGCGTTATCCAGGTATACACACATTTCTAATACAGATACATAGTCAATTTTTCTAATTTCAGACACAAAAATTATACATGCATATAAATAGGATAATCATACTCAGTAAATCATAACCTTTCCAATGACACCTCATGTGACTTATCTTGCATAAAATACATTCTGATTGTTATCATATAATAATATCGCTGTGAAGAATATGGGGTGCAGTGTCACAATCATATTCTTCTTCCTCCTCCACTCTGACACCATGAAGCAATGAAAGAGGCTCCCTATCAGCTGATCTTCTGGTGGAGGGAGGGAAAAGGACAAGTCAGCTACCAAGAAATACTCACATGCACATATACTCCTGAGACAAGAAGCCAACAAAGCTGGTAACTGCTCCTCCTTTTCCCATCCAGCGGAGCCAACAACTGCAAAGTGAGATAGCTGGAGATAGAAGTTAGATGGTGGAGAATAGCAGGGCCATTTTCGTGTCTGAAACCATGGAACTGTTCAGGTAGAGTTAAGCATGAGCACAATGTTTATTATAGTATCTTTGGGATGAAGTTTTAGCTTTAGTTACAAGTATCAGAGGGGTAGCCGTGTTAGTCTGGATTTGTAGAAGCGACAAAGGGTCCTGTGGCACCTTATAGACTAACAGAGGTTAGTCTATAAGGTGCCACAGGACCCTTTGTCGCTTCTAGCTTTAGTTAGTTTCATAAGGTACTCAGATACCACAATGGTTAAGGTACAATCAAAACCTAAATAGAGAAAAACCATGATCATGACTTATTGTCACCTATACCTGTGAATAATTTCTTATTTTCTAGTAGATTTTCATAATCTAAGACTAGATTGTAATTGAATAAATGGTGTCATTCTTTTTATTTTCATGGGAGAATGTGATGTATATATTTATATTGAGCTAACATGTCAGAACTTCTTTTACATGTCAGAGCTGTGTTAGAATGAGCGGCTGTGGACAATGCCAGTGTTTCCATGTCCCAAATTTTATTTTAAGTGTTACTTATAGGGCTTAATTTCTTCTGCTCCCTAACAGTGATTTCTAATACAATTCTTTTAAAGGTCAAGATGTTAGATTTTTTTTTTAGGGTTTTTTTTTGGCGCTGATCTTCTAGCACATTACTTTAATATCCAATCATTTGCATTCCTAGCTTCATTAGGGCTTTGTGTAAATTAAGTAACCGGTATTTTGGGACGTGTTTTTTTAACATATTTAATGAAAATTGGTTTTACAAAGAGGTGCCTTGAAGTTAAGAAAACCATACTCCATAAGAAAATAAAACATAATTGGGTGGTAAGTATAATTGTGCAGTCTAAAAACCATACCATTTTCTTTTTAAAAATACAAATAAGAAATTTTGGCATATTTCAGTTTCCCTTGAGTTTTTTTTTCTTTTCTTCATAGGTGTCCTTCATTCAAAACCTGGTGTTTTGTGTGGAAAGAGCATACCGAGTACCTGACTTTGGTGTTTGGGAAAGAGGAAGTAAATACAATAATGGCAGCACAGAACTGCATTCAAGGTAATTGGCAATGCTTTTTGTTTACATAAATGTATGTAATGTGAATGCAAAGAATTCAGGAAATGTATTAAAAGAGAAATAATTAAAGTAGTGTTCCAACTTCTTCTGAAAATGTATTGTCCAGAGTGAAATTAGTGCTCATGAAATATGCCAGATTGAGGCCTTCAGGAGACTGAAGTCTATACCTCATGAGAAATATGAGCACAGTTCTGTACCTACATTCCATGTGCAAATAACCAGATACACATGTAAGTAGTTACTTGTGCACCCAAATTGATGTAATTGCAGGTGCATATGCATTTTTACTAAAAATTTACCTAAAGCCTCCTGCTTATGTATGGAGCAGTTCTAGCACATGCTTTGGCAGTCTAAGCTTCCCATTACCATACCACCTGTATCTGGAAGACCAGCTCTCTGAGAGGTAATTTAGTGCCCATTGCAGGGGCGGACTAAAGCACAGGCCAATTTGGGGGCCACTGTAGGAGTACTGGATCCTATGTAGAAGAGGGGGGCCACTGGCGCTGGAACTGTTTTCTGTTTTGTCCTCCTCCAGAGTTCTTCATTTGTGACTTTTTTTTCTGGCCATCTGATATTGAGATTTTCTCTAAGGCAGCTGTTTATTAAAACTTTGAGTTTAGATATTAAGGACTTAACAAATCTGCAAATTACAGCACCATATAGTAAGACCAATTTTACAATTGTGTTAAATATTCAAAGGTTAGTTTGGAGGACAAGATTTCTGTTTCTCCAGATTAGCTGTAGAGTTACAAAGGCATGTCTGGCTTTTGCTGTTCTGATTTGATGTCTGCATGTATTCCACCTGTAGTACTTACAGTGCTTCCAAGATGTGTGAAATACTGGACCTCTTCTATATCAATTGGAGAACCTGTTTGTATTTCTTGTGGAGTGTTGATTCTCATGGTTTTAGGGTTTTTTGTGTTGATTTTCAACCTTACTAATTGTGCATAGGCCTGAAGATCATTTGTTTTGGCTTGCATATATCTATATGGTGAGGGATATCAAGTTGTCATCCACAAAGTCAAGGTCCTCTAACTTCTGTGTGAAAGTCCATTTGTATGATACTTGGTTATTCCGTGTCTTTCTCATTAACCAATCCACTACCAGTAGAAAGATGACGGGTGACATAAGATGTCCTTGTCTGATGCCTCGGGTAATCTTGAATGGCTTAGTCAGTTGCAGTTGTGTATTACTTGTCATGTCATAGTTTCATAGAAGCTCTTAATGATGATCACAATTTTCTGAGGGATTCCATAGTGGCATAGCATCTTCCATAAGACTGTTCTATCTGCTGTTACAAAGACTATTTGAAATCTATAAAATTCATATTAAAGTAATGGCTGCCATTCAATGAATGTTCTGGTGAGAGGTACTAATTTGATGTTCACTTCTTCTCCTACCTCTGTGTCTGGGCACTGGCTCGCTAATCAATAGTCCACTTAAGTACTATCTCCGTATATTTAATTGTTCTGAGGTCTTATTGTTTTGAACTGGTTGGTTGGTATATGTTTTTTCGTCCTGTCAACTGTAGTAATGTTGTACAGTTTCTTCATGTCGTTTTGTGCTGCAGTGGTCTGTCATATTTGCTGCCATTTTGTCTATAAGTCTTTTTGTTGGAATTATAATTTACGCCGGATATTACCATGACATTAATTTAACCATAAATTCCTTTATTAAATCCAGATTGTATTTGTACAATTGCTTTAAACTTGCCTAAGAAGTCAAAATAATAAACAGTTTACTACATCCAAACAATAATAAAACACTTATAAGCATTTTGATCAGGATACTTACTAGTGGGCTAAACCCAGAGGTACTTAAACCCATATTGGTGAGGCAAATATTAGCAATGAACCCTTCACTTTTTTATACCCATTAACAAACTAGTGATGGCATTGCCAATTATCAGACCATAGCTATGTACAGATTAAACAGTTTCTTATATAGCCAATTCTTTATTGCATCTAGTACCCAATTAACTCTGTCTTATTTCTGTTACTTCGGCCCAAACCTTAAATAAGATAACACTGGTATTGTAGAGTCACTACAAGTTTAACACAATAATTCGTATTTCTCATAATTTCAGTCTTTTTGATTCCGTGCTTTGTGCCTTTTGTTCATGCTATTATCCCAACTCAACTTAAAACCATAGTACACCCAAATCTAACATAGGCCTATATTCCTACACTTTCCTACACTCTTTTTTGGCCTCTTAATTCTTTACAGTATATTTTTCCTCTAGTCGCCGTGTCTGTGATCTTGTTCTTGCTTGATTTAGTTTCAGTATAATTTTGCATCTTCTTTTTTCTACCTTGTATCCTCAGATGACCATTTGTTTTGATGTTACTTTCTGAATTCCAGCACTTCTTCACACGTACCAGTGAAAGTTCCCTTTACCTGTTCAATTTGCTTTCTATGTTGCATCATCTTCATCTTCAAGCACCTGGTATCTATTTGCTAGCTCAATTCTAAACTCTTATTGTGTTGTCATCTGTTTTAGCTGGGTGATGTTTTAACATGTGCATCTCTACTGTTCAGATCTCTTATTTGTTCTTATTTTTATTCTCACTTTAGCTACCGCTAGTGCATGGTCCGTTCCCAAACCTTCCTGCTATGCACACCTTCTAGTGGAAGAAGCAATGTTTGTGCTGAAGGACAAATGAAAACTTTTAATTCTTGTATAAGTTATGTAAATTCAGATCTGAAGCTTCTTCTGTTCCTATTTATTACCTAAATTCTTAAAGCATTGCAGCATTGATTTTACAAGTTGTCTTGATTTTTTAAAAAATATTTGTCAGCTAGGATGCACACAGCATTTAAGCACCTGGACTCTCACCCATCCACTGTCCTCTCTGAGATCATGTATCAAAAAATATAGAGTATTTCATAACATCCTAAAGCATAGGCTGAAGGTGTCATGAAAATCTGAAGGAAATCATTGTGTTTCCATCTGCCCATAAATTCCGAATAATAATTTTCTACATCCCTCCTTTTACATCTACCTTGATCATCTCTAGAAACAAAAAAGAAACAATCTGGGTACCTCTCATCTACCTCTATTCTGATTTGAGGCTTCAGAAGTCATTTGGATTCTAGGGTAGTGATATGTTAAATGTCGGGTTGTTGACCTACCTCACTTCAAACATGTATTTGAATATCAGGTTGAGCTCTTTAATTCCAAGAGCATTTCAAGGATTGTACTACCAGGCATATCTTAACTTTTGTGTGGGCACATCATAAACTACTGGATAATGTAGACCTCCATGGTCTAACTGCTTTATGATGAGAATATCCGTATACTTATTAGCTGTGATCTTTTTATTATCTATGTCCTCTCGAAAGAAAACTCTGAAATCACATACAAGCACTATTTGTGCTTTATTAGCTATAAAGTCAATAGAGCTGTGGCTTTTTAGAATAATTGTAATAATTTTCTAGAGAAAATGGGTTTACAAAGGTAGATTAAAAGAAAAGTGACAATGATAGTCTGACACAAATGACATCCATAGTATGTAGGATTTGCCAGAAATGGATCAGTGCACTTATTTTAGTGTGCAGTAATTTTACTTAATTCAGTTGCACGATGTGGAACTCCATGTGTTGTGAATCTCATTGCATTAAAAATTGCTAATTATAAGTATTTCCTTCCTATACTTTGGTGAAGTCTTGTTCACATAAATTACAAAACATACAAAAAACAAGCAAACAAAAATATAGAAGATTACACTGTGTTGCAGTAGTTTCTCTTTCTTTCGTGATGTATGAAGTCTAAAAATGCCAGTCCACATCAGTGCTCACCCCTACTGTCATCCACCCTCATAAAAAATAAACAAATAAAAAAGCTTCCCATTGAAAAATCAATGCTCCAAGTTATATCCTTTCTTTGTCTCTCCCAGTGTTTTCAGTGTCTCTTTTGTGCTCTCTATTTAGGCTGCAAGCTCCTCAAGCCAAGGACCAGAATGTCTTTGTTGTGCCACATGGGACTGAGCGCATTGTTGTTCCCAAAATGACAATGACAGTTGTAGCTTGTTTTTCTAAGCTGAAAAACAGAACTTTGACTTTTGTTTAATCCACCACAGAAAGGGTGTAAGCTGCTTCCCTCCCCCCTCCCTGCCTGTGCACAGATATCCTTACTCTCTCTAATATCTCTTGGAGATTTTTTCCCTTTAATTCTTCATGGGAAAGAGATGAGGTCCAATTTCAGCCACAGATGAGGAAAAGTGGGAGAGAAATGTGCACTGAGGGATCTCTGTGGATGAAAAAAAGAGACTAGGCTACTCCAAAATAGTCCGTGTGCTGCCTCAATGTACCGCTGCTCTGGTAGAGTGGCATAGGAGAATATCAGAAATAATTCAGGAAATGTGTATAGTGCTACTCAAGGCTGTAGGTGAATTGTTTGTCCATGCCTCTCTCTAATGGCTATGGACTATGAAGCAGGCTCTTAAGCCTCACTACACTTTTGACACTGGATTCTTGTCACTTATATCTGAGTGATTATTCCTGCTCATAACACTGCTCTACAGCCAAAATGCTTCTGAAATAAATGTAGTCAAACTTTACTAATTCTGGGTCACTGAGAACGAAAATGATGCTTAAAATTGTTGATTGGCTCTAGTTTTCAAGACATGCTATTGGGTCAGTATATACGACCCTTGACTTGGGAATGGCGGAGGATAGATGAGTTATAAAGGGAAGGGATCTCAATTTAAACCAGAAATGACTAAAATACATCTATGAATAAATCTATGACTGGGTTTGGACAGTACTTGCTTTTTAGGCAAAACAATGAATGATGCAATCTGAAGCTGGTATTGCGTCATACATGAGATGAATTGCATCATGTTATTCCTAGAAGTCATGGATGATGCGATCATAATGAAGCTTACATCACTCTGCTGAACAAATTGCCCTATATCAGCTCTAGAAATCATACAGTGTCGTGCTCTCTTATTTGTCAGTGTTTGATTTTGCAAAGGGACACATTTCTGTTTAGCCAAAGTGAGCAGAGATGCCTCGTACTTGTGTGAACAGTGCAGATAACTTCTGCTATGTTTGTGGTGAAGTGACTTTTGCATCACAAAAGCGCAGTATAACCACTATGGCTAAGAAAGCCTATCACCTTTCTTTTGGCTGCAAAATTGGAGATCAGGACAAGAGGTGGGCCCCACACATATGCTGCAACACTTGTGCAACAAATCTTCACCAGTGGTTGAACAGGAAAAGGAAATCTATGCCTTTTGCAGTGCCAATGATTTGGAGAGAGCCAACAGATCATAGCAGCAATTGTTACTTCTGCATGGTGCCTCCAGTTGGGAAAGGTGTGTCAAAGAAGAAAAAGTGGACTGTGCATTATCCAAACATTCCATCAGCTATACGCCCAGTACCCCACGGAGAAGGACTGCTGGTTCTTGATGCACCAGAATCATTCTCACTTGAGTCAGACGAGGAAGAGGATGAAACTTCTGGTCCTGAACCATCAATGTCACAGGACCCACATTTTCTCCCATCCTCCTCCTCCTCTGAACCACACCTCATAACACAAGGTGAACTGAATGACCTTGTCAGGGATTTGGAACTACCCAAAAGTAAAGCAGAGCTTTTGGGCTCCAGACTACAGCAGTGGAATCTCCTGGCAGGTGATGTTAGGGTTTCCATGTTCCGTGACCATCAAAAGGATCTTGTCCCATTCTTCTTCATGGAAGGTGATCTTGTAGCCTGCAACAACATCGATGGTGTGATGGCAGCTCTCAACATCGTTCACGATCCAGACGAGTGGAGACTGTTCATTGATTCATCGAAAACAAGTCTTAAAGCTGTTTTACTGCATAATGGCAATGTTTTGCCATCAATTCCAGTTGGTCATGCAGTCCATATGAAGGAAACCTATGACAACATGAAACAACTTTTGAGGTGCATAAACTATGACCAACATCAGTGGCAGCTTTGTGGCGATTTGAAGGTTGTTGCTCTCTTGCTTGGTCTGCAGACTGGATACACAAAGTACTGCTGTTTTCTCTGTGAATGGGATAATCGTGCAAGAGATTCCCACTACATCAAGAAAGATTGGCCACTCCGACAGTCATTGGAGCCTGGGAAGAAAAGTGTTCAGCATCCACCAGTTGTTGAATGAAGGAAGATTTTGTTACCACCCTTACACATCAAGCTGGGTCTGATGAAGAACTTTGTCAAGGCCATTGACAAAACACAAGCAGCTTTCAAGTACCTCCGTGGAAAATTTCCAAGGTTAAGTGAAGCTAAGATAAAGGAAGGTGTCTTTGTTGGTCCTCAGATTCGTGAACTTCTTCGAGATGATGCATTTGATCATGCACTGCGTGGCAAGGAAAAAAAGGCACTTCCAGTTAGTGGCAATAAATTTGCTCGGAAACAACAAGGCAGACAACTACAGGTTGTTGGTGGAAAACCTCCTCAAGGCATACAAAAGCCTTGGTTGCAACATGTCACTAAAGATAAATTTTTTTGCACTCTCATCTAGATTTTTTTCCACCGAACTGCGGAGCAGTGAGCGACGAGCACGGCGAGCGATTTCACCAGGACATTGCAACAATGGAGAAACGCTATCAGGGCAAATGGAGCCCATCAATGCTTGCAGACGATTGCTGGACAGTGACAAGAGATGCTCCATTTAATGAATAGAAGAGACAAGCCAAGAAGCGCCGAGTAGACACTGAATAGGACTAAACTATGTACATAATAGTTTTTTGCCTTTTGTTTCATAATAAAGTTTATTTATATAACCCCTTTGCTGATTTTTAAAGTGTTACATAAATAGGACAGGTGAAATAGTATCATGTAAAGCAACCATAAACACATGAAAAAGACCTAGGTTTACAATTTATGATTAAAACTCTACTATCTACACAATATACATAGACATAAAATGTAAAAACTTAAATATCTTAGAAACAGTAGCCAATCAGTTGTTTTAATTGTCATATTTGAATTCAGCACATCAAAATACATACTAAATAGCACATTTTATCTCTGAAGCAGACGACGCCTCAAAAATTGTAGACCAGTGTAACTTGTGCTTTCTTTCAGAATTGGAAGTTATTTCTTGTCATCTTTAATGGATGTAGGACTCTTTCATACAGGATACTGTCTGATATAAAGTAATTTGAGTGATAACCAAAAAGCCCAGCCTGTGATGCAGAAGATGCAAATATCTTTGAAGTATTTACAAAAGGCTAGTGTTCTATTTTAGATTAGTTTAAAGTTGGTGATAATTAGTTTCTAATTGCTCCTGAATGGTGAAAAATTCTTTGGAACAGATCCTCACCATTATAAAGATGCTGCTACATTGAAGTCAGCTTTGTTGATGCTGTGTTGATTTGCACATGCTTGGTATTGAAGTCTCTATTTCTAGCTAAAAGGTTTTGAAGGTAGCGCAGAAGGCAGAAATCATTATGAAGCAGAAAGATGTAGAACTTTTAAAAATACTTTTATGTAACTCTGGAAAAGATGGGGTTTCTCCATTCACAGTTTCAGGATAACTGCACCTGTGGACTCTCTCTGTGTTCCACTTCAGGAATGACCAGTCAGGTCTCCAGCTGTCACCTCTTATCTGAGCATGGACCCATATCCCACTCCCTTCCAACAAGGGGTTTTAATGCTGCACAGCCCTATGCCATATACTATGATGTGCCCAGCAAGGCAGTCTGCCTGGTGGCCCTCACCTATGCTTTTCTTTCTCTCCAAAGTCTGTGACCAGTGTATGTCAGTAGTTACAGCAGTGGTTCTCAACCCACAGACCATTTGTGGCCCAGTCAGCACGCAACTGCGGCCCATGTGACATCCTCAGGTCCATACAGGTAGTATATATATTGTGTGGTCTCTCCATGGATCACCACATTGTAGTGGTGGAGAGGCTTGCGTGTCTCAATGACCTCAAGAGCGATGATGCCTGGAGTCATGTACTCCCTTAGGGCTACCCATGGCAGAACGGTCAAGGGTGAAGTTCCAGACAAAGTGTGATCCAAGAAGTCCCTAACAGCAGAGCAGACGGAGCCATTGGTTTCAAGTCCTCTGTCTGTCAAGGATAGTGTGGTGACTGTTGTGCACCAGTCTCCCCACTTTAAAAGAAGTTCCGCACAGGCATCTTCCAGTTTTTAGGAAAAATAACATTGCACAAGTCAAAAGTCCGGTAGTGATCGGCAAGTGTTGACAGGAACAGGACAGTGAAATCCGGAAGTACCTAGTTACAGACCGACACACAGGCGGTGGGTGTGTGATACAGTCATCTTGCTCGAGGATTGAGGTGGATCGAGCATCTTGGCAGCTGCACCCATGACTGAGCAGTCCTTTTTAGGATCCACTCTGCTCACCCCACATGGGGAGGGGGTTAGAAAGGGTACCCTAAAAATAGTCTTGCCTCTTTTTCCTGGCTGGATAGCTGCATCCAGCAGGTTCACCACCTCAGCAGTCGAAAATGTAAGAAACTCTTCAACTTTGGAACTTGGAACGTACATACCCTGATAGACAACTCAAACTGCGACCAACCAGAGTGATGTACAGCATTATTGTTCATGAATTGAGTTGGTTTAACATCGATATTGCTGCTTTGTCCAAAACTAGAAGAGCTGATGAAAGACAGGTGAGGGAGGAGAAAGGAGGATATATCTATTTCTGGAAAGAAAAATCTATAGATGAACCCTGATTGCATAGAGTGGGCTTTGCTATAAAGAACAAGGCCGTAAAGTGCCTCTCTGAGGTACAAGTTGGCATCAATGAGCGGTTTATGACGCTCCGATTGAGGCTCACCAAAAATCAACAGGCAACTATTGTGAGCGCCTATGCACCAACACTGAATGCCGATGAGAATGTAAAGGAAGATTTTTATTCTCAGTTGGAAACCATTTTATCAGCGATCCCTACAGAAGACAAGATCATCCTTCTGGGGGATTTCAGTGCACGTGTGGGATGAGACTCAGACCTGTGGAAGGGAACAATCAGGGAAGAAGGAGTTGCCAAAAGCAATTCAAATGGAATTCTGCTCCTGACCAAGTGTGCTGAACATGAACTTTTTATTACCAACACTCTCTCAGTAATCATCAATGCCTGTGAGGAAACCATAGGCTACCAAACCAGAAAACATCAGGACTGGTTTGATGAGAATGATGCTGAAATTGAACAACTCATTAATGAGAAGAGAATGGCATTTCGTGCTTGGCAGAATGACATAAATTGTAATATAAAGAGAAAAGCCCATGCCAAGACGAGGGCGGAAATCCAACATAAAACCAGAGAACTCAGGAACAAATGGTGAACTGAGAAAGGACAAGAACTCCAACATCTCGCGGACATCCCAATACATGTGATTTCTTTAGTGCCACCAAGGCTGTTTATGGGCCAATTTGCCATGGTGTGAATCCTCTTCACTCTAATGATGGAACCACACTTCTGAAGGACAACGAAGCCATCAATTCTCAGTAGAAAGAATATTTTGAAGATCTCCTTAACCGTAATTCTATAGTTGCAGATGAAGTCCTTGAGCAAATCCCTCAAAGACCATTTAGGGATGAGCTCAGAGACCCTCCTAATTTGTGTGAGGTACACAATGCCATCAAGCAGATGAAGAACAACAAGGCAGCAAGTCTAGATGGGATCCCTGCTGAAATCTTTAAAGACCGTGGAGCAGAGCTAATTCAGCAGCTCTACTTGCTTATCCTTAAAATCTGGATAAAGGAGGATTTTGTCACCCACTTCAAGAAAGGGGTTAAAGTGGATTGTGGAAATTATTGTGGCATCTCCCTCCTAGCCATTGCAGGCAAAGTTCTGGTGCGGATTCTTGCAACTCGCCTTCTGCCCGTCAGAAGAAATTTTACCAGAGTCACAGAGTGGTTTCCCACCATGTCGTGGAACCGTGGATATGATCTTCACAGCACGGCAGCTGTAAGAAAAGTGTCGGGAGCAAAACCAACCACTGTATGTGACTTTTATTGATTTAATTAAAGCCTTTGATTCAGTGAATCGCCATGCTCTCTGGACTGTACTCTCTAAGATTGGATGTCCTAATAAATACATCAATGTCCTAAAATTGTTTCATGATAACATGAAAGCGACTGTTCTGAGCAGCACTGGCTCCCAGACCGAACCTTTCAAAGTACAAACAGGAGTAAAACAGGGCTGTAACATCGCTCCAACCATGTTTGCGGTTTTTATTGCTGTCATTCTTTACCTAGTTGCTGGGAAGTTTACAGCTGGCGTCGAAATCACTTACAGAATGGACGGAAAGCTGTTCAGGCTTAGCAGGCTGAAAGCCAAGCGTAAGATCTCCACAACATCTATTGTGGAACTTTAATATGTTGATGACAACGTGATCTTTGACCACTCTGAGAAAGATCTTCAAACTATCTTGAATGTGTTTGCCGATGCTTATACATGTCTTGGTCTCACTCTTAATATCAAGAAGACTAAAGTGCTCAATCAGCCCTCCCCAAATGAGGTATTACATACCCCATCTATCAAAATCAATGGAGTGGCACTGGACAATGTCGATCATTTCCTCTTCCTTGGAAATCATCTTTCATCCAAGGCAGATATTGAATCAGAAATTCAACATTGCCTGTGTTGTGCTAGTGTAGCTTTTTTTTGTTTATGGCACAGGGTTTTTGAAGATCACGACATTCGAACAGACACCAAGCTTCTTTTTTATCAAGCCGTTATTCTCCCAACACTGTTGTATGGGTGTGAAACTTGAACAACCAATAGACACCACTTGAAAGTCCCTGAGAGGCACCATCAACGCTGCCTTCGTAAGATTCTGAAGATCAAATGGGAAGACAGGCATACCAATATTGGTGTCCTGGAAGAGGCAAAGACCACCAGTATCGAGGCGATGATCATCCATCAGCAATTCAGCTGGACTGGTCACATTGTCCGGATGCCAGACCATCACCTCCCAAAACAGGTCCTGTTCTCTCAGCTGAAAGAAGGATACCGTAACGTGGGTGGACAACGGAAGCGTTATAAAGGACTTACTGAAGGACAACCTAAAAAAGTGTAATATTGACATTGACACTTGGGAGACACTTGGTCAGGATTGCTTAAAATGGAGTGAAGTCCTACGTGATGGTTCCCTGCATTTTGAACTTGCTTGCAGGCAAGCTGAAGAGGACAAGAGGCGCAGAAGGAAGGAGAGACTGGCTTCCAGTCATGGGCAACAGCCTTCCGCTGAGCCTGAAAACATCTACCCTCATTGCAGTAGAACTTGTGGTTCAAGGACTGGCCTTATTAGCCACCTGAGGACCCATAACTCCCATGGAGGAAGATCATACTCGGTAACGAGTGATCGCCCATTATCGTCATATTGTGTGAATGGGGTCCACAGAACACAGAGAGAGCTGCATATGTGGCCCACAGTGGTAAATAGGTTGAGAACCACTGAGCTACAGGTTACCACACACATCTTTCTCAGCAAAGTACATTTATTCTTAGGATAAAGGGATCACAAAGAAAACATTAAAAATAAAATAAAAGTGCCTGTGTGTTTACTAAATGTACCAGAAGTTGCCCATCAGTCCTGTGGAGCTCTGGTAGGCCAAAATTATTCCTTTTTCTGAATCAAAAGAAAGACCCGTGAGTCTGTTTATACTCGGCTTTTATATATTCCAATTTTGTTCTTTGACTGTTGGTCTCTGGAAAACCTGTTTTGATTTGAACCAGTATATGCAAATCACCCCAGGGGGTAGTACCTTTCCAGCGTTGGTTTACAGTCTCAGAACTTGCCTTACTCAGCATCCCGACCACACACACTTTTTAGTTCCTGAAGAAGCTGTGATAGTCTTCTCCCCCATGGAGTTGCATATAATTCCTGGCACAGAATGATACATAAATCATTCATAAACTTAATACAGTATGGTCCTCAAAAATACCCGATGTGCTTGCAATCTCTGTCTCATCTCCATTCTTTTACTCTTGGATTTCTCAATAGGGGAAACTCAGGTCTGCTGTATTTCACTGGTTCAAAGGCAAGCATTGTAACACCTTTTAGAATAGTATGTTTCCTTACCCATGTGTTTGAGCTTCTGAAAAATTAATTTGTCCTGCAACTATTTGATCAAGATGTTCTCCAAGCATCTGCTGAGTACTTCTGCAGAAAATGTTTCTTTGACATCTACCATAATGTACTGTTGATAGGATGTTTCTAGAACACAGCATCTCCATATTCCAGGTAAAAAAGGCACAAGAAGCTGAATCTTGTACATCTTTGTTGAGCAGATCATATTCTGCTGTCATGTTGTTTGCCTCTATTAAGATTGTTTTGTTGGTCTGCCTGGCTGCCTTTTTAAATTTGTTTAGTGCTTTTTAAACACATATTTTAATCACACACATATATGGGCAATATCTCTACGCTATTGAACATTATTTTTGTCACCGTTTGTGATGTTCCTTTTAACCCCGCAACTTGTGGGTGCAGGAAAAAAAGTGCAGGTGTAGATGATAATTCTGATATTCTTGGGTTTATCAAAAGATTCAGACAAATGCTAACTGAGGACCTGTTACTAAATTTAATGGGAACCAACTGTTTAAACATCTTTCTTTCAAAATAATTAATGTGCATTAGACTAAATACATGCTAAAATACATGGTCTCTTACTGTTATGTTTAGAGGGAAACAATCCAAGCAAGGGTCCTTGAACTTTTTGCTGTCTAAGATTTTGATTAGTAATTAGCAATAATGTACAAATTTTAGTGCCGGCTTTCCATTCTTTCATTAAAGTTATGGGACAGATGTAGCAATTTAAAGCTGTAATTAATGACATTTTAGTAACTCGATTAACTTCCTTGTCATGCCAGTAGCATTAGGGAATAGAAATGTTAGTTAAATTAATAAAGACATGGATTTAAGACGCACACAAAAATTTGATCCAGGTCCTGACTACCCCAAATCTTAAGAATAGTTGGATCAGGTTTTGTTTTGAGGCCATCTACAGATAGGACATCTTTCACAATGAGAATAGAGTAGACTGGGTTCCTACAACGTGCTCATCTTGTGCTGTTGTCCATGCTAAAGGGGAAAAGAAGGAAAAGTTCCTTAGAAGTTATGACCAGATCTGTATATTTTAAAAGAACATATTTCTTACAATATTAATTCATAGGGTATGTAATGTACAAATGACCCAAGAGAAATGAACGTAACATGCCTAATAGCGGAAACTCTGTTCTGTTTTTTTCCCCCCTGACTCCTCCAACAAGAAGTAATTCATGATTAAATCTTCAACTGTCTGAAATTTAATAGCATTCCTAATGTGCATAATCTTATAGTATCAGAGGGGTAGCCAAAGAGAAACTGTAGAGCTTCAGTTCATTTGCAAATTTGACACCATCAGCTCGGGACTAAACAAAGACTATGAATGGCTAGCCAACTACAAAAGCAGTTTCTCCTCCCTTGGTGTTCACACCTCAACTGCTAGAAGAGGGCCTCACCCTCCCTGATTGAGCTAACCTCGTTATCTCTAGCCTGACTCTTCCCTGCACATTTATATCTGCCCCTGGATTTTTCCACTGCTTGCATCCGAAGAAGTGGGTATTCACCCACGAAAGCTTATGCTCCAATACCTCTGTTAGTCTATAAGGTGCCACAGGACCCTTTGTCGCTTCTACATAATCTTATACTGTTTAGTGTTTTGAAAAGCTTTTCTTTATCTTAAGACACATTTGCTATTTCAGTTGTTAAAATATATTAGCACTTTTCCTCCTTACTGTAGTATTGCAGGATCTTCCTTACGTATTTGTTATCTGCAAAATATAGCATTTATAGCAATCACTAGCATACAGTAGCAGAAGGGTCTGATAGACTATTAACATGAAGAAATATTTATTATATGATGGGGAAATCAAAACAGCCTTTTAATTTTAAAACACTAGTATTTTTATTTGCAAGCAGTGTTTGTGCAAGTAGTGAAATCTTCAAAGTCTAGAATAAGCAAAGGTAGAAAAATACAGATGAGCTACAATTAGTTCTGATTTTTTATCCAGGAATATTGAGTGAGCAAGTAAAAGTAATATAAGTTAAAGTTGTTCACTATGGAGAAATCCATATTTTTTATACTCTCTGTGAGCCCCCACCCCTTACCTAGACAAAATATGATAATGTATTCTGCCTGAATGTCGTTGCTCTTTCCCTTCCAGTCAACTATTACCTCTATTAGTTCTTGCCAGTCAGTCCTTCTTGTCCTCACTCTCCAAAAATACCTGCTCATGTGTATTGAAGGTGTTCCCCTGGAAGAAGAAATAGGGACTTCTTCATTAACATGTAATCCAGTAATCATACCAATGGATTTATCTTGTGCTCATAGAGCATATCCAGTTTATTAGAATATAGCTATAATACCCAAGAAACATAATTTAACTAAGTTGATATGCCAATTTCAGTTAAACCAGTTGCTCCTTCATAACTGTACTAGATAAAATAATACTACTAGAATAAAGTTAAAATTTATGTTCAGAGACTTGACACTAAGGAAATGGTTAGTATCCATTACACCAGTGAGTTCATCTTACTACTTCATTGCATTATCTGGGTAACAATAACTTTCTAATCATCCGAAGGTTTAAAAACCAAGGGAATTGGCAACTGCTCCAAGCAGAATTTTTTAGCTAACATAATCCGCTTTCCCTTGTTGAACCAATTAGAATTAAATCCTGCAGGTGATATTTCTGGCAGTGTTTCTGAAAGGAAGACTGAGGTTTTATAAACCTATTGGTGATGGTTTTAAAAAAAATTATACAGCCGGAAATTAATTTTTTATGGCATTGCTGGTAATGAAAACAGTCAAACAGAAATAATGTGTGCTAAATATAGTACATGCAATTCTGCGACTAGACATGTTCCCCCTTCCATTCTGTTGAAAATATTTTCTGCATAGTTATCAGAAGCTTCCCTGACTAGGGTCTGACTTTATTTTTAAATATTTTTATATTGAATATCCATAAATAATATGGTGGTATATTTACAAGGAAAAAATTGTCTGTATAAATACCAGCCAGACTTCTTTAATGAAATTCTTTTGACTCTGTACAAGCAAGGTTCAACATATAGCTTATCCATACTTGTATCTTTTTTGAAATATTGCACATAATCATATAATTTGTTAGCTGTGGGTAATGTAACCATTTAAAAATAACATCCGTTCAAAGTCAGAAAAAATGGGGCTTATCATTGACTCTTCTGAACTAGTATTTTCCCCTTAGCCAAATGTTCCCTTTTAAATTGCTTTAATAAAAAAATCTAATGTTGTCAAAATTATAAAATATAAATTCCTGGCAGTGATTAATTGCAGTTTCTCTACAGAAGGGACTGATGCCAAAATACCTCTAGAGACAAATTTATTCCTCAAAGTCATGAATTTCTTTGGGTCAAGGTCACTCTCATGGTATCTGTGCGGGGGGTCAGGGGCCTCTGATATAAACCAGTATCCTAATTTCTTTATACTGCCTTAATTACATAATCCTTATCCCAAACAGAAAGTCTTTCCATATAGGTGAAGTTGCATTTTTGTAGAGAAAATTAAATAATTCTATAATTTGAAGTAATTGACCATATTTACACAAGTATATTACACCAATTAATATTTTTCAGATCCTTCAGACTTTCCCATTATTAGGATATTACATTGCTTAAGGCATTTTCTCACCATCTTGATCTTAACAATATAGCTCATTATCCTTGGTAGGAGCTCCTTCCTTCAAATGATGTCTCTTGCATATGGTGATGACAGGAGCTTCACATGGAGGGCAGACTTTAGTCTGGGGTAAAGGTTGATGCCAAGATTCTCAGCAGTGACAGTGAATTTCTGTGTTAAGAGCTTTTTCTGTCTCTCCTTTCCCTGGATGCCTCTTTGGGAAACTATGGGGAAGAGAGTGAGCTGATTATGATCCACCAGTTTTATAGGAAGGTGAGGCTTTTACTACTTCTCTCTCCTGATCTCACCTCCTTGGGAATGGAGACCTTCTATTCCGGAATGTTCTTGGACCCTGCTCTCCATTTATGCCCTGTGTCTTATCACTTTCTGCTTCCCTTGATGATACTATTTTTTGTTTTGCTTCTCACAAGCATACTTGCGCCTTTACACGTGCCAGCCTTTATGTCTGGTGCATCCTGCCTGACTCCTGTGCACAACCGAATCCCACCTTAAAACTAATTTATTTCCGTTTGCTTCTCATCACTGACCTCCTTTTCCCATTCCTTCAATTTAAGCAACTTTTTAAAACAAACCAACAAGATGCATATGTAACGAAAAAAACCTGTCTCACAATCTCTCTTGTAATTCTCATTCCCATATAACCTCTCCTATTCCTTGTTTATCTTCCTTTTTTAATATTAATCAGATCATATGCTTAAAAAGAAGGTACTTTCATTTTTGTAATTAACTCTGAAACACTATGCACGCTTTTGACGTGTAAATAAATAAATAAATGATTGTGATGTAGAGTTGAGCAAAGCCTTGAAAGTGAAAACAAGCAGTTGGAATTAGATGCTGGAGAAGGCAAGAGGAAACCAGTTAAGACATTCAAGGGGAGGATATGATTAGAAGATCAGCAGGATGATGTCAGCAAACGATCTTAGAGGCAGCATGTTAGATTGATTATGAAGTAGGGATAGGTAAGGAGAAATGGTGAGAGATAACACTATGATCAAGATAAAAGATCAAGGATAGTGATGAAAGGATCACAGTGTCATTTTGATTGACATTTTAAACATATACAAGCATTCACTCATTGAATAAAATAAGAGGCCTTCATTTTATTAGTCAGGCAGTTGTCGTTTGTCTAGTTCACGTGCTTTCATTTTGACCACAGTGACTTGTAAGCAGTCTGTCTAAAGAGATCTTCCTAGTTTTTGTAGTGTCTGTTTATAGTCTGTAATAAACTGTCATTAATCTGCCATCTTAATATTTTACTTTTTAGAAGCCCCGTGAATTTTAAAATGCTGACGCTTGGATTTTTTTTGTACTAATGTAAAACCATTTTTCATATAAATGTTTTAGCTCATTATTCCAATATAGTGGACACAGTTGAAGTTCTGGTATATGTAGTTTAGTTGTATATAATTTAAAACAATATTTCAGTGATGGTGCCTTTTTTGTCATTCCTCTGCTTATGATGAGGTCTCTGACTCGCCACATTTCTAGCAGTGGATTGCTGTTGGTTTTTTGCTCTAAGACTTCCACAAAAATGTAAATTATTAGAGAGTATTAAGGTATAAAGTGTGATAATGAAAATGAACCTGCTTAGTAAATTTGGAAAGAAATCACATTCTTCATACCCTAAGAGTAAAAAAGTCCTTTCTTTCTTTATGATGGTGGTTTTTTTAATATTCAAATTTCAGATAAATCTGTCAACTGTCTGTAAATATGTATTAGCCCACCTTAAACTCTTTACAAAAAAATGTCTAAGGCCAAAAAATGTGTTAGCTAGAAGAAAATGCTGCTGCTGTTTCTGTGCTGACAAAGTGTTGGTGATCCCTGAAAGTATAAGATTATATATTATTAAAATGAAAGAAATTGGAAACTACAAACCATTTGACTTTACAATGGATGCTTTGTGAAGAATGCTTTATATATTTTAAAATAAAAGTTTTGCTAATTTAGAAAGGTTTATACATTTTAATTTGGTTTGCAATCTGTATTTAGAAAATAATAAAACATCAGTTGTTTACGTACTATATTGTAAACATGTCTCAAGTTGATTAGCAATTTGTAATATTTTTATGTGGGTCTTAACTCGTTACTAAAAAATATAAATGAAAACTAATGTTGTAGTGAACTATTACCTGTTTGACTCCTAGAAGGAATAATCCTAGTTTCCCATTCTCTGTTCTGCATTCAATGTTCACAGAGGCAAGAGAGAACACTTGTAACATTTTGTGATGCTATTTTTACTGTGTAGTGGGAAGCATAAACAGTTAAAGGTGAAACCTGGGCAACAAGCTCTGTACTAATTGTTGTATATGAACGATCATCTATATATATATAGCCATGAAAACATCAAAAAAGTGAACATTGAAAATTAGATTGCCACATAATAGCAAAATCTTCATCTTGTAATGCCAGAACAAGTTCTGCTGGCCGTTTTAGTGACATGAAAGGTCAGTCAGGTTAGATTTTACTCTAATGGACACTGCCACCTGATTACCACCTGGTGCTAAAAGAATGGCCTTCATGTATGTTTCAGTGGCTTCTCATTTATAAGGACAAAACCTGAAAGGATTCCTTTGATATTTTTTTTCATTTAGAAAAGAATTTGGCATCTTTTAAGTACAAGTGAGCTTCCATTAAAGAATGGAATCTAGTATGTAAGAATATACTAAGAATAAGAGTATACTAAGAATAAAACAAATGGGATGGAAATATTTGTCCCTATTTTTCATTAAAAAATTAAATTAGAAATTTTTCTAGCAGCGTTATTCAGCATTATGCTACTCCCATTGTTCTTTTTCGAAACTACTGGCTTCTGAGGATTTTTGAAAATCTGGCCACTTCATGTCGGTGCCTAAATGAGACATGAGCTCTTCTGAAAATCAGGCCCTGTGCAACTTGTTTTCACATGTAGTAGGATAACTATACCCATTACATAAAAATTTCAGAATAAACAAAAAATGTGTTTTTTTTTTAAAAAAAAAGGATAATCATTTATCCAAACATTGTAATAATATTGATGTGGGAAATCACGGAGAAAACATTTTGGATAGTAAGTTCATAGCATCGATATAGCTCATTTTGGTTTAATGGATATAGCCTACTACAGAGTGTATGTCAGTATTTATCCACTAGTTAAGTGAATGAGTTGAAGATAATTATAGATGAATGGCTGACATCAGAATTGTGCAATTTCTTTGATCTAAAGCTGATATGTGGTATTTAACTTTTCATCCAAGTTATTTGATTAGAGGTTTCTTTTGTCAAGTTTTCTGTCTGAGAGCTGAGTGTACAGAAATTGTGCAGAAAGTAAACCTGCTGTCCTACTAGCAAGGCCTTGAAACACAGAATGATAGATGTCCAACAGCAAAATGAAACCAGATGCTTTTTTTCCAGATATCACTGACTTTTAAAAACAAACAAAAAACTGAAAAGAAAAATTATAGAAAATAAATACAACCTGTTGCATCATGTTCATTAGCTTAGGGTTTAAACACAAAATACTAATCAAGAAGAGATCCTACTTCTGAAAGCAACATCAAGTATTGATTTGTTAAATTCCAGGTTTGTAAGCGTAACAAATGTCTTTATTTTCTCCCCCTTAGCTCTGTTGGGTTAGCAAAAGCAGCCCTAGAAGCAATTAATGGATTCAACCTCTTTGGCAATCAGGTAATAAAAACATTTGTTTGTTCATTCTATATTTTAACATATTTTCTATAAAAGTTAACAGGTTGTTTTTTAACAAATTGTTTTCACCCCAGATCAATGGATGTGTAAAATTCATGTAACACAGTCAGTTCAATCTCAAAACTGGTAAATTAATTTGTTACTTTTTCAGGTACAGAATGATAGCTGAGTAAAATCAGATTTGTCCTTACATTTAGCAAGTTTTATTTCTCTTTCCAGTTGAGTGGATTTTTAATATTTTTTTTTTATTAACTCTGGTTAAAATTGAAATGTCTACAACTTTTCTACTTCCCTATCACCTTTGGTCAAGATTTTAAACAACTCATCTTGTTTATGTGATCTAAGTACTGTCACTTGCATTTTAAATCTCAAGTAGGTTGCACCATCATTTGAATCTTCCCTATCATCAACCTTGCACATGGTCTATTTATTTGGGGGTTTTCTTATTTTATTTGATTTGGGTTTGGGTTTCTCCCCCCCGTCCAGATACATTGAACTCCATTAAAAAATGTAAGCCTTTCATCATACTTTACCTCTGCCAGACATTCCCATTTTTACATTCTCAAAAAACGTTGGATAAGGTCTCTTACTATGTTATACCCATAAAGGTCTAGACTCAAAAGAGTATTCTTTCCAAACTTATGACCCTGAAAAGGTGGGTAATGGAGGAAATTTGTCACTGAGCCATTAAACGTTGTCAGTTAATGGGGGAAAAAGGAGTTGTGGCTGTACAGTAATAAAGGAGAGGTGGATGGTGCCATACATGCAGAGATAACCGAATTGCAAGAGCAGAGCACTCTGGCAGATGATTGTCCATAAGTGACTTTTGACAAAAAAGTGAGTGCAGCAGCAGAGCTGTGAGTTTAAAATGTTTTAATGTTTTAAACTTGCTCCCATGTTGCATTTTTTTTCAAGTATTCATTCTTTCAGCTCTCAGGAAGTATTTGTCTTTCTATGCCTTCATTTCTGAAAAGAGAATATTAATAGATGTCATGTTTTAGTTTTGCAAATTCCCTTTTAATGTTGAAAGTCATCCAAAACTTGATTTTGAAACTATTAATTTTTTTCCTTCTTCAGCCTCTAAAGTAAAACTGCTACTGTTAAACAGTAGTTCATTGAAAGTGTATGATTCTTGAAGGGTAAATCATTTTATAATGTGACTATATGTACTTGAAGTAGCACTGATCTAATTAAAAGTCAAAGTCTGGAGAAATATATCCAAATACGCTGAGAGGATTGTCCCAGCTGTACACTGAAAGAAAACATCAAAAACTTCAACGACTGACTAAGCCCTGGGAATCTTATTCAGAAACATTATTCTTGATGGTTTAAAAGTACTGGTACTTTTCTGTTACCTCAAAAGTCAGAGACAGAGCTGACTTGCAGAGTGGCAATCCTTGCCTATTTCAAAGCTTAAAATCCTGCTTTAAGGTATAGCTAAATTTGATTCCCATGGTGAATCCAGTGCGGAGGTTGGGGAGGAAATTTATAGCGTTACCCAAGAAAAGCTTTGGTCTTTAAAGTTTTTCTTAATATTGTCTCAACTGAAGATCAGGGAGACTTGAGCATTTTTTTTGCAAGTCACCTTTATTTAGACTTGCAAACCCAATGCTGAGTCAATGTACTGACATAGTGCTTTCTAAGTGAGCGAGTGGTTATTTATTCATTATTACTACTATTTTCTTATTTGTATTACTGTAATGCCTGGGAGCCAGAGTCCTAGAGTAGGATCCCATTGCTAGGTGCTGTACAAACACAGAACAAAAAGACAGTCCCTACTCCAAACAATTACAATCTAAGTATAAGACAAGAGAGTACATGAAAACAATGACAATATTGTCTACATAGGCAAGACAGACACCGGGTGGGAGAAGTGATATAACACAGAAGCCAAGTGAACCATGTAATGATAGCAAACATATTGCAGTAAAAGCTGTGTTATCCAGCCCTGTACCTGCTGGAAAGCTCTATAAACTGGCATTTATAATCTTCATAGAAAGTCTGGTTTATAGTCCAGTTGGCACGGGGCCGGCAGGCTCCCTATGTGGCTCCCCGCAAGCGACAACATGTCCCTGCTACTCCTAGGTGGAGGAACGGCCACGAGGGCTTCAGAGTGCAGGGGGTGGATGTGCGAGGGAGAGTAGGGGCATGCAGGAGGGTGCAGGGCACGGGCTTTGGAAGGGAGTTTGGGTGCGGAGAGGGTGCGGGGCTGGGGTTGGAGCGCGAGGTGGGGAGGTGCTGGATCTGGGGGGCGCTCACTTCAGGTGGCTTCCCGCAAGCAGCGACCAGTCCTTGCAGCCCCTAGGCAGAAGCACTGCTAGGCATCTCTGCGCACGCTGCCCCCACCCCTGTGCTGGCTCCACAGCTCCCATTGACCGGGAACTGTGGCCAATGGGAGCTGCGGGGACCACACCTGCAGACGGGCAGCGTTCACAGAGCTGCCTAGCCGCGCCTCCACCTGGGGCCACAAGGACTGGTCGCCGCTTGCAGGGAACCGCCCAAGGTGAGCGCCCCCCAGATCCGGCGCCCCACACCCTCACCCCCACCGCACCCAAACTCCCTCCCTCTTAGTTAACCGTAATTTTTCACTTACCGGCATCTCCCATTCCCCCAACATGCCGGATAAAAAAGCTTTTACTGAAGTTCCACAATTTTGTGGGATGTTGGAGGGATGAGGTTAGTTAGGAGGAAAGAAAAGGGAAGGGGGACAGAGCAGGGGAGGAGAGGGTAGGAGGGACAGGTGTGGAATAAAGCTGAGCTGAAGGGCCTGAGGAGGGAGGGGGAGAGTTGGAGCAAACAGCCAATTGGCACAGGCAGAGAAAGTCAGAATATTCCGTAGTGTGCCCAGAGTGTGTGTGGGTCTTGCCTGCACAGTTCTGAGTCTGGAGGGGTGGCTCCCACATTGTACTCCCCGTGTCTGCTTTGGCTGTTCCTCTTCCTACTGGCTGGAGTTATAGCACAGATCTAATGTTAGTATGGCACTGTGTAAGCTTGCATGGCCATCCCTCCACTTCCGCCTCTAAGGGAGGCCCTGCCTCCTCTGAGTTTGGTCTGCTGGAGTCTTTTCCAAGCAAAGAAAAAAGGAGGGAATTAGCGGTTCTCAAGGGGCCCCGCCCTTCAAGCAGGGCAGGGCCGTAAACAGTCTGGCCTCTGGCCTGTAACCAGGCAGAGTAGTAGCAGTCTATTCACCCCGCCGTTAAGCAGGACTCCAGCACGGGTAGTGAGCACCAAGCACAGTCTATGGGGCTCGAGTAAGAGTGCCGGCCGCCTGGCCTAAGGAGCGGGAGTACTGCCACCCCAGGAGTGCGGTAGCAGGGGGGACTCAGGCCCACTCAATTCCACCATGTTCCAGCCCAGGGCCCTAACAGCGGCGGAATGGTCCATCAGTGGGTCAGTAGGAATCCGCCTGCAACACGCTGACCTTTTTTCAGGCCAGCTCCCAACCAAATTGTTGCATGGTTCCCCTGGGCTGCTTCTTACTTCTTCCCATTGAGGTACCTGTGTCCAGAGGTCGTCCTCAGTCTCTCTGGGATACACTGCCAAGGGTATTGGTATCAGCTCCTCAGCACCATGCATGGCAGGGCTCTCTGGAAGCTCAGGCTGGTCCCCGTGGAAGCAGTGGTTCTCCTTGGCATCCCTCTCCAGCAGTGGGGAAGAAGCGTCTGTCTCCCTCTCAACTGAGCTGCTGAGCCGGCCTTTTATACTTCCACTTCCTATCCCACCCCTCTGCTTCCAGTATGTGGGGCATGGTCCTCCTGGCTCCACCCACCAGGCGGCTTACAGCGTTCCCTCCGCTTCCACCTCTGAGGGGGGCCAAGCCTCCTCGCTACTCACTGGAAAACAGGAGACCAAGATTCCCATTCTAAATTCTGTTCCTTATTGTCTGTATGATTTTTTTTGAGTAAACCCCTTAAATTATTTGTTCCTCAGTTTCCCCATCTGGAAAATTGGGGATAGTAATATGTACCTCAGATGTATTATGAGGCATAATTAATATTTGTAAAGAATGTTCAGGTCCTTAGGTGAAGGGTGCAATATAAGTACCAAGTACTATTCTTCTTCTTACTAGAAGTACTTTAACTAGACAAAGTTTATATAAAAAAATTGAACTGTGCTTAATGTAGAATTTTCTCTTCTTATTTTACTGACAGACAATATAGTACAAAAATTTAGATTATAGAGAGGAGTATGTAGAGAGGGGGGAAGGGATAGCTCAGTGGTTTGAGCATTGGCCTGCTAAACCCAGGGTTGTGAGTTCAGTCCTTGAGGGGGCCATTTAGGGATCTGGGGCAAAATAATCTGTCAGGGGACAGTACTTGTTCCTGCTAGTGAAGGCAGGGGACTCAACTCAATGACCTTTCAAGGTCTTTCCAGTTCTAGGAGATTGGCATATCTCCATTTATTTTGGGGGGAGGGGTTTGAGCATTGGCCTGCTAAACCCAGGGTTGTGAGTTCAGTCCTTGAGGGGGCCATTTAGGGATCTGGGGCAAAAAAATCTGTCAGGGGACAGTACTTGTTCCTGCTAGTGAAGGCAGGGGACTCAACTCAATGACCTTTCAAGGTCTTTCCAGTTCTAGGAGATTGGCATATCTCCATTTATTTTGGGGGGAGGGGTTTGAGCATTGGCCTGCTAAACCCAGGGTTGTGAGTTCAATCCTTGAGTGGGCCATTTGGGGATATGGGGCAAAAATTGGGGATTGGTCCTGCCTTGAGCAGGGGGTTGGACTAGATGACCTCCTAAGGTCCCTTCCAACCCTGATATTCTATGATTCTATGTGGCAAAACAAAATATTCAGGGTTTTTTTTAAATTTCATACAATCAGTTTCAAAAGCCTGCTGCAGATTCCATTCTACACTGTAATTTATAATTCTCTTTTAAGGATGCAGAGTATCACTTTGTAACTATAGGTTTTTGTAAGTAAGCAGGCTTCTGGGGCTCAGTCTTGCATCACTAAAATCAATGCAGGTTTTGCCACTGACATCAGTTGTGCACGGACAGACTCTTAATTTCACCTGTGGTAATTCCCGCTAAAGTGTAACTTTACAAGAAAATCAATGTTTGAAAATATGGAAATTCACAATTACACTACTCAGTCTATTTGTAATTCTTCCCTACCCCCCTCAGATCTCTGTCAGCAATCTGAACCTCTCATCCTTCCTTCCTTAGTTCTTTTTCTAGCTGCATAAATTATTTTTGGATAAAATACTTTTTTTTTTTTAAGTTCACAGCTAGTGGCTTAGATTTTGAATAGTCTCTGTATTTGTGCAGCTTATAGGTGAATATCAGAAATGTTCACTGCAGAATATTGCTTTATAAATGGTATAGTATCTCCACTGTAAACGTGCTAGCTCTGTATCACATACATACTTCAATCAATGGTTAGCAAGTGCAATCATAGAGCCCAATCTTGCATGGTGCTGAACACACTCAACAACTTGCATCATTGGATCCTAGTGAGGAGAAGTGAATGATTATTATAAGTGTGCCTTTTATCTAATCAAGAATGTCTAAAGTAGTCTTCCCCCGCCCCCTACCCCCCCATCCCCAGCAGTGTGTGAATGCCAGAGTTGGCACAACCACTTTGTGACTAAGTAAATCATTGTAAGTGAGTAAAACTTTTGAAGTGATACTTCAAAAGTTTTTTTTCCCCTGCTTGGTAAAAAAACAAAACAACTCCCCCTTCCCCCCGCTGATCATAGTTCCTCTTAATTAATTAGCCTCTTACAGTTGCTATGGGTACTTCCACCTTTTCATGTTTCTCTGAATGTATGTTCCATACTATGCATCTGATGAGGTGGGACTGTAGCCCACGAAAGCTTATGCTGAAATAAATTTGTTAGTCTCTAAGGTGCCACAAGTACTCCTGTTCTTCTGTACAATGAATCTTAGGGGGCTCATGCCCATAGCCCATAGGTAAACCTTAGGAGTCTCTTAGCACATTCACTGGAGGCCTGCACACATACCATGCAAGTCTTGGAAGGCTTGTCAGGGATGCCAACTCATCTCCCTTAGGCCTTAGGAGCTTAATGTCTGCATGGAGAAGATAGGTTGGGAGTCGAAGTAATTTCCTAAGGATTGTGGGGTTTGGGAAGAGGCTAATAGGCCCTCATCATGGCCTCACAAGAGGAGGCAGATGGGGTCCCCTTAAACTGTAGCCCCGCACAAGGAGACTTTCTGAGACACACCCACAAGCCTCCATTCATCCCCCAAAAGCCAAAATACAATCAGCAGTCAGCTGACAAGTGTAAATAGCTAAAATCAGTTATAGATTGTCAGCCTAAAAAGCAGGAGTGGGTGTTTGTCCCCCACAGAACGTTGTAGAGCTTAAATGGAATAATAGTCTTCTAAGGGAAGAAGAAATCAAATTTATTTTTTTTCTTTGCTAAAAGCAAATGTTTTTTCCAGTGCTAGTTTTGAATGAGTTTGTGTATTTACACAGTTGAGTCTCATCTCCTAACATAAACTTTCCTTGAATAATGAAGGCCAAATAATGAATGTTTAAATAAACAAAAACCCCTCAAATAAAAACAGCTAAATCTAGAAGCCAGGGAGGGCAAAGAATTTCTTATCAGACATAATGCCATTTTTTAATTGTTGTGGTTAGTGCCTAGATACTATGGTGATGGATGTGTTAGAAGTACTTGGAGATGAAGCATAAAGCTGGGGGCGAGTGGGGGGGTTGTTTTGTTTTTTACCAAGTAGATAAACACATCTTTCTGTTACAGAGACTTTTCATACTCTCACAGAATTTGTTTTAATCTTTAAACTTCATCATGTAATGTCATACCCGACAACTGATAACTACACCTCCGTTTATATAAATCTCCTCTCCATGCACGTGTGGATGTACATGCAAACTTCCCCATACATTGATTTTTTTTAAATTATGATATTTATTTTTATTTCCTGAAGCCTTTCACACCATCCACAGCTTAAGTAGAATCTTTCTGGAAGGGCTGGGTGGCTTCATGTTTCCAGGCATCCCTCAGTCTGGTAGTGTTAGTATAATTTCAAGTACAGGCAAGTTCCTCTCAAGATGCTCAGCAGGACTTCTCAAAGCGATTGGAACACCGTTGGAAATGAAATATAGAAGCTGTCTCTTCTTGTGCTTGACTTGATTTAAGAAATATCTGCAAAGATGTTGTTTATTTCCCAGATTAAAAAATTATATATAAAGCCAAGACATTGGTGTTCTAAAGAGCATTATCCTGTCTATTATGCAAGTATATGAAGGATTTTCTCCATTTTAAATAATTAGTCTATCATAGCTTTTAGTTTCTAAAAACAAAATGGATGCTTGAGACTGATTTCTCTTTCAGCTAAATGACTAGTTTTGCCAGTACAGCTCTCATCAATTCTGTTCAGCTTGGGCTACATGTAGTTATTAAAGGGACAGATAGGTTAAAAAATCAGTTGTATTTTCAGATTTTTTTTTTACTTATTTATCCATACGTTTAATTTTTCTTCCAATTTTGCAGTGTGAGTTTATGTTCAGTTTCCTGCTAACACAGCACTTCGGGTAGATAGCAAAGTTGTTGCCATCATCGTGCTCCTGTGCTGCAATTCAAAATGCTATTTCATAAAGAAGATCAGCTGCTACAGTGTGTATTGTGAGATCATAGGCTAGAGCTCCAACTGGCTATATACCTGGATATAAGTTCATGTGTACCCATTGAAGTCAATAGAGCTACACTGATTTACACGAGTTTAGAACCTGGACCATGAGGAGATGTGTTGTGTAATCCATTAATTAAAACAGCACAGCTGTGTTTATTAAGGTTGCAGCTTTCTGACCACCAAAAAGATAGCATGAATAAACCTGCAGCAAGCCTGTTTTCACCAAAAGAAGTGTTACAGGATCCTTCCCCCCCACCCCCGCCACCCCCCATTTCCATTTCCGCCCAGTAGGACGCAACAGCACTTTCTTTTGTCAAGAAAAGGTTGCTCTTAACAGCCCATCCTGTTCTCCTGCATGGGGAGACGATCAGCTGTAGTTCCTCCTTCCATCAGCCATCCTTTGTTATTGATCACATTAGGTGGTGTCATGGAGCAGGGACACCCTTGTGTGAGTCACATTTACAAGTTTGTATCCCATTGGTGTTTAAGATGCAAACACTGGTAGGAGTGTTTCTAGAACCAATTATCTACATTGTTGTGTATTTTTTTGTTGTTTTTGTTTGTATTGATTTTTGGGGAAGGGGGAGAGGAGACAAACATTTTGAAATCTCTTTTTTAAAAAAGAAACTAAATGTGGGGATTAAAAAACTGGATATTTTCTGTCTAATGGTCTCAAAATATTCATATCAAGAAGCTTCTGCCTTATGGAAATGATTCTAGCGATCATGTGTCTGGTATTCATGTAAAGCATGTTATGACTTTTACTCCCTTTATCCAAGACAGAGAACAACAGTGTTTAACTGAGATGATAATATATAGCGAACCATGTGAAAAAGTTATTTACAAGGCTAAACTGTCAGTTTGTATCATAATACTAAGCTAGTACAATGATAAACTCGTATAGTATTACTACAGCTAATAGTTTTGCATAATAACATAAATCAAGTAATTGTCTTTCCATCCCCTTATCAAAGGAAAAAGATTTTTGAAACATGACTTGAAAGCAATGTAATATTCTAAAACATCCTCTTTTGTAGAGAACGGCTGCATGTTCTAACATTGTTTTGGCAGCCCTCTGCAGAAGGACGACCATGAAATGGCTAACAGTGCTCGAACCTGAAAAATGTTTTAAAATTTACAGTGGATGATAAATAGCTTCTAAAAATCTCTCCTTAGAATGTTGGTAGTATCTGTTGAAATATCTTTGTGCAATACACATTTGTAATTATCAGTCGCAGAATGTTGTAATATGTGAGTCTTTAGCATTGACAGCATGTGTGCTAAGAAAGGCAGTCCTGTAGCCCTTCATTTATTGAAAATAGCAGAAAAGTCTTCCAAGGCCTAAACCAGCTGTGAATCCAAGGGGTAGATAAACTGATACTTTTAATAGGTTTTTTTTTTTTTTAATATTGGAAAAATTCATTTGACTCAGGTCCTTTTAGCACCGCAGCAAGTATTCGTTTGAGTTTTTGAGTTTTAATTCCAGCATCGCAGATAATGAAATCTGACAATATACGCATGAAGGGTGAATCCTGACCTCATTGAAGTCAAGGGGAGTTCTGCCATTGACTTCACTGGGGCCAGAGATTTTACCCTAAGGCCCCAGACCTACAGTCAGATCCATACTGGTGGACCTTTGAACTCAAACCCAGCCCTAAGTGGCACATATTGTTTGGCAATAAACTATTTTCATGCATTTGTTTGTCAAAAATTGAAAGTTAGTAAAATTATATTCCTAATGTAAATATTGTATTTTACAACTTAAAATTCAAAAGATCCAAATGTGACCATTAAATTAAAATACTGGAATACTTGGGACAAGTGTAAGGAATGTTTTGCTTTCAGGGCTTTGTTTCAAGTAGAAAAGATTCTGTTATGTCAAAGTGGGTTATTCTCCCTAATTTTTGCTGAGTGTTAAGTTTTTTTGAGAGCCTCTGCCTTCATAAAATGAAGTGTAGTGTGATAACTGAAAGACAAGAATATTTGTTTTGTTTTTGTAACTCTTATTGAGATGTAATGTGTTGGAAAGATCTTCTCTTTTTGCTTGTCTCGTAAGGGAACCATATGGTCTCTTTAACTTAACGATTAAAACTCCTGCTTTCTGCAGTCTCTTTTATCAAATTGCCTTTGTTTAAGAAGTTATGGAAAATGTAGTTAATGTTACATCTATGCTGTCTTAATTAAATGGTCCAAACAGTAGTCACTTGGAATGGAGAACTAATGTTTTTGTAATCTCAGATTCTGTTTTTGCTGTTTAATTTCTGCCAATTGCATTTAATTCCTTTATTAATAATATTATGTTCATTATATTTAAAAATATATATTTAATTCCTGTGCTGATGAAATTTAATGGCTTCTGATTCCTAGTTACCTTAAATTGCCTAAGTAAAACAAGAGAGCTGATAGCTTTACCAGTATTTGCTGCTCCAGAAATTTGTGTATGTTACCTTCCCCCCGCACCTCAACTTAACTTTCATATTCTATTTATAGGGTTGCTCTTGGTCTGTCATATTTGTGGATCTTGACGCCCATAATCGAAACAGACAAACTCTTTGCTCATTGCTACCCCGAGAATCGAGGTCTCATGTAAGTAGTTTGAAGGAATTCAGTTTAACAGAATATAGACAAAGTAGGAGCATAGTTCTTAGCTTTATTACCATTTTAATATCCTATTTAATAAAGGATATGAACTTGTTGGTTGGGAAGAAATTAGATTCTGCTGTTTAAATATTACTGCAGAATAGGAGCCATCTCTGCAATAGAATTATCATGGCCAACCTCTCTTTAATTTAAGAATAATTTGGGCAAGGTGAAAACAGTGGCCTAAATAATTTAAAACAAAGAGACCTATTGGTCTATGAATAAGCGAGGTCAAGACAGATGTTTAAAGGTCTTTGAAGTCTCATGGATGGTGTGCTTGTTTTCATCCACCTTGCACACTATATAGGTGCTGAAATATCTGCAGTTTTATAAGATGTTTTGTTTCATAGTAAACCCAAAGGTTTTACTGAGGTACTAAACTTCTAACAATTTGAATTTGGGATTTCATCTGCAACAGAAGGTATATGAGTAGGGTCCTACCTAATTCATGGCCATGAAAAATGCGTCACGAACCATGAAATCTGGTCTCCCCCCTTGAAATCTGGTCTTTTGTGCGCTTTTACCCTATAGTATACAGATTTCACGGGGGAGACTAGCATTTCCGAAATTGGGGGGGCCTGACCCAAAAGGGAGTTGTGGGTGGGGGCGTCACAAGGTTGTTTTAGGTGAGGTCACAGTATTGCCACCCTTACTTCTGCGCTGCCTTCACAGCTGGAGACTGGTGGCTGTTGGCCAGGTGCCCAGCTCTGAAGGCAGAGCCCCGCCAACAGCAGCGCAGAAGTAAGGGTGGTAATACCATACTATGCCACCCTTACTTCTGCACTGCTTCCTTTAGAGCTAGGTGGCCAGAGAGTGATGTCTGCTGACTGAGGGCCCAGCTCCGCAGGCAGCAGCACAGAAGTAAGGGTGGCAATACCATGCCGTCTGTGCTACTGGCAGCAGCTCTGCCTTCAGACCTGGGCTCCCTGCAAGCAGGTGCCGCTCTCCAGCAGCAGCGCAGAAGTAAGGGTAGCAGTACCGCAACCCCCCCTACAATAACCATGCAACCCGCCCACAACTCCTTTTTGGGCCAGGACACCACCTATTACAACACCGTGAAATTTCAGATTTAAATAGCTATAATCATAAAAATTATGATTTTTACAATGTTATGACTATGAAATTGACCAAAATGGACCGTGAATTTGGTATGGCCCTTTGAAATTTGCCTTGGATTTAGCAGCTTACACAGGGGATTCCTTGCTATTTGATGATACTTTGTGTAACGCAATTCACTACTCACCGCTGGTGTGCTGCCTTGTGCTTATCTGGGGATTAGTTCTCCACTGGTTGGACATCCCCTTTCCCTCCTGTGGTTGCTCAGCCTATTGTCTCAATCTCAACTCCCAGGACTCTGGGTTGTCTTTTTCTCTAGGACTCAGCTGCTCCCTCTCTGTGATTTTTCCAGGGTGTGTTGAAGTCTCTCTGGACAAATTGTGTGTCTGCTGTTCTGGGCAGTGCTCTGTTCTACATCCAAGGCTGTGCCACTTTTCCAGTGGCTGGAAAGGGAACTTGGGCCCACTCTCTACTTCAGGTTCCAGCCCAGGGACCCTATGCTCCGCAACTATTGTCTACTTGCTCCCAGACCTGTTTGTTACTTCCCTGGGTCTGTCCTACTCCCACTTTCTATTTTTTGGCACCTCTGGGTTTACCACTTGTCTGAGCTTCCTCTGCTCCCCGTGGCTTCTTCCCCTTTTGCTTCTTACCAAACCCTATTATCTCCAACATACCTCCTTCCTGTTAAGGATTGACTGCAGGCTACTTCTCCCCTTCTGTACTCAGCTTCTTAGCTTTATAGAAGCCTTGCCTGTTCCTGCCCAGGTGAGCTTCATCCTTAATAAAGTGTTATTGATCCCTGGCTCCCCTCCAGGTGCAGCTGATGCAGTTATTTCCTCCTTTCCTCCCACCTTAAGGCAAGTTCATTTTTATTCTAGCTGAAGAAGATAGATTCCATACAAAGCTTTTAAGAAATTCTGGTTAACCGTATTTGCTCCTTAATCTTACCAGTCTAGGTAATAAAGGTTCATGGTTGGTCTTGAAATTGGATCCCCAAATCACCAGTCTGTTCACTGGGCTAGCTGAAAGGGTGTTTTCCCTCCTAAAAATCGAGATCTAGAATCTCTTCAATGCAGGTTATCAGCTTACAAGTAGGTCAGATTTTGGGCCAAACAAAGTTATCTGTGTATCCTAGTTTTTAACACCTATTTCTCATCAAATATTGTAGCTAATTAACTAAATACACAATTTCTTCTCTAACCTTATGACTTTTTATTGTTGGGATTTTAAAATCTTTTGTATTATTTTTCAGGGTAGTTAAGTGCATTGATCAATACTATAATCTAAGTACAGAAAAGCTGTTTTATCCGGCACTTCACCAACCGGAAAACTCTCTAAACCGGCATCTCTGATCTTTATTGAAATGCCGGTTTATAATCTGGTTGGCGCAGGGCCGGCAAGGGGTTGAGGCGGGGCGGGGGGGGGTTGCAGAGCGCGGGCTCTGGGAGGGAGTTTGGGTGCGGGAGGGGACCTGGAGCAGCGGGTCGGGGTGTGGGAGGGGTTTCAGTGTGCTGGATCCATAGGCCACTCACCTTGGGCGGCTCCCCACAAGCAGCAACCTGTCCCGGCTGCTCCTAGACAGAAGCGCGGCAGGCGGCTCCGCATGCTGCCCCGCCCCTCTCTCAGTGCTAGCTCTGCAGCTCCCATTGGCTGGCAACCGCAGACAATGGGAGCTGCGGGGGTGACACTTGCGGGTGGAGGCAGTGCACAGAGCCGCCCTCCATCTAAGAGCAGCCGGGACACTTTGCCACTTGCAGGGAGCTGCCCGAGGTGAACGGCCTATGGATCCGGCACCCCACATCCCCTCCTGCACCCCAGTCCGCTGCCCCGAGCTCCCTTCCGCATCCAAACTCCCTCCCAGAGCCTGCGCCCGAACCCCCAGCCCCGCACCTCCTCCCGCACCCAAACTCCCTCCCTCTTAGTTAACCAGCATTTTTCATTTATTGGCACCCCCCATTTCTCCAACATGCTGGATAAAACAGCTTTTACTGTAAAGAGTTTTTTTGCTTATATTCTGATTTCATATTTCATTGAATGGGTTAAGCTCTCTTTGATTATGCATGAAATGATTTATAAGAGATGAAGAGAAATTAATTATTTTTTCTCTAGAACACTGATGCAGCACTTCTACCCTGCATTAGTTATCCTGCATTTGCTGTGGATGATGATGCTTTGTACAGTCAAACACTTGATAAGGTTGTTAGAAAACTAAAAGGAAAATATGGGTTCAAACGATTTTTGAGAGATGGTTACAGAACATCACTGGAGGATGAAAATCGGCGTTACTATAAACCAGCAGAAATTAAGGTAATGGAATATGTTAATGGAACACACAACATGCTTAGGGAGAAATTCTGCTCTTTGACATGAATGGAGATCTGGAGTTTTAAGTATTTATATTCAGAACAGAATTTGACATGTGTTTGCTGATGTTTGCTGCTGCTTGTTATGGTTTTCAGTTAATACAGAGTTCTGCTTCTGCTCACTGCTTGCTCCTCCAGGTATCCTGTGAGTTTTGTCAACAGCAGAATTTTTATTGAAAAATCGCTCCGTCCATTCTAATTATGTGCATGAAAATGGTGCGTTCACTATAGTTATATTTATGTGAGCTCTTCCTATATAGTTTTCTCTTTTCAATTATTTTAACTAGCTTTATAAGAATGTCTTTCAGGTTGACACTGGTCATACATAATCTGATTTTGGTGTATGTTTTTTTAACCAAATTATTAAATGTTAATTTGGCCATTATTTTTATGGGTCCCACTGGTTTTCCAAAAGCAGACCTATTCTTATTGACACAGCTACATTTGGCCTGCTTGTTGCTCTCCATCTATGATGGATTCTTCTAGACAACTACCACCTATCAGTGAGTTAATAGATTTATCATGTCTATATTTTTTCCAGTGATATCCCTTAGTACTGGAAAATCATGCCTGTGTGCAAGAGTCTAGAGAGACCATATTACCAAGCCAATTTTTTTAAAAATTTGTTGTTTTCTCCCTGTAACCCTTTCGCAACTAGAAGGGGTGTGTGTGGGGGTGGGGGGTAGGGGCGGTATTCTCTCATTTTATATAATATGGAAGCAACCTAGTTGCGCTATACTTAAGACTGTTAAAGATTTATATGATCTCTCTAGAAATAATATAATCAAAATTCTTAAATACATCTGTTTTTTATAAGGCACTGAAAAAGACCATTTTAAACTAGTCTTTACTTCAAGATGTCTTCGAGAAACAGAAGCAAATCAATGAGTGGAAATGCTTGTACTGACACGGAGGGTTTTAACTTTGAATTACCTCTGCCCAGGGCTAATCAGAGGGGGGCCCAGGAGGGCCATTTGGCCTGAGCCTCAATCTCAAAGGGGGTCTCAAATTTAGACACTTGTGAATTCTTTTGCATTTGATGAGTTTCGCAGCTTGTTTTTATGCACATCCCTATCGGACCAAAATGTGACACACTCTCAGCTTAGAGCTGCAAATTTAAGCAAATAAGAGATGTGATTTGGTAAAAGTCATACTTTTTTTGTTAACTGATATAGATTTTGTCGTATTAAAGAGTTAAAAATGTTCATAAATATTAATAAAAATATATCGGTTCTGATGGTACAAGATTAGACCATGTGTCATGATTTTTTTTTATTATGGCTGGGGGCCTCAAAACCTGAAAGTGGCCTGGGTCTCTCTGGACCTCTGAGAGGGCCTGCGGCTCTGCCCTTTGTGGTCTAATGCTGGCTTTACTTAAACATTTACTGTTAGGATTTATTTGATGTCTGAACATTATATTATTTGTTCTAGATCATATTCTTCTCACATGGTTGCAGTAAAAATTTGATCTTCCACGATTGAGAATGTTTCAGTACTTTTCTTTAGGAGGAAATAGAAAACTGGAAACACTTCTGAGTTATTAGATTAGGCAGCATTGTGCAGTCCATTTGATTGAAGATGTGTTGTATCTTTGCATGTGCTGTTCTGAGAGAATGTTAAGTCAGCAGTTTAATCATTGATTTGTCTGATGATAAATGTGCTTACATTTAAATTCAATGAACAGCTGGTTTCACATAACAAATAGGCAAGTTATTTATCACTTAATTTAATTTCACAGTTGGCTACAGTCTGAGTATATTAAAAACAATTTCACTGTGTTTTTGATTATTAATATCAGTAAAGGTTGTCTGACTTAAGTTTCCATTTTTGCTTCAAATACTTTCAGATGTGTCTTAAATAAAAAATCTTCTGCTGAGAATATAACTTAGACTATGCAAGTTTATTACTTGAATATATGCTATAATATGTTAAAAGCACAATAAATCTCCATGAAACAAGAAAAATGATCTGTATTTTAAAATGAAGAGCTAATGTACTAAAAAGAATAATTTGTATTCATTTTTATCCTCTGGTTTAAAAGTATATTTGAATGCATTTCTTTTAAACTAAAATGTTGAATGTCTTTTTTTTCTTTTTAGCTGTTTGATGGGATTGAGTGTGAATTTCCTCTGTTTTTTATTTTTATGATGATTGATGGTAAGTATGGCTTGACACTAGTATTTGGTAAAGACATTAGAGACTGGTTCTTAGAGTACAGAAATGAAATTATTTTCCTTTCCTGCAAGAGTATACTGTAAGTCTGATACAAATGTCTTATTGAGTCAAATACAATGCATTATTTCAGATATTTAGGGTGAACTGTTTCTTTGAATAAAATCAAAGATACAAATAGCAATCACTTAAGTTAATAATAATGATGCATGGTTCAGAGACACACTACACAATTCTAAAAGTTCAGATCCTCCTTCAGTCTTTAATTAAACCTGTGGGAGCTGCTCAGCCTTTCCTTCCCCAGCAGTCACTCCCTTAATCCATGGGCCCTAAAATGCCTACCATTAATCTTCTTCCTTACTCTTGTCATCCATCATTCTTACTCTCCTTAGGTTATCAGGGACTCCAGCATCACTTTTGATTCACTGCAGTGCCTGGCTGTGTGTTTACTAGAACTTGGTACCTCCCATTTTCTCTCTCTCAATAGACCTGAGATGCACCAAACTCCAGTGTGTGAAAGAGGTGAAAGTGGGGCTTCTAAAGAGCAGTATACAGGCAAGCTGGATTTTGCAGCAAATCTTTAAAAGAATGGGTGTTCTGTGGTAAATGAAACAGAATGCAGGAGAAGAGAAATAAGCAACTCCGAGATCTCTTGATGGCAGGAGAATACGAAAGCTAAATTTCTTTACAAGATGTCTATACGTTTAGGAGACATATCAGAGAGGTTATTAGAATTGTTGAAGGTGTGAAGGAGAAGAATGAAGGGAAGGAAGGAAGCAGAAGCTCTCATGGAGGTAGCCAAGGAAGTTTTGGAAAAGAGGGTTGAGTAGAGGGGATTTCAAGAGAATAGATCAGAACCTTCTAAAATATTTTAGTTAAGTTTTGGTAAAGGATGTAGTTCAGGCAAGATTTTATAATGTCCACTTTTCCGTCCTTAGTCTATTGAATATTTTGAAGTTTGTAATTGCGGTGCTTGCAAAAGGAAGAGTGCTGCAATTCAGACACAGTTCCTACCTTTGCTCTCATTCCAGAGTTGGACTAAAATGCCTTGTTTCCAAGAAATGCCCTTTATTTTCTGAACAGTAGATAAGATTTTCTATTTTGGGTAGGTAGACTACAGTGTGAGGAGTGGCAATACACAATACACACAATGACACAAGGATGCCAATACACAAATGAACATTTCCTTTAGAAATAGACATTTGCAATTTCCACAGGAAGTCTGCCAAATATGCTGCAGAGAAGGCTCTGATAGGTTCCCCTCACATGGAGCTTTAGAAAAGCAGAAAATGTTTACTGTTCTACTAACTATGGATGGGAACAGTTAAGAAACTGTTCTCTCTCATTTCTGTAAGCTGAGGGAAAAACTACAAAGTTCATAGCTTTAAAAAACAGTTATAGCCTTTCCTTTCTGATATCTTCATCTCCTTGAATAAAATAAACGTGAATTCAGCTGCCTCTGTGATTGTGTGCATTCAGAATACTAATATCTGCTGCTTTCTTTTTTGTGATACATTTACCATCAAAATTAGGCTTCAAAAACCTCTCCTACAAAAGGCAGTTAGGCTGCTTGGTGTCTTCGCCATAATGCCACTCTAAAAATGAGTTTTCTATTTGCATGTGGAAAAATTGCTATTTCCAAATTGCTCATTGGTCTAATATTAAACTCAGATAGTGATGAAAACAACTGTGGGTTAATAATGAAAATAGAATGTCGATGGCAGGCCAGAGAAACCTTCATCCAACTGCCACCCAGGAAAATATATATAGTACCTTGTCCGCTGGTTGTAAAATATACAAATGAAGAAAATCAATGATCAAAGGAGGCAACGAGCTGAAAGACATGAAGTAAACAAGTGTTTCACATTTTTGAATCAAATCTTATTATATTGTATCCTGATTTAGTGGTAGAAGCCATAGTTGGATAAAATATTGGTCAGAATAACCATCACCACCCCACTTGACATCACTGTCCACAGAGGACACCTGTATGCCTCCTCCCTCTAATATAGGGGATGATTTCAAACTCTTCACTGGCTTATTTGAGAGGGTGGCCCTCTCTGGACATTTCCCTTGAGGAGGTCCCCGTGATACAGTATGGGCTAGTGGACGTTTGCATTCATCCATTTCGTTTAAAAAAAAATGCCCTTCACATGAATGAGGCACTGATGGCCCCTGTAAGGGTCATTCTGTGGACCCCTGCAGCTGCCCCTCCACCTGGAGGGAGGTCCGACAGCAGGTGTGTACCAACAAAGGGCACAGATTTTGCATCCAGCGCCTAATTTCTTAGGGCTGGTCTACACTAGCCCCAAAGTTCGAAGTAAGATACGCGACTTCAGCTACGTAAATAACGTAGCTGAAGTCGAAGTATCTTATTTCGAACTTCAAAGAACTCACCCCTGGTCCACACCGCGGCACGCAGGCTCCCCCGTCGACTCTGCCTGCTCCGTTCATGGAGCAGGATTACCAGCGTCGACGGGGGAGCACTTCCTGGTTCGATTTATCGCGTCTAGACAAGACGCGATAAATCGAACCCAGAAGATCGATCCGACATGTCCGACAGAGCTGGTAAGTGTAGACTAGCCCTTAGTGTTAGATGCAGTCCAGCGACGTGGCATGCAACAACAGCCCAGAAACACAACTCACGATAAGGACTGGAAAAGACTTGATGAGTTTTGGCAATAAGGCTTACTCCTTGGCTACACCTCACCTCCGCATAGCCAACCATGCGACATTACTAATGAAATACAACTATACAAACTACACAAAAATGTCTGAATTGATTAATTTTATTGCCAAGGACAAGGGAGAACAATTTGCAGCACTTGATTCTGAGGACAGGGCTGCAACATCTGTGTCGACGGTGGTTGTAATGAGAAGGGCCTCATGGCTCTATCTTTCTGGCTTCCTCAAATAGGTGCAATCCACGTTGGAACTGGCCAGCCCAAATTATTCACCAAAAAGACAGACGACTCACTCACGGACTCAAGAGCGATTCTCCGATCCTTGGGAACCTATAACCCCAAACCCAAGAGGAAACAGAGGAATTACTTTATTCCCAACGATACCACCAATGTATTCACAACAACAGCAGTGATTTGACTCACAGGGTCACAGACACGGGCCCTGAGGGGACAACAATCTACTTCTCAAGTTGCTGCATCCCAACCATCAACCGCCAATAATTCAACAAGTTCATCAGAAACTCAACGATTCAAGATGGTCACACTATACACTATAAGCGACTGCCTACTAAAAGCGTCAACACAGCAGACAGCATTGCAAGCCACCAAACAGTTGATAACCCTCTTCACAAATCTGGGCTTCCTAATAAATACCGACCAGCCCACTCTAACAACAGTGCAAGAGCTGGACTTCATTGGGGCCCACCTCAACTCTATCGAAGCCATAGCCTCACTACTGAGACACTCACTCTCACCAGCCTCATACCCACTCCATGAAATAGCCCACAGGTATCTGCCAGGACTTGTCCCCAACTCCTTGACCACATAGAAGCCACAACATTTGCTGTTAGACACACCAAATTAAACATCCGTTGCCTACAAGGAAGGCAATGTATCAGCTTGTTCCACACAGGCACAGGATAAACATGCACCCCATGATATCGGGCAAAATAATGGACCCCCTTCTCTGGTGGGCAAAATCGACCAACGAATGCACGGGGGCACGCTTCATTCAGACCACAAACGCCTCACTCTTGGGATGCGGAGCACACCTGCACTCACATTCTATATAGGGCCACTGGTCCCCTGCAGAATCCCTTTGACATATAAACCTATTGGAACTTCACACTATTTGAAGCCTTAGCTTGTATGTATTATATATACAGACAAGGGGGAACACACTCACAGTACCTCTGTGTGCAAGCCAGAAAACCATGACCATGGTGCATCAGACACAGTATCCACCACCACAGCAGATACCCCTCAGCAGACAAATTTCTCAGGACTGCGAAGAGAGCTCGACAACACAGTACTCCTGCATGTATTTCAAGACTGAGGGTTCCCCACAGTAGACCTTTTTACAACTTAACAAAATACCAAACACCCTCGTTTTCGTTCCGGTGCAGGTCTCGGTGTGCAGTGGTTAGACGATGCATTCTTCCTCGAGTGGAACGCTCCCCTTCTCTATGCCTTCCCTCCTATTCCTCTCTTGAACCAAGTGATCCACAAGATCAGACTGGATGGACCACAGTAATTCTACTAGCATGGTCTTGCCAAACCATGGTGTCCTTACCCCCTTAGCATGACCGTGAGTCCATGAATCGCACTCCCACTTCTGTCTTACCCACTGTCCTAGGACTCAGGCTGTGTCCTGCATCCACAGAAACTCCATCTCAGAGTATGGCTCCTCCATGGCTCACAGAACCTGAGCTGACCTGTTTAGAGGAGGTACAAAATATACTGTTGAACAGAAATGAACTGTCGCCCATACATCCTGTAGGGGAGACGAGTTAAGGCCTGGTGCCAACGAAAACGGATGATTTCCATCCCGGAGACATTACCCTCTATACCGCGTTACCTATTAGAACTCAAACGGTCAGACCTCTCCATGAGTTCAATAAAAGTCCATCTATCTACCATCACAATGTTCCACCCCAAGGTGGATTGCCATCCCGTCTTTACCCATCTACTGACCCAGTGTTTCCTCAGAGGACTACCCTGAACTACATGAGCCTATTACAACATGGGACCTGAGCCTGGTCCTTCGGATCATCACCTCTTCCCCGTTTGAACCCATGACAACATACTCACTGCTACACTGTTCTATGAAAGTAGCATTTCTTGTGGCAATGACATCTGTCACGTGTGGGAGAACTGTGGGCTTTCATGGCGGAACCCCCATACATGGTCTTCTTTGAGGATAAAGCCTCCCTCAGACCACACCTCTAAACCCCACACAGATTACACATTACATACTTCATAATCTTGATGTTCGGAGGTCATTGGCTTCTTACATAGACAGGACTAAACCATCCCATAAATCACCCAGACTGTTTCTATCCATCACTGAATGCTCCAAAAGGAGCACCATCTCTAAACAAAGACTTTCCAAATAGATCCATAATTGCATAAAACTCTTCTATCATCAGTGCGACTGCCAATCCCTCATGGGGATTCGCTCACATCCCACTAGAGCCTTATCAGCCTCCACGGCTTCCCTGCACAATGTACCCATCACGGATGTTTGTAGAGTTGCTACTTGGGCCTCAGCCCATACCTTTAGACAGCAGTATGCCTTAGAACAACAGGCAACATCTGATACCTCCTTCGGGTGCTCTGTACTATCAGAGGTCACGACTTCAACTCCAAAGCCCCTCCTTCCATCGGAGCGCACTGCTCTGAAGTCACCTAAAGTGGAGCACCCACAGGGACAGCTCTCAAAGAAGAAGAGAGGATTACTCACCTTGTCCAGTAACTGAGGTTCTTCGAGATCTGTGTCCCTGTGGGTGCTCCACTACCCTCCCTCCTCCCCTCTACTTCGGAGTTTACTTATTAATCTCTGCAGTAGAGAAGGAACTGAGTGGGGGTTGGTCACACAGCGTCAGTTAACTGCCTGCAGCAGCGCGAGGCAGGGACCACTGCTACCAAAAGTCTCCGTCTACGAGCGCAGAGGCTCACGAACACCTGAAGTGGATTTAGGCATTTGAATTCTTTTGAAATTCAATGGGAGTTGGGCACCTAATTTTCAGGTATCTGAAAAGTCCGTCCTAAAGACCTAGAACTTGCAAAGGAAAAACTGGATCGCTAAGAGCATATACAGTGGTATATAAAGTCTACTTTGAGAATACTAGCTCTCTAGTTTTACTCTTGGGTGGCTGTTAAGAAGCCTATGTGAAATGAGTCTGGTTGCCTCATTCCACTTTTTAGTGGACACGTATTGCATCATTTAAAAAGAAATCGCAGCTGGCACTTCCAGCCTCCTTCTTGACAGTCTCAGCAAAGGTCAAGGAATATGGCCATAGAGACTTTACTACCATCTTGCCCTTAGCTTTCCTCTGTGGGGGAAAGATTTAGCAGACATTGTTACACTGATATAAGTCTTCCCCCCTCTCGGTCCCCCATATAGACGTTGTTATTCTGGTATAAGAGTGGCTTTTTTTAGCTAAAACGTCTTCCCAGCTGGTATAAACTAAATTGGAAAAAAAAGCACTCATACTGAAATGGGTGCCTGCATGTGGCGGTTATGCTGATATAACTGTATTGGTTTAAATTCACAACTTAGGTTATACCCCAAAAAACTTTCCTACATAGACAAGACCTTAGAGTGCTCCCTCCAGGTCAGGACTGAGACATACTAGCAGAGCAGCACTTGCTTTGTCACTGCCTGTGCTGTATCCATTCTGCAAATAACTCGTATGGGTCCGACCATCAGGGGTGTTGGTACAGACTTTTTCATGATCGCTAAATTCACATGTGAAAAAAAAAGTCCTTTATTAATTGAAATTTTACTTGGTTATTTGTAGGAATTTTTAGAGGAAACACAGAACAAGTAAAGGAATATCAGGAGCTTCTGGATCCTTTGCTTCAACACTCAACTGACGGTACTGTGCTATAGTAGTTTCACGGAATTGGATGTTCCTCTGAGTTATCTGAACGTTTAAAAAGTATACTTAGGTTTCTAAATTTTATTGCAAATACTGTAGCAACAGAAGATCAAAGTAATGTGGAGAGAATATATTGTTATGAGAGTAATGCTTCACAGCACCTAATATAATATATCATATAAAATATTATAATTGTATTATAATTTATAATATAAAACCTAATTTTTTTCTTCTGTAAAAACACATCTAATCAGAAAAGGAGTTCATTATCTGGGGAAAAAATTGATGACGGTTTAAATGCAAGGTTTACTCAGAAACCTTTTTTTTTTTCTGTTTCATTATTTAAAAAAATTACAATGACTACACTTGGAAAGTTTAGTTACTAATATTGCCAATATCAGAATATTCCACTCTGAGACAAATATAAGTAACTGCTTTAATTATTCACTGGTTCTCAGCTGCAACAGCAAGAGTGCTTTAAAAATTATTCAGTATTTGAATACGATACAGATTCCAGTTTGGATTTAGCATGCTGTGAAAATAACAGTATTTTAGAATTATTTTGAATGTTCTGTCTTCTAAATCAGTTGTACTACAGTTTTAGAGGAACTGCATACTAGGAAGCTCACAGATGTACTAAATGGGTATCTGTCCACAATGAATGAGATCACAGATTAAATGAAAATGACAAAAATGATCTGAATAGAGATTAGGTTTAGAATATTGATAATCCAAGCCTAAAATTTTGAATTTCCTAGAATAATATGTTTTGTTAATAATATTCAGATATGCTAGACATCTATGGCATTGTGGATTTTATTATATTCATTTTTGTCTATGCAAATAGTAATATGCAAGAATCTTCTAATCTTTGTATCATTCCTGGATCTCCAGTTTTAATTAAATTGAGTCAATTGCTCACAAGAATTCAAAAATTGTCATACTGCATCAGACCACAGTGCAAATCTTGTCACCTCATTGATCATCCTCTTTTCCAGATGATTAATTAATATATTCAGCAGCACGATTTTAAGGAAGAATCTTGAGGGGCTGAGTATTAACCTTGTCATCCCCATTTATTTTTAATCTGAACTTTTCTGACTTTGAGCCATTTTCTGATCCCTGAGAGTACTTCACCTGTCACTCTACTACTTCTTAATTTATGTATTAGCGTCTTGTGAGTGATTTTTTTTTTTTGTCCAGAGAAATTGTCAGCTGATTCACCTTCATTGGCTGTTGGGTTTTTTTGGCTCAAAGAAATCTAGAAGATTAGTGAGGCACAGTCTTTTTGTTTGCAAAGGCCATGCTGGTTTGCCCAAATCATATTGTAATCATCTAGATGTTTTATAATTCTGTTCTTAAATTGTTGATTCAACCAGTTTACCTGGTACTGAAATAAGGTCATCTAATCTGTAATTCACAGGAACACACTTGGTACTTCTATGGGTACACTACTTGCTATCCTCCCTTGCTCCAGTATAATAATTGTGCCATTTTGTTTCATGCAATTTCATACAAGTTAAATTTTACTTAAAGCAAGATTTTGATTAAATATCTAACTTTACACTGAATACATGCAAAAACTTGGAATTTACACATGATTTATTATAAAGCAATTTTTCCTTGAAAAGAATCTGTTTACCTTCATGATTTTTTGTTTTCACAAAAATGGGTCTAATTTTGAGTTTGTAAAGAAATGCAAAAAGCCTCTTTATTTACAAGTAATTTTGATTATCTGTGAGTATTTTGCTCATTTCTAGACCACATATATTTTTTGCTATCTATAAATAAATAGACATTCTGCTTTGCCCTGAATAGAATATTAAGAGACAGCACATTTATTCAGTAAAGAAATCATGTAAAAATGATGTTCAGGCATAAATAAAGTACTGTTTAATACAGCCCTCAGTCTGCACTGCCTTGGAAGGATAACACAATGCTGGCAACCTTTCAGTTCAAACAGATTTATCAATGTATATTTTTTCCATTTTAAATTCACTTCAGTTTTATAAGGGAAATAGTTTTATTTATTTACTTAATGTATTTATTTTAAAATTCCACAGGATATCCTGTTGTACCCAGGTATTATTATGTGCCAGCTGACTTTGTTGAATTAGAAAAGAAAAATCCTGGTAGTCAGAAACGATTTCCGAGCAACAGTGGACGTGATGGAAAGCTTTTCTTGTGGGGACAGGCACTGTACATCATTGCAAAACTCCTGGGTAAGAGGAAATGGATAAAACTAGATTCAAACCATGTTTATCATACATCTGACTGCTAGTAATAAAACATATATTTCTTGTCAACATTTTTTTAAACCAACATTCATATCCAGATTTAAGTTTTGAATGGACTCTGGTTATTTTGTGTCTGTGTGTGTATGTATGTATGTATATAAAAATCAGTCACTACCTCTGCTTTGATAAATATGTGGAGTTAAGTTCTGTAACAACCTTCCAAGGGCAGTAGTGGGGACAAAAAAAATCTAACTGGCTTCAAGACTGAGCTTGATAAATTTATGGAGGGGATGGTATGATGGGACTGCCTACAATAGCAGTGTACCTGTGTGTTTTCCTGTGTTATTTCATGTGTGAAACACCCTGTCAGCTTTTAAAGTTTCAAGCTTTCCTCTGATTCCACCCTGCCCGCAAACACACTTTTCTATTCTTCAGCCACTAACCTTTGCTTTCACTCCCCTGCCAGCATTATAACATATCATACTCCACTCTAATACATTAAAATTATATTCTGAACCAAGAACTCCTTTAATAAAACTTGAAGGTTGTACAATTAAGCACTCAAAACAGGAAATGCCAGTTTTAAGTTATATTGTGCCAGTGACTGGCCAAACCTCCAAACTGCTGAGACGGTTAGGTCACCACTTAGAACTCCATAATGATTAAACTAATTAGTTATTTTCATTGAGATTGAGAAAGTTGTCATTGCTGGTAAATCACCTGAAATACAAAGTCAAGGATCCCATGAGAGAATAAAGAAAAAAGAATGGGGTATATTCGTAAGAATAAAGTTCTAAAAATTTTCAAACACTTTTCAATATTGGGCTGTGCATTGGTAGAGATGGCACTTTTTCACAAAGTAGACATCTTCATAGAGGGTTGGTCTTGTGGACACATTTCTTCACAGCTTGCCAATTATGATCCCATAGCAGCATCCTTCTGACCAGAGCTGAAAAATGTATGTGACTTCTCCGAGAGAAGCAATAAGCCTGCTAGCCAGGGTGAGACTATACTTGTACCACCACCCCCTCTCTACACATCAAGCCATGTTTGCTGCAAATTAAGTGAATAAAGGAGTTGTGTGTTGTTTATGTGCAGTATATTTAATTGTAATATTAGCAGTCAATCTTGTACTTAATGTTTTAGATGCCACTTCCTACTAAGATTGATCAAATAGCTGGAAGAAGTAGGTATTGAATATATTTGATGAATTCCAATGGTATTAATCTAATAGGTTTGCTAAATAGCATTTGATTGGCTCTGTAGCTGATGAATACTGGTAAAATAAATCAAATGAAATATTTACCAAGTGCTATTTGACCAGCTCTACTTGCTACATCCCCTTGCTTCTGTTTTACTTTCTTTCCCTTCCTGTTGTTACTTTCCTTTTCTGTCCTATAATTAATCATGTTGAATTATTTCCTAAGTTATCGTTGGCATCTTTCCTCTTATCTTCTTCTTTAACTTTTTCCCATGTTGTATTCACTACTACTACTTATATATTTTCTTTGCCTTATCCTACTTCTGTGCAGCAGAATGAAACTGGCCTGATTTTTCAGGTTGCACTGCTGCCCATAGAGATCTGAAAAAGAGCAGTAAATACTAACAAAATTCTGTTCACATTTTGTTCTGTTGCAACTTAAGGAAGCTTTGGTCAGCAGAGGCCTTAGAAGCTCATCTTTCTGTAGCCTTAGGAGCTCATGTCTTTCTGTAGCCTTAGAAGCTCATCTTGGGTTTAAGCTAGGCTCACATTTGGAGGGTTGTCTTTCCAACTAAAAGGTCTTGAAACGTTAAAAAAAAACCAAAAGTTTAAATTTTGCAAAAGGTGATGTCACTTGCTGGGAAAAATTGTTTACTCAATTAGGTAAGTAGATTTTTCAAGCCCTGCTGACAATTGCAACCTCAGAAGTTGTAATAGACATTTAGTTAGCTGAGCAGAGAATTTATTTGTTGAGATTGATGCTCCTGCGATCAAAAGTACTTGACATTCTAACCACCTTTGTGTGTGTGTGTATGTATGTATGTATGTCTCTGGGTTTGAGAAGTTTGACTATAGTTTTAACCATATATTCTTTTATCTACACATTCCATGTTTCCACTGGTGGGTTGGAAGCATCACCAGTTGTTATTATAGTTATGTATATATTTTCAATTCGTTCATATTTTGCCTTACCTACTTGAGAACAAATGACATGAAAATGTACTATATCACTCACCTAGAGTGTGGATCATGTTATGATTACTCAGTTTGTGTATTTATTTATTTTAATTTAACCAAATATAAAGTTATGCCACAAATTAGTTCTAGTGTTGTCCCATTCTTTAAAGTATAAAAGCAGTGAGAAATGTAGGCTACATTTTTCCGTGTTAGTGTTATTTTTAAACCGTATTTTCAGCATTCAATAAATGTTTAATTATAATGAAAATTATTTTTTTATTATTTTTCCGGTCCAAAACTGCATGCTTAGAATATCCTAACTTTTTTAAAAATATGCAGAAGCTTTCCTCGGAAGGGAGAATGATCTGGGTGGGATGAGTGCAAGGAGCATGGGAAATTTGTGTAAGCTCAAAGCTTAAGCAGACATACAAGCCTTTGAAGGTTGACCACCACTATTAGTATTGAATTGAATTTCCATCCTTGTACTCTCCCTCTCCTGTGGTGGCTCTTCCCAGGTAGGTTGCTCTCTTCCCTCTGCCCATTCAATCAAACATCCCCTTCACTGAGCTGGAGATGGGGAGAGAGGCACTATCAAAATTACTGTTTTTTTTCTCTAAAGCTTTATCCATTTTATCATCTACTTTACATTAACCCCTAAGCAAACATCTCCTAGAATATTGTGTCATAAAATCACAATGTTCTGATAATGTTTTGAGGCACAGATCTGAAGATCAAACTTTTTTTCAACTTTCTGAGAACTGTTGCTTCTATCCTGAATAGGATGTACTGGGTCAGATCCCTGTGCCCGATGGAGCCCCATTGTCTTCAGTGAGAAACCGCTTAAGTGCAGGGGTCCATGCTAACAGAACTAATTGCAGGTTCAAGACTTGTCATTGAAGGACAGTAGTCCTTGCCTAGGAGTTCATTCTTGCTCTTAAGGAATCCAGATCTCCATTTCATCAGGCATCTCTCCTTAGCTGGTGATATGAGTAGCATTCAAATTCAGTTCTATGTGGTTTATTGACTTGGAGAGTATTAAAGGTGAGGTAGACTAGCCTGGGGTTGGCATTAGGAACAGGCGGAAGCTGGTACAATAACTATAGCTGAGCAAACAATTGTTAAGTAGTGATTTGACTACTTTAACTTATTTTTCTGTTCACAGACTATCCATGGAGATATTTCCTCAAATGTATTTGTTGTTAAAAAATTATTTGACACACATTTTCAAAATAATTTTAACTCCATCAATTGATCACTAACAGTTATATGCAGGTGTTCAGTATGAATCATCACTGATTGATTGGTCAGATGAGTAACATGATATTGGATTAATGCAAATATTTTTGGTACAAATACTCTTACCTGAAAACTTCCATTGCTTCAACTACTCTACTCATAGTTTTGAATCCCACTGACTTGTTGATTTCCACCCTTCCCCGTGAGGTAATAAAAGGTTCAGCTCCAAGGAGTGAGAGCATAATCCCCACTCACCATTAATAAAATGACCCTGCACCCTCTCCCTCCTTTCCTTTTTATTGACATTCGGGTTGGTGTTTGGTATCAGTTGTATACACCTATATTGCTAAACATTGTTATGTGGTTAGCACAGGTGTGGCTGGGTGGGTGGGTGTTTTTTGCAGGCTTTCCATCCTGCTTAGGGCTATGGGTGACTGTCAGTTTTGGGATCAGAAGCGAATTTTTCTTTCAGTGCCAAGCTGGCAGAGTTGAGTGTTTATAGGGGAAATTATAGGGGAAATTAGCGCCTGATGATTTCCTTGTTACAGTGAGTATGCTATCATGACTGAACAAGCTATGTATGGCTGCTGGGCTTTTATACCCAGTTTGGTGGATGTTTGCTGTTTTGGTCACAACTTTAATTGTGCCAGGAGCCCCTCACAGTATTGGCACAGTATGGCTTGTCGCTTATCTCAAACGTGAGCATAGATCCAGGAACAAATGCAGTTGTAGGATGCTTTGGGGAAATTAAGATACGGGAAGAGATTTTATTATTGAGAAGGGATTTAAGGCAACACTTGGTCAGTTTGCATGAGGAAAGAGTTTGGGAGTTGATTGCCTGTCTTTAAAGACTGCAGTGGTCTTTTCAAAATAGTACCTGAAGCTATTATTTCTATGCTCTGTGTCTACATTAATGAAAGTCATACTAATGGATTACATAATATTGGTAATAGAATACATGTTACCTTGAAAGTGCTCAGACTCTTTAATAATGTTTCAATTGTGGTTTACTTTCAGTTGATGGATTAGTAAATCCCAAAGACATTGACCCAGTAGGGCGTTACATACCTCCACAAGATCAGCGGAATGTTAGCATGAGATACTCAAATCAGGTAAGCATATGCTTAATTTAATCTGTTAGATGATGTATGAACAAAAATTAATTTAAAATATTTTAGTTCAAAACAGCATCAATACTATGTCAGAACTCAGTTTATTTTCAAAATTAAATGCATGTATTACGTTCTTTTATTTATTTTAAAATCAATTTCCAGTAAAAATCAATGGATCCTTCTGAGTGGTGGATTATTGGTTTTCTTTCAGATTTGTGTAAGTGCTCTTTGACAGAAGCTGATACTATGTAGTAATATGAAAATGTAAACCTGAGTAAATCTTGCTTCGGGTGAGAAGTACATTCTATGTAAACTCTTAGGTATAGTAGTATAACAACTTGGTAGTGTGGACAGGAACTATGTTGACTGTGTCACTTGCAGTAGCTATTTCTGGATACAGGTTATGATATAAGCAAGATTCCCATGACTTGGGAAGCACATTAGACCTAAATTATGTGGCAATCAAAGATGTCCATAGTCTTGCACAGTGTAAGAGGTGCACGGGGAGGCAGAGAGAGACCTGCTTTTCTCTCTACCTTCAGATGAATTGTGGTTGTAAGTGTATAAAGGATTTTCTACATTGAGTTCCTAAGACTCAGGAGTTGGGCTCTCTTTGATGCATACATCCTCCCCTATCTGCTATATACCCATTCCTCTGCCAGGCACATGGACCTTCTTAGATCTACAAAAGGTAAGCCTGAATCTGGAGGACCTTAGGAGCAAGGCTGCTAGTTTCTGGAGTACTCAGTGTGGCAAACTGTAAAATATTTGGCCTTTGGTATCTGACAGGGAAGGAGGAGCCAACTAATTTTTTGCTTTGTTTGTTTGCTTTGCAATTCTTTTTTGTTTGGTGCCTTTACTTGTTTTCCAAGGGTTTTGTCCAGATATGAAAAAAATTAGGATACCTAAAAACAAAGGTTCAGTATTTAACCCTTGTTCAGCTGCTAGGATAATTGTAGCATTTATATCCTTTTATGATAGAGAGTAGGTCTTATGGTTTCTGGGAAAGAAGTAGGAATAATAGGTGTACAAAATTATAATATATATATACACACACACACTTCCAGATACTTTAAAAATTACACATTCTAGACGTATAAAATTGCTCCTGCTTAATATAGTCTTATTGCTCTTTGTTTTTCTTCTTCTTTTTTGTTTCATATCAACTTTAGGTTAATTAAATACCATACACATTATTTTCTTTTTACTATGTTGATACAAAAATTTCCCTGGTTCTCAGATTTAAAAAAAAGAAGATAGCTCTGTGAAAGATACATTCTAGGCCAGGTCTACACTATAGAGTTAGGTCGACATAAGCTGCCTTACATCAAGCTAACTCTGTAAGTGTCTACACTACAGCATTGCTACCATCAATGTAAGTCCCCCACTACACCGACCTAATAACTTCACCTCCACATGAAGTGTAGCACTTAGGTCGATGTAGTTAGTGCGACACAATATCTGTGTAGACAGTGCATTACTTACATCGTCTGTCAGCTCCGCATGAAGCCGACAGTCCAGGCTGTCAGCATCTGGCAGTGGGGCTCACAGCCCAGGCTGTCAGCGCCCCGCTCTGCCCCACTTAAGTGGTGCAGACGCTCCTGGTGAGGACGCGCACCACCGGCAGAAGGCGCATAGTGTGGACATGAAAAACCGCAGTAATTACTGTGATGGTTATACGTCGACTTAACTAGATCGACTTAATTGTGTAGTGTAGACAAGGCTCTAGTTCAAGCAGGAATTAATTCAGGGAAGTTCTATGGTCTGTGGTATGTAGAAGGTTAGGCTAGATGATCACAGTTCTCTCTTTTGACCTTAAAATCTGTGAATGTGGATAACATATTGATCCAACAGATACTTTATTAGAATTTTGAGGCAACTGACTTATTTAATAACTGTTTAAATATTATTTTTGCCAGTCTGGACAATATTTGTCACATTTGATTAATAATGTAGGATTGAGATTTGTGTATATGTGTTTCTTTCCTCAAAGGCAATTTATAGTTTTCACACCAGTTTCTTAGTATTTTTGAGTGCTGGTTTTTCTAGACAGAATGCTGTGAACATTTTTAAAAATATTTTTTCTTTTGATTGAGTTAGTCATAATTATGAAATGCTAAATAAATGGAACAAAAGTAACATCTGCATTATGTGAATTGGTACACAGAACAATTAATGTCTGTACTGTACTATATAATGTAAAATGTATAAGTGTTTATGGTTTTTAAAATGGGGTGCCTAAGCTTAAGTCTAAATTTCATCCTTTCAGCTTGACAGAAGCTAGAAGGTTGCATATAATTTGAATATAAATTTACTATTTTTGCTTAAAAACAAGTTCATACAACTTTAATATTTGGGTGCATTTGTACCCTGCACACGAGCAAATGTTTCTTGATTTCACAGTAATATAAACATGGGTTGATCAGCTTAGTTCCGTCCTTCTAGCTGTAGATCCCTGCAACTATGTATAGGCAGAACAGAACCCAGGAGAGCAAAATTAATTTCCTTTCTAATTTCCCGTAATGTAAATGCAGACTCTAAAACATCAGCATTTTTAACATTAGGAATTTATCTGCATGCAAAAATTCTACTGGTTTAAATTAAATGGTCTTGTCATCACACCTTTGGTGTGAAGAAACAGTGAAGAAACAGCCAGTGTAGATACTTTTAGGGCTAATCTACACATAATAGTTTACAAGTATAGCTATACCAGCAAAACCCTTCTGATGCTCCGACACCACTTATTCCAGCAAAAATGTGCTTTTGATTGTATAGTTTACACTGGTTCAGCAAGCAAAATAAGCTATACCGGCAAAAGTATTTTTGGTGCCAAATAGTCAGTTCTACACTAGAGCTTTTGCCAGCCTAGAAATGTCACAAACCCCAACCCCAATCAACATTCTTGTGCCAGCAAATGTTCCTACTGTAGATGTGCCTTATTTCGGTTTAAGATTCATATGTTTCAGTTTAACTTATACCTATTGCTATTCTACTTCAGCTATACCAAAGGCACCCTTAAATCAAAATGAGCTCCCCACAGTGGATTGCACTGGTTAAATATCAGTTTAAATTCACAGTTTAGGTTAAGCCAGTACAACTTTCTCATTTACACAAACCCTACAAATAAGTGTATATTTATTTGTGAATGTATACAAAAATTCCTATTGCTCAACCTAAATTATGTAGGCAAGTCTTTGTAGAATAGTTTGTTTAAAAATCTATAAAAATAGAGCCTGTGGATAATAGAATATAAGAATTAATTTAATCATTGATATCTTATAATGTAAGGGCTAGTCTACGCTTACTGGCTGGATCGGAGGTGTCGGATCAATCTTCTGGGTTCGATTTATCGCGTCTTGTCTGGACGCGATAAATCGAACCAGGAAGTGCTCCCCCGTCGACGCTGGTAATCCAGCTCGCCGCGAGGAATAAGTGCTGTCGACGGGGGAGCCTGCGCGCTGCGTGTGGACCACAGGGAAGTTCGAACTAAGAGACTTCGACTTCAGCTACGTTATTAACGTAGCTGAAGTTGCGTATGTTAGTTCGACGGGGGGGTTAGTGTAGACCAGCCCTTAGTCTGCTACAGTGTACTGCTACAAGGACAAGCTAAACTGATATAATCAGATATGAGAGTGTATATAGAAAAGTTTCATTGTTTAAATTAAACCAATTTAAGTTTTCAGAAACATTTTTCATCCAGATTCAGGATGAAAGAACACTAACTCAAAAATTTTCACCAGATTTTAAAAACCCACTTTTTCCCCCCTGAACCACTGAATTGTAGTGTTTCCAAAACAAAATTTGCTCCCTAGAATCCTCAGCTGCCTACCAACTGGGCTGCAGCTGAGCCAGGAACTCTGGAGGCCCTAGAAGTTGTGAACTGAAATTGACATAATTCCTGTTAATTTCATGACTGCTATTCAGTAGTGGGCAGAAGACTGACAAGAATTATGAATTAAAAATTTCGTCAATTTCAATCTGCAGCTCCATGGCAGCTAGCCTAGTGGACTGTCAGGGAGACTCAAAGCTCTCGGAGTACTGGCTATCAAGTTCCAAGGCCTTTGGTGCGACCTGGCAGGAAGACAGGCAGGTTTCCAGCAGTAATTTGTCAAAAGTAAACTGTTTCCTCAAAAAATGTAGATTTTGACAAATTGGAAAATTCAGATGAAAAATGATTTTTTCAAAAATTCTCCGACCAAGTCTGTGCAATTTTTGTGTAGATGAGCCCTTTATAATGGAGGCAAGAGCCACATGCATGTAAAAAGTGTGAAGCAGGTGACTGAAAGCACATTCTGAACCTTTTACATTCTTGCAGAGAGATGTTTCCTTAATCCAGAGTAACTTTTTTTTCTTACTGTGCAGTGTTGCAGAAGACATTGTGAAATGTTTATCAGAAATTGACGTAAACTGTTCTGTGGGAACAAAAGCTACTGTGTCTTGTGCAAATGAATGAGTACCTTTTTTCCAAAGCATTCCTTTTTTCTTGATTTATCCAAATACTCCTTACAACCACCCAGTATCCTACCATTTCCTGTTGCCTAGGCAATCCCAGTGCCTGGGTGCTAGCTAATTATCCGTGAATGAGACTTCCATTGTTCACACTGCAGCACTTACGCTATGTTAATGTGAGATAATGTAAAATCAAGACTTCGTTTATTCCCAGCTTCAGCTGTTTGTTCATACTTGATGGGGTTCTTACTGCTACAGAAACTGAATTACTGTCAGTATGTATGGAATTTGCTTGTGTGTTTTAGCCAGCACCTAAGGGTGCTACCAGAAGAAGTTACATTGCACAGTCAGTTGTGCAGCACTAAAGTTGGGTTTATTTGGTTAGCATAAGAATTGCCTCTTGCTTTACAGCCATTTTCAATTTGCATAAATTCTCCACTACCTTGATCTTCCCTGTATCCTCTTTTACAGTTATTCTGTTCATCTCCCTTGTAAACAACTTGGTTCTTGAGACCAATATCTTTTTATGATCATAGATGAACAGTATTGAAAATCTAGAAGGATTTGTTCTACAAACCAGTGGAATATATTGCATGACTCAGCAGGAAATCTGTGTTAATTTTCCAGATGTGTAGGGAGAAACAGATTCTGCCCTGAGTACTTTGATTGTCAGAGATGCTATACAGTACATGTTTCTTTTTTTCTACTAGAATCCTGTATGATTTTAATTTCATGATGGGACGTACCATAATAAATGATACAGAGAAGATAAATTGGGCACTCGTATTTTGAGAAAGGTGAAATAGAAGAACAAGGAAACACCAATGAAAATCAAAAGCAGAAATTTTAAAACTGATAACAGGAATTTCATAATTAGCCTGTGGAACACAGTGCCGCAAGAGAGATTTAGTTCAAGAGCCAAGTAGGATTGAAAGATTAGGTAATTGTATAGCTACTAAGAGATCCACAGTTGGATGGTTAAAGGGGAGGGGCGGATGCCTGTGTACTGGGTGCAGGGCAGCGGAGTTCAAACTGCTGATCAGAGCAGTCAGATTGGGCATTGTGGGATACCTTCTGGAGGCCATTTTCAGAGACATAACCAAGCGCAGTGTCAACGCACTGACACTTTGTCAGTATAACTTTGCTACAAAAAATTCTGCACCTCTCATCGAGGTGGTTTTATTTTGTTGGAAAAGCAGGAGAGTTTTGGCGGTAGAAGGAGCATTGGAGTGTAAGAAACCTGAGTTTTGTCGACAAAACTATGTAATGTAGACAAGGCCTTGAACGGGCTGTACGCAACTGGAACTTGCGAGGTCACACTGTAAGTCACTCTGTGTGAAGGATGCCATTTTCAGAGCAGAAAGTGCCAGGACGCTGTTCCAACTCCACTGTACCTCTCATGAGGGGGCGGGGACGAGACTGCGACTAGGGCTGGGAATGAGCAAGGGAGACTGGTACTGAGGAAGGGAATCTGAAGAGGTAAGATGAGGATTTGCTGGATAAGGAGACTATGACTGGGATCAGAAGCCTGGGGAGTGGCAACTGGGATTGGCTGGATGAGGAGAATGGAACTGGGACCAGGAGTCAGGTTGGTGGGAACAGGGCAGAAATGGGTTGTGTACAGGCAACAAGAAATGTCAGAATGAATAAGTTTTGAGTGCTTGACTTTGCAGACTTAATAATGTTCTTTTGTTTAATTTGTGTGTGTGAGATTCTGAATGTAAAACTTGCATATAAAGGAGTTTATCTAGATAAGGCATTCTCAGCTTAGTTAAAGAATATTAAGTATCCATATTTCTTCATATAGTATTAATACATACATTTCACAATGATATTAATCACTACTGTGCCATCAGTTTTCAGAAAAAAACTCTCTATGCACTTTTATAATATAGTAATATTGTATGTAATCAGTTAATTCAATTGCTTATCCCTTGAGGTTCAGACCCCCTGAGTTATCTGGAGCGGGTGTAGGGGGGTCTTGGTCCTTCTCCCATGCCACCTCCCCCACAGCATGTTTCAGGCTCGCTCAGCCCCTGTCCCCAGCATCCGGGCCGAGGCAGGGAGTGGAGGGGGCCCCCCAGTCCTCCGCACATTTCTGGCTTGCTCAGCCCCAGTCCCTGTCAGCCAGTCTTGGGCTGCCGCCGCCTCCCCAGCGCTGTGTCTCTCTCAGACAGCGACCCTGAGCAGAGTCAGCTAGCATTAGAAGCGGCTCTGTACCGTCCCTTCAGCTTCCCATCTGGGCCCAGCAGAGCTGGAAGCCCCGGGGTGAGGGGGAAGAGACCAGGGCCGGTGCAAGGAAGTTTCACGCCCTAGGCGAAACTTGCCTGCACCGGCCCTGCGCACACCCCCCCCGCAGCTAACACCGCTCCCCTCTGCCCCCCTCCCCCCGCGGCCAACACTGCCCCCCCGCAGCCAATCCACCCCCCTGCGCCCCACCACCCAGCTAACACCGCCCCCCCCACCCCCCGCAGCTTAGCCCCCCGCCCGGCAGCCACCCGCAGTGCCCCCCCCCCCAGCTCCTGGCAGCCACGGCCAGCCGCCCAGCCGGGCGGAGGGCGGCAGCTGCAGCCAGGCACCCTCCTGGCTCAGCCGCGGAGCCAGGCAGCAGCCGCGACCAGCCGCCCCCCGCTGAGCCGGGTAGCGTGTGGCAGCCGTGGCCAGGCGCCGCCCCCCCCCCCCCCCCCCCCAGCTCAGCTGCGGAGGTGGGCGGCAGCCGCGGCCTGGCGCCCTACGCGACCGCCTAGGGTCGCCTCGTGGGCGTGCTGGCCCTGGAAGAGACACAGCAGGAGAAGGACAAATCTTCCCTTTGCAGTCACAGAAATCGGGGGGGGGGGGGGAGAGTTAACGCTGCATGCCCCCACCCCCCACACGTCACCGCCGATTGTTGGTTCCCCTTCTTTTTTCTTTTTTGCTCAACATTTTTCTTGTTGGCTTTTCTGTTCTGTATTTCACATCTACTCAAACAATTAATCTTAATATTTGATTATGCCATTTTTATTTAATTTAGCTCAATTTATGCAAAATCAGTATGCAAGTCTATTTAGCACTCACTTTGTGATAAAAATGGAATATGAAACTAGAATACAACACATTTAACTTAATTATGTCTTCAAAAACCAAAAGCAGCTTCTTTCCTTATAATGCCTTGTTCCTTTTCCCCACAATTAAAGAAAATGCATTAAATTATTTCATTCTCTTTTTTAAAAAATCTGTTATTTCAGAGCATTTGGTAACTTAGAGTTACTGAAACAAAATCAATCAACCCAAATTCAGTTAAAAAAAATAGAGCAATTTTATTTATTAATTTATTATTCCATTTGCAATAAAACAACTTAATTGGATCTAAGTCTTGTTCTACAAAGATTTAGATAGACGAGACAACTGTAATTGCTGTCTCTATGAACTTTCTTTGTGTATAGTGTCTTACAAACACGTCTATCAAGAGAGCGGCTACTTCAGGCATGGGCAACCTTTGCCACGCGGCTCGCCAGGGTAAGCCCCCTGGCGGGCCGGGCCGGTTTGTTTACTTGCCGCGTCCGCCGGTTCGGCCGATCGCGGCTCCCACTGGCTGCAGTTCGCGGTCCCAGGCCAATGGGGGCTGCTGGAAGCGGCAGCCAGCGCGCCGCTTCCCGCATTGGCCGGGACGGTGAACCACGGCCAGTGGGAGCCGCGATCGGCCGAACCAGCGGACGCGGCAAGTAAACAAACCGGCCCGGCCCACCATGGGGCTTACCCTGGTGAGCCGCGTGCCGAAGGTTGCCAATGCCTGGGCTACTTTATAACTGCAGTTCGAGTGCAGTGGTCTAAATGCAGGGATCTAATGAATTGTCTCAGATACAGTTTTGTGGTACCTGTGGGTAAATATGAATCTTTCAGTGGTGGTCACTATATATTGCTTCTGCAGAGGCTCCCTCTTGAAAATGGTGATACAGCTGTGGAACCACCTAGAAAACAGTGACCATGTGGTTCATGTTCATATCCTCTGATAGATACAAACTTTCAGTGAAAGGCTATACAAAAGGCTGCAGACCCAATTTTTTTTCTGTTGTTTGAAATATCAGTGAAGGACCCCAAAGAATTGGGGAGGGAGGCTAGGATGACCATGGAGCTGCAAAGGGGAAATATACTGTGAGAACTACAATTACAGGTGAAAAGAAAATTATTCTCCAATAATTGCCTCTACAGATCCCCACTTCAAGAGATTAGTTAACTGTTATAACCCCCTGGAAGAGTGTCCATTTAATTTTCCTTAATTTCACTATAGTAATGTATCTGTCCACCACTCTTCATACTCAAATAAGATTCTTCTAGCAAAAGTAAACATTTCCATCTTCAAAAACAAAGGGTTTGATCCACGCTGCACCAAATCCAGCATACTGGCCATCACTGGAACTCCGTAGCTATTTCTGAAGTGATCAGATTAGTTTTTACTTGTTGGAACATTGCCATATTGTGACAGTCTGGCTAGTTCTCAGGAAAGAGACACTGGATGCCAACTGTCTTAAAAATTACCACCATATTTCCAGTCTTCTGTTCTGAGGCAAAATCATTTGAAATGTGACAACATCCATAATCTACCAGCATCTGATCTCTTTTAACATCCTGGACTATTGACAATCAGTATTAAGATCCATTATGGCACAAAAACATATGTATGTTAGTCTGTGTTACTACTGCTAACTCCAAATAAAGAAATATGAAGAAAAAACCCAGTGAAAGCAGAAGAGTTTACTGGATAATTAAGATTAGTTTCTTATAGCATGTCTTTAAATACTTAGTTATTGGTTTATTTTTCCCTTCAGTAATAAAACAACTAAAATCACAAATAAATAAATAAATAAGACATAAATATTCATTTTTTTTCACATCTTTCACTTCAATAGCTGCCTGATATTTTGGAGGTATTTGTATTTAGCCCACATCTACTACCTATGTGTTTGAGCCATATTTAGCCTTTGCTTGGTGAATAATGATAAAGAAATGTGTGGTCAGTGTTCTGAAGGAGCTCTTCCTTCCAGTTCACTAGCGTAACAAAGTTGGTACATCGTTCAATGATCTATAGTATGTCTCTCACATTTAGAGTCAAAATTCATAGACTTCTTTTCTGCTTTCTTTTGCTGAAAAATTTTAAAACTTGTTTAGAATACATCATAATACCTGCATAGTAGCTTACATTAAAGGTGACACTCTTTTTAAAGAAGCAGTAATGTAGTGAAAAATGTTGGCTATCCTTTAGCTAGCAATATGTACAAATAAAGCCTAATGAGCACAAATTACTCTTATTTGAGGAACTGAAAGCAAAATTGTATTTAAATCCACAAAACACACTTTTCCCTTAGGTCCCAAGAATTAGCACTGTATTGCAGATAAACTCTATTTTAGGATCACTTATTTTAAGTTGTGGCATGAAAATTTAGTCTCTGAAGATTCCTTATTGTGTAAGACCTACAATATGTTAAGTGGTATATAAAAATATGGTCTGGTTAAGTGACTTATAAAGGATTGCTTTGTAAATGGAGTATTATCTAGATGGAAGGCATTAGTTGTCATTATAGCTAAAGCTAAATCACTCATCTTAAAGCCTACGAAACCTGTAAGAACAAAACGACAGTCTTGTATGTAATTCTTTTAGTGTACATAGCAAAACAGTAGTAGATTGCTCTCCTAATTAATCCCTATACATTTTATTTTTTTGTGTTGCAGAAAAAGGTCTATTTGTACAATATAATGTGAAATCAATATAGAATTAGTCCACTACACAAATGAGGATTTTTACTTTGTTCCAAAGTAGAAACAAGAATGACACCACAATCTAAGCCGTTCTGGTTTGTGCTGATATTTTCATGTATACCCCACATTTTGCTTTGTAGTGACATCTGGTCATTATTTAGTGTTCTCTGTTGAACTTCATTTCCCTATCTATAGATATATACATATACACGTTCTCTATTGGGAAATGAAGTCCAGCAGAGAACATTAAATAATGACCAGATGTCATATATATATTTTATTTTTATTTTTTTGCAAAAGCTTGTTTGGTCCCCTTTTGTACCTACTGGACTAAATATTTTGCAACCGAGTGTTGATTATTATGTTTCATTTTGGGATTTAAGTGAATGAGATGGACCAGATTCTAGTGATAAAAGATGTATTAAGGGCCTGTCATGTCAAGGTTTCCCCTTTGCAGCATATAAAAGCTGATATTTTACTGTTTTGTTTATAACATGCATATGTTACTGTTTTGTTTATAACTGACCTAGTGTGAGCAATTCAGTTACTGATCAAGAGTATGTGCAAAACTTTAATCACTGAGCTTAATTACTGAGGTTCTCCAACCTGAACAAATACAGCTAGAATACTTTTTTTTTTTTTAATTTGGGATGTTGATCTTTTGATTTGGAGACTGAAGCTGCCATTGCTAATATTCGGGAGAGGGTATTCAAAATGTCACTTCTTGCTTAAATCACTGGTTAATTTTATTTTCAGGATTGTGGGTAATTCTCTATAAAGAATCAGCACAGATTACACTAAAGATAGATAAACAAGGATTTCCAAGATAAACAGAATCTGGATTATGTTCGTTTGTTTATACCACCCTCACTTTTATAACATTGGAGTGACTTCTTCATTATACTAGCCAGATCTAGAGAGCTGTTGAAACAGTGAACAAACCAAAAATTATAAGCCTAATTCACCAATAGTATAACTCCAGTGACTTTGACCATGTAGGTATTTGAGAGTTAGGGAATGGCTAGAGGATGAGACAAGGGTGTTTTTGTTTGTTTGCTTTTTAATTATGTAAAGCATTTTAGGATATGGCATATCTAATTTGATATGTTAAAAAATAAGTATCCATGTTACACAATTTTTTTTCGGTATTCCATCTAGGTTAGCAATTAATCCTTGTCGAGAGATGCTCAGAATACTGTGCATTTATTTTCTAATAACATCTATTATCTTAAAATTTCACTGCAGACATGAGTGGTTTTGGTGTGAAGTTTTCTGGATCTGTGGCATATCTTGAATAATTTAAAAAAATTAAGAGTTCCACTTAGCCTTTTGAATGCTAAGTAATCATTTAAAAGCCATATGCTACCTCAGACAAATGCAAATAGCATTCTTTTGCCTTTGTGGATAATTTTTCCTTCATCCAATAAGTGATATATACAGTATTTGTCATAGAGCATCTGACTATTGTATTTAAGATATGTTCTATACTCCAAAACCAAATACGCTTAACTCCCTGCATTTCTCTGGTCCTGCCTCTACTGTAATTGTTAGCTGTAGTGCAAGCTTTGCATAAACCATTATCATAACTAAATATCTTGAGTACAGCATAAATTATTTAGCGCTATCTAAGTACTGACTATGACATTCTGGGGTGCAATCCAGACCAGTAAGGGGCTGTTACCCCTGCTCTGTGAACTTGGGTGCCTCACAGTGCTTTGCTGCTGTAGCTCCCAGCTGGATAGCTCACAAACAGCCTTCCAGCGTGTGGATAACACCCTGGGTATCTGTGGATAGCTGCAGTCACACTCTGGCTTCTATCAGTCTTGGTTACCACATGCTGGGTGACCCCAACACACTCCCTGTCGTGGATTTTTCCCCAAAATGTGTTTTCTGCACTGTCCAGCCCTCTCCTAAACACTCCAGATATGTTAGGTCTGTTGCCCCTCTAAGGGGATCAATATACAACAATTTGCTACCCTAAATGGAGTTACCCACACAGTTCACAACACTGCATTAGTTTTGATTAAAGAATAAAACAAATTGATTTAACTACAAGGAGATAGGTTTTAAGTGAGTGCAAGTCTAAGGCATTAAAGTCAGGAATAGTTACAAGAGAAATGAAGATAAAATGTTTCCTAGTACTCAAACTTAACAAACTATATTTGATTCAAGGTGAAATTCCTTATCACATGTCTCCAGTAACATTGCTGACAACATTTTCAGGCCACAATCTGCTCCCAAAGTCCAAGGGCTGTTTCTTTTGTCATTTTAGGTGAAAGAAAGAAAGAGAGAGAGATGGATAGGTAGCGATAACTTGAGGTGGTTTTGCTCCTCATTTTTAAAGTTATCAGCCTTTGATATGGATTTATAACATAAGAACAGCCATACTGGGTCAGACCAAAGGTCCATCTAGCCCAGTATCCTGACTTCCGACAGTAGCCAATGCCAGGTGCCCCAGAGGGAATGAACAGAACAGGTAATCATCAAGTGATCCGTTCCCTGTTGCAAATTCCCAGCTTCTGGCAAACAGAGGCTAGGGACACCATCCCTGCCCATCTTGGCTAATAGTCATTGCTGGACCTGTCCTCCATGAATTTATCTAGTTCTTTTTTTGAACCCTGTTATAGTCTTGGCCTTCACAACATCCTCTGGCAAAGAGTTCCACAGGCTGACTCTGTGTTGTGTGAAAAAATACTTCCTTTTGTTCCTGCTGCCTATTAATTTCATGTGGTGACCCCTAGTTCATGTTATGAGGAGTAAATAACATTTCCTTATTTACTTTCTCCACACCAGTCATGATTTTATAAACCTCAAACATATCCCCCCTTAGTCATCTCTTTTCTACGCTGAAAAGTCCCAGTCTTATTAATCTCTCCTCATATGGAGGCCATCCCATATCCCTAATCATTTTTGTTGCCCTTTTCTGAACCTTTTCCAATTCCAATATATCTTTTTTGAGATGGGGCGACCACATCTATACACAGTATTCAAGATGTGGGCATACCATGGATTTGTATAGAGGCAATATATTTTCTGTCTTATTATCTATCCCTTTCTGAATGATTCCCAACGTTTTGTTTGTTTTTTTGACTGCCGCTGCACATTGAGTGGATGTTTTCAGAGAACTATCCACAGTGACTCCAAGATCTCTTTCTTGAGTGGTAACAGCTAATTTAGACCCCATCATTTTAGATGTATAGTTAGGATTATGTTTTGTAATATGCATTACTTTACTTTGCATTTATCAACATTGAATTTCATCTGCCATTTTGTTGCCCAGTCACCCAGTTTTGAGCGATCCTTTTGTAACTCTTTGCAGTCTGCATGGGACTTAACTATCTTGAGTAGTTTTGTATCATCTGCCAATTTTTCCACCTCACTGTTTCCCCTTTTTTTCAGATTATTTATGAATATGTTGAATAGGACCCTGTGGGGACACCACTATTTACCTCTCTTCATTCTGAAAACTGACCATTTATTCATACCTTTTGTTTCCTTTCTTTTAACCAGTTACCAATCCATGAGAGGACTTTCCCTCTTATCTCATGACAACTTACTTTGCTTAAGAGCCTTTGGTGATGGACCATGTCAAAGGCTTTCTGAAAATCTATATACACCAGATCCCCCTTGTCCACATACTTGTTGATCCTCCTCAAAGAATTCTAGTAGATTGGTGAGGCATGATTTCCCTTTACAAAAACCATATTGACTCTTCCCCAACAAATTATGTTCATCTATATGTTGCAAATTTTGTTCTTTACTGTAGTTTCAAACAGTTTGCCTGGTACTGAAGTCAGGCTTGCCGGGATCACCTTTGACGCCCTTTTAAAAAATTGGTGTCACATTAGCTATCCGGCAGTCATTTGGTATAGAAGCTGATTTAAATGATAGGTTACAGACTACAGTTAGTAGTTCTGCAATTTCACATTTTTGTTCCTTCAGAACTCTTGGGTGAATACCATCTGGTCCTAATGACTTATTACTGTTTAGTTTATCAATTTGTTCCAAAACCTCCTCTAATAACACCTTTTCCTGGGGGTTACCCTAGATAAAATTCATTCCTGCTGTTAGGATGGAGACAAAGCACATAGTAGTGAAAGAGGTTCCAGGTTGTTGTTTGCTAAGATGCAGATCTGTTTGTTCCTGCCCCACTTCCTTGCCAAAGAATGGCTACATGATAGGCAATTGTTCATCAACTTTGATGACACTTGGCTAGAGGCGTCATCTTGTCCTTTGTCTTTGAGAAACTGGTTTACTGATCTGGTAAACACATTTCAGACCTAATTTCAGCTGATGTTCATAACTTTACATAGTTGCTACATATGTTTCACCATGATATTATTGATCAGCAATTTATTAGTTTTGAAATAATACCTTACAAGGTATATTTTGTACAAAGATTATTAGTGGTGTGTAGGGTATGAATATAGGGTCACGCTGACATCCACTGTATTTAGCTTTGATTGAATATGAGTAGTTAATGCTGTGTATATATATAGTGCACTATAATTTTTGGGGACTGATAAATGGCTTTATTTCATTAATCTTCTAACTCAATATTCTAAAAGTGTTTTCAGTATGACATGGCACATTCTAGATCTATATCTTTATATTGTCTCCCAGACTCTGACACACTTAAAGGCTTAATATATAGCAGTATGCTAGTTACATGCACTATATTGAGTTTCTCACAGTATTTTCTGAAAGTTTTAAGTTTCACACAGCCAGGTCCTCTAATATAAAAATGACTGAAGCAGCAAGTCACTTAGAAAAAGATTGCAGCATCTACCTTTTGATAAAGTACTTAATCAGGTGCAGTAATCCATGAAATCCTGCATACCAGTAAACAGATTGACAAGACAAATGAGGGAGCTGCAGTTTATTTTTTAATAAACTCCCTATTTTGTCCCAGACATGATTTTCTAGAGTTCTGTACTAAAATTGTATAGCTAAAAGTTATTTTACCCGTTTCTTTGAGTGTCAAGAATCTAATTACTCAACCAACTTAGGGTACGTCTACACTACGGGAGTAGTTCGATTTTTCTTAAACCGAACTTCTGTAATCGATATTACAAAGTCGAGCGTGTGAATCCACACCATGGACCTTAATTTGAGTTTGTGAGTCCACAGTAACGGGGCAAGCGTCAACATTGCAAGCGGTGCACTGTGGGTAGCTATCCCACAGTTCCCGCAGTCCCCGCTGCCCATTGGAATTCTGGGTCGAGCCCCCAATGCCTGCCGGGGCCAAAAATGTGTCGAGGGTGGTTTTGGCTAAATGTCGTCATTCGACCCACACTCCCGCCCTCCCTCCGTGAAAGCGCCGGCGGGCAATTAATTCGCGCCCTTTTCATTTCAAATAGTCTCAATCGCAGTTGTCAAACAACCTCAATCTCTTACATAATATTCATAGAAATAGAGCAGCAAAGAAACTTCCTAAGGCCTTGGCTACACTTGCAGATGTACAGCGCTGTGAGTTAAACCCGTCGTCGTACAGCTGAGTAGGGAAAGTGCTGCAGCCTGTCCACACTGGCAGCCGCCAGCGCAGTAACGAGCACTAACGTGGCTACATTTGTGGCACTTGCAGCGGTTTTGGGAGAGGTGCATTATGGGCAGGTATCCCACAGAACACCTCTTCCAATTCTGGCGCCGTGGGTTGTGGGAAGGGGGCGTGGGGTATGGTGCATTCTGGGTCCTGTCCCAACGCCCCGTGATGCATCCCTTTGCATCCCAGCAATCCCTGTGTTTCCGGCCACATTTGGCGCCATCTTTCAACGGTTTCTTTGTAGCGCGATCTGTGCTCCGTTTCGGTCAGCGGGAAAATGGATCCCGACCTGTTGAGCAAAATGCTGACGAGTCTCGTCGGCACATCACGTTTGGCAGTCGAGCTCTTCCTTAAGATACACAGTGACAGCGAGGAGTCCGATGATGACGATGAAATTGTCACGCGAAACGCGTACCACACGAACTTGCTTGTGGCATTCACGGACATGCTATGCACCGTGGAACGCCGCTTTGGGGCTCGGGAAACCAGCACAGAGTGGTGGGATCACATTGTCATGCAAGTCTGGGATGACGAGCAGTGGGTGCAGAACTTTCGGATGAGAAAAGCTACTTTCATGGGACTGTGTGAGGAGCTCGCCCCTGCTCTGCGGCGCAAGGACACGGGATTGAGAGCTGCCCTGACGGTGGAGAAGCGGGTGGCTATTGCAATCTGGAAGCTCGCAACTCCGGACTGCTATTGATCAGTAGCGAACCAGTTTGGAGTGGGAAAGTCGACGGTTGGGATCGTGCTGATGCAAGTTTGCAAGGCCATTAATCGCATCCTGCTCAAAAGAACCGTGACTCCGGGTAACGTGCAGGACATTGTGGCTGGCTTTGAACAAATGGGTTTCCCTAACTGCGGAGGAGCGCATATTCCTATTCTGGCACCACCCCACTTAGCATCCGAGTACATTAATTGGAAGGGGTATTTCTCCATGGTTCTCCAGGCGCTTGTGGATCACCGTGGGCGTTTCATTGACATCAACGCAGGCTGGCCCGGAAAGGTGCATGACGCACGCATCTTTTGGAACACTGCCCTGTTCCGGAAGATGCAGTCTGGGACTTCTTTCCCAGACCGGAAGATCACGGTAGGGGAAATTGAAATGCCCACTGTGATCCTTGGAGACCCCGCGTACCCTTTAATGCCATGGCTCATGAAACCCTACACAGGGAGCCTTGACACCAGCAAGGAACGGTTCAACTACAGGCTGAGCCGGTGCAGAATGACTGTGGAGTGTGCTTTTGGCCGTTTGAAGGGCTGCTGGCGATCTCTATATGGGAAGCTGGACTTGGCCAAACACAGCATCCCCACGGTTATATCCGCGTGCTGTACCCTCCATAATATTTGTGAAGGGAAGGGTGAAATGTTCACTCAGGCGTGGACCTCAGAGGTTCAACACCTGGAGGCTGAATTTGCACAGCCAGAGAGCAGGGCTATTACAGGGGCCCAGCGTGGGGCTGCAAGGATTAGGGATGCCTTGAGGGAGAAATTTGAGGCTGAAAACCACCAGTATTGTGTGCTGCCCTGCACGACCCTGAAGTGAAGTGGTTCCAATGTTATCAGTTATCTGTCTTTGCTAAGCTGATTTGTGTTTGCTCAGCTCACTTGCGTTGCCTGTTTCTTTCCTGGGCTAAGGTATCTTTTTTCCTTATGCAATAATAAAGACTGTTTTCACATCCAAAGAATCCGTTTATTACAGAGAAAATACATGTATTAAAAAGAAACACAACTGCTTGTGAGACAGAAAGGGCAAGAGGGTGGTGGGTGGTGTGGGGAAGGGTTCAATCACAGGGTATGGTATGTCCTGCTTTCATACTCGGGATTCCTGTCTGGAGTGCTGTGCAGTGAGTGGTGCACTTCAGAATGTCTATAATTCGGGATGGGAGTTGAGTGCAGTGGGTAAGGGTCATAGTTTCCAGGGCTGTCTGGTGAAGCTACAGGTGTTGGGGGCGATAAGAACCTGGATGTTGGGTGAAGTGGGCAGGTGGTGACATGGGGGCACAAGTGTTTTGGGACACTGGCTGCAGGGGGGGGGGCGGGGGCGGTACTGCTCCGCCTGCATGACGACAAGCGCCTGGATAGAGTCCGCTTGGCGCGCCATGATGCTAATCAGCTCCTTTGTGCTTTCGTGCCGGAGCTGCATGCTTTGCCGCCGCTCCGCTGCGTTTTCCTGGCGGAGCCTGCTTTCACTCTCCCTCCACTCCCAAGCCTTTTGATTCTCTTTAAGAGACTGGTTCATAACTTCCTGCAGCATGTCTTCTTTCGTTCTTCTGGGCCTCCTCTTGAGCCTTTGGAGTCTCATAAGACGCATGGCGGAGATCTCAAGGTTGCATCTTGAAGGCAAAATGCAACATTTAACAGAGGCATCATTGTTTTATGCCAGACAGAGCAATGATTCCCCCACACTTAAGGAGGGCGCACACAGTCTCCAAAACAGCACAATTTTCCTGTCCCAAACAGAGCGCACAGAATCCACGGGAGCCCCAAAATGGTGAGTAAGCACAGGGTAAAGGGGGACTGATTGTTTCACGGATGTACTGTCCGACGGGTTTCTGTGCCTTGGGGAGAGCCAACAGCTGCAGGGGGAACCTACACTGAACACTATCCCCACATTTTCCACAGGAGTTCGTCCTGGAAGATATCTCGCTGCTGAGGGTGTCCGGGGAAGCAAGGGAGGGTCTTCTACTGCAATGCGGCTTCCGCCCTGGCCCATATGCAGCTTGCCTGTGTGCAGCAATGGTCCCCCCGCCCCTCGCGGCACAGTGGTGCGGACACGTTACCCTGAATGGGACAAGGACCACGGCGGCTCTCCCAATAAACCTGCGCAAGCGCATGGCCCACGTTCTTGCTGAGACTTTCGAAGAGATTACAGTGGCCGATTTCTCCGATGTGATAGACCACATCAATGCGCTCTTCCGCATCTAGGCATGCATGCAGCCCAAACCCTCCTCCCCAAGGACCCCACACCAAAAAAACTCCTTCCCGAAAGTAAAAGCTGCTTACCGCGAACCTGCTCTTCTCTTTCTCTCCCAACGCGTACCGGCCACTGACTTCCTTCCTCCTGGCTCGAGAAGAGCTCCTGACTGCATGCACCCAGGGAGTCAGGGGTGTCTCCCCCAGCCACAGCACCCTCGCTCCTGTTTTCTTCAACCCCCTCCTCCTGCTCCTCTCCCTCCTCCTCTCCCTCATCCCGCTCTCCCGTGTCCACGGTGGTGCCCGGAACAGTAGTGGGGTTACCCCCAAGTATTGCATCCAGCTCTTTGTAGAATTGGCAGGTTTTGGGGGGAGCACCCGAGCGGCTGTTTGCCTCGCGGGCTTTGCGGTAGGCACTCCGCAGCTCCTTTACTTTTATCCTGCACTGCATTGCGTCCCGGTCATGGCCCCTTTCAATCATGGCCCTTGATATCTGGCCGAAAGTATCGAAATTCCTCCGGCTGGATCGCAGCTGGGACTGGACAGCTTCCTCCCCCGAAACAGCGATGAGGTCCAGCAACTCGCCATTGCTCCATACTGGGGCTCGTCTGGCACGTGGAGGCATGGTTACCTGGAAAGATGCGCTGAGAGCACTCCACGCCTGGCTGAGCAAACAGGAAGGGGATATTTAAAATTCCAAGGGAATTTAAAGGGTTGGAGTGGCGCTTGGTCACCTGAGGCCAGGGCAGTAGAGTTCTAATTGATGACCAGAGTGGCTATAACAGGCATTGTGGGATACTTCCGAATACTTCTGGAGGCCAATAACAGCGCATTGGGTGGCCACACTGTAGCCGCAGCGCACCAGCAGCAGCGCAACAAACGTTATTCCTCTCGGGGAGGTGGAGTACATGCAGCGCTGTACCTGAGGCCATGCAGCGCTACATGTGCCTTGCGAGTGTAGACAGTTAGTGAGTTACAGCGCTGCAGGCAGTTTTATTGCGCTGTAACTCGTGAGTGTAGCCAAGGCCTAATTCTAATTCTGAGGTAAAGTTTACAGTGGCCTATTATACTATCCTGACAGAACGTTATTTTGTCGTTTTTAATACCTTTAGAAACAGTATTTATTCAACAGGAACTCCCTGTTGTTGTTGAGGACATTGTTTGGTATCTAACTGTTATGTCACTTGAATTTCCAGCAGGTCATCCTGGCTCCCATATTGTGTATTGTAATATTTATATTGGGGGGGGAAATCTGTTTTGTGTGCTTTAAAAACATAGGTTATAGTGCTTCTGTAACCTCTAGTAGAAGTAATTATTCATGTATTTTTTAGGACAAATACCTCAAAATTTGCTTTTGTGAATATAGTAAGTATGACTTGATTTGGAGGAGTCATAAATGCCTGAAATGGTCTTATTACTTTAAAGACTTAAATGGAAAGAAATTATGGTACATTTTGGATGTAGAAATTTTTAAAAAGTTAGCAAAAATTAAGTTAAAATTATGTTATGCAAATTCTGCAGTTTTCCTTTACATTATTAAACTTAAAATTCCAGGTGAGGGTTTTTTTACAGATAAAACTGTGCTGTTAGAGAGAACCATCTTGGAAATAACACAGTATTTGCTTCTGCTAGTTGGACCATAGTACTTCCCCTTCCCTCCTCCTTCTCCCCTCTCCCCCCAAAAAACAGAGTATGTATATAGAGTACATTGAATACTATCAAGGAAATGAATGAGAGTAATGCAGACATCTTGTATCTTAGCCAGTGAAGCATGTTGCCAGTTAAATCCCGGCCCCAGTCACTGATTTTAGTGAGGTCAGAATTTTACCCAAACTGTTTAATGCAATACTGATTGCATGTCTTTTTTCTTACCAAAATACTGTTATTTATTTTGTTCTTAATAATCTAATTAATCATAAGATTAGAAATATTGTCACCCTTTAGAAATGTCCATTATATCTTTCATACAGCAATACAGTTAGCAACTGTCCAGTCAAAAATACTTGAGATTAAAAATATTAAAGCTATCAGCTTGCATGTCATGTGTGTGCGTGTTTTGTTTTTTGATTTTTTTTTTATTAAGACTATCAGTTATACAGTTGGTTATGTGATTAATTCTTTACAAGGTCTATGCAGTATATCAAAATAATACTATGATATAGTAGGTATAAGAAGAAAATACCAAAAACATCAATAGTATAACCTTGTGTTTTTTCTGGGATACATACTGAAGGCTTTTTACCATATATAACAATTTTTAAATAAATCTCATAAATGGTTGTCTTTTTTCCATTACAAAAATGTAAATGGTGGCAAAAGAAGAATTGGTCCATATCTCCCCAACATACATCATTCAAAATACCATTGACAGTACAGCCGCTCACTTAGTTGTGAGATTTATGGCTTTTAGTTCTATGATGTTCCATTATCCTGTCTACACAGTCAAATTCATTAGCAGGCAGTTGAGAGCAGGGAGCAGCAGCAATGCAGTGAGTTGATGCCGATCATATTGATCATATTGAGTTGATGCCGAACTGTTTAAATACTGTTAATATTGTCCTTGTTTCTTGTTGAGATAACAAACTGTTCTTGGTTAACTATGTTAATACAAGTATTTGTTTGCTCTTATTGCTTTTTAGGGGCCTCTAGAAAATGATTTGGTGGTCCATGTGGCCCTGATAGCAGAAAGTCAACGGTAAGACATTTTGTTTTTTAAGAATTTCTATTTTAAGGAAGAATTGAATGTGACTGAGACCTACAGTCTGGCACAGGTTTTCAAAGAAGCATGAGTGAGAATATTAATTCAGATTTAAATTGATATGATATTCATGTTTTTACTTCTTCAGTAATTGCTACCAAGACTATTGCAACATCAGACTGTAGTTATGCTGTGATTAATCCCTGCATTTACTTTGTTTTATAGCCTGCAAGTTTTTCTGAACACATATGGAATCCAGACTCAGACTCCCCAGCAGGTGGAACCTATTCAGATATGGGCTCAACAGGAACTTGTCAAAGTAAGAGATTTTGCATTAATTACTTATCTTTGCGGTGATTCTTTTTTACAAATTTTTAAAATGCAATTCTGTATTTGCTGACATCCAGACTCATGCCTACGTATGTTGCAATGGATTATCTAGCTTTTTGTTTCATTTTAATTAAATTGTAAGTTACTTCAGAGTGTGCATTATTGGTTTATAATGCATGCTTGGTTGCAGCATTTAGCAAATAATTGAAGGCTGTGTTCTGTATTTGCACTTAAGTACATCTTTGACCATAACCCAAAATGTAATTTGTGATGATCTGTTATCCGATCTAGGTAGTATCTAATCACCTCCCAAAGAATAAAACAAAAATACAGTAGATCAATGGACTAAGTCAAAGTTGATGTCGACACACAGTGAATCAGAGACCGATATAGAGAAGGATTTAAGCAACAGACCATAACTTCATTAATTTAACACTGGGTAGGTGTGCTATATTCCCAACCCATGCTCTCACATAGCAGGCATTTTCTTGGATGGAGTGTGGGGTTAGAGAGCTTCTAGCATATAACAGATATCTCCGCGTAGATGCTCCTTGGCCAATGCCTTAGGACAGTTCACTTCTGAATCCTCTTGCCCTCCACATTTGTGAGAGGATAGAAAGTGCCAAGTGGGGGAGCTCAGTCTGCAAAGTCTTCAAGCCTCCCCTTCTCCTATAGACACAAGATCCAACAGTGAAATCCTGGGTCTCATTTACCTCGGGGATCTGGCCATTTTAGCCATTATCTGCACTGCAAATTGGCTACTGGGGGTACCAGCAATTAGAATGGTCATGGCCATCCACACAGTCTGGCATCCATATCCAGCCCTTAAAGTCATGAAGACATTGCCAGCCCCTGCATCTGTCTAATAGTGTCCATCATCCTTATATCTTATGCCCAGTGTATTGGATGTCCCTATGTGTGATCATTGAGCCTCCTGCCCCCGAAATTATCCTGGTAGTCTTGTGGTTTGGATTCTGATGGGCTCCGTCCACACAGGCTGGCTTGACAGCTCCCTGCCAAACTTTCCTAGTGAGCATCTCCGACTAAACCAATTTTGTGCGTGGTCGTTACCACTTAATCAATTCCACATCCCTCTGAATCCTAATTCTCAAATTTCGTCCGGTGCAAGCCTCAAGATCATTTTTACCAAGTTGAATAAGCAAGATATCAGATGGCTGTACTTCAGCCATCAGTGAGTGCAGCAGAGCCATACGTTGATTCCACAACATGGCTGTTCTGTTGTATCACTGAAGGCGGACAGTTTCAGCCTTGAAGCTCAGTTGTGATCCTCCTGCTGACCTCATTGCCTGCTTGTGGGCCCCATTCACAATTGAGTGCCTGCAGATCCAGACAATCCTCCTCCCAGTGTCTCCTGCAATCACAAACAACAAAGTTAGTTCAGATCCGGGATGTGCCCCAGTAACCTATTGGTAGGGTGAACATATATCCTGTAACAATCTGATTTCCAGGGCTTGATTGCCTGGACCTTCTGGAAGTTGAAATCCTCTGATCCTGTTGATATTGTTGCCCCAAACCTAAGGGAATGCATGCCAGAATTTGCAGGACTGAGATGTAAGTAGGCTAATGCCTTCTTCATGTCCACAGCAAACTGATACCGGCTCATGTAGCTACCATCCCTGGGTATGAATAGAGGGTATGGTTCCTGGTCCTGTATGTTTTAAAAGGCTTTGATGGCATTCATGGGTTTACCTGTTCAACTGCATATTCCTTGAGCTTTATTGTGGCCCTCTTTCCTGCCTGATCAGTTTTTGAATACTTCAATTTCAGTGACATTGCTCCTGCGTAAATTGCACATCCCGTAGTTCTAATTCACACCTGGAGCTATCTCCTGTTGTCTGCAGCACTAGTTTAGTAAAAGCACCAAAAAAAGGCGATAACAAATGCTGCTTTCAATAGAACTGCTTCCACCCTACAACTGCACACTCTGGGTAAAGCTTCCAATCAGTATGGTTATAGGGGAGGGGAGCCTGTCTTCCTCCCTGCAACCATCATCTCTGGAACATCCTTCCAAAATCTTCCTTAATAAAAATCCCCTATTTGAGTCAGCAAGTCCTGCTAGTCTCCAGCAAAACCTGAGGCCAGCAAGGTGACCCAGTATTATGGATGAAGCCAATCCACGGTGCATTAAAGACACTACGTTTCTTACCACCCGAAGTTCAGGGATGGAGCAAATACACTGGAGTGCTTCCCTAACTCAGAATTATACAGATTCCACCAAACTGGCCTTGTATACTCTGACTGACTGATGGAGTGGGGTTGGGGGTGGGGGCAATGAAGTTTGCCAATTCTAAAGCTGTCAGGGGCCATCTCTTGACAACTGATGAGGCATCACCTGAGGGCCTCAGCTGGTGAATTGTGTAATTTCCTGGAAAACGTCCTCTTGAAATCGAAAGGATGTCAGCAATGCCCTTATCTATGTCAGCAAAAAGAACAGGAGTACTTGTGGCACCTTATAGACTAACAAATTTATTTCAGCATAAGCTTTCGTGGGTTAGAACCCACTTCATCAGATGCATGGAATGGACCATACAGTAAGCAGATATTTATACATTCAGAGAAACATGAAAAGGTGGAAGTGCCTATACCAACTTTGAGGCTAATTAATTAAGAGGAACTATATCAGCAGGGGAAAAAAAACTTTTGAAGTGATAATCAAGATGACCCATTGCGGACAGTTGACACAAAGGTGTGAGTGAGGATAGTTAACTTAAGGGAAATAGATTCAATTAACGTATTTCCCTTAAGTTAACTATCCTCTCTCACACCTTTGTGTCAACTGTCCGCAATGGGCCATCTTGATTATCACTTCAAAAGTTTTTTTTTTCCCCTGCTGATATAGTTCCTCTTAATTAATTAACCTCTTAAAGTTGGTATTGGCACTTCCACCTTTTCATATTTCTCTGAATGTATAAATATCTGCTTACTGTATGTTCCATTCCATGCATCTGATGAAGTGGGTTCTACCCACGAAAGCTTATGCTGAAATAAATTTGTTAGTCTCTAAGGTGCCACAAGTACTCCTGTTCTTTTTGCTGACACAGACTAACACGGCTGCTACTCTGAAACTTATCTATGTCGTGAACATATACTGCACATATAAGAATGTTAAATAAAAGGCAGTGCAAAACTCCCCTGACTGTGGTGGTGGTTTCTTGCTTCAGCTCCTTGATCCTTCCCATGCCTCAGAAGGCTTCCTCACACCTGTGCACAGCCAGCACTCCTCATTCCAGGGGAAAGGTCACTGCCCCCTTCCGCTAGCCTGTAGGTGCACACATTCTGCTCCTTCTTCGGGGGGCAGGGGGTGTCTAAAGCCAGTGGTTGCTTCACAAAGCTCAGCAAAGAAGTGACTTCAGCCGCGGCTCACAGGAGGGAATGGTTGGGTCCTCCCGGCTTGGCAGTACTGACCCTGTTACTGGCCCCACCTGGCTGCCCAGACCCCCTGTAGCCCACTGAGGTGGAAGGCACCATTCTAATTCCTGCTGCTGTGGCGGCTGCAGCCACTGCACCCTCCCAGCACCCAACTGTTGATGCTACCCCTGGCTGCATGGCTTCCATAGCCCACCACTGCTGTCACCTAGCTCTCTTTTCTCCCGTGGGGAGCAGTCCCAGACTCAGACATGCGGCCCCCACAAACGTGGGACGAGGCAATCACAGAATCAGCTGCAGTAACGTGGCCCCCCCTTGAGTACTGGAGGCAGGAGTCACAGACTTGATCACCATGACTGAGCCCCAGTCCTGGCCGTGGTAAGGTAGCCCCACAGGGTGTGGGAAAGGTGGGGCAGTTCCAGACTGTCCTGCAGTACTAAAATGATCCCTACCCTTGTGATGCTTGTTATCCACACATTGCCACTTGTCTCCTGCCTCTCCCAGGAGCAGGGAGGGTAGGCTCCCATCTGGATTATTCAGCACTGCCCACACTGGATGAAGTTATCTGGCAGCAGCTAATGGGAAAGAGGCTTTTGAAAAGCCCAGGAAGAGTTTAAATAGATTGGGAGAGAGGACTGGAGGAGCAGCTGAGAGCCCATCAGCCCAGCCACTGGGCGGATCTGAGCAGGAGGGGCCCACTTCTGCCTCATCAAGCATATGCTCTTGCTTCCCCCTCCCTTCCAGGCACTTACCAGTCCAGTCAATAACCCCTCCTGTTGATGCAGGGGATGTGTGAGGGGGTGTTTCCTTCCCACATCCCTTGCAACAATCAGAGCTGTGGGATTTTGTCTCTTTTTACTTTTCTTTTGCTTTTCTAATACTGTCTCTTCTCCTATTATGCTTTTTCATCTCTTTCTCCCTTCTTGCTTCATTTCCTTTTTCTGCTTCTTCTTTCATCATATTTGCTGTATTTACTTACATTATAATGTATACATTATACAACACTTTAAAATTTATTTTAAATTAATGCATTTATATTATAAAGGACTTTTTGTTGTTGTTGTTTTGAACATATTCTGCTAAAAACAATCACAAAAGATAATTTAAAGTCATTTTCCTAATACTACTATAGCAATCTTTATTTTTCAGATAATTTGGTTTGATGTTTAATATAGTTCAAAATACTCAATTACAAAATTGCAAACTAGCCTAACCACCAGTGATGGCATATTAAAGGTAAAGACTCTAAAATATTGGGCTGTGTTCAAAGAAATAGTATATGTGAGAGAAAGAGATGAGGAGGAGATAATGATAGTAGAAATGTAAGAAGAGAAAAAAGTGTGTAAGGAAGATAACAACAGTTAACGAAGATGAGGTAGACAGGAGGAATGCTGAGGATAGGGAAATTCAAGCAAGTAGAATAAGAAAACAGATGGTACAAGAGAGCAGTAGAAGAGGAGAATTGACTAAGTGGTAGCAAAATCAAAGAATAGAAAAACAGATGTCAGAGGAGTCCACTTTGGCTTTTTGTAAAGGACTCTAGAATCTGGATACCCATTATCACTCCAGGCTTTTATAGCAACCTCCAGCTATCATTAATTCTTGCTGCATTGCATTGAACCAACTGGATAGAGAAGGTTAACTTGAAAAACTTCCATTAGTGAATTGTACAGTACTTGAGATATTTCTTGGAGATGAATTAGTGTTCTGGAGTTTTGAGCTAGGGGTGAAGTTGGTAGCTAAAATGTTGGTTAGCTTAAAGGCACATTTCCAAAAATAAAGAAATGAGGCTGAATCTGAATTGATGCAGTTTGTGGATTTATTTTTTTTACTGTAATGGGTGAAGCAGGAGATCTATTATTGGAAGATGCAGAGTAGATTGTAGAGCATAGCAGAATCCCCAAAGAAAGATGTGGTATTATAGGATTATTAGAATTCCGTTTTTATTAATGGAGACAATTCTTTTATATGTAAAATATTATAGACTGTTCTAGGGAAGTAGAGCTCCATCTAGTGTTATGTTATAATGTGCTTATTACTTGTCATTCATATGGTCGCTGTACAATGTAAGAATAAGAAGCATAACATGAACGGCAGTTCTTACTTTATGTACAAACACCATATTAAATGTATTAATATTTTTGACATTGAATGGACTCACCAGTCTTTTCCCATTTGAATATAGTTATTCAGATTGGATAATTGTGATAGGGGACATTTTGTTCATTGCATTGTAGCAGTGTGATTGACAATTCTGTATCACTGTTTACAGCTTTGTAATGAGCGAAAATAGCCTTTTTGCTACATATGCTTTTTTTTTAAAAATGCTAATGCCAAACAAGCTGACTCCAAGGCCAATTTACATTGTACCTAATCTGCAGAACATGGACACATAGGTCCGGGAAGTGGGATTTATTTTTTTCCAAAATAAGAAGGAAAAACTCCCTGCCTTAAGTTTGCTAGACAGCTAGAGTCTCATGCCTATTAGCTACTCTCCCATCAGCTTCAATTCACTTGAGGTAGGGTAGCCTTCAAAACAGGTTTTATTCCATGACTTTCTTTTCCTCTTTTGCATTAACTCTCCTTTCTCCCTTGGTAGTTCTACAGTACTTCACTAGGTAGAATTTTATTTTGTTACTTTTTGCAGCAAATTGACTTTTCTTCTGTAAAGTCATCCTGCTGTAGAATCAGTAACCACAGCTTTCTGCAGTCTGTGAGAGCAGCAGATGATTTGGGCTGGCTAGAGTTGATGTGTTAAATGAGACTTCGTTGTTTTCAAATATTCTAAATAGGGAGATTTCTGCCATTACAGTTTATTTAAACTGCTGTTGGTTTATCATCTCTTCTCATCACTGCAGAGTTAGGCTGCGTCCATGGGTTAACCTAGCCCAGGTGTAAGCAGCCATGCTGCAAAATCCTACCCACGCTGTTGTGTCCTCACACATGCTGCACTCCCCCACATGTTTAGGCTTTAGGACTTTTGGGGGCACATCCCATGGTTCTTTATGCTGCAGCAAGATGAGCTACTCTGATTCTTTCCCAGCCAATTGTGGGAAATATTTGTTTTTCTGGGGACATTGGGGTGGGGAGAAATTGTGGGAAGGCATAGGAAGACTGTCAGCAGTCGCATGATTTATCCAGCATCCGCAATGCAAAGTGGATGGGTTACCAGCCCGAGTGAAAGGGGAATCCAGTTTCTAGCCCACACCCCCAGCCATATACAGTTTGAAAGCACCACTTAATGCCAGTGTGAGGTTTTCCTGTATGAACTCAAGGAAGGTTGGGTAACATCCAAGTAAGAACCCAAGCTAATTCTGTGGTGAAGACGTACCCTAGGAGATCATAAGTAGATAGTCATCTTTGTCTAAAACTTCATCTTTATTTATCCATTAGAGATCCTCCTGCCTGCATTCAGAGGGAATGTGGCCAGAGAAATTTTCCTGATGTCACTTATAAAATTCTAGGAACTTTAGTTCCATTTTAATAATGGTGAGCTTGTCATCTAAAACCACCCAAACAGAATGGGAATTGCAGATATTTTTCAAAGATTTAATTCACATGTGTACTCTCGTTTACCCACAGCTCAATAGTTATGACATGTTTCTATTACAAGTTGACTAATCTGATACAGCACAGTGTTGTAAACCTCACATATTAATGACTATGTTGCCTTCACAGGAAAACTAGATATTTAAGTTAAAAATATTCTGTTGGTAAAACGGTACAAGCCAAAAATTAATGCCTAAATCAGCTAACATCAACATTTGCTTTAATGATCGGTCTAGGGTAGATAGTTTGGTTAAGTTGGGGAAGTTTTGAGATTTTTTTAATAGGAATTTGGAATGAATCAACCTAGTAAATAGAACACGAATTCCCATTACAACGTAAGGACTAATTCTGAAACTTGCTGCACATAGGCAGGAGTCAGTGGTGCTGTGCACAGGTCCAGGAGTGCACCCAAAGCTCAAGACCCTAATTCAGCACTGTGTGGTAGGCTCTGCTGAAGAGACCCAAGACTATAATTGCTGTGATGTTCAGGGCCATGATTGAGATGCTAACAAGACAACAATGTTAGCCGCTCTTGTTCGCTAGCTTGTCTGGTCGATTTTTAAAGCCCTGGCCTTCCTGAGTAGGCCTGCCTGCTGGTTAAGGGTTGATGGGTGGTAAAGGGCTTAGGGATCAAAGCCTCATTAAGAAGCTCTCAGCCTTGCCTAGCAGGCCGCTAGGCTCAGCACACACACGATCAGCACACGGTCCCCCAAACAGAGCACACGGTATATTTCAGTCAAGCAGCAGGCACACCACAAACACACACACTACAGACAACAAACTTACCCTAAGGGTCATGTAATCGCTCCTCCTTCACCCGGAGAACTCTCCCGCAAAACTCCCGTTAGCCGCTCCTGTTCGCTAGCTGTCAATCAAACATAAAGAAGTATTTCTTCACACAACGCACAGTCAACCTATGGAACTCTTTGCCAGAGGATGTTGTGAAGGCCAAGACTATAACAGGGTTCAAAAAAGAACTAGATAAATTCATGGAGGATAGATCCATCAATGGCTGTTAGCCAGGATGGACAGGGATGGTGTCCCTAGCCTCTGTTTTCCAGAAGCTGGGAATGGGCGACAGGGAATGAACCACTTGATGATTACCTGTTGTGTTCATTCCCCCGGAGCTCCTGTCATTGGCCACTATCGGAAGACAGGATACTGGGCTAGATGGATACTGGACCTTTGGTCTGACCCAATATGGCTGTTCTTATGTTCTTATGCTAGTAAAGAGCATCTTTGAGATGCTTACGTAGCTCCTACCTCCACACCATGCTATTAGCAACTGTTATCCATCGCTTTGCTTTCATAAGTAATACATTATTTTAAAAGCAGGGGGTGGAGGACTATATAGACCACAGGTACATAGCAGAGCTATAGTGAAGTTCAATGCTGGTGATCTGCCAGAGGTGATGTGGCTTTTGTTATATTAAACATGGTTTGTCAATGAAGAGATTATTAAAAGTTTAGATGTAAGTAATTTATATATTTCCTATTTCAATTTAATAAATCACTTTTTGCTTCCTTACTTATCAAACGCTAGGCCAAATTCAGTCGTTGGGCTGCATGTTTAGTCAAGTTTTCTCTGTTTTTCTCAGTTCTTTTACTGTGATACAGATGTATGTCCATAAACTAATAGTAAGAAAAATAGTAGTGGTTTTATATTTATGCCCTCCTCAAAAAAAAAAAGCTGAGTTCATGTTTCTGGAGTTGTTTAATGCTGGGGGCAAAAACAAGAAGGACCTGAATTTTGTCTGTGTTACTAGATGGCCTTACAGTGTCACAATTATCATTTCTTTCAGGCTTACTTTCATTTGGGGATTAATGACAACCTGGGATTATCTGGAAGACCAGACAGGCCTATCGGATGCCTTGGAACATCAAAGGTCATTGCAAGAAGTGACTGATTTATATTACTATAATTAGCATATACTCCATACAAATTCTGTCTTATTCTGTGAAGACAGAATACAATTTAAATTGTTGAATTTACTAAATGTAATCTTATTTTCTGCATGTAAATCTTATTGTTTATTATAAAATGTTTTTAATATAGTTTGTAAACCCATTAAGGACAAAGCATAAGCTATCTCACTATTAAATTATTTCACGCCTAACCTAAGCACCTAAATACAGCAATACTTACTCACCCAAGACAAGCTTGATCATGATTGGGTGAACCACTGTGATTAAAAAAGAATGTGGATTGTAAAAACAAGGATTCTTCAGATTCGATTTTTCAGTTGTCCTTTTTGCAGATCATTATTACTTTGACAGTTCTGCAAGACTACATCTGTGTTGTTACTTTTTAAACTCTATTAATGTTAATTTCATATATTTTAAAGAAATGGGTAATGTTAGTTTTTTCTTTTTACAGATTTATCGAATACTAGGAAAGACTGTTGTTTGCTACCCAATCATTTTTGATCTAAGTGACTTCTACATGTCTCAGGATGTTATGCTGTTGATTGATGACATTAAGGTATTATCTTTTGTGTATCTTATGCAAGCTGATGAAATAAGTCCTATATTAAGAATAAATTGTGTGTTTCTAAAGGTTTGATGAAATGTAGGATTGAAAAGGGGAGATGAAAAAATATATAGTCTGTATACCTTACTATATAAAGTAGACAAGCAAAGTTATGGTGGCAAGAACAATGCAAATATTAGCATTAATATACTGCAGACCCTAGTGGATGTTCTGCAGTGGCAGAAAGCGAACTCCGGCGGGGTGAGCGGGGGGGAGAATGCAGTGACACAACATGCGCGAACCCGTTTTCCAGGGAAACTGACAGGCGCAGCCCCTAAGGCAGACATATTTGGCTGGGGCAAGGGGCACGGCCAGTTTACTTAAGGGATGTTCTGATTGAAAGCATCATCTGGTGGGGCTTTTCTGGAGCCCTGACCATAAATTAAAACTTGCCTTCGTTGGGTGAAACACAGTTAAGGGCAGCAGTGCAGATTAGAGCTATGTGAATAACTGGTTGTTCAGTTTGCAGCAAGGACTGGAACCTGGCTGTGCCCCATCCCAAATCAATGCCCTAGCCACCAGACTGTAGGGTCATTCCTCTCTCTCTGGTCTGTTGAATATTTAATTATTTATGCAAAGTGGAACAGCATCAACAGGAGAAATTGAGAGAGACCCACCCTAGAATACTTTATAGCCCTATGGGCAGGGCATTCATGTGCAAGTTCAAATCAAGCAGAGTAGAGATGTGATCCTGGGTCTTCCATGTCCCAGGTGAGTGCTCTAACCATGGGGGTATCAGGTATCAGACCGCTGCCACCCCCCTTCAGTTTTGAAAATGGAACCTAAGGCCTCTTATGAATTTATCCTGACATTTTTTTTAATGAAACTGATCAGTGAATTCATGTCAAATAGGTGAATAGTTTCAGTTGACCTGAAACTGGATTTTTAGACAAATATTCTGTTTGAAAAAAATGTCAGCCAGTTCTAGCGCTAACATCACCTGCCCTATTCCCCCATCCTCACAGTAAAATGACCTGGGCTGCAGCAGCTACTTTTGGTGTATAAAAGGTGCCAATTATCTCCCCTGTGCTTTCACTCACTATTCACATCAGAATCCTATTAATACAGATCAATAGATGTAATCCAATATTTCATTCTGCTCAGACTGGTGACTTGGTTGATTTGTGCCTAACCTATAATGAGAGCAGTGTTGTTATAAAGCTGTGGCTATGTAGTGTCTGCAAATTGCTTACATTCTTCAGAAAAAAATAAATACATAACTGAACAAATTGATTAATTGTTTGGGATTTGTAATCTGTTGGTCTTACCCTTTATTTTAAGTTGTTTGCTATTGATACAATGTATTGTACTGTATGTTTCCTGGCATGAATCACATACACTTTTATGTTTACCTAGAATGCATTACAGTTCATTAAGCAATATTGGAAAATGCATGGTCGTCCCCTGTTCCTCGTGCTTATCCGCGAGGATAACATAAGGTATGTAATACATGCAAAGATCATTATTTCTAATGTGATTTTTCACATTTTTAATATTAATGTGTTTGTTTTTAAAATTATAGGGGAAGCAGGTTCAATCCAATATTAGATATGCTGGCAGCCTTTAAAAAGGGAGTTGTTGGAGGAGTGAAGGTTCATGCTGACAGAGTGCAGGTATTTTTTTTTTCTTTCTAAATGTTGTATTCATACTCTGGCAGTAGTCTGTGTTAGTCCATGAACTGTGAATTATTTCTACAGACATTTTATTCCATCCAAATTCTTTGGTTTCTCATGTGACTTTTTAATACCTCACTGAGTGTTATAAAATTAAAGATGAGATAAAGTCAAGGGTTCTCCTTTTTCTTTAAAGCCCTTTGTTCAGTTTCTGTACACTATAAATCATGCTTTCTCTAAGTAGGAGCACAGGGCTTTGATATTTTCCACAAAGGTCCTTTTAATGCGGCAGGGAATCTATTTTATTTGTTACTTCCAGCCATCTGTCTTGTGGAATTTATCACAAAAGGGCAAGTCCTTGATATCAAGGGTTAAGGGCTCTATTCTGGGCCATATCAACAGCAGGGAAAAGTGTGTGTTTCACATGTTAACTAACATTAACATTCTAGTCAGTTTTAATACATTAGCTGTTCAAGATAAATCTTAAGGGGGAGACATGGGATTACCGCAACCAGCTAACATGTTAAAATTACAAAGAGAACATTTCTAGCTCTAACAGGAAAATAAATGCTTTCAATGACCATTTACATAAACATTTGTAAATTACAGCAGTCACGCCTAGTTCATAAAATCTCTGGCTATCATAAGTTAGAGTTCCTGATGTAAATGTCATTGCCATCCATGCAAAGCGCTGCCTGCAGGCTCTCAGGGGCTTTTGATGTTTATCTGGAATGCCTCCTTTTTATCACTTTGTATTTTATTAAATTGATATATTGTCACAAGAAACATTTCTCAAACATTAGCTACACAGTATGCTCTTACATTATTTTTACACATTGTACTATTTCAAAGTCCTCAGTAAACCATTGTTCCCCTCCACATTCAGTTCCTTTCTCTGAAGATTCTTTAAATAATTAATACGCCTTTTAGAATTGTTTTATCTATTTGACAATCACTGCTGTTTATGTTGTCTTTCTTATTCATGAAGGGTGCAAAAACATTTCAATAACCTTTTTAACTGGCTTGGCTTGGCTTGGCTTTTCATCAAGGATGGTTTTCATTGAGGTTGTGTTGTGCTGTGTCTTGGTATTCTGTGTGCTCTGGATTTTCACCATCCAATTCCAATCATGGACACCAAAAATTAGAGATGAGCATTGTCGACCAATGTGACTCTAGTAAATAATGTTACTCAGGGGTGTGGGGCAGAGTATGTATCTCTTCATGATATATTTCTTTGAAAATCTACTGAGATTTTTCCAGGAATATATTGTTAAAGCAGCTGTGAAGGTAAGTAATCATTTCCCCAGGATTCAGTATAATATATACTGAGTAGGTTAGGTTTATGGCATATTAACTATGATACAGTGAATGTTTACTTCCTACTATAATTTTAAACTAAAGATGTGGAAACTGATTTGGGTGAAATAGGAATCATCTTGAATCTTTGATTCCTCTCTCAACTCTAAACTTTTATTTGAGGTATTTTAGAGTTTTAGGAAGTCTTGTTATCCCCTTTCCCCCTCCTCACCCAAAATTTGTAGGCACTGCTGATCAACTGAGGAGAATTATTTGTTAGACAGAAAATAGTGTATATGTTCCTTTAGTCTAAGAATTGTCTTACAAACTTATCATACAGTTTGATCAGCTACTATATTATGCCAAATGTGCAGGAAATTCAAGAATTTCCACTACATGATGTGCAAAAGCTCAATCATATAATCTCCTGAATATATTGTCATATTTTGGAAACTGTGCATTTCATTAAAGAGGAAAAAGTCTTGAAAAAGTGGCTGAGATTGCAAAGAGGTGGTAACGCATTATCTATTAAAACAATATACTATATACTGCTTTTTCACAATTTAGATTGAGCTTGTACATTTGTATGCATGTGTCTGAACATGTACAGTTAGGCTTTAATATCTTAATTCACAAAAGGGGGTGCACAATCTGTCCTTGTGACGTGTACATTAAAATGTATTCATCCTTTCAGGCAGCATATAATTAGGCTTGGCAGAATTCAATTTTTATTTTTAATTTTGACAGACAATATCTGTTTAATGACAGTAGATGTTGAGATTCAAAAAGCTAAAACTTTATAACCATTAAAACTTACATTGTGCACATCACATGTCAAAATATACAAAGTAAATATTCTTAAATCAAACTCTAATAGTTCTCAAGCAGCATTTTTCTTTCTTTGCCTAACTGTAAATTTCAGTTATTGATGGAAATATTTTTTGTCTGTTTGTATGTCTAGTAAAATTGACAGTTACTTATTAAAAACCTATTCCTTCCAAGCCTACAAAGAATTTGTATGTCTTACAGCATTGTTCTTAATAATTTTTACTTTAATTGTCTGTAACTGCTTCCATCATCAGCTGTGTTCCAGAGGATTATGTATGTCAGAAAGATGACTGTAGGACATCAGCAATAAAAACAAACAAACAAAAAAAGCAAGCAGCTTTTTATTTTCACAATCAACTCTCGCAGTGTAATACTGTGGTATTTTACTATAAATTGTGAAATGAAAACTGAGTTTAAAAGTTCACAGGACACGCATCCAGTTTTTTTTCTCCTATTGACAACTATCAAAACACAATGCTTTTTAAGAAAATACTTTTTAAAAAACTGCTTTATTAGAACAGATTTCCTCTAGTAGTACATACATATGAAATTCATATGACTATTAAATGAATTAATTGTAATCAGTAAGCATACTAAAATATTAATGACAGAAACTGAACATTGTTATGAAAGAGAGAGAGAGAGACACACACAAATATTTGTCTGTAGAAGTGTGTGTACACGTATGGGGACAAGAGGGAAGTACCTCTAGACTAAGGAATGACTAAGAATAAGGAATCTCAATAGATTTGCTATGCTGGTAGTTGGGTGAAACGTTATTGAAGCTTGTGGGCATAACATGCTCTTCATTCAAGATAAATGTAAAAAGCAATTAAAAACCCAGCTCCAGGAATTATGGTCCTGGGGCTTCCCCTCCTTGCGGGAGGTTGACTGGGGGCAAGACCTGCTCCCCCACCCCAGGCAGCTGTGGAGGTCCTGGGGAGGGGAAGCCCCAGGGTCATGATTTCTGGAGCTGGGAGGCTTGAGCCCTGCTGCCTGGGTGGGGGCTGGCTGGCCACGCAGTGGCTGCAGCTGGGCTTGGGGCCCTTGGGGGGACCCTCTGCCATGCATGCCAGCAGCTTAAACCTATGCCTTGCATGCTGCCGGGCTCAGATGTGCTAAGGAGCCACCATCTCCAGCTCCTGTCTCTGCTGTCTATGGCCAAAGGTGTGCCTGGGTCCCCTGCCCTGTCCCCTCTTGGTGCACCTCTGCACACTAATGCATACTATAAGAGGAGAGAGTGGCTACTTTACAATAACTGTGGTTCTTCAGGATAATAATGTCGGTATGTTCCCATGACCTGCTCTCTATCCTTGCTTTTTGGATTCTTCAGCAATGTGAGGAACCTGCACACCTACAATGGGAGCCACACTGACTACATCTCAAAGAACCACAATTATTGTAGGGTATGTAACCAGTCTTTCTGTAATTGTAGAAAAAAGGCCTTCCTAAGCTATTGTGGTTTGTGGTGATAACATTCTACACTTGCCACTCATGAACAGGAAAAGGTGCATGAAAACTGAAGAGAAATTGGTATTTTAAAATATAGCAGTTTCTTATCAGTCTAACTCAAATGTTCCCGTTCTGTAGGGACCAATTGATGTTATGTTGTTGTTCTCAGAATTGGTATGTGCCGTGTACAGACTGATACTATCTTGCTGAGTGCTTCTTTTTTTTTTCCTCCCCAGACATTAATATCTGGAGCAGTTGTTGAGCAACTTGATTTTCTAAGAATCAGTGAAACAGAAGAGTAAGGATATGTGGGAGATCTAATTATGGTGTTTTTCACAATTAAAATATCGTCTGAACTGTGGACAATTAAATAATTATTTTTTCAGGCCTCCCGAATTTAAGAGTTTTGAGGAGCTGGAACTTCCAAAACATTCGAAAGTCAAGAGACAAACTAGTACTCCAAATGTTTCTGAACTCGAACAACAACCAGAAGTAAATATTAATGACTGGAAAAACAGGTCGACTTACGAGATTCTTCAGAAACTGAATGTAAGAAAATTGGAGAAATTGTTCTATAGTTTAGTTCGCATTCTCATCAGATATTTTTGTTTGTTTTAATTCTGCTAGTTAACAGCACGTTCGTCAGATGAACATGGTTAATATTGTCACCCCAGCAGCCACTCTCAACAGTTTTCTTGGCCAGAATCTTTATTTGTATTAAATTATTATTGATTTTTTTTCATAAAGAAACATAATGAAGAGTACGAAAAGGTAAATGACTTATGGCTAGTATATGTTTCCAAATACCATATGCTTCACAGGATCTTTAATAGAATTATACAATAATGCAATTTTACAGCTTGTCAAAGCTGCAAGACCAGACAGTACTACATAGAGCTAACATGGTAGAGTGGGGGTAATAAAACAGGAGAAGACATACATAAATAGGGAGAGGAGGGAAGGGAAAAAGAGAAGAGCTTAGGAGGAGTGGAGGTCTGGCATTCTTTGAGCACCTATCAACATTTATGTAAATGCATCTGGAAACAGGATCAATAATTCTTTGAATTCATATAATTGTTCTCTGCAGCTTTTAAATAGAATTAGTAACTTCCGGCCTCTCCTGCACTGATTTTTGCTTCTAGAGTCTGCCCTTATTGTAGCTCTCTCCCCAGATGCCACAGAACTCTCTCAGCTGCCGTATTCCAGCTGACAGTTTTCCATACTCCCTTTAATAGAATCGATATTATAATTTTTTGGTAACACCTGAAATGATCTAAAGGGGAAGAGATGGTTGTGTCCCATATGAATACATACCTCATATCTAGACTGCAGCTCCAAAAAAATACAACCAAAAAGCCCTGAATGGTTGAAATCCACTAAGATAGCCTGATGACCTTTTATCAGAGGGGTAGCCGTGTCAGTCTGGATCTGCAAGAGCGACAAAGACCAAATGAAGATTTAGAATTTGAGGGGAGGGGAGACTTTCTCCTTGAAATGTGTGTTGTATAGTACCGCTAAAACAACTGTCTTCTGGTTTGTGTGGAATTTGTAATAACTGTGATGCCTTTTGCTAGTCATTTAAATCTGAAAGTTGTTCTTTTTTAGGACTGCAATTGCCTAGCAAGTCAAGCAATTCTGTTGAGTATTTTGCTCAAAAGGGAAGGACCGAATTTCATCACCAAGGAAGGTCAGATATCCTTTCATGTGACTATTCTAAATATTAGAGAAGGCAGTTTTCTGTGTAGTTCTAATGAACATGAATAATGGACATGGTTACAAAAAGTTGTGTAGCTATATTCTTCTCTATTAAAGCAGTTTCTGCTTTAAATGGAAAATTCACATCAATATACTGGAGAGTGGAATGAGCTGTTAAATCTATTAACTTTTTTAAATTGTTTCTATGCAGCATGTTGCCTATTCATAATTCTGAGCAAACAATTTTTGTCAGAAAGGGTTTGATTTTGTATAATAAAATGAATACAGGTTGTGTGTGCCTGTGCCTCTTAGTCTGAAATGTATCCGGAATCGTATATTGATGGTTTTGTTTTATTTTCCTTATTTTGTGAAATCAGATTTTATTTCAAAATATTATCTATAGAGGTTATTCTGCTTCAGTTTTATATCAGTTTTGTATTAAACTGCAGGCGTTAAATACACATAAGACATTACGAAACATAAGATAATAATAATCCAGTAATGCTAACCTAGATAGTGCTAGATTGGGACCAGCTCTGCTTCCCTTAGGAAGCAAATGGATGGAAAGGGGAAAATAAGAGTTGGGGAGTGGGTGGAGCTATGGCTTCATACAGGCTAGTGGTGTGAACCCCGTACCCTTTCAAGGGCTGCTGTAAACTGTTTCCCACCCCTCAACCTACACACACATCCCAGAGAAAGAGGCAGTCAGAGGTGGAATTAGGACTCTCTTCACATGTTCTCCCTAGGATAATCTTCGGGTATTACAGTTTACCCACCACTTCATTTCACCAGGCTCTACCTGAGGATGGTCTAATTCTATGTCAATGCACATGACGGAGACTTGGCATTTCTAGTATAAATACACCTTACATGCAGTATCGCTGTATAAAACACATCCTGGAAAGTACTAAAAGATACAACATGCTTCATTGTATTTTTTTTTTACTTTATTTTTATTGTTCTATATACAATATAATGTATATGTAACAAATATGAATATATGCACAAGATTGAAATATATAAATAACAAAATTCAATGTTCATTATTTGTAAAACCTGGAAAAACAAAACAAACAAAGAGGTCATTCAGGGCATCAATTACTAAAGTGACTAAATAGATAAGTGAGAACATGTCTTATGAGCATCAGGGACTAATGTATACTAAACTGCAAAAGTATGCAATAGTTTCACGTGTGACAAGACACCCTCATATTTCTGCCAAGTGCTTCTATTAGACAGAATCATTTTTTCCATTAATGGAGTAGTAGAAAGCTCACTAAGCCAGTCGGTGTATAAGGGAGGAATTGCAGATTTCCATTTTCTCAAAATAACTTTTGGTCACTAAAATAGTTACTGCAGCCAATTTCTTAATGTTAACTGGTAATACCAACTCATCCAGAACCCCTAAAATACACAAGCTTGGATCAGCAAAGATAGCAACTCTTAACGTTTTTGAGACTGCACTGAATAGGGTGTTCCAGAACACGTGCATTTTTGACAGGTATAAAGGATGTGTGAAAGGTTGATTCATTGTACTGTGAAAACATGTTTCAGTTTAATACTAAGATTTTGTGAATTTTGCCCATTGTATCCAGACACTGTGTACTTCTGAACATCAGAGAGGTGTGCACCTTCCCACCGCCCCAGATTGTCTGGAAAGTACTTTGTTGTGGGCTTAGACACTTCAGTAGCTTTCTATGGTCATTACTTTGAATATATAGTTTCTTGCTCTAATGGAAAATGCTCATAGGAAACCTCCCACATTCAAGGTTAGTTGCAACCAACACAATCACCTCATCTCCCTGATCCTTAACTCATAATGAACCAAGTACCCATCTGGAGACCTCTGGGCTTAATAAAATTCATGCATTGCCTTCTGATCAGATAGCAATAATATGTGCAAATCAGAGGCCTCATCCAAGATCAAGTAGTGGATGGTGATAACCTTATTAACTACTGGTCTTCCATTAAACAGTACAAATCATTGACTAGAGTCCCTGCCAGCCAATTTCTTACGCTATCCCACACGAGCAGTGAGACTGACATTAAACACTGAATATGTGTTGTACACAATAAATAAAATATTATCTTTTGCCTAACCTCCACTTCCTACCAATAATGGTTTGAAGGACCTAAGTCCTTCCAGCTGACATGCTCAGGGCCTTCAGATCTACATATCCACAAGCTATGATCTTGCAATTCAACTCTCCATGCACCTTACATTGCCTTTTGAAGGGAGGTTACTGCTACACCTGGGGGGTACAAATAAGTGCATCCCACCTATGAATTTTAAATCTGATGGATATTTCAAGCCTAAGGAATTGAATGGTTATCAGCAGCCACTCTGACTTCTCACCCAGTGGTCCCCAGTGCAACTCTCGGTTCTCAATCCTTTGCCATTAAGGCTAAATTAGTGCCCCAGGGCCTGTGGAGTTGGGGGAATGTGATATAGGAAACTAGTTCTGAGCAGTGCAATATTGTATAATAATGCATACTGTGACGAGGCAAGGCCAGATGGCTATAGGAAAGTAGTGAGAAACAGGTATGTTAGCCCCAGGCTAAACAAATCCCTGTTACCATGGTAACCAAATGGCAGTTGCTCCAGGTTAATCGAGACACCTGGGGCAAATTAAGATCCTTCCAGAAAGCAGTGGAGACAGCTAGGTTGATTAGGACACCTGAAGCCAATCGGGCTGGCTGAAACTAGTTAAAAACTTCTCAGTTAGTTAGGTGGGCGCACATGTCAGGAGCTGTGGGAGGAAGTTGCACTGTTGGAGAGACTGAGCAGTACACACCATATCAGACACAAGGAAGGAGGCCCTGAAGTAAGGGGGAAGTGGGGCTTGAGGAAGTGGGGGCTGCTGTGGGGAAGTAGCCCAGGGAATTGTACGCGTCCTGTTTCTAAAAGGTCAGCTAACATAGCTGATACTATTAGGGTCCCTGGGCTGGAGCCCGGAGTAGAGGGCGGGCCTGGGCTCCCCTCTTTGCCCCCCATGATTAATCACTGAGACGGGGAGACAACAGAGACTGTGCAAGGGAGGGTTGCGTCTCCTCACCTCCCTCGCTGGCTTATGATGAAAATGGCTCAGTAGGCTGTGACCCTTGCCTCTAGAGAGAGAAGGGCTACGTGGAGGGTCACAGTTAGCTTCTGAGGCTAGCAAAATCCGCCAGGAAACACGGGATCCACGGAGACAAGGACAGAGCTTTATCACAATACTTAGTTATGACAACGGCTGCTGCATTACTCAGGGCTTTGGAGCTGTGCTCCGACTCTGCTCCAGGCAAAAACCTGCAGCTCCACTGCTCCAGAGCTGCTTCGCGGGCTCTGCTCCAAAGCCCTGGCATTACTAGTCTATTTGTAATAAAGCTGTCAGACTTCATTTTCTGGACATTCTTACTAGTGCCCATTTTTGGTCTATTTAAATCTTCAGAGATCCTTCAAGGTAGTCATCAAAAAGAAAATATCTGCAAAATAAGCCAATAATTCACATTTAGGAAAAGTTGTTATATACTCAGCAACAGAAAAGAAACCAACTTGATTTTGTTATGTTACATTTATTTTAGCTGGCTGCTTATATGAAAATTATAAAATGCTGTAAAACATTTGATTTATTGAGTTTTCTTATGGTATCCCAACAGGTTTGACTAAAATTAGTCAGAGTTACTTGAGCAGTGTCACAGGACACAGGTGATGACTAGGTGGCAGGTTAAATTTAAACTTTAAAGTTAAACATGTACTTAAGCGTTTTACTGAATCTAGTCCAAAATTAACTAACATCTCTATCAATTTTATTTTATTGTTGCTGCATAAAAGCCACTACAGCTTTTTTTTTTTTTTTCATGTGTTTAGGTACTGTTTCTGACCATATTGAAAGAATCTATAGACGAGCTGGCAGCAAAAAGCTCTGGTTTGTATATAATATCTGTGTGTTTCATTTTTGTTTGACAGATAAATGTTGTTTTCCGCCTGTTTACAAAACATAAGGCCAGATCGTTAGGTAATGTAAAGAAGCACAGCTCTGCTGACTTCAGTTCATGCACACCAGTTGAAGTTCTAGCCTGTATCTCTTAACATAAAGAAACAAATGGAAATTAATGTATATGTGATGTCACAAGTATATCACAAAGCAAATGGCTCGATCAGAACAGTAAACGTTATTCTTCACAAATTGGTCTGTAGTCATCTGAAGACCCATTAGTATAAACTGTGATTGTCAACATTGTCCCTGAAATCAGGGTGACTGGTATTACTTTTTCCTGTAGAATTGTGTTAAAATATGTCCGTTTAACAAATTGCATGGTAAACATACAGTACTAGTCAAATAAAAAAAATTAGAATTAGTAGGGTAATTGACATGGTCATCTTTTGGGGAGAATGTTACAACAGTATAAAATAACGGCTTTCAGTAGCAAGGTTGTGGTCAAAAAAATTAAATTAATAACAAAAGTAGATACATTTATGCAGCTTATTGCTTATTGTTCCTAAAGGCATTTGGGTTAATGATGGCTTTACCAAAATAATTTTTAAAGGGTTGGGAAAGTAAAGTATAGTATTTACATGAAGTCTGAGTAATTGCTCTATTTGGACTGAAAGTTGAATAGAAATCACATTATTTAGTATAGAAAACAAGATTTGAGCCTAAGATGAAGCCCACTCTCACCTTGTAAATACTGTTAACCAATAGTGTTTTTTGGAAAAGATATTAACCACATAAATGTAAGAATTGATTTCAATTTTTTAATTTTAGTCTGTTAATAAAATGAAATGGACCTGTATGCACTTATAAATCAAATGCTTTCATTGTTGGTATTTTTAATACTTAGAAAACTCAGGCATTTTGTAAGACTAAAATATGTAAAGTCTTATTTTTCATTTCTCTTTTATGATTGTCATATGACATACCTAGGTTGATGGTACGCTACAGTGCTGCATTTACCCAGAAATTTGCTTCCTCTATAGCCCCACATATTACTACTTTGCTGGTACATGGGAAACAGGTAAAGTGCACAGAGGTCTTAAATAGTGCTGCTTGAGATTTGTTGGCTTATTTGCATTTTGATGGATCAGCTAGCGCAGTTTTGAAATGCTTTGCTCTTGATTTTTCAAAGAGTGCACAACATTTTTCACAGAAGTTAGTATCAGTTTGGTTGATGAATTTTGTACTAACTTTATTGAATATTGTAACTTGTTCATTAACTCTCTTGATAAATGATTCTTCGCAGCTACAAACCCCATGTAAGAAAAGCTTAAACTTAGCTTAAACCAGGGGTCTCAAACACGCGGCCCGCGGGGTTATTTTCTGCGGCCTATGAGCTCCCCATGCCCCCCCCCCCAGCGTTTACGTACAGCGGCTCCGACCCAACGCGCACTGGGGGCAAGGCAGGCTCCTGCCTGGCCGCCCTGCCCCTGCGCCGCTCCAGCAAGCTCCTGGAACCTGGGGGAGGAGGAGCACAGGGGTCTGTGTCACTGTTGCGTCCAGGCACCACCCCCAGAAGCTCACATTGGCCGGGAACGGGGTACTGCAGCCAATGGGAGCTGCTGGGGGCGGTGCCTGGATGCAACAGTGACACAGACCCCTGTGCCCCTCCTCCCCCAGGTTTCGGCCTCTTCCCGGAGCAGCGCAGGGACAGGGCAGGGCAGGGCAGGCAGGGAACCTGCCCCCAGTGCATGCCGGGCCAGAGCCCGCACCCCTCCTGCACCCCGACCCCCTGCCCTGTGCCCCCTGCCACACCCCGCCGGCATCCTGACCCCTTGCCACACCCCGCACCCCTCCTACACCCCTGCCCTGAGCCCCCTGCCGCACCTCTCCTGCACCCTGACCCCCTGCCCTGAGACCCTGCTGCACCCTGCACCCCTCCTCCACCCTGACCCCTTGCCACACCCCGCACTCCTCCTGCACCCCGACCCCCTGCCCTGAGCCCCCTGCCACACCCCTCCTGCACCCTGACCTCCTGCCCTGAGACCCTGCTGCACCCTGCACCCCGACCCCCCTGCCCTGAGCCCCTGCCGCACCCCTCACCCATCCTGCACCCCACACCCCAACTCCCTGCCCTGAGCCCCCACCACACCCCTCCTGCACCCCTTGGGGGAAGGGAGGGGACAGAGCTGGGGTGGGGATTTCAGGGAAGGGGTGGGGCCTCATGGAACAGGGTGGAGAGGGGGCATGGCCGAGGGCGGCGGGGAGTAGGTGTCAGTAATGCGGCCCTTGGACCAATGTACTAATCCTCATGTGGCCATCGTGGTCATTTGAGTTTGAGACCCCTGGCTTAAACTTCAGTTTCCATTTTGTCATGAAATTATGATTTATAAAGTTAAATATTACTTTTTAACAGTAATAATACTGTGTAATTCTAGTTATTCTTGAAATTTGCAGCCAGTTTAAAACCCAGCACTTTACATGATTCCCTTCTTTTCATCGCTTACATATAAAATATTGCCTGGAGGCAAAAATTGTGAAAAATGTCATTTAAATATGTCTTGCATGTGCTGTACTTACTCTTACAACAAAAATCTTTGCCTAATCTTTCAGTATAACTTTCTGAGAAGTTAAATGCTTTATTTCCTTTGCAAAGATTGAGTAATACAGTTTGCTTGAAAATTTCTAAATCTTTCCAAAACAAACCAAAACATCTACCGAAGAGAAATTTTTCACTAATTGCAAATTGGTGGCAAACAAAAACAGACATTCTTTGATAGAAGAAAAAATTATAACATGCTGTTTTCTTAACATGTTGTGAGAGAAAAGAAAGCCAGCTTATTATTTGCAGTGCATAGTTTAATGAGTTCTAACTGTTCCCAACATAGCCATTATTCTATACTTGCTCTAGTGATTAATAAAAATCCAGGATTTATCCTCCCCCAAAAAACTGTCTGAAGTGACATTTCAAAAACAAATATTATATGTATTTTCATGGTTAGTCTTTTGGGACTTATCAAATGTGGTGACAGAATTCAAACACATATTTGAATTCATTAAACTAGCATTTGATATCCAGTGGAATTGCTCTGTTTTCTGCCCTCAGGTCTGTTGTGCGCTTCGCAGCAAGCCTTTTAGGTAAACTAGTGGACAGCCTTGCACCATCTATTACTAATGTTTTAGTTCAGGGCAAACAGGTAAGTCTGCATTTTTTAGAATTGCATTCAGCAATGATAATCAAGAGGAAAAAAATCTATATAGGCTCTTTCATTTTGTAGATCTCAGATACTTTAAAAAGTACAAGACTCAAAAAGCTCATTTATTAAATAACAAAAGAACTGAGTAAAATAAAAATTAGTAAATTTAATGTTCTGCATATACTTGTGCTAAGAAATGTATGCATATCTAATTAAGTTGAGAGCAACATAGAGTAGATAGTTGAGCAGACCAGAACTAGATGGGAAAGGGGAAAGAGACATGCTGCAATTAAAGTTAAGGGGGAATATATGTGAGAAATTTTAAGGGGGAATTAGATGTGTTTCAGAGTAGCAGCTGTGTTAGTCTGGACATTGAAGCATGTAGTAAAACATTATTTAAAGAAAAAGTTAATATATAGAACCTAATAAGATAAAAGGGATATTGGTGAATTTTGTACTATGTGTAGCCAGTTAGTGGGGAACTTTTCACTATTCACGTTTTTCTGTCTTTACACCTTTGCCCTAGTCCTAGACCCTAAATTGAACTATTGTTTGCCCTCCTGGCACAAAAAGTTTAAAGTAATGATAATATGAATATACAAAGTTTCTTTCAGTTAGAAACAAATACATATTGGGCAGTTTCATCATCAAGTCATTCCAAACACAAAGGGCTGGTAGCATGCTTCTGGTGCTATGTAGGAAAGTCAGTGTGCACGTAGAGTGATTTGTAGTTGCTTACTTTCACCTTTTTTGATTAACCTGTCCTGGTGAAAACATTTTTAATGTAGATTTTTTTAAATGTCAAGAAGAGTGTGTGTTTCTCTGTTTCACTTACAGTAGATGAGAAATGTAAAAATTTTACATTTGTAAGCATGTTTTTCTTTTGGCTAACTAGTCCAATAGCTTGATTGCATTAGATTTTTAAAACCTAGAAAACAATTCTGAAAAAAAAATATTAAGAAAATAGTAACAAGAATCATTATTCTTTATTTTAAGGAAGGCTTGCTAGAAAGTTATGACATGGGAAAGGAAAGTACTATCTAGAAAAGTCAAACAGTCAAGGATACATGTTATCCAAACTGTTCCAAAATAAAGTGATGGCCTAGTAAGGTCGCCTTCTGTTGAGCTAGTTACTCTTACCAATCAGTTGACACCACACTATATTTTGCCCCGAATGCAGTTTTAATACTACCAGGGAAAGCTTAGAATATGAAGTCTAACTTATAATTGTCATCTGTTGTTCCTTGTTTTTCCACTACATTGTTGCTAATATGTTCTTAGGTCACTCTTGGAGCTTTTGGCCATGAAGAAGAAGTTATTTCTAATCCCTTATCTCCAGGAGTGATTAAGAACATCATCTACGACAAGTGTAATTTACAGGATGAGAGGGAAGCTGTAATTCAACAAGAACTTGTCATTCATATTGGCTGGATCATCTCAAACTCACCTGAACTATTTAGCGGCATGTTAAAAATACGAGTTGGGTCAGTAACATGTCTTTGTTTCTGATGTTTTTATTATTTATTTGTATTATGGTAGCAATGAGTTGCCCCAGCTAAGAGCAGGGCCCTGGTGTGCTAGTGATTTATTTTTATCAAATACACTGAAGCTTTTATTTATTTATTATATTGTGCACTAAGTCTTAGTTTATTTTGCCCTTAGTTTATGTAACATGTATTCTGATATAGTAATATTTCCAGCTAAATTAGAATGACTAGTTCAGGTAAATATCACATACATCATCTTATTCAGAGAATATACTTGTCTTTCCAACCTAAACTTCAGATCATTCAGCTGGATGTAGTTCTGCTGTACTAGCTCTAGTAAAACATTTTTATCACGTAAATTGTAGTAAGATTCACGTTACTCTGCCAAGCTGTATACAGTCTGCAGTACAATGAGTGACAAAGGGTCCTGTGGCACCTTATAGACTAACAGAGGTATTGGAGCATAAGCTTTTGTGGGTGAATACCCACTTCATCGGATGCAAACTCAGATTAATCATCGGCTGAAGTGGGTATTCACCCACGAAAGCTTATGCTCCAATACCTCTGTTAGTCTATAAGGTGCCACAGGACCCTTCGTCGCTTCTACAGATCCAGACTAACATGGCTACCCCTCTGATACTTGAGTATAATGAGTATTACTTTTATGCAGTGTTACATGGTGAAGTCACACCATTAAACCTAAACAAAGCTTTTAAAGTGGAGGATGTATTCTGAGTTTTTATGATGCTATCTTTTCTTTCTCAAGTAGTTTCTGCTTGACTGCTGATTTACCTTTTTCAGATTTAATTTATATTATTTTTGTTGGATAACATCATCTTCTTCTGAATTACTAATTTTGTCCTGAAGCTTCTTAGATTTCATGTGAACTATTTGTTTAATTTATTCTAAAAATAGATCCCCTTCTGTTTTATTTCTACTCGTCTATATTCACCGTATACTTTGGATGAGAAATATTACTTCTTTTCTTTAAATGCTATGTCAGTAAAGATAAAAATTTAATTCTAGTATCATGTAAAATGATATTTATGTATAGTAGAGGAGCATCATCATGAAGAAAAACTTAGTGAAAAGTTTCAACTTTCTTAGTTCTTCAAGTGATTGCACATGTACATTCCACTCTTAGTGTTGGTGCATCCAGCACATGACTGCTGGAAACTGTTTGCCTCATAGAGTGTGTATCTGTGTGTGTGTTGTGTTGTTTTAAAAAAAAAAAGGACTTATTGTTTTTTCCCATTTGTCTTTTTTTTTCTATTCCTGGTATCGAGATATACCCCAGTCACCAGGTTTCAAGTCATGTGCTTCTTGCTCCAGGCCTCTGCCAGTGAGCGACCTGCACCATAGCTGCCTGAAGTGCATGGGGAAAGCACACGTAAAGGACTGGTGCTAGATTTGCAGGGTGTTCGAGCCTAGGATGAAGAAGGATAGGGAAGCTAAGCTGAAAGCTCAAGTCTTCTCTTTTCCAGACTAAACAAACCCAATTTTTTCAATCTTCCCTCATAGGTCATGTTTTGTAGCCCTTTAATCATTGTTGTTGCTCTTCTCTGGACTCTCTCCAATTTGTCCACATCCTTCCTGAAATGTGGCGCCCAGAACTGGATACACTACTCCAGTTGAGGCCTAATCAGAGCGGAGTGGAGCGGAAGAATTACTTCTCGTGTCTTGCTTATAATAGTCCTGCTAATACATCCCAGAATGATGTTCGCTTGTTTTGCAACAGCGTTACACTTGACTCTTATTTAGCTTGTGATCCACTATGACCCCCAGATCCCTTTCCGCAGTACTCCTTCCTAGGCAGTCATTTCTTGGACTACATGCTCATCTGAAAGCATCTGGACCTCTCCATCAACTCCGTAAGAGTATACCTGGTGGCTATCTCTGCTCACCATCCTGTACTGGGAGGCCAGACTGTCTTCTCTCATCCAAGAGTGGATAGATTTCACAAAGCTCTCATTCATGTCATCCCACCAAAGAGACTCCATTGTGTGGAGACCTCAACGTTGTTTTTAACAGGTTTGGCAGGAGCTTCCTTTGAGGTCTTGTACCACTTCTGCATGAAGATTGCCTTCCTAGTTGCTGTAACATCAGCCAGAAATATAGGAGAGGTTCAGGCCTTTATGGAAGGACCACTTTATGTGTTATTCCACAAAGACAAAGTTACATGAAGACCTTGCCAGAAGCTTTTACCTGAAGTCATTTCTGACTTTAATATAAATTGGATGACCCATCTACCCATCTTTGCTGATCCCTCCCATCTTCCGCTCCTTGTATGCTTTCTGTTTTTCCTTAATCACCTCTCTGGGATGCTTGCTCATCCAGCTTGGTCTAAAACTCCTGCCTATTAATTGTTTCCCCTTTCTTGGGATACAGGCTTCTGATAGCTTCTGCAACTTTAACTTGAAATAATCCCAGGCCTCCTCCGGCCTTTAGATCCATAAATCCTTTAGTCCAATCCACTTCCCTAACTAATTTCCTTAATTTATTAAAGTTAGCCCTTCTGAAATCAAAAACCCTAGTCAGATTTATTTTTGTTTATCCTTCCATTTAGTTTGAACTGAATTATCTCATGATCACTCGAGCCAAGGTTGTCCCCTACAACCATTTCTTCAGTGAAGTCCTCACTACTCACCAAAACCAAATCCTCTTTTAGTGAAGGAACTGGAGAACAATTGCAGATGCCCTGCCCTTTATGACCTCAGCCACAGGGTGTGCAGGGTACAGGTATGGCCCTAATGGACACTGCTATTGAAAAGGTTATGATTTTGTGTGCATGGAGCACATGCACACCAGAAGAGAAATTCATGCCAATAACACATCTTGAAGACCACATTTTCTGTAGGGTAGATAACTGTTCTTTGGCAGTTATCTACTATCTATTTGGCGAAGAATATCCGAAGAAGTGGGTATTCACCCACGAAAGCTTATGCTTCAATACCTCTGTTAGTCTATAAGGTGCCACAGGACCCTTTGTCTGTTCTTTGGCAGACATTCCAGAAGGAATGTAACTGCAAACATACGGATAATTTTCAAGGTACCCATAGGCAGTAGCAGTGTTTTCAAGTCAGTTTATCTTTAGTCATACTAAAATATTGGTTTTATTAACAGTTCATATTCGGTAGAGTCACTCACAAGTGCAAAAGTTTTTTCCATTGTAAAACATACTTTCTGCAATGGCTGCTTATTCACATTACACACCCCAGAATCTTCTTTAAACCAATCCCAGTGTGTCAGTGTTCCTCCCTGTTCCAAGGTTTCATCCTATAGATTCAATTTCATTTTACTATTATCACCCACTTCAATAAGTAAAATTAACTTTCTCACAGAAATAGTATTCCAAGTCTGATAATGATTTGATTTGGTGTCTCATTGATTTGTAGTCTGGCTTTCATGTTGAAAAAGATCAAGTTCCTGACAGACCCATTACTGTAAAGACCTCCAATCACCTGCTTTCTACCATAGCTCTGTCACTCAGGTTTTAGTAGGAAATGCTTCTAAAGGTTTATTTTATCAGACATTTTTCATCTCCATGTTTTATACTGTCAGAACATCTCATATAAGCAATTACAAACAGAAAATACCTTGTCAGTGAATGAACTCCTATTGATGCCTAAACTGCATCTTTGTATCAGTGAACTGATTCCAAAGGTAATTCTGTATTTTAGTAACAGGACAATGACATTGCTTTGTCCAGGCAAAGAAAATAAATGTAATTGATGCTCTGAACCCATAATCCACTAAAAGCAATTTCTACATGTTTGCTTCAGACTTTTGATATGAGAGTTGGGGTAATGATAGCTATCTACATGGCTAAATCTATCTTATTATCCATTAATCATCAAATCATATGGCTGTCTGAATCATTATTATCCAAGTGCAGTACACAAACCTTCAAATTACCATGTTTTCATTGATAATACATCTCTTTTAGAACACAGCTTCCTTTCATGTGGGTGACACCTGTTTCTGTCTTTCACCACACACTGAGAAATGGGGCACATCTCTCTCATTAACTCAGAATATAAAACGCTTGGTTGCATGGTGATTTTTAAAGATAAGCTTTAAACCTTTATTCAAAAACTTTGTTGAACATCCTAAAGCACCAACAGACATTATTTGTTAGTCATTTAAAAGTCAATATATATTTTATAGTTGAAAATCACTCATCCTGCCATACGTCCTGACTTTGGGTACATCTATACTTACCCGCCACGTCGGAGGAGTCCAATCGATCTTCTGGGTTCAATTTATCGAGTCTTGTCTAGACGTGATAAATCGAACCAGGAAGTGCTCCCCCGTCGACGCCGGTAATCCTGCTGCACGAACAGAGCAGGCGGAGTCGACGGGGGAGCCTGCGCGCCGCCGTGTGGACCAGCGGTGAGTACTTTGAAGTTCGAAATAAGATACTTCGACTTCAGCTATGTTATTCACGTAGCTGAAGTCGCGTATCTTAGTTCGAACTTGGGGGGTAGTGTGGACCAGCCCGTAGAGTCCCTTGCCACACTTGATGACATAACTAGCACAAAAGGGAATCAGGAAAATCTTCCTGGCTCTGATTTAAGTCTTACTGACATCTATGGTTTCAGGGTGCTACTCAGGACTTGGCAGGAAAGTGAAGGAGGAATGACTTTATATTCTGAACAAAATCTCTTAAAGTGCACTTTTATTATTGAAGTCAGTGTTTCCCGTAAGATGAGGCATGCCCAAAGGACTACTCTCAATGTGGAGGCATGGACATATCTCTCAGTTGTTTTCAAGAATCTCAGAATTTGTTTGTTTAAAAAGTCTCTAGTTATGGTTGCACAGAGAACTTTCAAAACATGAAGTGAATGTAACTGATGCAATGCAGCGACATGTGCATGAGTTTGTAGAGTCTGAAACGATAGCTTTGAGGCATGTATTGTCATTGGAATGGGCATTACATTAGGTGCCAGTGATGAAATTTTAAATGTCAACATTAACTATATCATGGCTCATCAAAGCATGTAAGAAAGAAGATGATGTATCCTATTTTGAAGATCTACATCAGCATTTCCCAAACTTCAGGCAGGGGGATGAGTGGCGATAAGAACTATTTGTGAGGTTTGGGCAAGGAAGATGTATACACTAGGATGTCTCGACTTTCAGCAGTATACGGTGAAGTTGCAGGGTTGGGGCATGTAAATGGTTTTTATTTTCCTGAAGTGGGGACTCAGCATTCAAAAGTTTCATAAACAGTGATTCAGTCTACACACATACACAGGAACTGTATGAATAATTTAGGGATTTAAATGGAGACTACAAAGCTTTTTAGTTTTTACCATGGAATCACTGTTAAAACAGAGGCAAACATAAGTTTGTTTGTCCTGAGTTTATTTGAATTAATAACTTGTAATTTTGACTACTTGGGGGAGGTGTTTGAGACTGCACATTTTTTTTTCAAAGTCCAGTATACCCATCTGCTAATCTTTTGAAGGTGGTAATACGCAGCTCACATACTATGAACCTATCTTTGTCCAATGTATTAGTAGGCATTATGTACAGATTCTCAGTCTTGTTCTACTACTTTTGCACTATTCTGGGGGTGTAAAGGGGAGTGGAAAACAGCTGCAATTTCCAAACTAGGGGTCCCCCCCCCCCATGTAGGAGGGTCCCCAGCAAGCATATAGGTAGCTGCTATACTACTCCCCCTTCAGGCGCAGCATAAGGCTTATGACTGGTGTGGGGAATGGGCCTGGTCAGGATGCCCTGCACACTTATCAGTCACAAGTTAGCAAGTGGTCCCTTGGGAATAATTGTCAGCTGGTAGAGTGTACAGCAGCTTATTGCTGGCACAGAACCAGCCAGAGAATTAGGAAATTATAAGCAGTTTCCTTTCCAATTCCCTGCTACAATACATGGAAACTTTGAGAGAACTAAAACAATATTTCTCTTTGAATTATTATTAGTATTCCTCTTAAATAAAACAATACAAAGGCATACACAAATGGAGCATCAGAGCTACATATCAAAAGGTGGGCACCATTAAAAGTATGACTTTTTGTTTCACATTTGATTGTTGGCTGAAATAAACAACATCTGTCTCAGCCATACTGAATTTATGACCATATGAAAAATCAGACTCAATTGTTAGGTTATAAATCGTGTATCTGTCTTTTATATTTTTAGTAACTATAACTTAAATTTCTCTGTAATGAAACCTTACACCTAGTAGAGAAAAAAAACTTTTTTCATTTATTTTTTGAGAGACATTCCACCAAGTGCAAAATCTTGGATACTTATTTTATATATTGTCCTGTTTATGTATGTAGATATGGATATCAGAACTAGTTTGAAGGAGGTTGCTCTTTTGTTACTTTATATGTAAGGCCTGCATATTGTATTCTGAAGGGCAGTGCTCAAGTTTTTAACCTTTCATAGAAAACACTTTTAAATTAAAATGGTATATGTATGACACAGGAATTTCAGGCATTTCATTTGTGTCAGACCCAAACATAGCTTCAAAGTTAAAGTGTAGTCTTGACATTAAGTTTCCTATAAAGAAAGAAAAAGTGATACAGTCATCCACATTTAATAAAATCTGAGTACCACGTTATATAATGATTTTTTAAAAAATCATTAATTTCAGAAAGGCTTTAACAATAAACAGCGATGAATCAAAATACATTGTGATGCTCTACTGATGGTTACATACTTGAATACGGGGCCAGCAATGCCTTTTCAAGAACATATCTGAAAGATGTCAGATGTAAATTAAGTTGAGGCTAACTAAACAGTAAACACACGCTCTTATTTTGTGTTCAGTCTGTAAAGTAGAAGTTAGGTGACTCAATCCAGATGAGTTCCAGTGAGCAGATAATTTCATTCTAAATGATGCTGTCTTGTAATGGAAACATGCCAGTTTTATAAGCAGTTTTAATATTCTATTAAACAATCCAAATATAATTTGCTTTTCACATTTTATGTCTTTTTTATGACAGTTCTTCTAAAAGAGAGACAAGGTGGGCAAGGCAACATCTTTTACTGGATCAACTTCTGCTGGTGAGAGAGACACGCTTTCGAGCTTACACTGAGGTCTTGTCCAGACCTGAGAAAGCATGTCTGTCTCACCAGCAGAAGTTGGTCCAATAAAAAGATATTACCTCAACCATCTTGTCTCTCTAATATGCTGAGACTAATACTGCATACAAGTTCTTCTAAAATGCAGCTAATATTGATAGCAAAGACTGTGTGGTGAAACTGTTACTTTTTCAGCTATACCCATATAGTATAGTATATTTTAAACACCAACTCTTCCATTTTCTGATTTTTGAGACTATGGATACCAGCCTTCCCGTTTTTTATGGAGGAGGATAATATGCAAAATAATTAGGGATAACAGGCACACCTTAAATAGTGTGTCCAATACCAAATATCATGTGCTACCCTGTCTTTCCTTTAAATAAATAGATGAGTAGTCATAGTTGAAATCAGTGGAACTACCTGTGTGATTAACTGCTGAACAGTGAGAGTCAGGAGATTATAATCTGGTTATAACTGAACAAAGTGGGCTAGTTCTAGGTTTCCAGATGCAACTTTTTAATCTCTTGTCAATTTGTTCTCCTTTACCACTGTGAATTCTCTTCCAAGAAAAGACTGTATAGCCCAGGGATCTCAAACTCAAATTACCACGAGGGCCACATGAAAACTAGTAAATTGGCCCGAGGGCTGCATCACTGAAACCTTTTCATACAATGATACAAAAGTATAGTCAAAAATGAAAGTAATATAGTATTCTATTAAAAGTCAATGTATTGACTTTTTAAAAACTGTAATGCAAAGAGGGGTTTTAATAAAATATAAACACTCAGTAATGTTTGGAGCTTGGCTGCCAGTGTAGTCGGCGCCTATGGCGGGCTGCAGGAAATAACTCCACGGGCCGCATGTTTGAGACCCGTGGTATAGCCTGTTATTCCTACATTGCCTATTGATTTATTTTTATTCTCCCTGTTCTGCACCATTTCTTGACTCCTAATTAGGCTCAACACTGCAAAGCAATGTAAAATATATGTCCAGGTGTAGGAGTCTTGCTGGCATCTTATCTGTGAAATTACAAAGTTTTAAGACTTGTGAATGTGTTCCGTTAAATAATTTCTTTTGAGGATATGTTGTATTCTAAACAAAGTAATATGTATTAAGGTTGAATACAGTGGTGAAAGGTGAATCCCTAAGAAATACTTACTATAAATAGCCTTGTGTATTTCATCCTCTCTTCATTCCTTCACTATGGTAACTGGACAGAGACTCTAAGCCCTACAGCTATTTTTATTGAGTGTAATGTTACGGAATGCATGCCCTAGAGGGCCAGAGCTAGTCAAATTTCTTTTAACTACTGACAGCAAATACCCCTGTGTGCTGAAGGAACTATGCTTAGTAAGAAAACAGGGTAGCTGAGTAATCTTGCTTCCCAAATTGACCTAGCAATACAGTGTCTTTTCATATTCATTATTCAGTTAAAGACTGTAGGACTTAATTGTTTCTGTAAGATGTAAAAGAAACCATTTTACATCTCCTTTCTAATGGTTTGCAAGTTCTGCTTCCCTAAGATCTAAGACTGAATGTTGAACAGAAAAATATTATTGATTCCATAATTATTTTAATTAAATCACAATAGCAAAATAATTTTAAATATTAACTGACTTTTTTAATATCAGAGGACTGGTAATGATTTTTTCAGTGAAGGTCAGTAATATAAGAGGAAATTCATGGGGCAATCATATCTTCCATGTAAATGGCACATGTACATTGATATTATTTTACAACCCATCTCCTAAAACTGTTTATACAGTACTACTTTCAGTTTACATCAAACGCATAAATCTGTGGGAATCTGAACAAATTCCATCACAAAGTAAAATTGGTATAATAGCATCTTGTTGACCTAGTTATTGATGCATCTCTTGGCAGCCCAAGTTACATAAAAAGGATCTTTCTGGGTTCTGTAGGGGTATTGTATCAGACTGTTTTGTTTTAGGAAAGTGCATTTTTCTTGTCTTCTAATAAAAAGCATACGTTCTGTAATCCAAAACCCTATATATACATATATAGTTAAACTCAAAACGAACCACATGATTTTTTCCCCCAGCTGTCTGTCTAGATAGAGAACTATGTTGTTAAAAAGTTCTGTTTCATACATTTCAAAGGGTATGTGTATATGTAATGTCCTATAAATAAATATTTTCCTTCTTATATTTCAGATGGATTATCCATGCTATGAAGTATGAACTAAAAATCCGTGCCGGGGATATGCCACCCATGGATTTATACCAGCTGTCGCCTAGTCAAGTGAAGCAGCTTCTGTTGGATATTCTTCAGCCACAGCAGCAAGGGAGGTAATGAGATCTTAGTTTGTATCTCATATCTGCTATTCATAATAGATTGATTGCATAATCTTTGTGTTTCTGAAATAATTTGTATGCATCTTAAATCAGTAGGTGTCTGCAATCAATAATGTTTCAGCCATACATTATGTATAAGGCTGTGAGTTTGTCATGGAATTCAGGGATTCCGTGACTTTCTGGGACCTCTGTGACTTCTGCAGCAGCCGCTGTGGCTGGCCCGGGGGCTGCCTGAGCAGCTCGGGCAGCCGCACTAGCGGCTGCTGAGGCAGTCTCGGACCACCGCCCCCCATCCCCCAGGAGCAGCAATATGACTTTGGGTGCAAGTGGGAGGGGTAAGGGCTCTGGGCAGCACTTACCTTGGGGAGCTCCCCAGAAGCAGCGACATGTCCCTCCATCAGCTCCTAGCTCTGTGCGCTGCCTCTACCCAAAGGCATTGCCCCCGCATCTCCCATTGGCTGCAGTTCCCAGCCAATGGGAGCTGCGGAGCCGGCCCTTGGGGCGGGGGCAGCACACGGAGCTAGGAGCTGAGGGAGGGACATGTCACCACTTCTGGGGAGCCGGGTAGGGAGCCTGCCAGCCCCGCTAACCCCCCGCCCCCAAACACCAGCAGGGGTCCAGGGCCACGCACCACTGCCCGCCACTCCCCACCCCGCAACACCAGCGGGGGATCCTGTGCTCCCCCCACCAGCACAAATCTGCTCCCAAGATTTAGTCAGGGGTATATAGTACATGGACAGGTCACAGACCATGAATTTTTGGTTACTGCCCGTGATCTTTTACTAAAAATACCCATGACTAAAATATAGCCTTAATTATGTATACACTAAAATTCTGCCGTATTGCCCCATAATCCTTGTGTGAAACTTTACAATAAAGTAATATTTGATACTGTAGACATCTGATGTGTAGGATTTTCCTCACCTAGCCTGACACTAGGAACCAAACAACATCCTAGGACTAGGTGTATACAGTGATCGAGAAGGCTGTCTCTCACTGTGTACATTGATCCAGACAGCGTTCCAAAACAAAAGTATTATTTATTTTAGCGGTAGTTAAAAAGCGTTTAGAGAAGAAGGATTTAAAAACAATAAACCATCTACATGCATGCCTGCCGTATCATTCCCTGATGGTAACCTAGGCAGACCTGACTTCTTCAGACATCCCCATCAAAACCAATAATACATAATCCATCTATCTTGTCTATCTGGCCAAGCCAGAGCAATCCACCAGCCAAGCTGTAATGGACTCAGTCTCTGTCTCTTTCTGACCCCTTTGACAGTCCCATGTGAGAGCAGGCAACCTCCTCCAGAAGCCCATTCTTTATCCCCTGACGATCACCTCTCTGTTCTTTGTTTCCAGACAGGGCCATGCTGAGTTCACCACCCCACCTACCCAAAGCATTGATCATTCAGTCACTGGAGCTTCCATTGTGCTTCTGGAACCTCTGTTGATCTGGGTCAGTTTCAGCCAGTTCGTTAATGACTCATTCATTGTAGCCCAGACAGCAAGGCGACACCCTGCCTCATGTCACCTGTGCTGCCCCAACAGCAGACATAACTCTGTCTCTCCCCTCCCTCACTGGGTAGTACTGCAAAGTATAGAGAGGAACTGAGGCGCACATAGGATTCATAAAAATATTACAGAAAATTCCCCATTTTGTCACACCAACCATGTTTTCTTAGCAGGCCTACCTGTGTTTGGCACCAGAAACACAGTGCCAGAAACTTCCTTTTGGGAGTATGACAGTGCAGCAACTCCAGACACCTTATTGAAAAAAAGTATTATTTATTTACCCACAGGAACATAAAAATCAGAGAGCAAAGGATTAAAACAACAAAAGGCCTACATGCATATTGTCTTATCTAACAGTTTCGGTAGGCCTAGTTTACCCAAGTCATTCCAACATCTGGGAACGGAACACTATCTGCTTCCCTCCAGACCTGTCCATCTGGCACTTTTAACTCAGAGCTGAGGCATTTTAACAGTTCAAAAAGTCTTTTGTTCCTGATTAATGCCTGAAGCTCCAGCATGGCTGGAGGGAGACTTCACAGGGCTTGTTCCCTTAAATTCTTGTGACTAGGATTATCTCTAAAGTCATTGCCTGCCTTCCTGCAGATATGTATAACCACCGAGAATTTAAAAACTCTTTGATCCCAGATAGCTACCAGCATCATAGTAATCAAATAAACAGAGGTGTATATATAATATTCATAATAATAATACAGATATCTCTTTCGTTCTTCACAGAGAGTAAAGGTAACCGAAACTGTGGTGGCTATTCTGTTACTCTGTTCAAGCACTCAAAATGTTATAAGGTGGGAATGTAAGGGTGTAATACATTTTCTAACAGCCTAACGGGACCAGTTCGTTCAATTATAGAAAACTATTCAGCACAGCACTAATTAAAATGTAGGTTACCTACACAAATTGGTGTGGTAAATAATTCATAACATTTAGTTTTCTGACTTCTCTGCCGCCAATGTCTGGCGCATGCATAAGGGTTAGATGTAGTGCTCTCCTAAAAAGGACTTGTTAATTTTTAATAAAACAGCTATATCTTTGAGCTGAGAGAATAAGTATGAAATGAGGCACCTGGTCCACAATTCATTTTCTTCTGCACTCCTTTTCAGTAATATTAAAATAACTGAGGAAAACAGCACTTACCCTAAGAACTTTGATTTCTCAGGAAAGCTTTCTCAGTTCAGTACAGAGAGCTTGTACAAACTCCTGCTGCTCCTTCAAAGAGAAGACCTCTGAGGACTATACTGCTGCTAGGAAAGAATTTTTTTCAGTTAAATAATAAACTAACTAGGAAATATTGCTACCGTAGACTATAATTTTGTAGACTGAATTTACTCATTACAACCATTACCAGTATTACCAGTTCTCCAGTTTTGTTGCTAGTCTTGCAATATTTGTCTTTCTTAAAGCCCCAGCTCTGGGAGTCATGTTTCTTTGTAAGAATCTCACCTTTCTTTTTAAAAAACATTTGTAGTCCTTTATAATTGCAAAGAAAAGTTTGCAGATATGATCCACTAAAGGCTCAAAAATTGGACGACAAATAAACACAATCCAAAATTTATTATCCTTTAAAATCTCATGATTAAGCTGATCTCAAAATTTTGGGGGATCTGATTCATGATTTTCCAATGCTTGTGGTTGGCAATACTGTACTATATTAGTCTACTAAACCCTTATGATTTTTTGTTAAATTAACAGTAGAATCAACTTCATAAATGTAGGTTTCTTAATTTCTTTAAAATTACAAATGCTGTAAAGCACTGGACATTTGGGATGAAGCACCAACAAAATTTCAGCTTACCAACTTCAATTTTTTAAAGTTTTATTTAAATTACAACATGCAAAAATGTCTCTTCAACTTAGTACACTTTTTGCACTCTTATTTGGAATTGCAGGATTTAATATGGAAGCTGTACTAGCACCATAAATTATATTACATACAGTAGAGGGAATAATAAAGGAAATATTTATACTGTAGTAGTATTAGCATGGATCATGGTTTCTTCTTTATGCAACGTGTATACATTTTGGTGCCGTACACATGTACCTGACAAATTATATCTCCGGTAAATTACATGGCAAATTTGCTTTCCCTAAACATATATATGTTTTCTTATGTATTATAGGTGTTCTGTCAAATTCTTCCCTAGTGCCTGGTACCGTCATTAACTTTGGTGGAGTTACAGCATAGTTTAATTTGGCATATGTCATGTCCTGTCCTGTGTTCTAGGTTAAATCAATTTACGTGTTACATTTTTTACTCTAATTGATCTTGCTTTTGTTCTCTTTAGGGTCTATTTTTATTTCCATATGAAATATTTATCAGGAAATGCAACACATACTGAGTGTGCATCATTGATGGATATTTACTGTTATTGCTTACCCTCATGGCTTAATTAATCCACAAAGAAATCTTTGTTTTGAATCTGAAACAGATTGGTTTTTCAAGCCCTTCAGTCAATTTTGTTTTGTCCACAGATGTTGGCTTAACAGACGTCAAATAGATGGTTCTCTGAATCGAACTCCCCATGGTTTCTATGACAGGGTGTGGCAAATCTTGGAGAGAACCCCCAATGGTGTAATAGTAGCAGAAAAATATTTACCACAGGTAAAAAGAAATATTTAGAGAGTTGCACATTGGTTTTTAAAGTACTGAATGCATTGCCATTGTATTTTTCTTCTCTTTTCATGGAATGTGTGCTATAGGTAACAAAGGATTCCAGGTGTAAAATAACATATTGGACATATGGTGCTGGAAGAAGACTTTACATATAAGAAGCTTTGAGTTTACTATTTGCTTGTAACTGCAGTGAAAGTATTTTAATATTCTGAAGGGGGAAAAAAAATCTCAGACAAGACTCCTAACAGAATGCTGTTATCGTTGACTAGAAATTTGCTTCTCCTTTGATCCAACGGAACCTAGATTGTTAATGTTGGATAAATAATCCACAACAAATAATCCAACCAGTTCTATTAGAATTTTTTTTTATTGAAATCAAATGGTTAAAATATATGCAGCATTTTATTATTTATTTTATTTCTTTTTCAGCAACCAACACTATCTGATATGACTATGTATGAGATGAATTTTTCCCTTCTGGTTGAAGACATGTTGCAAAATATTGACCAGCCTGAATACAGACAAATTATTGTAGAGGTCAGTACTATATGATTAAGAGAAGTTTTATATACATGACTTGTTGTAATAATTTTGAGAAAGAGTAACTGAACCCCACAGAGAATTGAATTAACGGGAGTGGTTTAAAATCACAGAGAAGCACTTGCAGATCCAAACTACTACGGCAGTTTTTAGCACACTGTCTCCATAGATTTTTGTGTTTTATATTAAGCAGGTTCACATTAATATATTTGGATAACGCATTTCAGGATGTTGGGGGTCCCCACGCTGCACCAAACAATGCAAACAGTAGCCATAGAGTTAATAATACTGGGCCAGGGGAGTGGCAGACTTTTAAACAAAAAGATAATTCCAAAATAGCACTGTATGCAGCCCCCAGCTTAAGCCATGGGATCCTTTCTTCAAAGCCCAACTGTTCTAAACGCCAGTTCTACTTGCCAGATGACTACTCCTCCCTCCCATCTCCGTGGGCAGTCCAAAGAGCCACACTTGCCCCAATGAATCAACAGTATTTAACCACCAGCTCCTTCCAGTGTTTCAACACCTGCTAACAAAGTAAGGCAATAGAGTCCTGCCATCCTGTTATGCACCTTTCCCCCTAGAACCAAGCCCTGGGCATGCTGTCTGAGGAAACCAGGGGGCAATTCTCCCTTCAATAGCTGCCAGAGTAATTGGCCTCTATGCAGCCACTAGTATTTCTTGCCTGCGATTATGAATCTGTCCCTGGATATTCCCTGGCACTCAAGAGTTCAAAACTATTTTGATCATGGCCAACAACTACTGGCATGTTGAGTACAACATCTCAACCTGCAGCTGAAAAATATGGCCCAGGGTCCCCACGGACACAAGTGATCAATATGCACTCCACCACCAATTGCTAGTCACACTCTTAAAACCTGCAAGCCACTCATGCAAGTCAGTTATTCCCATTTTAAATGCTGGTCCAGCTGCAAGGAATTCAGGATCCTTCAACTTAAATTTGTTGTTTGTTGCTTATATAGATTCTATTGGTAGGACATCTAGATTTCAGTTGTTTAATGTATCTCATATTTACAAATGCTCACCCTTGCCTATAGCTAAGCCTTAAATTGTTAATGTCTATTCCCTAGTGTTGGTTATTTGCTCAGATTACTATAATGATCTTTTGACTGTTCTACCTACTTGATCAATTTCAAACTTTATATTTTATGTAAAATTCTGCTTTTCAATATATAGACACTCAAAAATTATCTGTTTACACTGCCATAATGAAGATGTTTCTTCACAAATCGCTTTATGGCTTGAATGAAGCATGAGCTTGTGTTTACAACGTCATCTTTTACGTAACCTGATTTTAAACTGGCCTAAAATTCAAGGTGTTTATTTTTTTTTTTCTATTCTAGTTGTTAATGGTTGTATCTGTTATTTTGGAGAGAAACCCTGAGTTAGAGTTTCAGGATAAAGTGGATTTGGACAAACTGGTGAAAGAAGCATTTCATTATTTCCAGAAAGATGAGACCAGGCTAAAGGGAGTTGAAAAGCAAGTGAGTAAAATATTCACTTCATGTAAAATGTACAGTTCTTCAATCAAAGACAAAATTTGGTAACAAATTGTAAATGTGTGAGGCTGGAAATAAAACAGACATACAGAACTCCCAAATGGAATCCATGAAATTTAATTCTATTTAAGTACTATGTAATATGACAGGTTTACGGATGGATCTTGTAGCGCCTGTAAAAGTGTCTTCATAGCGACAGAGATGGACATTTAAATTTCTTTGAACTCAACGTCCTTGAGGGCTAGACAACCAGCCCACAAAGGTGCTTGAAAGAAAGTGTGTCCTACCTCAATGAATGTTAGAATGATTGTTTAGGTAAAGCTGGAATAACTTGAATATTCTTAGAAGAAGTTGGTGTCTTAAAATGAAATGTGTCCTCGTTGATAGGGGAGCAGGAAGGTAAGTGGTTGTGGTATCTAAATAGATGCAGGATATGATATTTAAAAACAGCCTGAAGTTAGGACCCTAAATCCATATTGAGGCACCTAAATAAGTGCCCAGATATTCAGAAGTGCTGAGTACCCAGAAACTTCAACTGACCCCAACAAGAACATTTTGGTGGTAACACAAACTCAGTTTTGCATCTAAAGTGTTTACCCATTAATTATTGATTCTAGAGGAGGTGGCCATAACCTACTGAGCTGTTTCTTCATCAGTAGTTTAGGAAACAGCACTGGTTTCTAATTAACCACCGGTCACTAAATAGTTTTAAAGATGATTTCCAAAATGATATAAAAGTCTTTCTTCTGCAATGGTCTCTGTACATTCCCACTTACAGAATTTGACGTCTCTAGTGGTGAACTACAGAATTGTATACCAAAGTTCTATCTACTGGAGAAGAGCAGTAGTGTGCTCATGTTAGGATAACATGATTGGATCCATCTACATAAGGAAGAGTACCTCTGACCATCTCAATTCCTTCACCACCGCTGCAGAGAGCTAAACCAAATATACCATGAGTAATCTCACTCCAAATTAAAAGCTGCACATTTGATTGCCTTGTGAGTCAGATAAATATCCTTCTATATGTGAATGTCTCTTACCAGTTTGCTTGGACTTCCAAAGGAGTTAAAATCTAAAATATGGTTACTTGAGGTCTCACTAGAGAATGCAGACTAGTTATTTATGTTAAAGGATAAAAGGGGAAATACAATCTTTGAAATGAGATCTAACCACTTGTTATTTACTGGATACTGATGGAAGCAACAGAGAAACTGAAAGAGCTGAAATCTGAGCATTTACCGGGCACGTGTCCAATAGAAATCAGAGGACGGCCCTCTCCATCAAGCCCTAAAACTAAGGTGTATATAAAGCTGAAATCACCATTTGCTCAAGAAAGTTGACTGAACCCATCAAGTAGCTGCAGAATCTTGAGTGCAACTGACACTTGGACCAGCTGTGTGGAAAGGACTTTTCTCCCATCTCAGGGTTAAGAAGGATAACAACAAGTGGTTAGATTTAATTTCAAAGATTGTATTTCCCCTTTTATCCTTTAACATAAACAACTGTAGTCTGCACTACTAATGGATGTGGCACAGCAATCCAGTGCTTTGTTTGGTAAAGTGGTGCTACAGTTTATTTTTCCTATAACTCTTTGCCCTTCATTGTCTGGTGAGAGTGGAGGCACTGTGTTAAACAGAGCAATGCATAGAGACCCTTAAGGAAGTAATAAGGGTTTCTTACTAATAACAGTTGTTTTTCAAGAGCTACTTCTGCATTCATTCTGCCTACCACCTTTCCCTCTGCCTTAGGAATCTGCAGGCTAGGGAGAAGGAACTGAGGTGGTCAGGGTGAGGAGTGGGTTCCTCCTTATATAGATTAAGCCAATGATGTCATTTTAGCAGGAGAGCACTACAATAGCCCACAGTGGAAAATGCTTTGTTATACAGTTCCACAGCTCAAGATTAGAGATGCCAAATCCCTAAATTGCGAATGCACATAAGCAACTCTCGAAGAACAATAGTTACTAGCAAGTAACACATTTTCCTTAAATACAAATTAATGGAACTTGATATGATTGTTTACAAAGAGAGATCCTAGATTTAGAAAATGTATTAAATTAGCTCCTTAGTTTTAGGAGTAAGAATTGTCATTAACATAAAATAAATTAGTGGTTTGAAGCCAGAATGCACTACTTAGTAGACCCAGATGGGAAACAGTTTTTCCACCCAAGAAAATTTTCAACATTTCAAAAATGTTCACGTTGCACAGCAGGACCAACCTAAGATCTTTTGGAAACTTTCATGAAAAACTGATGCACCCACTCCAGCCTAGCTAACAGTCCAGTAGCTAGGGTATTCACCCAGGATGTGGAAGACCCAGGTTCAAGTCTGTGCACCTCCCACAGCCTGAGAGAGTGCCCTAGCCACTAGGCTGTTAGCTAGGCTGGGGTGGGTGTGTCTCTCAGACCAGAAATATGTTTCAGCAAAGAAGTTCCAGTGTAGATGAACCGACATTTCCCAATGAGAAATCCTTCTGTCAAAAAATTCCTGACCAGCTCTACTTCCCTATTAATAATTATTCCAGCACAGAAAGCTTCACATAGCGTTACAGTGCCTCGCATTCATTCCCAAAACATACACTAAAAATACAGGAAATCCTTAGGCCTGGTCCACATTAGGGGAGAGGTGGGGGATCGATCTAAGATACGCAACTTCAGCTACGAGAATAGCGTAGCTGAAGTCGACGTATCTTCGATCGAATTAAAATTACTTACTTCGGGTCCACGAGGCGCAGTCTCGCTCCCCCGTCGACTCCGCTTACTCCTCATGCCGAGCTGGAGTTCCGGAGTCGACGGGGAGGGCTTCTGGGATCTATTTATCGCGTCTACATGAGACGCGATAAATCGATCCCAGAAGATCGATCTCTACCCGCCGAATCGGGCGGGTAGTGTAGACATACCCTTAGTTCAGGTCTTTTCACAAACTCTGGCCCTGATTCAGCAAGGTAATTATAATATTCCTAACTACTTTACTAAATCAAGACCTTTAAAAATCACTTTTTCTTTCATGTATAATATTAGACAGTATCCTCACAAATAAGGCCTGGCTTACATTTAAAATTGAGGTTGACATAGCAAGAAAGGTCAGGGATAAAAATCCATACCCATGAGTGCCATAGTTATGCTGACCTAACCTCCAATGTAGACATAGCCAGGTCAACAGAAGAAGGCTTCTGTCGACCTAGCTGCCATCACTCCGGGGGCTAGTGTTCCTAGAGTGATGGAAAGACCCCTTCTGTCGCTGAAGACTGCATCTACACCAGGGATCGGCAACCTTTGGCACGCCGCCCATCAAGGAAATACGCTGGCGGACCGGGACAGTTTGTTTACCTGCAGCATCCACAGGTTCAGCCTATCGCAGCTCCCACTGACTGCGATTCGCCGTACCAGGCCAATGGGGACTGCGGGAAGCGGCGTGGACCGAAGGAGGTGCTGGCTGCCACTTCCTGCAGTCCCCGTTGGCCTGGAATGGCGAACTGTGACCAGTGGGAGCTGCGATCGGCTGAACCTGTGGATGCTGCAGGTAAACAAACTGTCCCGGCCCGCCAGCGGATTTCCCTGACGGGCTGCATGCCAAAGGTTGCCGATCCATGGCCTACACTAAGGGATGACGCAGGCATACCTACTGCGCTGTAGCTATGCTGCTATAGTCTCTGCAGTGTAAGCATTGCCTAAGTATAAGAAAGAAGTCAAATTTTTCATATCATCCCTAACTGAGCTTTAAAATACCTGGACTCTTTTATGTGATGCAAATCTAGGAAGAAAATATTTGTTTTTTCTTAAAAGGTTAATGGAATAAGTCCCATACTTTAGCTGCATTTTTAAACACAACCTTAGTCATGGAGTTGAAACCAGCCCCACCATAATGTTGTGAAGAGAGATTACCTAACATATATTTTGCAAGCAATGTGAAGAAACTGACCTGCCATTAGGAAATTAAGAGGAAATTATGTGATCAGAATATGTAATATGTTCTTTCACAAAACTATGCCCAAATAGGCACACACTAAGATTTCTAAGAAAGTCTTTAAGCAATTCAACATGTATATATTGTACATTTAGAAAAATCTTAGATTTTAAAAATTCCTGTTTGACAACTAATTGAACAATGAGTGTGTCATACAAAAAGACTGATAATGTCAATAATGAGAATTGCACTTTTCACCTATAAAATGGTTTCAATTAATTTACTCTTTACCAATGGTTAAACTTGATTCTTATCAATCAACACTTCGATAGAAAAATAACCTTTTTTGTTTTTGTTTTTATAGGATGACATGACTTCATTTTACAACACTCCCCCAGTGGGAAAAAGAGGAACATGCAGCTACTTGACTAAAGCTGTGATGAATTTATTGTTGGAAGGGGAAGTGAAGCCAAGCAATGATGATCCCTGTACCATTAGCTAAAGTTCAGAAAGAAATATAGGAACCATTGCTTATTTAGGTTTTAGTGTAGTTTTGCATGTGATGTTTAATTCCTATTTTGAAGAGTAGTCATGGGCAGTACTATAAATCTATACCATCCTTCACCGTGATAAGCAGAATTGCTTAGGGTAGTAAATGCCACCGCTGATTATTTGGCAATAAAAATAAATGTATTTAATCAAGAAAAAAATCTCAACAGCAATCAGCAACCTTCACCTAAATGTCAAAATAGTGTGCTGACTGAAAATTATGCATGAAGCATGACATACAGTTCACATTAAATGAGCCCAATGATTTTTAAATAAAGTTGGCTGGGCCTGTATTTTTGGTTATGCAACAGTTTAAAAACAAATGATACACTTAGTTATTTGTGTTATTTTGAACTAACAGTTTATGCAAGATTTATTACCTCTTTCTTCCATTTGTACTGTAATTCATTACAAAATGTTTACTGTAAATGCTGAGTGAAATACAGCCAGAATTTTTAAAAAACAGAGAATACATTTGAACTAATGGTTAGCACACAAAATAGATTGACACTTAACGTAAAAGCTATAGTGGTTTTGTATTTGGTCACCTTAGTCAAAGTGGAGGTAAAATAAAAACAATATTCTGCACAAAATATTTTCTTTACAATTCAATTTAATTGGTATAAACATATGAGAACTGTTTAGGGTTTTAATGGCTTAGTTATAACCTGATTACACAGATTGAAGACTGCCAGGAAATGAATACAGAATATGTAGAATTGCTTTTTATATTTTAAATAAATGTCATTGCAGCTAGCCACATGTTCAAAAGTTTGTATTAGATTTATAAATTAACACTGGAAACATTAGTTAACATGGGATGGAAATTTTTAGAAATGTATTTAATGTTGAAATTAATGTTGGGAATATGACTGAAGAGAGACTTTCATTAAATATAAGCATTTGACAAGTTCTTTCCTATATTGAGTGTTTATTTGTCTCCTATGCTTGAACATTACTATAGAATCTACAGATACTAACTAACCATGCTTGAATTATTTTGAAGAAGGTAGCTTCCACGCGTCTTTATAAAAGCTTGCTTTTTATATCAGTAACAATGCCCTTAGAGTCTGATCCAGATCTTGTGGGAAAGACTCCCATTGGCTTTTATGGATATTGGATGAGGCCCTTTTGAGCATATATAATCAAAACAGCTGTTGTGACAGAATAAAATAGGTTCAACTGATGGAGATTTGCGTATAGCATTGGTAATCTAATAAATGGTGGTCAACTACGAGTATGTTTACAATAAATTGATTTCCTTTAAATCTATATTAAATACATAGTAGTGGAAATTGAGCCACAGATATATGGTGAACAGAATATGAAAATGATGGAATGAAGATCAGTGCAGTTTAAGTACCTACCCAGAAATGAATTTAGGGCAAGTGTTCTCTGGTGATGGTCATGGACCTACAGTAATCTACAGACCTTTTCCTGGTGATCACAATTACATACTTCTGGAACCACACAGTGAGGCGATTGGTTGTTGAGTAGAGAAAGGATCCCTCTCTAAGTGGTCTACAGAATTAAAAACAAATTTGAAAACCTCTTATTTTCAGGCTAATAGTAAGAGTTAAAAACAGGTGCCTTTGGCCTTTTAGTTTCAAAATATTTATAGACACCTGCAAGAGAAATTAAGTAAAAATATTAACTCATTTATCAGAACACTGCAAGACTTAAATCTGATTTAAAGCTTATGATCTCACAATGACCCATTCAGTGAAGCCAAGTTTATTCTATATGCACCAGCTGTTACAAATCACTGAATGAACAGCAGTTTGTTATATTACCTGGTCCTCATTATAAGTCATTTTTATTTCATCACTTTGTAATGCTATCAGAGTCCTACAATGTTCCATTCAACTATCGGAATTTTTTCAAAAACCAAATTGTTTCTAATGTGTTTAAAAATGATGAAATACTGTCAGCTGAATATCACAGTGAACTCTCAGCACATTGAATAGGAGGTTTTAAAGAGACTGGATTGCAGAGAGAACTTTTTGCTGCAATTGTGTCACCAAGAGGCAGTCATCCAGGTATGGGATAACTGTGTGTCCTTGGTGTCTCATGTGGGCTACTACCACCATGAATACCTTTGTGAATGCTTGTGTCATCACGCTGCTGAATGGGAGGACATGGAACTAGTAATGTTGGTGTCACACCATGAAGCAGAGGAACTTCCTATGAGATGGATGGATGTCTACATGGAAGTATGTGTCTTTCATGTCAAGAGCTGCAAACGAAGCTCCCGTTGGAGGGAGGGAATGATTGATGCCAGTGTTATCATTCGGAACTTTAACTTCCTGATAAATGTAGTTAGCAGATGAAGAACTAAGATAGGTCTCCACTCGTCACCTTTCTTCGGGATGAGAAAGTATGGTGAGTAGAAGCCTTTCCCTTGGTATTGGGGAGGGAGGCCCTCTATTGCACCCTGGAGGAGCAGGACTTCAGCTTCCTGTTGAAGAATCAGTTGATGGGAGAGATTCTCCGGAGGGGCTCAGGTGGGAGGGCAATGGGGTGGAAAGGAGAGAAACTCTATGAAGTATCCATGGTGGATGATATTCAGTACCCAACTCTCCAGGATGATCTTGCCCCAAGTGTGGGCAAATCGGGCAATTCAGCAGCTGAAGATGATGGGCAGGTGAGGTGGTTGGCATTGGAGGTGGTTTGTGGGTCTCAAACTCCATGTCAAAAGAGACCCTTGACCTACAGCTGGGAGAGGGTCAAGGAGGTTGCAGTGGCAGGGAATTGGGGTCTCTGGGACCTCTGGCACTTCCATTGATCTTTGATGGATGATGGTAGTAGAATGGGTAGGTCGTGTGAGGCCATGGTCAAAAGGGCTAACTCGGGTTTGCGCCTGGGAGCTGGGATTCCCCGGGATCGCAGGGTGGACCATGAGTCTTTCAAAAAGTGCAGGGACTCATCCATCTTCTCACAGAAGAGGTTGGTCTCATTGAAATGGAGGTCCTTGATGGTATTTTGGACCTCCCTGGGGCAACCAGAGGGTTGCAGCCATGAGTCCCTGTGCATTACGAGGGCAGTGGCTTGTGAGCGGGAAGCAATATCAGCTGCGTCTACCGCAGTCTAGAGGGCCACCTTTGCCACTAAGCACTCTTCACCTATGAAGGCCTGAAACTGGGCATGGTCATCTGTAGGAAGCTCATAATTGAACTCTGCTAGCCTGTTGTATGTGTTAAAATCATACTTGGCTAGTAGATCCTGATAGTTCACGATGCAGATCTGTTGGCCCACTGAAGAGAAGAATTTCCTGCCCAGAAGGTCCAGTCACTTGGAGGACTTGTCAGATGAGGTGGACATCTGCGGGTGCTGCCAAGCCCATTCCATGGCCACCTGGACAACCAGCGAGTTGGGGGCCTGGTGCATGAATAAAAAATCAGCCCCTTTAGGCAGCATGGAGTAGCATCTCTCTGACTCTCTTTGGAGTGAGAGCACATGTGGCTGGCATGTGCCACACTGTTCAGGCCAGTTCCAGGAATGCCTTGTTTATTGGGAGAGCCACCTAGGAAAGTCCTTGTGACTGGAGAATGTCCTGGAGATGATGATGTGGGTTCTGGACTTCTTCCAAGGAAATCTGCAGATCTGCAGCCACTTTCTGCAGCAGTTCCTGACACTGCCGGTAATCATCTGGGGGAAAGAGTGGGAGAGGGATGATTGCCTCACTGGCAACAATGAGGCTCCGGTTGGGACTGTCAGTGCTGGAGGTACCAACTTGATGTCTTCCTCTTCGTACATCGATGGTGCATGGGGGGAAGCACAATGATCCTTGTGACAGCTCTGGACATCTCTGCTATGGGTCCCAGAATGAGGGGTCCAGGTAGGTGGGCCACCTGGGAAGCAGTACCAGGCTTCCCCGAGTGGAACCTAGGCTGGAAAGTAAGGGTGTCTGGGCCATGTGTCCAGGCTCCTGCGTGGCAGCAGTGATCCTGGCAATGCTGTGTCTAAGGACTCCTCAGAATCAGATGGCAGTTCTGTCAGAAGAAGCAGTACTGCGGGTACCCAGAGGGCTGCAGTGTGGCGTAGAAGAGAGGGGCATCTCCTGCAGCAGCAGTTCATCCTCTGGTATGGGAACACCATGAAGCAGGATTAGGCCCGAGAGAAGTGGAGACTGGGTATGGCAGAATCACCTCCTCTATTGTAAGGAAGGTCTCTGTACATCCAGCAGTCCGAGGACTACCCATAGTCACTCTGGAGGGGCTCGGTGAAGTAGTTGGAGTAAGCAGGTCTGCCTGGTGGTGAGGCAGCACCACTGGAGAAGTCGGGGTCATGCTCACACCTGGACGGTCTGACTGTCTCCGTACCAGGATCACCGGTGGTACCAATGGATCCCACTTCTTTTTGGCCTTACCCTCCAGCCAGGAAGTCTCCGTCGCTGGTCCCACAAGATCTGCATGCAACATCTCACCCGACCAGGCACGGCTCAGGGAGGGAACACTGTGCTTATGAGCAGTTTGTTGTGGGGACCCACTCTTGTGCCCATGAGAGGGTCTCTTGCTGTCATGATGGGGTTTGTCCTTAGTGGTGGCGGCTCCACACCATGTGGGGTGCTCGGAGGGGCACTCATGGTCAGCAGCAGCCTTTTCACAGGAGGGTCCCTCTGGGCAGGATCCAAGTGCACTTGGGGCCTCATTGCCTCTTCCATCAGGTACTTGGGGAGGCAAAGCTCACAGGCCTCTCTGGTTCTGGGCAGGAAGGATTTAGATAGCGTACTTTGCCCAAGATGTGAGCCTCACCCAGACAATAGATATACCATTGATGCTCGTTGCTGATGGAGAAAGGAAAAGGACAGGAGACACAGATCTTGAAGCCCAGGATCATGGGCATAGTCTCCAGGTGGCGAGGGTCAACAGACACTGCTTGGAAACCCTTCCAAACTCGGGTGCATGGTGCGCAAGCGCACCCACATGTGAAATACAAATTGGGACTGTGGCAGGGCCGGACTCACCCCTGCGGCGCCTCCTGCTGGTTTCAGTCGGGAATTAGCTCACCAGCCTCTGGAGCGCCCTCTGCAGGCCAGTGATCTGCCTGTCCACTCTGGCCCCGTGTCCCTCCCAGCACCTGGTGCCCTTTTAACTGGGGTGCTGCCCCCTGGCAGTACCCCTAGATCTGGGTCTCCCCTCCCCAGGGGAACCCCCAACCCACTATCCCCACCTCGCCTCAGTCGTAGGCTACTGCCAGTCACCAGCTAGCCCCCGCGCCCTGGGGCAGACTGCAGTATAAGCCACTCATCACAGGCAAAGGGGGTTTGGACCTGCTGCCTCAGCCTACCTGTGGGCTGCCCCCTACAACCCCTGTACCTGGTCGGGCCTTACCAGGCCTGCAGCCTGGGGTTTTCCTAGGCCAGAGCTCCCCAGCTCCCTTGGCCTTTCCCCAGCCCTGCTCCACTCCAGGTACCCTGCTTAGGTCCTACAGCCAGGCCCTTCTCCCTCTACATGCAGAGGAAGAGTGTCTTTGCTCCAGGCCCACTGCCCTCTTATAAGGGCCAGCTGGGCCCTGATTAACTGGCCACACCTGTGGCTTCCTTGCCAATCAGCCCAGCTTCTGAGCCTCAGCCCTCTCCCAGGGCTATTTCCGGCCCCTCAGGGCAGGAGCAGGGTAGTCACCCCGCTACAGGGACCATCACTTGAAGAAGAATATTTTTTCTGTTCTGTGCAAACTGAATCCTACTGAAAACCAGGTTCTGATTTAAAAGGTTATTTCTGAGGTACCAGGACGCTGCTGAACAGTGGCATCTTTAGTGACACCAACTTGTTTGGAGGCCTAATGTCAGAAATCACTTATCCGTTTCCAATTTGCAGTTTATTTAGTTTAGAATTGAAATCAAATGTTAAGCTTTAAATAGCAAAGTTTTTCTTTTGCTTGTTACACCGCAGAGATGCTATTTTTGCAACTTGTTTGACCAGGTGGCCCCCATTTTGACTGCTTCACTCATGATCCACTCTTTCAAACAATATTGCCAACTATGATGTTTCAAGCTTGCTAATTTTAATCAGAATCTTTCAATTCAAGTGATATTTTTTGCAGATGGCAAGAAATGCTTTTCCTCGTGCAAATTCTTTGGATGACAATCTGTGAAAAAAAGGGTTCTGTTTTCCCTTATAACCTTCAAACCAACACAGTTCACACATTTTATAAAATTGTAATCAAAGTGATTTTTCAACTTCTACAAAGTAAGGATAAGTAACTGGACTATACAAGGCAAATACCAAAAACCAGCAGAGTCAGCACTCATTTAAGAAGCTCTCTCGTATACTGGAAGAACAGTGCCATTAATCTTCTCTAATCCTTCTGAAATAGCAACAGAAACGGAGTCCGCCATAAATGGCTTCTGGTCTTGGAGCACTTCACCATACTATAGATAGGTTTCTAAGAAATGTGGCAATTGAATTATGGTTTTAAAGATTGCACCTCAGGCAACTGTAGAAGCAACTAAATGGTGAAAAACCTCCTCTATTACATATTTTCAATGGAAATGTTTTAGTACTTTATAAAATGAACTGGACTGAAAGCCCCAAAGACTTAAATCCTCTATTTACACACAAACTAGATAAAGCAAGGATCTGCTAGCTCAAGCTTTCTTACATGGTGCTGTCAATGTACCTCAGCCTTGACATGACAACCATCTCCAGTGATGAGATACTAGATCTATCATCGTCAGTCCTTCCCCCCTCTGCTGAAAATACCAACAAGGCTGCCAATTGTGATGGTGTAATTCGGGATGTGGGCACTGACCAGCAGGAACCAGTTTCAGAATCTGTTACTCCTTATACAGGCCACTGAACAGCTGTTAATTGGTAACTAATAACAGGCTAACCTCAAAAGGTTTGGTAGCTTAGGTCAATTTAGACAAGCCTACAAAAATACAGATTAGTTCTTCTATCATTTCTTGAACTACTTTGATGTGAAAAATCAGCTCTCTTGTGAGATTTCCAAGTTCTTCTAATTTCAGATGAGTTGGAAACACCGCCAGAACAGATTCTTCTCATGTTCTTTTTGTGTTTCCACTTCCCCTTCCAGACAAAGACATACAAAATAATTTTACCAAAGTTGTTTTGGGGTTTTTTTAGAGCTTCAACAATTTGGATCATTTCAAACTTGAGCTGAAGGTTCAAGTTGGTTCTTATTTTATCCAAATTGTTTTGCTAGTCATAATGAATTTCTTGATCACTAACTCACTGGGTCAGATTAGAAACCATAAATTAGAGATGAAAGGCTCAACATCAATTTTCCAACTCTTGAGCTACTAGTTTCTTCTCAAAGTCCTGTAAAATCTTCCTTTTTTTCATTCATGCAACTTCCATTAATATCAATGAGAGTTGTGGGCATAGATTGAGGGCATGATTATGCCCCTCATCTCTAATTACAGGGCACAGTTTTAACATGTAAGAAATCACAATAAAATGAATCTCTGTGATTCAGAGTATCTTATGCTGCCAAAGATTTTTCAGGTTGAATCTGTCTTTTCAGTAAGGCAGCAGCGATCAAAGAAAGATACAAAGGTTCATCTACAGCCCAAGCATCTGAATCAGCTGCATACCACTAACTATGGTTCTGGAGGAAGAAAAGGAATTGTTATTTTATCTGGTGACCAACTACAGAGTGGCCATTGGTCCCTACCCACTGTAGCCTAAAGGATGGTTTGGCTTAAGAAATAAATAGAAGTTAGGCTAACGTAGGCACAAAACCTAAGTGCAGAGGAGCATGGGGAAAAATGGTAACTAACCTTCTGTAACTGTTGTTCTTCAAGATGTTTTGCACATGTCCATTCCACTCCATGTGTGTGCATTCTCTGCGCACAGTCACCAGAAATTTTTCCCTCCGTGGTACCTGTTGGGACGGCTCAAGTGCCCTCTAATGCTCATAGCGCTGGTATAAAAGGTCCCAGCCAACCCCGCGCTCCCTCACTTCCTCCTTTCCAGAAGACTCCAATGCAGAGGGGTAGGAGGGCAGGTCGTGGAATGGACATGTGCAACACATCTCAAAGAACAGTTATGGAAGGTTAGTAACTGTTTTTTCTTCGAGTAATTGCACATGTGCATTCCACTCCAGGTGACTCCCTTGTATAGATGGAGGGATCGGAGTTCATGGACACATGGACTGCAGGACAGTACGAACAAATCTGGCATCATATCTCAACTGCTGATTGATGGCGTAATAAGAAGAGAATGTATGCATAGATGACCAGGTCGCTGCTTTATAAATGTCTTGGATAGGGATTTGTGCTACAAATGCTGCTGAGGAAGCTTGTGACCTTATGGAATGAGCCATCAGGACAGCCGAGGCAGAACCCCCACTTGATTGTAACAAGACCAAATGCATGATTTAATCCAGGATAAAGTTGTCTTCAGAAGACCGAGAGACCCTTCATCCTGTCCTCTACCACAAGGAACAGTTGTGTGGACTTTCGGAATGGTTTGGTCCGTTGTATGTGGAAAGCTAGGGCTCACCTAACGTTCAATGAATGAACGTATTGCTCCTCCCTACTTGCATGTGGCTTCGGGTAAAAAAACAAGAAGGTAGATTGCCTGATTGTTATTAAATTGGATACCACCTTTGGTAGGAAATTGGAGTGAGGACATAACTGCACCTTGTCTTTAAAGAAGACGGTGTAAGAAGGTGCTGATGTGAGAGCCTGAGCTCTGAGACCCTTCTGGCCGAAGTGATGGCCACTAACAAAACCACTTTCTAGGAGAGGTAAAATAAAGGGCACATTGCCAGTGGTTCAAATGGCAGTCCTATAACCTTTCCTTTGAGGAAACCAAATTCACGTTCCAAGGAGGAATGGACTCTCTTACTTGCAGGTATAACCTCTCTAGTCAGTGGCTGCGCAGGGAGCACGCTTTCTGTTGTGTCGGGTTGCAAATAGGTCCATCTAGCAAGTCCCCCCCACTGCTGGAAAACTTCCTTTGCCACAGCTGGGCAAAGGGACCACTCATGGTGACTGGAGAAAGACCTGTTGAGGCGATCTGCCAGCTCGTTTTGCACTCCCAGAAGGTACAAGGTCTCAAGATTGATCGAGTGGGCTATGCAAAATTCCCATAGTTGCATCCTTTCCTGACAAAGACAGGAAGAGTGAGCTACTCCCTGCCTGTTGAGATAAAACATGAGTTAAAAAACAGTGTTGTCCGTAAGAACAAACAAATGTCTGCCTGTAATGTGCAGCAGGAAAGCCTGACAGGCCAGGAAAATTGCTCTGAGTTTTCTGACATTGATGTAGAGAGAAAGTTCCTCTGAAGACCAAAGTCCTTGAGTTCTGAGGGGCCCCAGGTGGGCTCCTCAACCTAGCAATGATGCATCTGAGACCAGAGTCATTGATGGTTGAGGCCATATGAAGGAACCCCTTCACAAACACTGAGTGAGTCCACCCACCAAATGAGAGAGACAAGGACCAGAGGAGACACTGAGAGTCCAGAATCCAGATGGTGGCGATTTGGTGAGTAGACAGAAGCCAGCCATGTCTGAAGAGACCTGAGGCGCAGCCTTGCATGCTTCATTAAATATGTGCATGACACCATGTGACCTAAAAGCCTCAGACAAGTTCTTACTGTTGTTATTGGATGGCCCTTGAGGTGTGTTATTCAGGACACAATTATCTGAAACCGACCTCTGGGAGGTAGGCTTGAGTGGAGTTGAACACCACTCCAGTAAACACTATTCTCTCTACTAGAGTGAGAGTAGATTTTTCAACATTTATTAGGAGGTGTAGGGCCATGAACGTCAACTGGAGGAGCTCAATGTTGGATGCTACCTGAGCCCTGGACTGGCCCTTGATTAGCCAGTCATCTAGATAAAGGTAGACTTGCACCACTAGTCTTCTCAGGAAGGCTGCAACCACCACCATATATTTTGTAAACACCCCCAGGGTTGCGGACAGGCCAAACAGGAGTACCACGAATTGGTAGTATGCATGCTTTACTATGAATCTGAGGAACTTTCTGTGATAGTATATTGATATGTGAAAATAGGCATCTCTCTTAAATCAAGGGCGGTGTACCAGTCTCCAGGATCCAGGGAAGGGATAATGGATACCAGAGTTACCATGCAGAACTTTATTTTCTTGAGATAGCTGTTGAGGTGGTGCAAGTCTAGAATCCGTCTGAGACCTTTTTTGGCTTTGGGGATTAGGAAATAATGGGAGGAGAATTCCTTCCCTCTTAAATTCTGTGGAACCTCTTCCACATCTCCCACCTGAAGGAGAGATTGAACCTCCTGGGCCAGAAGTTTTTTTGTGAGAGGGGTCCCTGAAGAGGGACAGGGAAGGAGGAACAGAGATAAACTGGAGGGTATATCCCATTTCCACCGTGCCCAACACCAACAGTCTGGTGATACAGGACCATTCACGGAGGAAGTGGGAGAGGTGGTTTGAAAACAAGGGGGAAACAGGGTCTGGCATCATGGGAACTGGTATGGTGTCCTTAAGTGCCTGTCAAAAGGCGTGCTTAGAGTCCCCTGTCTGTCTTAGTGAGGCAAGCATTGATGCCGAGGTATAAGGGGATGGTGGTCTACGCCTAAACCCCTTGTTTTTTTCTCTAGATCCTGATGGACGGCTGGGGCATAGAACCAAACGGGCTTTTGTTGGCCTGTAGTGCTTCCTTGAAGTCACTGGTGTGTACAAACCAAGGGACTTAAGGGTCACCCTAGAATCTTTTAATCCGTGAAGCTTTGCATCAGTCTGTTCTGAGAAGAGCAAAGCTTCTTCAAAGTGTAGGTCCTGAATGGATTGCTGGACCTTCTACGGGAGTCCCAATGACTGCAGCCATAAACTACTATGCATAGCTACTATTGAAGCCATGGACCTGGCTGCTGAATCAGTCACATCCAACACAATTTGCAATGAGGCAATCGCCCCTGATTTTCCCTCTTCCACCAGCGAGAACTCTTGCTTGACCTCTTAAGGGAGCAAGTCCTTGAACTACAGCATGGAGTCCCACATGTTGAAATTATATCTGCCCAGAAGCACTTGCTGATTTGCAATCCTGAGCTGTATCCCCTTCAGTAGAATCAACTTTTCTACCAAACAAGTCCAACTTCTTGGAGTCCTTTGCTTTAGATGTTGCACTCTGATGACCCTGCCTTTCTTTCATTGGCCGCAGATACCACCAAGGATCCCGGGGGGGGGAAGGGTGGCATGTACAAGAATTCATAACCCTGGGCAGGGACAAAGTACCGTCACTTAGCTCTTTTTGATGTGGGCAGGAGGGATATGGGGGGTCTGCCACTAGGCTTTAACAGGGTGCTTAATGGCCTTATTGAGAGGTAGGGCTACTTTTACTGGGCCTGCAGTGGCTAAAATATCGACCAGGCTGTGGGAGGACTCTCTTACTACCTCCATATGAATGCCCAGATTTAAGGCCACCCTTTTCAACAGACTGTGGTGCGCCTTATAGTTATCCAGGGGAGGTAACACACCCACTTCTGAAACAGCCTTGTCGGGGGAAGAGGCCAGCACTAGCTGAGAACACTCTTCCTCCCCTTCTGCCTTGATGAATTCCCGTTGGCCTGGCTCTTGAACATCTATGCTGGGCTTGGAACCAGAGTCTGGATTGGCTGCAGCCCGATAGGGCCTTGGTGCCTTTCGTTCTGAGGTCACCGAATAGGAGCGCCTAGAGTAAGCTCCTGAAACTGGTGGAAACCACCACAGGTTCCAAAAGGGCCATGGAACAGGCATAGGTCCCCAGTGGTGACCTGACCTCACACTCGATGGTACCCGTGCCTGAGTCCATGTACGAGTGAGAGTGGTGGGAACGACTCCTCAGGCGAGAGGAGTAAGACTCGACCTCTGTTTCCGAGGATGACGAGTCTCTCTGGTGACCACAGAGATTTGGAGACCGGTGCCGTGGCAAAGATGCCTGCACTGAGGTCACCATAGCCGGTTTTTCTTTCGATGGTACCAAAGGGCCTGATGCCAGATGATGGTCTGAAGCAACAGACTCCATCCTGCCCGACAGCACTGATACTGCCCACTTCTGTACTGCCGGAGATACGGAGACTTATTGCAGGAAGCACAGGGCTTGAAGCCCAGTGACCGAGACATGCCTTGGCACCTGGTAATGGATGAAAACTCCACTAACTCTCTAAATTAAAAACTTTAACTAAAATGGAATAAACTGACAAACTATATACAACTAGCTATGTAGAGATATGTAACAGGAAAAACCACTGAGAGAGCTTACGAAAGCAAGGATAGCAGTTCTAGTGACCATCACGGGTGGTAAGAAGGAACTGAGGAAGCACGGGATCAGCTGGGTCCTTTATACCAGTGCTATGAGCCTGTAGCACAAAAGGGCACTTGAGTTGCCTCGACGGGTACCACTAAGGGAAAAATTTCGGGCAACTATGCTCAGGGCGCACACTGGAGTGGAATGTACATGTGTAATCACTTGAAGAAATTGAAGTTGCTAGTGTGAGAAAAGTTAAAGATAAGTTGGAGATGGACTGTTATGGTAAAGCAAGAGGTCTCAAGACATGACTCAGGGTTATATTACCATTATGTTTTTATTGTAACTGGTTTAAGCAAGTTTTTTAATGTGTTTTTGAGAACTGTGAATGTTTTATTAAAATGCTATCTGTACTGATAGTACGGGAAGGACATTGGTGCAGTTGTTAATTCAAATAATGTGTAATGTCAGGAGCCAATGAGAAGATGGTGGAAATATAATTATGGTAAAGGATAGTTTAATGTTAATCAGAATTATAATGGAATATAAAAGGAGTAGTTTTGCTAAACTGGAAGAGCTCCAATTAATATTAAAAAGGGTGCTGTTAGGTTTCAGGATTATAAGGCTGTACTTCACTGTCAGTGCACTGATCACCCATTGATATATCCTTTCATCTCTGAATGTGAGCATAATAGTAGAATTTGTGTAAATAATAATTACATGCCTGTTTGCTTAACTAATCATATTTTTCCTTTTAATAAAGTTTGGATGTAACATTTAAAGTGTTGCCTAGTGGTCCTCTACTAAATAAATGTTCTGTAACCAACCCAGAGGCTCAAACCTGAAAGCTAAGTTTTACTGCACCCTTATCTTTAACAACTTAATATTAATTTGGAGCATTTCAACATAAAGGTTACACCATTCAGTCTGACCAGGCATCCTACACTTTTTTTTCCCCCTGCAAATTTCCTAAAATGATTCTCTCTCTGAGCAACATCCATTGAAGTTTTTTCCCTCAACTCTAGTCACAGAGTTTAAGGCCAGAAGGGACAATCAGATCATCTAGTCTGACCATCTGTATATCACAAGCCACTAAATTTCACCCAGTTACCTCTGCATTGAGCCTAGTAACTTGTATTTGACTAAAGCATATCCTCCAGAAAGCATCCAGTCTTGATTTGAAGACATCAAGAGATGGAAAATTCACCACTTCCCTTGGTAGCTTCTTTCAATGGTTAATCGCCCTCATTATTGTGCACAGAGTGTGTTAAACATCCCTTAAGAAGTTTCGAGTTGGGACCTCTTATGGTTTGTTTGCACAAGTTATAAACAATATCTCTGTAGAGCAGCTTGCAGCTGATCTGAAGAGTTTTTTTGCCAGATAAAAGAATAACATGCTTGTTAGCATTTGTTGCACTTTTGCCTAAGAGACACTATTCCACCTCTTACCTCTCCTAGCAAACAGCATACTGGAGGCATCACTCATTCTGTATGTTTTATGCATGTACAGTGGTAATTGGCTCTGAGCATATTCTCTAATAGATCTCCCAGCCACAGCATGTGATGGTTTGTCACATTTTCAGTATCTGACCTTTCAAGGTTTTTTTCCAAGGCTACAGTACTTAAGAAATTTCCCTTCTCTTATTCACTCTTCTAACAGAGGAAGAGATCTTTCCCAATGGGCCTACATGTGAGAAGGGGACAGAAAATCTCATAAAAGGAAAGAGAGTGTAATGTATTAGCTCTGTGTGTGAAAGAGAGGGTGTATGCAGAGTGTAACTGCCTACCTTTTCTGCAGCACATGGATTGGAAAGGGAGAGAGTCTACCTTAAAATGAACCTGGATGAGCATCTAAAGTGCTGGCACTGCCCTTTTTCGAAAGGTGGATGCCACAATGGGCATGGATGGGAAGAATGGAATCATTCTCAGTTCAGCATGTATAAAATAAAAGCAAAACAAAGCCCTATGTATTTCTGACTAAAAGAAAGCCTATGTTGTTATACAGACAATGATCCTTGTTTGGAAATAATGCTTGGCAATGGGAGAATAGATTATGTTCAAACAATAAACTATGCCAGAATTAAACAGAACTGATACTATATCTCAATATTTTCTAGTTCTATTCTAAATCAAGGTGCACCAATTTTGAGGAAGTTCTAAATTTGGCACCACGTGGCTGTGTTTGAGAAGCAGAATACTTATTTAATGAAGACTGTCTGGATTTATTTATTCTGACTTATGCTGAAGGATATAAATTTGTAGCTATCATGCTTTAAATGCTAAATGACAGCATTAATCCAGAAACTATGAAAAATATGTGTTTGCTGTTTTGTTTTTGTGTAATGTTACAATGGGATGGAAATCACTGAATTATAAGGGTTGATCTTTGGAGAAAACACTGGTAAGCACTGTCCCTTATCAGTTTCCTCAAATGTAAAATGGAAATAAATGATACTTACAGTGCTTCACTTGAGTGTTGAGAGCCTTAATATATTAATGTTATAAACATTTTGAAATCCTTACGAGAGATGGTACATACTTGTTACATTTTATTAAGGAAGATTTGTGCAGATAGAGCAGTGGTTCTCAACCAGGGATACACTTACCCCTGGGGGTACGCTGAGGTCTTCCAAGGAGTATACCACCTCAGGCTTGCCCTATTCCCCAGCAGGAGTGCCAGGGGGCAGGGGGGAGTACAGGTGGAAGGGGTGGGGAGGAGCCTCCACTTGCTCTGGTCCAGGACCCTGCAAAAACTTAATCCACCTCTGCATACAATGACTTCTTTATACTACTCTATATACAGTAAATGCTTTGTTATCCTGCATATTGTGGGACTGCAGGGGTGCCAGTAAGAGAATGCAAGTCTTGACAGGACTGGGGCCTTGGCATCTTAATTTTCTTCAAGATGTTTTTGACCTTGGTTTGCTTATCCTGTCCCTCCATGTGAAAGCGAGTATTCTTTTCCTACTCTGTTGTCCTGATTTTAGATTCTTCTCCATTAAGCTGTACATAGCATACAAAAATAGCCCTCTTTGTAAATTACTGAAGCAAGAAAGGCCATTCAATAAAAAAAAACTATTGATGACAGATTGTGTCAGAAACCAAGGGAAAGGGGAAAAAGAGTTGATGACTTTCAGTTCTTAACTCACTCTACTGTGCATTTTTCCCCCCTGCAGCCTGATTTAAGACCAGAATAACATGCTTTGTTTTGTTTAATGCACCTACCACTGTGACCTTTAGATGCATGGCATACATTAATAACATAATTAAACTACCTACAAAGTACAGCACAAATGCTGCTCATACCCTTTCTGGCGCAAATCCACCATTATGAGCCAAACATTTGATTAAACTGAATGTTTAGCTAGAAAGATAAGGTAACATTGTCCTCTGAAGGTCAAACTCAAGCTCTGTTCTAACAGCCACTGAAAATGTCCTATTTCCTGCACCCATATGGGCCTGTCAACTTAATTGTCTCATGGGATCAAGTGTACAATAAGAGATGCAATTCCTAAAATAGCCAGTCCCAGACCTTTATAGTGTTATGTATAACTTGAATCGTTCCTAGGCATAAATGGTAAGATGTTCACAGAGTGCAGGCCATTAAAAACTCACCATTTACCAACAATTACCATATCCCATAGTATCTTAGCTATGTTATACAAATGCTAGTGTATATATGACTGTAATCACATCAATCCATTTCACTGAGCAAGCAGAGGAAAAGACAGGCTAGTGAAGGAGAAATAGAGTTCAGGAACAGGTTTGCGGAGCTGGAAAATGAAGAAGGGGAACAGCAGATGGTCACTGAAAGTGGGAAGGCAAGGAAGAAGAGAAGAGCAGCTAGTCCTATAGGAAAAGGGGAAGAGTCAATGGAGATGACAACACCAAATATGAGCCCCAGGAGGATACAGGATGGGTTGAAAAGGATTGCAAGGGAGAACAGGAATCGAGAGGATTTGCAGCCAGCGGGTACAGGGGATAGACTGGAGAATTCCACCATCACCAGGAAAAGGCAGGTCTACGTGATTGGGGACTCCTTACTGAGAAGAATAAACAGGCCTGTAACCAGAGCTGATCCAGAGAACAGAAGGGTGTGCTGTCTGCCGTGCACCAAGATAAAGGATGTGGACCTGAGGCTGAAGAGGATCCTAATGGGAGCAGGAAAGAGTCCACTGATTGTCTTTCATGTGGGAACAAATGATACGGCTGGATTCTTGCTGGAACGTATCAAGGGAGACTATGCCAGGCTGGGGAAGACGCTTAAGGAAATCAAGGCTCAGGTGATCTTTAGTGGGATTCTGCCTGTTCCTAGAGAAGGGCAACACAGGTGTGACAAGATTATGATGATCAATAGATGGCTCAGGCAGTGGTGCTATAAGGAGGGCTTCGGGATGTATGGCCACTGGAAGGCATTCATGGACAGAGGACTTTTCTCTCGGGATGGACTTCACCTAAGTAGGGAAGGAAATATACTTCTAGGATGGAGGCTGGCACAACTGATTAAGAGAGCATTAAACTAGGAATTTGGGGGAGATGGTTGGGAGATGTCCAGGTAATCTCCACGCCGGATTTTAACATTGAGAGGGAAGAAAACAAAGTAAGAAACTGCCGTGGGTATGAAAATGGACATAAGGAGAAAGGGTAGTGTAGATACCAGTCTAATAGGTGATACTGACGGTAGAATGTCCGTACCTAATTGGGTAAAGAATGTGAGCGAGGCCAAACAGCAAAAAGTAAGATGTTTGTACACCAATGCGAGGTGTCTGGGTAACAAAATGGAAGAACTAGAGCTACTGGTGCAGGAAGTGAAACCAGATATTATAGGGATAACAGAAACATGGTGGAATAGTAGTTATGACTGGAGTACAGGTATTGAAGGGTATGTGCTGTTTAGGAAAGACAGAAATAAAGGCAAAGGTGGTGGAGTAGCATTGTATATCAGTGATGAGGTAGACTGTAAAAAAATAAGAAGTGATAGAATGGATAAGACAGAGTCTGTCTGGGCAAAAATCACATTGGGGAAGAAAGCTACTAGAGCCTCCCCTAGGAGAGTGCTTGGGGTGTGCTATAAACCACCGGGATCTGATTTGGATATGGATAGAGACCTCTTTACTGTTTTTAATGAAGTAAATACTAATGGGAATTTTGTGATCATGGGAGACTTTAACTTCCCAGATATAGATTGGAGGACAAGTGCTAGTAATAATAATAGGGTTCAGATTTTCCTAGATGCAATAGCTAATGGATTCCTTCACCAAGTAGTTGCTGAACCAACAAGAGGGGATGCCATTTTAGATTTGGTTTTGGTGAGTAGTGAGGACCTTATAGAAGAAATGGTTGATGGGAATAACCTTGGTTCAAGCAATCATGAGCTAATTCAGTTCAAACTGAATGGAAGGATAAACAAAAATAGATCTGTGACTAGGGTTTTTTATTTCAAAAGGGCTAACTTAAAAAAATTAAGGAAATTAGTTAGGGAAGTGGATTGGATTGAATAACTTGTGGATCTAAAGGCAGAGGAGACCTGGAATTAATTCAAGTCAAAGTTGCAGAACCTATCAGAAGCCTGCATCCCAAGAAAGGGGAAAAAATTCATAGGTAGGAGCTGTAGACCAACCTGGATGAGCAAGCATCTCAGAGAGGTGATTAAGAAAAAGCAGAAAGCCTACAAGGAGTGGAAGATGGGAGGGATCAGCAAGAAAATCTTATTGAGGTCAGAACATGTAGGGATGAAGTGAGAAAGGCTAAAAGCCATGTAGAATTGGACCTTGCAATGGGAATTAAAACTAATAGTAAAAGGTTCTATAGCCACATAAATAAGAAGAAAACAAAGAAAGAAGAAATGGGACTGCTAAACACTGAGGATGGAGTGGAGGTTAAGGATAATATTAGGCATGGCCCAATGTCTAAACAAATACTTTACCTCAGTCTTTACTGAGGCTAATGAGGAGTTTAGGAATAATGGTAGGATGACAAATAGGAATGAAGATATGGAGGTAGCTATTACCACATCCGAGGTACAGCTTAATGGGACTAAATCAGGGGGCCCAGATAATCTTCATTCAAGAATATTAAAGGAACTGACACATGAAATTGCAAGCCCATTAACAAAATTTTTTAATGAATCTGTAAACTCAGGGGTTGTACCGTTTGACTGGAGAATTGCTAACATAGTTCCTATTTTTAAGAAAGGGAAAAAAGTGATCCGGGTAACTACAGGCCTGTTAGTTTGACATTTGTAGTATGCAAGGTCTTGGAAAAAATCTTGAAGGAGAAAGTAGTTAAGGACATTGAGGTCAATGGTAATTGGGACAAAATACAACATGGTTTTACAAAAGGTAGATCGTGCCAAACCAACCTGATCTCCTTCTTTGAGAAGGTAACAGATTTTTTAGACAAAGGAAATGTGGTGGATCTAATTTACCTTGATTTCAGTAAGGCATTTGATACGATTCCACATGGGGAATTATTAGCTAAATTGGAAAAGATGGGGATCAATATAAAAACTGAAAGGTGGATAAGGAACTGGTTAAAGGGGAGACTACAACGGGTCATACTGAAAGGTGAACTGTCAGGCTGGAGGGAGGTTACTAGTGGAGTTCCTCAGGGATCGGTTTTGGGACCAATCTTATTTAATCTTTTTATTACTGACGTTGGCACAAAAAGTGGGAGTGTGCTAATAAAGTTTGAAGATGACACAAAGCTGGGAGGTACTGCCAATACAGAGAAGGACTGGGATATCATACAGGAAGATCTCGATGAGCTTGTAAACTGGAGTAATAGTAATAGGATGAAATTTAATAGTGAAAAGTACAAGGTCATGCATTTAGGAATTAATAACAAGAATTTTTGTTATAAGCTGGGGACGTATCAGTTGGAAGTAACAGAGGAGGAGAAGGACCTCTGAGTATTGGTTGATCACAGGATGACTATGAGCCGCCAATGTGATATGGCCGTGAAAAAAGCTAATGCAGTCTTGGGATGCATCAAGCGAGGTATTTCCAGTAGAGATAAGGAAGTGTTATACAAGGCACTGGTGAGACCTCATCTGGAATACTGTGTGCAGTTCTGGTCTCCCATGTTTAAGGAGGATGAATTCAAACTGGAACAGGTACAGAGAAGGGCTACTAGGATGATCCAAGGAATGGAAAACCTGTCTTATAGAAGGAGACTCAAAGAGCTTGGCTTGTTTAGCCTAACCAAAAGAAGGCTGAGGGGGAGATATGATTGCTCTCTATAAATATATCAGAGGGTAAATATCAGGGAGGGACAGTAATTATTTAAGATCAGTACCAATGTGGACACAAGAACAAACCGATATAATCTGGCCATCAGGAAGTTTAGACTTGAAATTAGACGAATGTTTCTAACCATCAGAGGAGTAAAAGTTCTGGAACAGCCTTCCAAGGGGAGTAGTGGGGGCAAAAGACATATCTGGCTTCAAGACTAAGCTTGATAAGTTTATGGAGGGATGGTATGATGGGATAGCCTAATTTTGGCGATTAATTCATCTTTGACTATTAGCAGTAAATATGCTCAATGGCCTGTGATGGGATGTTAGATGGCATGGGATCTGAGTTACTGTAGAGAATGCTTTCCTGGGTGTCTGGCTGATGAGTCTTGCCCACATGCTCAGGGTTTAGCTGATCGCCATATTTGGGGTCAGGAAGGAATTTTCCTCCAGGGCAGATTGGCAGAGGCCCTGGTGGTTTTTCACCTTCCTCTGTAGCATGGGGCACAGGTCACTTGCTTGAGGATTTTCTGGATGATCCTCTGCACTTTTTAAGTCTTTAAACCATGATTTGAGGACTTCAATAGCTCAGACATAGGTTAGGGGTTTATTACAAGAGTGGGTGGGTGAGATTCTGTGGCCTGCGTTGTGCAGGAGGTCAGACTAGATGATCATAATGGTCCCTTCTAACCTTAAAGTCTATGAGTCTATAAGTGCTCCTTTTGTATCTCGATCGTCCAGGGGCCCCACTGGTTGTTTAGCAGGCTTCCTGCTTTTGGTGTACTTTAAAAACATTTTGTTATTACCTTTTGAGTTTTTAGCTAGCTGTTCTTCAAGCTCCTTTTTGGCTTTTCTTATTACATTTTTACACTTAATTTGACAGTGTTTATGCTCCTTTCTATTTACCTCATTAGAATTTGACTTCCACTTACAGTGGCTTTTTTTTTTTTTAGTTCTTTTACTGTGTTTTTTAATGTGGGGTATACATTTAAGTTGAGCATCTATTATGGTGTCTTTGAAAAGTGTCCATGCAGCTTGCAGGGATTTCACTCTAGTCACTGCACCTTTTAATTTCTGTTTAACTAACCACCTCATTTTTGCATACTTCCCCTTTCTGAAATTAAATGCCACAGTATTGGGCTGTTAAGGTGTTCTTCCCACCACAGGAATGTTAAATGCTATTATATTATGGTCAATATTTCCAAGCGGTCCTGTTATAGTTACCTCTTGGACCAGATCCTGTGCTCCACTCAGGACTAAATCAAAAGTTGCCTCTCCCCTTGTGGGTTCCTGTACCAGCTGCTCCAAGAAGCAGTCATTTAAAGTATCGAGACATTTTGTCTCTGTGTTTTGTCCTGAGGTGACATGTACCCAGTCAATATGGGGATAATTGAAATCCCCTACTATTATTGAGTTCTTTATTTTGATAGCGTCTCTAATCTCCCTTAGCTTTTCATCGTCACTATCACTGTCCTGGTCAGGTGGTCGATAATAGATCCCTACTATTATATTCTTTTTAGAGCATGGAATTACTATCCATAGAGATTCTATGGAACATGTAGATTTATTTAAGATTTTTACTTCATTTGATTCTACATTTAAGTAAATACTTAATGTCCACTGCTAGAGAGCCATGCTACATAATGCTATTATCCTGTCAGATTTCACAAGTTAGCTGCTTTGGGTCAGATCAGAATTATAATAAGAGGAGCTAGTGTAGCTGTTACAGTCTAATTCACCCTGCTACGTGTTCTGGTTTAAGTATTGTCCTGGCTCTTACAGTGACTTTTCTTGGTCATGGCAGAGTCTGTTTATGGTTGAAAGACAAGGCCCTATACAGGGAGTATTCCCTCTCAAACTCACCACCCCTTATTTACCATTCTTTACCTATACTTCAAGACCCAATGCCTTTTTGATCCAACTCTTGCATAGTTTAGTCCTATGGCACTAGACAGTCTCCTCTTCTGTTGTTCCCAATGCAACCAGGGGTGTCTCACATCTTTATGATGTTAAATGGTTTGTGGCTCTCATATAGGTTTATTGGACCTGGAGTTACAGCTGGTACCCCATTTCTCCAAGTAGAATTTTACTGGCCTTTCCTGCTCTGTTTAATTTTATTTTTTTCATTTAACAGACTCATCATTTGATTTATGTTATTTTACAGTCACAGACCTGAAAATGTTATGTTTGGAAAGAGAGCACATTTAGAAATGTTATTTTCTTCACAAAGAAAGATATCTGCTGTGAATGAACTGGAATGAAATATCTATCAGACAAGCCTTGAAATCTCCACACATAAATTATTTAAAACCTACCAGAGTTCTTAGTTTCTAAATTCTTGATAAAAGAGGGGAGAGAGGGATTTCTTAAAATAGTTTGCCTTTAAATTTACATGTCACCAGACAGAAGATTTCATCTAGATTCTTCCCCTCATCCCAACCTGCCAAACAAATGGACCAACTTCTTCACCAGCCTTCTTTCCTGGAAATATCACCAGCATGGTTCATTGGAATCTAACACGTGAATAGTATACATAACAGTAACTCAGCCAATTCAAACATATTGTAGATATTGACGGTCTATAGCAATATGTATTTGACAACTGAGTCATACACTCCAATCAATGAACATAGTGTTCTCAGCATTGTGTTCTCATGGTGGGGGTCTACTTCTTGAGAAAGAATTGGGGGTAGCGTTATTGCTTCATCAATGAAGGAAAACAACTCTGTGGAAAACAGTGAAACTGAAGGACACACATTTAGTCGTTGCAGATCTCATTCTCCTCCCCTAAACTGGTACATGCAGGCTACTCTTGTAAGAGTTTGGTCAGCATGGAATCATGTTTTATTCAGGATTATTCTGCTAAATCTTGGCAACAACAAATATGAATACAATTTAGTTGCAGCTGTTCATGGATACCAGGTTGTGAAAGGGAGAGAGTGGTTGTTTATGCTCCATAGTTGGAGTCTTTAAATTGATAAATGCCTCATGAATAATACCATGCAGGCAATCCTTAATTATGTCCCCCCTGTATTCTGAACATCTGCTAAGACTGTAATACACACAGTAGCTTTGCTGAACTAGGTCTGTGCCTTAAAACCTCCTAAGTGTTGTATGTGATCTTTTTGTTTTGCTACCCACAGTAGCTACTCTTATTTTGAACATGAGGGGGTGAAACATTTTCTCAGGGAGGGCACAATCCAAAGCTCACTGCAAACAATGGAACGATGCCCCCCACCCATTCATTTCAATGAGCAGGGGATTGAGCCTTATACAGAATTAAGCCCTTTGGGTCAGGAACTATCTTTTACTTTGTGTTACTTTGTCCAACATCTTGACAGATGAAAGGAGACGCAACAAAGTCAGTCCATAAGTGGTGCCTAGAAATGATATGGAAAAAGAGCCCAATGTGCAAGTGGCTAAAGGTCCACTCACCAGGTGGAGGTAGAAGTATACTCTGCTTTCTAGCTAGCCTGCGAGTTCAGTGTGGGCTCTCTGATGATTCTCTGAAGTGACTGCACCTGCCTTATCCCGGCTTCTCCAAACTGAGCAATTGTGGGCAGGATTTTCCCAGTTGTCAGTGGGAATGCTGAACTTGAGACCTTGCTTGACCTTGTCGCTGTATTAGAGCCTTGGCATTCCTCTGCCTTGCGGATGGTTCTTAAGCTGGCCATAGAGCACAGCCTTCAGCAGGTGATCTTGAGGCATGTGCTTCACATATCCCAACCAACAAAGCCTGCAAATGTCCACCATAGTCCACATAGACTGTGAGCCAGTTCTCTCAAGGAACTCATTATTGGTGATCCATTGGTCTCAAGAAATTCCAAGGATCTTTTTAAGACAGTAGAGGTGGAAAACGTTCAATTGCCGCTCCTGCTTGGTGTAGGTAACCCATCTTTCACCACCGTAAAGGAGAGTACTAAGGACACAAGCCTGATAAACAGACGCTTTTGTGTTGAGGGTTAGCAACTTGTTGTTCCAAACATGTGAGGTAAGTTTGTCAAAGGTAACAGAAGCTTTTCCGATTCTAGCATCAAGTTCCCTATCAGGTTAAATGAGCTGGTAAGAATTGAGCCAAGATAGCAGAAGTGATCGACATTATCCAGAGCTTCATTACTGACATAGATTGTAAATGGAATGTTGGTACCTTGTGACACGACAACTGTTTTCTTGATACTGATTATCATGCCAAACTTGGTGCATGCCTCAGAGAACTTGTTCATCATGACCAGCAAAATAACCCGAAAGAAAAGTAGGATTAAAAAGAGTGATTTTTTCCCCTTTCTTCCTCTAAAGAGCTCAAAGACCCTCACTGGAAACATTTATCTCAACAATTATTTTAAAAGAATAAAATGTATCTTAACCAGTGAAGCCTACAAGTTTAATTTTTAATTATAAATGACTATGCTAAGAAGTTATAACATAAAAGTAATAAGGTTAAATATCCTACCATTAGTAAATGTGATGAAAAATGATAGCACATCTGTTGTACTTTAATGATAAATAGGTGTAGACATTACAGTACTTTAGTATATGATTAGGAAAAATACTTTAATAAGTCCAGTACAATATATAAATCAATATATTCAGAGCATTTACCTGGAAGAGTTTTTAAATGACAGTCTGCAATAGAAAAAAAAGTATTTTAAAAGGGGTAGGGGAGATGCAGCAACCAGATACATGCAACATAATTAAGTAAATTGCACCTCAGTATTTTATCCAGTCAAGTCTGAGCAAATGATTCAAAATCAATCAAGAAAATGATGCTTTTGAGTGGATTTTTATACAGTCATTATCTGCAAACTCCTCATTTAAATCTATTTCACTTTTCCTAGAAGTGAGATGGTCTTAAGTTCCTTTGATGAACCTAAAACTAGTAGCATGGGAGAAGAAAGTGAAGGGAGCAGAAAGGTGCACCACAGTGGGAGAGCATAGATTGTGAGTAGTGGGATGTTCCAAGACATTGCTGACTCCTCCTCTCTCTGGTGTGGGTAAACTACTTTCCCCTACACTCCCTTCCTGCTTGGTTGCTGCAATGGGAAACGGAGCTCCCTGCGCATCAGTCAATGAGGAGTGCAATTATCTAACCCAGGGAAAGTAAGGAGAGTTCCCTTGTGCTGTTAGCAGAGGCAGAGGAGTTGCCCTCCCATTCACTCCCCTTTACTTTAACCAATGGTTGAGAGTACAGAATTGGAAGGGGCTGTTGTATGTTCCCTCCCACTCTATATCTTTAACCTTTCTAGGCAACATGGTATTGCAGGAGCAATAAAGCATTAACTGGTGATTTCCAGCTATGCTTCTTGTTGTTTTTGGATATTAAATATAATTGGAGAATAGATGTAAAAGTACAAGATGTGGAAAAATTATTTGTGGTGGGTGAAATGTCTTCCCCGTGAAGTAAGAGTGAGCTTCTAAAGGGTTTACCAGGGATTCTTTCTTTGCACAGTCTACAAACATTTCTCATTAAACAAAATAGAATAATTTTTGTCTTAATCTGAAAGAATTACTTGAAGTGGGTTATAAAAATATTGTTGGTGTTCACAAAATATAGATACATTAAGGCTGAAGAGAAGGTATTTGGTAAATATTGCACAGTATACTCCCTCCCAGCTCCAGACAATAAGGAGCAACCTCACATGAACCTGTTTCCTAAAGACAACAGACAAGATATAACAGTGTGAAGCCTGGCCAGCCATATGATGCTGGCCACCGGTGAATATTTTCAGCTATAACAATGGAGCCCAACAGACAGAGAGAAAAAAAAGTGACCCAAACATGGGGAAAATTGTAAAGTTTGACAAAATTGCTTGTAACTCAACTTTCCCATTAGTGAATATACACTGAAGTGATGGAGAGAAAAGGCACCTGGAGACCCCATGTCCAAACACGACAAAAACTACTTGTAGACTGCTAACAGTCATGGGAAAATACGTCATGTTGCTTTACGTTTCTTTAATAACATAGATCTAAAACTGCATGTGCCTCCCACAGTGTGGGTAAATAATGGAGAAGTCATTTGACTTACCAAGAAGTAGTTTCTGTCCCAGAAGATTAATCTCAACAACAGTGAGGCTGATATACTCTAAATGGAGAAATATTGACCTTGACCTGACTGTTTTAAAAAGGACACACATAATTTAAAAATGCAAATTTATGATGACACTTCGGTCTCTATTTATGAAAGATTGTTACACAAATAACTGGTCTGTGCAGCACCTTTTGATTATCAATACAAACGTAACCCAAAAAATAATGGTTACTTACTGTGACAATCAAGGTCCCCAGACACGCCAAAGGGAAAACAAGGTATGAACAAAAAAAACGCAGTTAAATCAACTGATTCCACACAATGCTATTGTATTATTAAGTAAGGTTTTATTCTGAGAGCTTGTAATGTTCTGAACTTGATGGTCATTATGATAATGTATACAGACAGTGGTTATGAATATAACTATATGTATCTATAGAAAACTGTAACTGGTGCAACAGGGTGGGGAAGCACTCAGGCAGGGAGAAGCTACCACAAAGCGAGGTATAGTTCAGGAAAAGACAAAAGTGGACCATTAAAGTTAATGGAAAGACGTTGACACAAGAAGGTTATTCAGAGTGAGGGAAATTCCATGAGTCATCTTCCTTGGAGAAGTGAGACAAAAGCCTTTGATAGTAAGCTTGAATCTGAAGTTTTCATCCAGAAAGTGAGGGCCAGCATATAGGCTAGAGGCTATGTGAAACACTGACTGCCCCACTACAGAGAGCAAGGGGTACACTAGGAAAATGTGAAAAGGTAACCGGTATTAGAAAAGGAATTTTCACTTATACAGAAATGAGGTTGCCTGAGGTTGTCTTTTTATTATGTATTATACAACTTGTATATGTTTGCTCTTCTTTACTATTCAATCTGTGCTTTTTCTGTTAAATAAACTTTTTGTTTATTTCTACCCCAAAGAGGTGTGCAAATTGGGTGGAGTGCGGGTTGTGGGATCCACACCATTACATCTCAAAGAACCACAATTATTGTTGGGTAAGTAACCATTCTTTCTTCTTCAAATATGTATCAGTGTGGATCCCATCGTAGGTAACTTGCAAGCATCATCATCTCTGAATGGTGGTAGTGAGGATTCTTGGCTATATTCATTAAACAGAGATTGACGTACTATTTTTCTCAACTTGACATCTACCCTGGCTGCCATGTCAAGTGCATAAAGTTTAACAAAGATCAGTGGGTCACTCCAAGTGGCTATCTTACACAACTTAGCTCCTGGCATCTTTCTGAAGCAGGCTGAAGATGACACCTGTGTCCTAATTGAGTGTTTCTTGACATTCAGAGAAAGAAGCTCTCCAGCTAGCTGAAAGCTGGAGAAAATACACTGTGTGATCCACTTAAAAATTCTTTCGGACAAGATACCTTGGCTTTTTGATGCACCAGATACACAAAAAGGTAGGGAGAGAGACTGAAAGGCTTAGTCCTGTTGAGGTATTAAAACAGGAATCTAGAGATGTCCAGAGTTTGGAGCTTCTTTTCTCCTGGTGAAGTGTGTCACTTCAGGAAGAAGACTGGTAAGGTAAGAGACTGGTTCAGATGGAATTCTGAGACCAATTTAGGGATGAACTTAAGGCATGGTTTCATCACCACCTTGTCCCTATGGAAAGATGTGTATGGTACTTGGGCCACAAGGGCTTGGAGCTCACTGACTCTCTGTGCTGATGTAATGGCCATGAAAAAGACTGCCTTGATTGTGAGGTTATATAGTGAGCACCCCAACATAGGTTCAAAGGGAGGCTCAGTGTTCGTAGGAGGACAATATAGAGGTCCCACATGGGAGTTCGATCCCTAACTAGAAGGCAGAAATAATGAAGGCCCTTGAGGAATCTTGACATTATATGATATAAGAAGACCAAATGTAACAATATCAGAGCATGACACACAGATATTGCTTTTAGTTGGACTGTATGAGAACTGAATGCTAGTCCTGCTTGTTTCAGGAGATACAGATATAAACTAGAGTCTTTGGTATTGGGTCATGTGCTGGATTCAAGTTGTTTTGAGCAGTCAATTTGGAAAATCTTTTTCACTTTGAGGAATAAATCTTCCTGGTGGAAGGTTTCCTGCTTTGTATAAGGAATTTCCTGAACCTGTAGGGAGCAGTCTCTCAGTCCTGCTCATCCAACCAACATCCAGGCCAGTAGGTGTAACAACTGTGGATTTGGGTGCATTATTTGGCCATGGTTCTGAAATATTACCTTTGTGCAGGTAGGAAAGTGTAAGGGAAGTTGGCTGGATATGTGAAGTACAGTAGATCTGACAGCCAGAACTGTCTTGCCCAGTGGGGGGCTACCATGATGACTGTAGCTTTTTCCTGTTTGATCTTGGATATTATGCTGGGGATCTGGAGAACTGATGAGAAAAGCATACAGGAGTCCTCGAGACCACTGGAGGAGGAAAATATATGGTAGCGAGCCTGGAGTCACACCTACTCTGGAGGAGAAGCACTGGCACCAGGCATTATTCATGTTGCAAATAAATCTATGGAGGAGAGAAGGCACTGACCATTTGAGGGTGGTTATATATACCTGCTTAGAAGTCTGTTAGCTTGATTCTGACCCCTGGAAATAAAGCCAGTGGGATCCCCCCTGTTGATGACACCATTCTCAGAACTCAACTGCTTCTTGACAAAGGGGATGACTGTGCACTTTCTTGTTTGTTTATATAGTGCCTTGTCGACTTGTTGTCCATCTGGGTTTGCACCATGGAGCTCTGAAGAACAGTCAGAAATACTATGCAAGCTAGAATGATGGCCCTCAACTCCAGAATGTTCATGTGTAAAGATTCAAATTGTCCTGAAATCACATACCTTGCAGCTGAAAGTGGTTCAGGTGGGTGCCCCAACCTGTCCTGACATAACTGTGACAAGCATCACTGTTGGGGAGGGGACCAAAACAAGGTACCCCTTTCCTCGCTTTCAGGGGGTCTAAGCAAGCTCTTGTAGGACCTGATGTAGAACTGTGGCCTGTTTGTTCATGTGATGTTTGGAGTAGATGGTCCTCAGCTGCAGATGAAGTCTGGCAAGCCAGTGTCACATAGATGCACCCAGACATATGGCTTAAGAGCTCCAGGCATGTATGCAGTGTCATCGCTGTGCCTGTCCATAGGTTGTGTACAACTGACTGAAGGAACCATAACCTGTCCTCTAACAGATAGGCCCTGGCTAATCTGGAGTCAAGTCAGGCTCATATGAACAGTATTGTCTGTGATAGTGTGAAATACGATTTCTCATAGTTCACCAAGAGTCCCAATTGAAAGAACAAGAAACTAATGTGATCTCGGTCTCTTCGTGGGACTGGCCTTTGATCAACCAGTCATCTAGGTATGGGTTGACATTAATTCCCTGTTTCCTTAGATGTGCCATTACTACGACCAGCACTCTCGGTGCTGTGGAAAATTCAAAGGGCAGAACCCTGTATTGATAATGGTTGAGCCTTCCTATGAATCTGAGGCATAGGCAACTGCTGATGGTGGGCGGGGGTCACAATGGCAAGCCCCTTGCCACAGGTCAACATTCCAGTGACTGCCAGGCACCCTCCAGAAACAACATCTTGACCACAGTGCTCCCTGACCACGGCATCCTGGGTTGTCGCCCATGTCATCTACCCTAAAGGCTGGCCCTGCCAGAGTCAGGCATAGAGAAAATGGCGCCTAGGGCGAACTTCTATTTTGGCGCCCAGACCTTCATCCCCTCCCCATTGTCCCTGGCTCCTGCTGCCTCCCCTGGTCCCCCACCCATCCCTCAATTGCCACTGGCCCTTCCACTCATCGTCCTTGACCCCCGCTGCCTCCCTGGGCTCCTCACCCCAACCTCAGCTCCCTTGGGCCCCGCTGCCTCCCTCCCATTGCCCTGACTCCCCGAGCACCAGGCAGGCTAGTACAGATACATACTCGAGCAGATAACTGTGGCTGCTGGCCGGCGAGGAAGGGATGTGACTCAGCAGGCTTCCCCACACCCCCTCTAGCAGGCAGCATTATCTCCTGCAAATTGTAACCAAACTTGTTTGTCTGAGTGATTGGTTGAACAAGAAATAGGACTAAGTAGACTTGTAGGCGCTAAAGTTTTACATTGTTTTATTTTTGAATGCAGTTATTTTTTGTCCATAATTCTACATTTGTAAGTTCAACTTTCATGATAAAGAAATTGCACTACAATACTTGCATTGTGAACTGAAAAATACTATTTCTTTTGTTTTTACAGTGTGAATATTTGTAATAAAAATACATATAAAGAGAGCACTGTACACTTAGTATTGTGTGCTGTAATTGAAATCAATATATTTGAAAATGTAGAAAACAGCCAAATATATTTAAATAAATGGTATTCTATTATTAACAGTGTGATTAATCACACGATTAATCACAATTAATATTTTAAATTGCACGATTAATCGTGATTAAGTTTTTTAATCATTTCACAGCCCTAATAGGAATGTTTTTGCAACCTCACCATAGACACCATTCCGCAATAATCATCTGGCTGGACTATTCTTTTACCAACTAGCAGGAGCCATTAAAATGTTGTAATGATTTTCTTTGCTATGTTCAATGTACCTGCAAATAGATGTAATGATGTTAGGTAACATAACAGCAGGTTGCCTGTTATAAACTAGAAAATGTGTTTTCACTTTCCTTCTTTTTTTTGTAATTAAGCCACTCCAAAATGCACAGGTATTCAAGCAGATATAACTGGATTCAAGCAACATATAACTATGCTGGATCTCTTTCTTTCTCTCCCTCGCCCCACTTTTTATTATTAGTAAGTTTGATCTCATTATGACATATTTAAATATCCCCTTAACAGGCATTTATTACTGAGGTGCCTTCAAACTGGGGTGATTTAATTGGGGAAGTTTTAAGTGTCTCATTGAATCTCATGGCAAAATACTTATTTCCAAAAGGGAGATACTTGAAAAACAGCCTTAAAAGGAATGCAAAATGTGGGAGTCTCAATCACAGAGAAGCAACTTTTGGTCGGGCATATTACTGGCCACTGTGTACAAGCAAAGAGGTATCAATCATTGTTACAATTAAGAGGCAGCGAAGACATGGGAGAAGAACTGTCAATTGCATCACCTTGCTAATCAAGAGCCCAATTCAACAAGGCATTTAGGCATGTGTTTAAGTCCTTTCTGTGACCAAAAGCAACCATCTATTCACACCCTATGCACTACTGTAATAATGTTTGTACACAATATGCTCTGTGAGATATCATTTGGAAACTAGTAACTCGCCTCGTCAATAATATCATAGTAAAATATATGTAGTAACATTATACGTAAAGTTATGAAATCCCCTAGTGTAATTTTCTTAGTACGTGTTCAAAACCACACAGCCCTGCCCAGGCAGAAGTATCCTGAATGAAGAAATGTGTTGTGATGCTGGCAGTTCAGGGGCCAGCCCATGCCAAAACCCTAGGCCTTACTGAACACTGAAAAATGTATAGCTGGAAACCAGTTTGGTTCACCTGTCTAGTAGTAGTGTTGAAACAGATATTAAATAGGGCTGTCAAGCAATTAAAAAAATTAATCGCGATTAAGCACGCTGTTAAAGAATAATAGAATACAATTTATTTAAATATTTTTGGATGTTTTCTACATTTTCAAATATATTGATTTCAATTACCACACAGAATACAAAATGCTCACAGTGCTCACTTTATATTATTTTTTTATTACAAATATTTGCACAGTAAAAAACAAAGTGTTTTTCAATTCACCTAATACAAATACTGTAGTGCAATCTCTTTATCATAAAAGTGCAACTTACAAATATAGAATTATGTACAAAAAAACTGCATTCAAAAATAAAACAATGTAAAACTTTAGAGCCCACAAGTCCATTCGGTCCTACTTTTTGTTTAGCCAATGGCTCAGACAAACAAGTTTGTTTACATTTGCAGGAGATAATGATGCCCGCTTCTTGTTTACAGTGTCACCTGAAAGTGACAACAGGTGTTTGCATGGCACTGTTGTAGCTGGCATCATAAGATATTTATGTGCCAGATGCGCTAAAGATTCATGTGTCCCTTCATGCTTCAATTACTATTCCAGGGGACATGCTTCCATGCTGATGACAGGTTCTGCTCGATAATGATCCAAAGCAGTGCAACTGATGCATATTCATTTTCATCATCATGAGTCAGATGCCACCAGCAAAAGATTCATTTTCTTTTTTGGGGGGTGGTTTGGTTCTGTAGTTTTACATCGTTATGTTTTTGAGTGCAGTTATGTAACAAAAAAAAAATCTACATTTGTAAGTTGCACTTTCACGATAAAGAGATTGCACTACAGTACTTGTATGAGATGAATTAAAAATACTATTTCTTTTATCATTTTTAGAGTGCAAATATTTGTAATAAAAATAACATAATGTGAGCACTGTACACTTTGTATTCTGTTTGTAATTGAAATCAATATATTTGAAAATGTAGAAAAATATCCAAAAATATTTAATACATTTCAATTGGTATTCTATTGTTTAACAGTGCAGTTAAAAGTGAGATTAATTGCGATTAATTTTTTAATCGCAATTAATTTTTTAGTAAATCACGAGTTAACTGCAATTAATCGACAGCCCTAATATTAAATGTATAAGAATGTGTTTAGATTTTATGGAATGCTTGTAGGATAATATCTGTATCCCATGTTATAAGGTAATCTCTAAATGTTTGCTCCATAATTATAAAAACGTTTGCTGATTTCAAATTCTCCCCAGTCGGGGAGAAGCATTATCAAGTGTGAAATGCTAATCTACCACAAGCGGTGTTATATTCTCCCCAACAAAAGAAGATCTACAAACATCAGACAAGCCATTATGGACAAAAGACTTTGCTCATCACTATCCCCACACTCCTGAAGAGGGCATATGCGCAAGCCCACGTCCCATCACAGCTTGAATGCTGGGGGAAGGGAATAAAAACTCCTGTTAAAGAGAAATTGATATCTTTATGCTGTCTGGACTCTGTAGGGCAAAGATTCCTAAACATAAGCAAAAGATCCCCAAGCTGCTTGGTTTGGGTTAGCCCTAAGGCACACAAAAGCGTGCTTATTATAGAAACGTCTATTGCCTTTTGAATTTAAGATTGTACCTCATTTATGTTTACCTTATTTAATCTTGTAAATAACTCTCATTACTTTTTCCTAACTAATAAACCTTTAGTTAGCTTGTTACATGATGGGCTACAAGTGTTGTCTTTGGTCTGAGATCTGAACATAACTGACCTGAGGTAAGTGACTGGTCCTTTGGGACTGGGAGTAACCTGAATATTGTGATTTTTGGCATAAGTAACCATCTATCACAAAGTCCAGCTTGACTGGGTGGCAAGATAGATTGGAATGTTCAAGGGGAGTGTCTGTGACTCAATGGTAAGACTGCTGTAGTGCATTAGAAGTTCATATTTGTTACTGGGTTGGTGGAATCTAATTATAGAACATATAACCAGTTTGGGGGTTTTGCCCTGCTTCTTGCCAGTCTGGCCTGAGGTTGGCACTCACGGTCATGAGCCACTCCAGACAGTGTGATATGTGTTTACCTCAGTTTACATATAAGTAGTATACAGGGTTCTCAGGACAGCAGGGAGAGGAGATGGAAGGAAACAGAGCAAATTTGCATCTCAGCAAACACAACATGAGAAGAAAGAACATGGAGCCTCATTCAGCACCAGACTCCATGTCTCTTTCTTTACTGTTAGAATAAACTTCTGCTTTGAGTGGTAAAGCTCAGAAGAATCCACTTCAAAGGTTAACTGGACTATACAAGAAAGAGACAGAAAACTCCAAATGCATTATTTCTTGCTCTTTCACCTACAAGGACAAAGGAACCAGCCCTTTGACTTTAGGGGGGAGAGCCTGACCTGAGAATTTGGTTATCCATGTTGCTGGGAACATGTGGTAAGGATTTTACCTTGAACCAAGTGTCGTTTGTTAAGTTTTAGCTACTAGAAATCATTTTATCTTTATTTCTCCAGTAATCTTTTCTGATTTTAATACCCAATCCTTGAATTCACTTAAAACTTCTCTCTTTGAAGTTAAATAAATTATTTTATTTTAAATCTACACTAATCCAGTGTTGTTTAAACTGAACTGTTTGGTATCTCCACTCAAAGTAGGAAACTGTTGAATATTGACCATGTTGAGGGGCAATGGACCTTTAATACCTGAACGGTGCAGGAGAGAGCTGGATGGTGCAGAACATATGTTTTTGGGAAAATTCAGGTCACCCTGCAAGTAGTAGCCAAGACTGGTGGCAGAGTGTGACTGGAGTGTTGCTGACAGGCTCCTGGGGTCAGAGCTGTTGGACCAGGTCTACAGCTATACACAGACACTCAGGGTGTGATGTGCATGCTGGCAGGCTGTTTGTGAACAGCCCAGGTTGGGAAGTACAGCAGCAAAGCACTGCGAGGCACAACCCCTCACTGGTCTGGATTGCACCCCAGAATGTGACACTTCCCTATTTAGCAAAGCACTTTAGCACATGTTTAAATCCCGGTGAAGGGAAAATGCATAGGCATGCAAGTGCTTAAGTGCATTAGTGAATAGGGATGGACTACTCAAACGTGGGCCCAAAGAGGAAGCTCAGTAAAAGACAAATGTTGTTTGCTAAGTTGCAAAATATGCCTGTTTGGTCTTGACCCATTGAGATGAAGTGTATGCTCTCCTACATATGCTACAGGCAGGGCTGGTGCAAGGAAGTTTCGTGGCTAGGGCACGAAACTTCCTTGCACCAGCCCTGTGCACGCCCCCTCGCGGCAGGCAGCTCCCTCCGCTCGCGGTGGCTCAGCCCCCCGCCTGTGGGCCGCGGCAGGCTTGGCTCCCCGCCCGCGGCAGCTCCCCACCCAAACCCCCTCCCGCCCGCGGCAGCTCACCTCAGCCGGCAGCAGCAGCTCCTCGGAAGCTGCGTTCTTGGCAACGTTTCGGCGGCCGCTTTTATTGCCGCCAAATCGCCGCCGGGAGTCGCCGCCCCCCAAATCCTGGCGCCCTAGGTGACTGCCTAGGGTCGCCTAGTGGGAGCGCTGGCCCTGGCTACAGGGTATTGAATGTTGCACTTTCTGAAGATAAATTGTATTTCTGAAAAATTCATATAACAACAATAACTTAACATTCTCAGAAAAGAATCTCTCTATCACAAAAGAGCACTATTTTACACAAAAGAGCACTATTATAATAAGTCATTAGTGGGCTGCCTTCCATTCTGAAAATTATGTGAAAACACAAGAAGGGTGAAAAGAAAATGGCAGGAGATACAAAGTAATGTGTTTTGGAAAAACATCAAATGCTCCTCAAGGCAAGGACATACAGATATGTAAATAAAGAGAAACAAAACTGCTTCTTAATGATGCACTAAAAAGAGGCATTTAGGATTCATCATCTCTACATTCATGCCTCCAGATTGCTAGTGCTTGCTTAATGGTTTCTTCTGAGTTGTTACATTCTCAGTGTTATGAACCTCAAGGGTTTAAATACAACTGAAATGAATGGCTACCTGAGCTGTTTTATTCCCACTTCCAGTGAGGCTTTTCACCTTATATATATTATCTTTATTCTCCTTTCTTTTCATTGTCCAAACATGAAAGCACATAAAATGTGTAGCTCAAGAAGTTGTTAACTGTTTAATTCTGCATGTTTGCCCTCTCCCCCTAGGGTATTTCTTTTAGGTTGTCTCCACTAGATTTTTTTTTGGGGGGGGGGGGAGGGTGGGAGCGGGGAAATCGCCCACCTAAGCACTAACAGTTGTTAATGACTATTATTTATTTGTATTACCATAGCACTTAAATGCCTCAATTATAGACCAGGACCTCACTGTGCTACACATGAAATCAGTGAGTGATCTCAGAAAAAAATCTAGCGGAGACAAGGACTAAATGGGTAGCAGCACCATTTCAAATACAATATACATGCTCTAGTGTTGGAGTCCTTCATCTTAATGTCAGTATGACAAATGACTAGTTTGTCTGTGACCCAATAGCCTTCTGTCTCCACATTCCCCTTCTCTTCAAACTTATGAGAGATTTTTATTTTTATTTTATAGAACACTTAATACGGTTCCCTTTGCTGTCAATACCACAGCTCCTGTTGATGTCAATGGGAGCAGGATCCAGGCTCACCGAAATTTGTTCTAACAAATTTCAAAGGCCACAACTAAGAAAGGTGTTACTAAAATCTTCTCAGGCCTGACAAAAAATGTAACAAAGCCTCAAACAAGACACCTATTGTATGTGCCCAATGGCAAAACCATCAGTTAATTATGGAAACTATTGGCAATGTTTGGCTTCCAGAGACACAAAACACGGGATTTGTCAAAACCAGTGATTTTTCACCACTAGGGTCTTATAAAACTAATGAATCTGTTACTTTTATATAGAAAAAATTGAAACTTTCTGTTTTCAAAATCAATCTGGTAAAACGTACAAGTTTCACTCAAGTTTCATGAGACTGAGTTCACATGAGCTGAAAGCTCAGAAGGAATCGGAGTACTGGGATGTTAGCACAATTAACCAAATCTGACAATCACTATATGACTGTTTAAAATTCAAACAGAAATGTTTTTAATTAAAGCACTTGTCACTTAGCCCAACAGATGTAGAAACCTTATTTCTCTGGGATACAGTGCTCAATGTTGATCAACTGCATACAAGCACTGCAGCTGGTGAAAATCTACATACGCTATTTACCAGTGACCTGCAATTTACAGCTACAATTTCTTTTTACTGTAAGCCCCAGAGCTAGAAGGCTTTAAAGTTAAAGGACCATTCTTCTACTACTGTAGGAGAAAGGAAAAGAAGCTAGCTCTGACAGGGTTACTTTACATAGAGTTCTGCCTTAATGCATTTCTCTACAGTGTTTTCCTGTATTGTTTGGAGCTTGTTTGTGTTCTGGTTTTGTAAATTACATTAATGATACATGTAAATATATTTATGAAAGTAGGGCAAAACTGTGAAAGGTATAGTGTGGAGAAAGTGGTTGCCCTGAGCTGACAGGTTGGACATGTAGTTCAAATTCACAAAGATACGGGGGGCTGTTTGAGAGGGTACATCTATGTAAATATATGGTTACTGTGTTTTTTCCAAATAAGATATTCATGGTTTTGTATTCCCTAGGACTACTGTGCGCTTGTGAGTGTGGAAGAAACATTGGAAACTGACCAGCGATTCAGATTTTTAAATTCCTAACATTTGGCAAGGGATAAGGTTTTCAGTAGAGGCTTGAGCAATATATTAAATGTATTTTAGAAAGAACCCCCACCCCCAGACACAGTAGTGCATCCTGACACGGGGCAGAAGGGTTACATTACTGCTTATAGTTGGTATGGATGTGAAAGACATGAATAATATCTATCCACATGCCAAAACGTCTCCCAGGCCAAGTCACTCACCTTCGCTGTGATGTAGTACCTTACATAGTGCTTGTTCATCTGTAGGTCACCAAACACATTACACAGATAGGTATTATTATTCTGGATTGTGCAGCCGGTCTAATACATTCTGGTTTTGAAATTCTTTAAATTTTATAATATTCACTAGACCAGATCTGCATCAAATTAGGATAAATCCAAACCAATCTTTAATATTCCCCAAACTGGCAGTGTCAACACAGGTGACGTATTTAATCTTCCTTGTGTTCTATAGTTCCAACACATTACATGTCCTAGGCAGTTCTGAATCACAGATAGTGAAATGATGGTTTCAGAGTTGTTAAAAATTTAGCAAATAGCTTATGAATGGAGTGTTAACAAAAAATAAAAACTAATTGTGAATGAGTAATTATTTTTACTCCCTTGGTGACTCCGCAGAGTGGGAAGGAAAGCATTACATATCATGTGTAGTTCTCCCCATGGCAAAACATCGCTAGCTCTCAGGTTCCTCGGTGTATCCTGTATATGAATAATTTCTTGCAACACTTCTGATAGCAGTTTTATCAAGAATTGTATGATCTTTTACGCAGGCCCTACAGAGTGCATGGTGTGTTAAGATTTTGTCTTTGGTTGGCAGCAGTTAACACTGGCAACAGAGAAGTCAACATTATTTTTTAGAAGCTACGTCGGCTGTTTGTAAACTTTCTCCTGTATCTATGTTCTCTTTGCAGCAAGATTTCTGCTGAACAGTTTCACAATTTATAGGCATTTTACATTTATGCATTCATTCTACATTCTGCAGGCAGACAAAGGCAGAGCCATTGCAATTATGGACAAGATTGACTATTAGAAGAAAGCCCCCTGGAGAAACTGAATAGCACTCTACACATTAAATCAAATGAGTAGCTATTAACATCAGTTGTAAACAATTTACACTGTGATGTTGCTGCTACCTTGCCAAATTCCCTTAAGAATCAGATGGGAATTTCAACTTACCTTGTTAATTAATTTTAAAAAGGAAGTGTTCTTAAAAACTGCAGCCATAACTAGAATGAAAGGGTGTATTAAAAATCCATTTTATGAAAGCATGAAAATACCCTTTCATTATATGAAATGTGTATAAATGTACAAAACTGAAAATTATCATTACTGATACTTTTAGTTTAAAACAAAAAGATCAGCAAGTCTGGATTTAATAATTAACTACAAACTACAGCCAAATCCTGAGGTCTTAATTTAGATTTTACTCAGTCATTTGCTAGGCAACCCAATCTTTGCTTAGACAGAAATCTCATCACTTCACTCAGGCCTTGGCTACACTTACGAGTTACAGCGCAATAAAACTGCCTGCAGCGCTGTAACTCACTAACTGGCTACACTTGCAAGGCACGTGCAGCACTGTATCTCCTCAGATACAGCGCTGCATGTACTCCACCTCCCCAAGAGGAATAACAGCTGTTGCGAAGTGGGTGGAACGTTGGTCTTTCAGTGTAGCTGAGGAACAACGCAGTTACTGATCTCCGGAAGCTGCCTTTGTTTTGAAACGGCACTTCCGGGTTGGAGTTCAGAGCTCCAAAAAACCAAACACAGCTACTGTTTGCAGGCGGGGGGTGGGGGTGGGGGAAAGAGGGGAGGGGCTCCGTTAGGAATGCCGGCAGCAAAGTTGCCTTGGACAGAGACGGTGGGGGGGGGGGGGGGGGGAGAAGAACGGTGGGGGGAGGGGGAAGGCTCCGTTTCCTCTCTTTTATCTGCTCTTTAAAAACAAACAAAGCCCCTGCTGTTTGCTTTCAGTGATTAAGAGAGAGGCAGGGGATGTGGAGGTGTGGAAATAATGAGCTGACACTCTGTGGATACCCCAAAAACCCACTCTCTCTCCAAAAACGCTCCCTGTCAAAGTCCCCCTCACCTCCCCCATTTGAAAAGCACGTTGCAGCCACTTGAATGCCCATAATGCACCGCTCCCAATACAGCTGCAAATGCCTCAAATGTAGCCACCTTACTGCGCTGGCAGCTGCCAGTGTGGACAGGCTGCAGCGCTTTTCCTACTCAGCTGTACGAACACGGGTTTAACTAACAGCGCTGTACATCTGCAAGTGTAGCCAAGGCCTCAGAGTCAGAGTAAGGAATGAGTAAAAACAGAGTAAGGGTCTTAGGATCTGGCACAAACTTTGGTGAATGATTGTTCGTGAACGATTGCTACAAATGTCCAACACTCTATACTGTATGTAGTATGGCAGAGCTCCTTCTCCACCTCTGTGGGTTCCGTGCTTACTCTTAGCGGCTGGGGGGATTCCTTTCTCCCTGGGAATTTCCCCACGCCCCTGGGTTTACTGTCCCCACCTTGTTGGAGCAGGGGTTCCTCCTGGCCTGCCTGGGACGGGGAGAGGAGCCTCTTAGTCTCTGGTAGCTCCTCCAGACGTAGTGGTGGCAGGCCAGATACTCAGTTCAGTCTCTCCCCTCTGGCGGGTTCTCTCCCCTCTGGGGTCTGGAAGGGCTGTTGCCCTGTTGGGCATGGTTTGCCCTGCTCTTCACCTCTGTACCTGTGAGGTCTCCCTACCGGCGTTTGTTAATGTCTGCACCGTCCAGCTGTCCAGTAGCATGCCTGTTCCCCACAGCTCCTATTGCGTGCGCCTATCTAACTGGAGGGGAGTCTTTTAACAGGTTCTGGCAGGCCCTTGATTGGCTCCAGGTGTTCTAATTAACCTGGAGTAACCCCTGTTCAATTACCCGGGGAACAGGGACCTGCTTATCCTGGGGCTAATATACCTACCTTCTACCACTCTCCTATTGCCGTCTGGCCTGTCACATATCCCTCCCCCATGCTCAACACCATGGTGTTGGGCAACTTGGGTCGTCAGGCAATGTACCCGTGACAGCTTCTGGCACTGTGTTGTACGCTGAATTGGAATGGTTGGAGGGACAAGAACCATCTGGTCACCCTGGCGTTCTTCTCTTTGTTCCGCTGCATCCACTGGAGGGGTGCATGGTCGTTCACGAGGATAAATCACCAGCCTAGTAAGTAATGATGCAGAGTTTCCATGGCCCATTTGACTGCGAGGCATTCCCTCACAGTCCCCTGATGGTTTGCTGAATAAGGCATGCCATAGTCAAAAAGCTTGCTGGAAATAGGCTTTGTGGTCACTGACAAGAATGCTCTATCACAAAGTGCTGCAACCCTAATGGCAAAGCATTGCCACACACACTGGTTTAGGTGTATACAATAATACTATTCAGTTGTATGTAAATTATAATTGCATATTGTAAAATTTGTTTCTTTTATTACAGTAGCCCACAGGAAACCTCAATCAGGATCTGAGTCTAACTGTGCTGGATGCTTTACAAACATACAAAAGACTACAGTCCCTGCTCCAAAGAGGTTACGAACTAGGACCTAGATTCTGAAAAGCACTTAAACGTGTAGTTAAATCCCACTGACTTCAATGAGATTAAGGACATGCATCTGCTCAAGCATCCTTCCTGAAAAAGAATGTTTTCTTGAAGTGGGGCCTCAAAACCACCGAGACATGACAGATGGCTAAGGGGGAAGACAAGGGTGCATTTTAGCTGAATACACAACTTGGAGCCTTTGTAGTTATTTTTAAAAATTAAATAAGCTAATTGGACAAGCGAGATTAATGAATCACTAAAAAGCCACCTGCTAAATGGATTAAAACAGTGTGTAACTATATATGTCGATAATGATTATTTTGAAAGAGAAAGCATGATCAGAGTACAAGGATAGGCATCAAGTTACTTCCATGAGAGCAACTACGTGAAAACCACAATGTAGTAATATTAAGGAGTGACCATGCTAATGTCAGTATTAAAACTCTGAGCATGCTCAGTGTAAACTTTATTTCCAGAAGCCTGAGCAAAGTCAGAATGAGCTGAGTCCACATGCATTGCATGCAGCTAGTACGAAATGCTGTGCCTCTCTCCTGACAAAGCTGACCCTAACAATGTTGCTGCTTCTTCCTGGACAACATTTCCAAGATCTGACCTTTCATTTGTGTCCATGCTGCCAAAATCTTGTCCAAGCCCTGATCATCTTGTGCCTTGACTAAAGTAATCTCCCTTCTGGCTTTCATGGCTGCAACCCCACCCCAATCGGTTCTATTCAAAATTCTGTTGCTAAAACACACTTCTTGTCTCTTTGCTTTTACTGTGTCACTCCCTTCTGTAAGTCCCTCCAGTGGTTCCCCCTCTCCTACCACATCAAACACAAACTTCTTGTCCTTGCTTTCAAAGCCCTCCACAATTTAGTCTCACCCTCCTTAGCCAAACTTGTATCTTATACCAAGGGCAATGCTCTGCCAGTGATGGGAGTCTTGATTGACCAATTCTCCATTTCTCTGGCAAGCACTTTTATGCTTTGTTTCATGATGCCCCTTATGAGTGAGAAAAGCTCCTAGTCAAAAAACCATAAAGCTACTACCTTAACCTCTTTCAAGGTCCTCCTCTAAACTCACCTCTTCCATAAAGCAAACAAATTACAACCTAACAGGCAAACAGGTGGCTAGTTGTGATCACTGTGGCTGATTAATAGGATGCATGCAATTCGTAGAGATTTTTGTTGCCCTGTCTCGCTTGCCCTCCTTCCGCCCCTCCTCCCCCATGCTAATTTCTTTACATTGTCTTTTAGACGGTGAGCTCTTTGGGAGCAGGCACTGTCATTTTCTATATGTTTGTACAGTGCGTAGGACAATGTGACCTTGCCCTGGCTGTCCTCTAAATGCTACCACAAAATAAACAATATATAATAATGTAACTGTATGTTACAGAGTGGAGAGTTATCTGTGCCATATTTGAGATGGTCATGGCTGCATTACACCTAAATGCCTTTACAATTCGCCTTGAAATTCTATATGATCCCAGAGACCAAGGACTCCCTAACTTCTTCCTTGAAGGTAACTGAGGTGGTGGTATCCCTCATTGGCAAAGGATATGGTGATATCTGCTAAAGGTGATTTTTCCTTTCAAGTTCCAAGACTGGAAAATAGCAACCCTTGGAATGAACTTCAAAAAAATGTCATTGTCCATCAGAGCTGCACTTAGGATGGAAGAATCCCATGCACTGCTATAGACTAGGGACCGAATGGCTGGGCAGCGGTTCTGCAGAAAAGGACCTAGGGGTTACAGTGGACGAAAAGCTGAATATGAGTCAACAGTGTGCCCTTGTTGCCAAGAAGGCTAACGGCATCTTGGGCTGCATAAGTAGGGGCATTTAAAGCAGATCGAGGGACGTGATTATTCCCCTCTATTCGGCACTGGTGAGGCCTCATTTGGAGTACTGTGTCCAGTTTTGGGCCCCACACTACAAGAAGGATGTGGATAAATTGGAAAGAGTCCAGCGGAGGGCAACAAAAATGATTAGGGGGCTGGAGCACATGACTTATGAGGAGAGGCTGAGGGAACTGGGATTGTTTAGACCTGCAGAAGAGAAGAATGAGGGGGGATTTGATAGCTGCTTTCAACTACCTGAAAGGGGGTTCCAAAGAGGATGGATCTAGACTGTTCTCAGTGGTAGTAGATGACAGAACAAGGAGTAATGGTCTCAAGTTGCAGAGGGGGAGGTTTAGGTTGGATATTAGGAAAAACTTTTTCACTAGTAGGGTGGTGAAGCACTGGAATGGGTTACCTAGGGAGGTGGTGGAATCTCCTTCCTTAGAGGTTTTTAAGGTCAGGCTTGACAAAGCCCTGGCTGGGATGATTTAGTTGGGGTTGGTCCTGCTTTGAGCAGGGGGTTGGACTAGATGACCTCCTGAGGTCCCTTCCAACCCTGAGATTCTATGATTCTTCTCTGGCAACCATAGCTTATCTGGGAGTGGACCATTATATTCTGGTGTGATTACTTTAAAAAACATCACTCCCCCAAACCACAATGAATGAAGATCAATTAAAAAAAAAAACAGCAATAGCATTTATCATTAAGAGTGCATGGATTCCATTCAGCTGGGACCTAGAACTATGGCAGCAAACTCAATGGTCAGGCACCAACTCTGGCTAAAACCCCGGAGAGAAGATAATTATTTAAACCAAGTTCACCATGCCTCAGCTTCTCACAAGAAGTTTGTTCAGGAGAAAACCTATATCAGACGGTGGCTAACAATTGAGAGGAGCCAGCATGTTCAGTCCCCTTGCTAGCAGTACCTCTTTTAAACGTAGATGCTCCTTTCATTCTTATTTGCAACAAAAGGTACCAGAGGAGATACTCATCTTATCTCAAAGGTAAGCCTGGATTCTATACACAGGGGAAGCCCAGACCTTATAATAGGACTGATCCCTCCTTCCAATCCAAATCCTCACCATGCCTGTCTCCAAAGACCAAAAACAGACATTGGTGGCAGACTCTTTTTAAGTATTTGTAGTCAACTGACTTCTGGGATTTGGTACTAGAGAGAGCCCAGCAGGCTGTTTTCTGTAGGCTCCTCCACATTGCTTTCTCATATACTCCCAACCTTGAGAGAGGCTGAGAAACATCACGCCATTTGAAAGATGGCTCTTGAGGATATCCTGGAATGCCTGAAGAAAGAGCATGTCCAAATACAATCAGAGAATACAACAGGAGCATATGTAAGCAGACAAAAGAGAACAAAAACTCAAGTCTATACTGGATAGAAATACAGATCATTTAGCTTCCATCTGGGTGATCCACATAAATGAGACATTGTACACAAAAACAGACTTGCCAAGCCATTGGTAGCTAGGGTGACCAGATGTCCCAATTTTATATGGACAGTCCCGATTTTGGGGTCTTTTTCTTATATAGGCTCCTATTACCCCCCACCCCCTTCCCGATTTTTCACATTTGCTGTCTGGTCACACTATTGGCAGCTAGACAGCTATGAATGGTCTCTGAATACGTAAGTTCTCTCACTGGTGCCCAGGTGGACCTATCTGCATCTAGTTTAAGTTCTACACTTTGAAATTAATGTTTCTTCCACCACTTGCTTTTAAATTATCTATAAACCTCTCTATCAAATATATCTGGTAAGGAATCCCAAGCCATTTTTTGGGGGGGAGGGGAGAAATAAATCTTTATTCTAATATAGCTCATTTTTAGAATAAGCCTTTACCCCCCTCAGATTGCTGGCTCTTTGAAGGCATTTGTTGTTAAAGAAGTTTCTTACAGCTGTCACCTGTATTGCTGAGGCCAGGCTCATCAAACTGAGGTTTTGATTTTTTTGTAAAATGTTAATGAATAAATAGCATTCCCACTCATCAAGTGTCTAATTCCTGAGGTTAATGAATAGTGGTAGTGATAATTATACCTGTCTATAATTATAGGAAGCTGCTACTTCATAAATATTGAATTGGGCTGTTATCTACATACAGTATGTGTCTGTTTTATTTCCAAAAGGATTTTCTCATCAGGGTAATGATGTATCTCTAATATGCCACCAAATGGCTATAGGCCGAGAACCTCAGCACTACTGGTAGAACCAGTGAGTATTTTGTAAGTTTTTCCTGCGTATGAAGCCAATAGCTGGGGCTCTACCCATGGGCGGTGCATGAATCGCCAGCTGCGGGACGCTAGCTCCAGCCCCGTTCCTTCGGCCCCACCAGAGCCCAGAGTCCCCCCTTCTACCCAACCCCACGCCAGAGCCCAGAGCCTTGCCCTGCCCTCTGCCAGAGGCCTCCCCCCATGGTGGCCACCAAAGGAGTGCTGGGAAGGCAGGAAGTGGCTCCAGCCTGCCCAGCCCCGGAGTGCTGGGAAGGCAGGCAGCGTGTGGCCCCAGCCCCGGAGCATGGGAGGCACGTGGCCCCGACCCCCAGCCGCCAAGCTCTGGAGCACTTGGGGGCTGGAGCTGGAGGACTGGAGCCACACGCAGGGAGCGGTGATGGCAGGGGGCAGGGTCACGCCTGGCTGTTTGGGGAGGCAGAGCCTCCCCCAGTCTATGCGACCCGACCCCCATGGCTCTACCATTAAACAGTGTCCTGTGTGGCCCTATGTCCATGCCTGGTTTTATTTTACCCAAGGCTGTATTGTCAATAAATCACTGTATTTAGGCCCTTACGTTACCTTGGAATTTGACATTCCTGCATGTACCCCAGATCTTGACAGTACTGCAGTCAGCCATTTTGTATGTTCAGCCACTGCCAGCTGAAAACCAAATATCACTTAATCTTAGGTCTTCGTGAGACAAGGTCAGACAACTGCATACTTGCAGTTTGTTAATCAGAATAGGAGGATCAGACAGAAAAGTATGGAAGAAAGTGAGTGAATAGTGACCTTGGTTTTAGGTACCCCTAATATATTGTTGTTTTGGCTAGAAATACCAGAAATGATTTGAGATAATGAGTAGTTTGTTGAAATTAGGAGAATTGGTGACCCAGCAGAGGTTATTATGCTGATCCACTAGGAGTTACTATAGGTTATATGGTTTGTTAGAGTTAACTATAAAAGATTAGGTAACAGTAAATACCTTGGAGCAGTCCGGGGGAGCTTTTCTTAGGGCAAGGAGCTAACATCTAAACTCCTCATCAGCTGGATGGAAAATGTCCCTGGAAGCCCAGTTGGAGATCACTCGAAACCATCTCAGATTGTAGGTAACTATATCTGGGATGTCCTACACCTACTGCGTATGTGTATGTGCGCTTAATATCTAATAAATAGTAGTTTTAGATACAAGTACGCATGCTTTTATCAATCATTTATCAGATGGAAGCACTGTGTTCCCATTGATTTATTCCTGACACCATCTGGAGGGAAACAGTTAAGTTACCATTGCTTTGGGTTCTGAAAAACCCCAGATAACACTTAACCATGCTTGCACCTATATCTAACACTTATAGGAATAACATAACAGCATAACAAGGGACATGGCATTATATCAGCAAATTACTGATAGGACAGCAATATAAGCACCCTTTCTATGGGTAAGTCAGTGAGTTTTTTCTTCTATGGAGTTTGGATCTTAGTCTAGAGAAAAACTGGGCAGATGGTTAGTTCTAGGGCTGTTGATTAATTGCAGTTTTAATCGCACTGTTAAACAATAGAATACCAATTTGAAATTTATTAAATATTGTGGATGTTTATATTTTTAAAAATTCAGAATACAGAATGTACAGTGCTCACTTTATACTATTTTTATTACAAATATTTGCACTGTAAAAATGATAAAAGAAACAGTATTTTCCAATTCACCTCATACAAGTACTATACTCTTTATCAAGAGAGTGCAACTTACAAATGTACATTTTTTTTGTTACATAACTGCACTCAAAAATAAAACAATGCAAAACTTTAGAGTCTATAAGTCCACTCAGTCCTACTTCTTGTTCAGCCAATTGCTAAGACAAACAAGTTTGTTTACATTTACAGGACATAATGCTTCCCGCTTCTTATTTACAGTGTCACCAGAAAGTCAGAACAGGCATTCACATAGGACTTTTGTAGTCGGCATTGAAAGGTTTCTACGTGCCAGATATGCTAAACATTTGTATGCCCCTTCATGCTTCAGCCACCATTGCAGAGGACATGCTTCTATGCTGATGATGCTCATTAAAAAAATAATTTGTTAATAAAATTTGTGATTGAACTCCTTGGGGAAGAATTGTATGTCTTTGGCTCTATTTTACCCGCATTCTGCCATATATTTCATGTTATAGTAGTCTCGGATGATGACTCGGCACATGTTCATTTTAAGAGCACTTTCACTGCAGATTTGATGAAACTCAAAGAAAGTACTAATGTGAGATTTCTAGAGATAGCTACAGCACTCGACCTGAGGTTTAAGAATCTGAAGTGCCTTCCAAAATCTTAGAAGGATGAGGTGTGGAGCATGCTTTCAGAAGTCCTATAAGAGCAACACTCTGATGGGGAAACTACATAAACCGAACCACCAAAAAAGAAAATCAACCTTCTGCTGGTGGCATCTGACTCAGATGATGAAAATGAACATGCATCAGTCCACTCTGCTTTGGATCATTTTCAAGAAGAACCTGTCATCAGCATGGATTCATGTCCTCTGGAAAGGTGGTTGAAGCATGAAGGGACATATGAATTTTTAGTGTACCTGGCATGTAAATATCTTGTGACGCCGGCTAAAACAGTGCCATGAGAACACCTGTTCTCAGTTTCAGGTGACATTGTGAACAAGAAGCGGGCATTACCTCCTGTAAATGTAAACAAACTTGTTTGTCTGCGCAATTGGCTGGACAAGAAATAGGACTGAGTGGACTTGTAGGCTCTCAAGTTTTACATTGTTTTATTTTTGAATGCAGTTTTTTTGTACATAATTCTACATTTGTAAGTTCAACTTTCATGATAAAGAGATTGCACTGCAGTACTTGTATTAGGTGAATTGAAAAATACAATTACTTTTGTTTTTACAGTGCAAATATGTGTAATCAAAAATAAATCTAAAGTGAGCACTGTACACTTTGTAATCTGTTACAATTGAAATCGATATATTTGAAAAGGTGGAAAACATCCAAAATATTTAAATAAATGGTATTCTATTATTGCTGAAAAGTGTGATTAATTGCAATTAATTTTTTTAATCGCACGATTAATCGCGATTAATTTTTTTAATTGTTTGAGAGCCCTAGTTAGTACGTTTCTTCTATCTACAAAAGGAAGTGACTGACGGGGATCAGAGCCATCACTAAGGAATGCATTTTCATTTTTAAACTTAAACTAATTCTCTCTTTTTCCAGCACAGATATCTTACAGCACACATGGAGCAGCCCTCCAACCCACCACATCCACTTGCATTTTGGGATTGCAGTGCAGAGTAACTCATATAAATGGACAAGGAGACATCTGTTTAACAAGCATGATATAGCAGAGCAGCACTCCCTCTTAGTTTGTCTGAACAATGTATTATTTTGGTAACTTCCATGCCACATATAACCATGTCATTGTTGAGGGTAATCAGGTATTAAATACTACATAACTGCACTGTTTGTAGAGAGCTATTTTCTTTAAATATGTTCAAATAAATGGCTATCGGGAGACCTTTAGCAACAAACTTTTGGAGAGACTAAAATATGTGCTGTTAATTTACTAAATGTATCTTGTTAACAAGAGATATTGCAAAATAAAAACATCTCACAGTATTTTCTTTTTCATTCCTCTTTGAACGTATTTCTGAAACTCTCCTGCTACGCAGACACAACTAGCCCAGATTGATCCCTTTTATCATTTTGGCTTTATTGTCATTTTGGTAGTGCTGGACAAGGCACTAAAAGATAATCATTTCATTTTTTCAAAATACAACTTATTGTTGCAAAATGAGTTACACTTTCTTCATAACACAGGCTTTCTAAGCCAGTACTGCCAGTGTCTAGGTCTAGGTCTGCTAAGATAATTGAGCACTGAATCAAGCCCTTGGCGACAGGCTGAAGTCACTGGTTTTCAAGTTGTAGTTCCAGCTGCATGAATATATCTATAGCCTTTTGCATGGCAAATAGGGCATCGTTGAAGGATCATGCCTTGAGTTGGCAGTTGTCTAGATACAGATATATCATAATTCCTAGTTTGCGAAGATGTGTTCATACCACAGATAGAACTTTTGAGAACACACTGGGTGCAGATGATAGGCTGAATGGAAGTACCTTCTATTGAAAATGGTCTTGACCCAGGGTGAATCTCATAAGCCTCCTATGGGATGGTTGGATCATGATATGAAAATAAGCATCTTGTTGGTCGAGCACCGAGAACCAGTCTCCCTGGTCCAAAGATGGAATTATTGCTGCTAATGTAACCATCTTGAATCATTGTGCCTTTACGTATCTGTTGAGTGAACTCCGTTCTTTTTTGGCATCAGGAAGTATTTGGAGTAGAAACCTCTTCCCTCAGTGCTGATTAGGAACTGATTCTGTAGCACCAAAGTTTAGGAGATTGTTTATTTCCTGACGTACCAGATACTCGTGAGAAGGCTCTCTGAAGAGGAATGGGAAGGAAGAGCAGATAGGAGGAAGCGAGGTAAAGTGAATTGAATAACCATGGGATATGATTTCCAGTATCCACTTGTCTGATGTTATCTTTTCCCAGTTTTGTCAAAAAAGAACAAGGCCGTGTCTAAAAGACTGTAGATGATTCAAGTTTCGCAGCAATTGATGGTGGGGAGTGGTAGCTTGGAGCCTTGACCAATGCATCAAAACTGATGTTTCGACATTTATGGTTCTGAAGTTTGGGGCATTATCAGTCTTCGGTTTTGTATCCCTTGCCTCTTCCACTGGGTTTTATAGTTTCTCTGGGGTGGAGGGAACTGAGCAGTCTGGAATCGTTGTGATGTCTGAGATTTACTGTATGCCTTTTTCTGTGCAGATGAGTAGATCCCCAGAAAACAAAACATGGCTCTTGTGCCTTTTAGAGTCTGTTCATTCCACAGTCTTTGGACTTCTCTTGGGAGGCCAGAAAGCTGAAACCACGAAGCTCTCCGCATTACCACCTCTGTTGATATGGAGCATGCAGCTGTATCAGCAGTATCTAACATGGTCTGTAATGATGTTTTCACCAGAAGCTGGTCCTCTGCAATGATGGCTTGATACTGCTTTCTCTGATCATTTGGGAGTTGTTCAATAAAGGCACTGAGTTTCAACTAATTGATGTGATTGTGCTTCACCATAAGGGCCTGATAATTAGCAATCCTAAATTATGGGGTTGCTAATGAGTATGATTTCCTGCCAAATAAGTCCAGTCTTTTCCAGTCCTTGTCATAGGATGTTGATTTAGCGTGGTGCTGTCTGCCATGTTAATTTACAGCGTCTACCACAAGGGAACTGGGGGATGGATGGGAAAATAGAAAGTCCACGTATTTAGAGGGAACATAATATTTTTCATCTGCCCTTTTGCATGTGGGCAGTATTGTGGCTGGTGTTTGCCAGGTGGTTTTGGTTGGTCTAGTAGGGCCTCGCTGACAGCGAATGCAATATGAGCTGATGAGGACATATGTAGGATGTGAAGCAGCTTGTGTTGCAACTCCTTCATTTCTTCTAGGGAGATCTGAAGTGTCAAGGAAATCAATGGTACCTGTAGTCTTCTGTGGTCCAATGAGTGGCCAGAAGATGGTGCTCTAGTCTTTTGCGTAGTGGAGATGCTCAGTACCGAGACTCTCCTTGTCTCTGGCGATGCCATTTTAGAGGAGCTACTGCACTCTCTACCTCTCCTGTCCTCTAACAGTACCAACATCCCTGAGCCTGTGCCCTTCAGGTCTTTAGGCTTACTGATGGTACCGGTATCTGAGGAGCCTATAGATTCATGGGCACCCAGTCGCAGTTCATTCGGTACCGAGATGAATGATTGTGCCAGGGATCTTTTTCCTGGTCAATTATTTAGTCTGGGGACTTGTAGTGTTCTTTTCTTGAGGTTTTCTGAGAGAAATCACCAGATTTCCTCTTTGAAGCCACCTGAGTGTGATGTCCTAAGGATTTTGATGGTTGTGTCACATACTGTTATTCTGGAGGGATCCCAAGTTGGAGTCTGGTCTAAGTGAACTTTCCATCATGAGGAGTCTGAGCTTCAATTCACAGTTTTTTCTTGCCCTTGATTTTAATTTCAGGCAGAAAGTACATTTCTTTAGTATGTGAAACCCTCTGAGACAGTGTATGCAGCATGAATGGCTGTTGCTGACCGGAATAGCTTCTCTGCAGGAAAGATGACATTTAAATCCAGGGAAGCTGGGCATGCCCCTTTTTGGATTTTGCTTCCCAAAGGGAAAGAGATGACAAAAATCAACTAAGGACAAGGAGATAAATGTTTTTGAACACTGCCCCTGCCATTTTTTTAAGGAAAAAAAAAGGAAGGGAAAGGGGATAGTATTAATCTAACTAAAAGAAACTCTACTAGCTATACTATCAACTGGAAATAATGTTCATAAATAAATTGTCTCTCGGACTCTGGTAATGTGCCATCGCAGGGCAAAGACGGTTGAGAAGGAACTAAGGGTGGCTCACCCACACAGCGCTAAATAGCCTCAAGGTACAGCACAAGACAGGGAGAGTGCGTGTGCCGGCCAAATGGACAGTGCTACCTAAAATCTCCAATCTAAGATGCAGGGATGCAGCTACACCTACAGTGGCACACCCATAAGGACACTACTTAAATAAGTTAGCTTTTGGATGTCAGCTGCCTCTTTTAATCACTTATGAAATATTACCACTAATTATTATTTGTATTACACTAGCACCAACAGGCCACAAACAGACTTGTACAACTTTTTGTTAGGCACTGTACAGACGCATATTAAGAGACAACACCTACTCCAAAAACTCTGCAATCTAATTTGAAATAAGACGTAACAAATTAGAATGACAAGTAAAAGGAGGAAAGATGGAAGGGAGGACAAATCATCCCCAACCAAACCATCACTGGTTGGCTAATAGGAAAATTAGAGCAATTTGAAAATGATGGCCACCAAAAAGGCCATCTTCATAGACAGATGTAGCAGAGAGAACGGGCTTGTGGCTCAAAGGGCTGTTTCATAGAATCATAGAATATCAGGGTTGGAAGGGACCTCAGGAGGTCATCTAGTCCAACCCCCATGAGCTGGTTAAGAACAAGGTTGAGATCTCAAAGTGGTGTAGGGGCTCTAATCAGCAGGAGATTCATACGTTCTTTGAGGAATGTAATTGTGGGCGAATGAGTAAATATCAAGACAACTGAATCCAGGAAGCTTGTCTCATTACTACTGTGGTGGAAATAGACCTGGCTGCAGTGTCTTCTGCATAAAGTGACACCTGCAGTAATGTCTTTCCCAAGAGCTTACCTTCCTTTATTATGGTGTTAAATTGTTTTAGGTGTTCCTGTGGCAAATGGTCAATAAAAGCATTAAACCTCTCTGGTCAAGAAAACAAAAATTCAGAATCCCTGGCCGGGACATAGTAATTTTATCAGCCCACTTGCATGCATGGGAAGCCACTGCTGGAGTTTGCCAGATCGTCTTGGCTGGCTCAAGAAGGCTTCATTAATTGTCAGTGCCACCAATGGTGAAGCAGAAGTGTGCAATATGTTCAGGAGCTTGCAATAGGAATCCTAGATTTCTTCCAAGGGAATTTGCAAGGTTATTGTGACCTGCTTCATCAGGTTCTGGAATTGCCAAACCTCATCAGCTAATGGTAGTGGTGGCATTATTGCCTCATCAGGTGATGACCAAGATATATTTGTAAGAAGGGAAACCTCCTTGTCTAGTCTTGCCTCTTGCTCCTGAAAGGTCTTCTTTGCTGAGATCGGCGGGGGGGGGGAGGGGTGGAGTGGAGAGTACCAGGGAATGAGGCCTTCTTTGTTCCTTATGGGACTGAATCGGAGCCTTTAAAAATAGCTGACAGTACATTGTCATGGATCCCAATAAGGCCACTAAGGAGGACCATAAGGGGGAGGTATGTGTTGGTCATCCCAAGTGTTAATAGGCAGCGGTCTGGTATTCTGCCTTTCTTGCATGTGCTTCAGGGAATAACTGGAGTAAATCCTGGAGTAAATTTGGAGAGCCTTGAATGGAAAGTTCTGAATCGGGATGCTCCTCCACATATTGTACAGGAGGTGACAACCCCTCTTCATGGATAGTAGAAACTGAGGAAGAGGTAAGTCTCACAAAAACATGAGCAGTTGCTGACCCAGCAGACCTTGGTACCAAGAGGTGTCCAGAGGTCGCAAGGAGGGGATACTTGGACTCATTCAGGATCATAAGGTCTTTCAAATATCAGAACTCCTGAAGTACTGGCAGCACAACAGAACTGGTCCAAGCACCAATGATGTTCCCGATGCCGTTGTCCAAGGCACTGGTGTCAATACTGAGGCGTTCGTGGATTCCATTAAAGTCACCCCCTTGGTAACAGTAGTCTTTGGTACCAAGCCCTTTATGGCTGAGGTAAAAAGTATATAATTGCCACCAATATATTCACGTCATGTTAAAGGTAGCACATAATGAATTTTGATTCAGTACTTACAACAGAGCACTGGGATCTAGAAAACTTTGTACTGAATTTTTAAATATGTTCACCATTAGCCTCGCTCTAGTTCCCATTGAAGTCAATGGTAAAACTTCCATTGACCTCAATAGGAATAGAGTTAGACCAATGCTGAACCCTCTTGAAAATCCCATTTTTCAGTACGTCTACACTGCAACTGGAGGTGTAATTTTCTGCTTGGGTATATGTACAGATGCTAGTTTAGCTTTGTTTTCTGGGGCTGCAAATGACTTGCTGTGTGGCCTTGGGTAACTCACTCTCTTTGCACTTCACTGTACCCGTCTCTAAAGTGATTATCGTAATACATTCCGGGGCATCTGGTATAGACGCATGTTTGTTAGATGTAAATCTTCACAAAAATTATTTTAAAAATTTACTTTTTTTCCAAAATAAGTCTTACACACTATTATATACTAAAACCTGTGTTTTATATACGTTATGTGGGAAATGGTCCTTGAAGCTCTTTGCAGATAGCCACAAATAAAATGTACAAGAGAGAATTCTAACAGCTCTGCAGCTGTGTACTATTATCACTCCAGTTTCCATAGAAACAGACATTGGCTCAGCAAAAAAAAAGTAATTGAAAGTTTTAAAACAGTGATTATTTTAAATCGCCCTTTTTCATGGAAATGGTGGCCAGTAGCAGAATTTTTAGAACTCTTGTAAATTTCAGCTGTAGCTGCAGGATGAGTGTAGTGAGTGTTGAAACAGCACCTACAGACACAAAGATGCTAAAATTTACAATACATTAATTCTGAGAAAAAAAATCAAACGTTTTTCTTCTTAAGGCTAATGACAACTCATTTGAGGGAAGACAAAATGTTGGCAAAGTATTTTCAGCTAAAAATGACTGTTTTCTGGGATTGATTTTTTTTTTGGAACTCATATTTTTTAGATTAGATATTTTTCAGTGAAAAATTCATAGAAGATTTTTAACTATTAGGACAACCATAAAAAGATGCTTTGAAAATATGTTCACTATTTTTATGTTCCTGATGTTACACTGCAAGATTAAGGTGCTGTGTTAAACTGGAGCGCTTTATTAAAACTTTTGTCAGGACCAAACACAGTTTGCATAAGCCCCACTGTTGGAAAGACCAAACTCTAGTGATTGAGAGCTGCTCACTAGAGCTGTGTCCCTCTGACCTCTTCAGTAAAGTTCCAACCCTAAAAGGGATAGGGTTCTGGAAAACATAGCCCAGGCCATAGACCATGCTGACAACATTTATGCATGCACTTAACTTTACTCATGCAAGTTTTCTAATCGACTTCTATGAATCTACTCACACAAGTAAAGTTACTCACAAGATTCTTTGCAGGATCAAGGCCTGTGTTTCAAACATGGTTGCTTATCTGGTAATGGTCATAAGTCATATGACATTAATTCTGGTTTGCTGATTGGATAAGCCTGTTCCATATGGCCAGAATGCTCAACTGAAGTAATTTTGACTCATTTTCTCAGAGGGAGTAACAGCATCACAGAGTAGCATTGTATGTAAATTTCTGCTGCAGTAGGGAGAGCTATTTTTTGCCCACTATGAAGACTATTGAGGGTTTAAGAAGAACAATAGCCCTGCCCAGTATTCCCCTGAAGACGTCAAGTGGTCCATCCACAAAAGATGTGTGGGAGTGAAAGGCAGCAGATCAATGGTCCTTTGCAAGAAAATAACACAAGTTAGTTGTGAAGGGAGGACTGTATGGAGCCTCCATAGCCCAGGGCTACACTAGGGGAGGGGGGTCGATCTACGATACGCAGCTTCAGCTACGTGAATAACGTAGCGAAGTCGGCGTATCGTAATCGACTTACCTGACCATGAGGACGGCGGCGAGTCGATCGTTGCCGCTCCCCCGTCAACTCCGCTTCCGCCGCTCGATGACGTGGATTTCCGGAGCCGATGGGGAGCGCGATCGGGGATCGATTAATCGCGTCTTAACGAGACGCGAAAAATCGATCCCTGATAGATCGATTGCTACCCGCCGATCCGGCGGGTAGTGAAGACAAGCCCAGAGTTGGATAAGCATTAAAATATGAACTTTGATGGTTCCCTGTCACCAGGGCTAGATGGAGTTTGACTATGTAGGAGCTGGTTTACAGCCTGGTTTTGCATGTATAAAAGTTTGGCTACAAAGCCTAAGGCTCACTCTGTGAACTTCCCATGACAACTCTCTTTACACTGGAAAGCTACTTTCTGTTAGTAAAGATTTCATACTGTGTTTGAACAGAATACTGGAAAAAATAGACTTAGTTGAATATTGCCAGATATTTTCTCCCCACAAGAGGATGGATGTCCTATCTGTTTAGCATTAATTGTTGTTCTTGTTTTCCTTTCCCTTTCATTTGTCTGAGGAATGTTTAAAATCACCTGACAAACTATAAAAATAAAATTTATCAAAGGGCATGTACATACTACATAACATTGAAATAATAACTATCTACACAAGTAGCAAGATTTTTTTGAAGATTATTTGTTAAAGGTATAATCTCTCATTGACATACATGCATAACTCTCCTTAATTATATTGAATTGTCAATGGGAGGAAAAGGGAGACAGGGGCCTATGAGAAGATGGAGGAAAGAGTCAAGGGCAAATCAGTAGTCTTGTAGGAGGTTAATAGGGAGGAGGAGCAGAAGTGGAACTGGGGAGAGAATGTGGGATCACTCTTTCACTGGATCCAAACCTGAAAATAAAAGCTTTCAGACATGGTTCAATTCTAGGGTTAAGGACTACTCAGGCTGGGTCTTTATCACACCACCTGAAACTGGCTGGCCTCATCCTTCACTGGTGCCAGTTAACCCATGTTAAAGGGAATTAGTGAGCATCCTCATGAGGAAAGGAAATCAGAGAAAAGAGAGGATGTAATAAATAGCTATGGGAGATGGAGAGGGAAACTGGCCCAGTAAAGAGCTGCTAAATTCCAAGGCCTTGCTTGTAGCTCACAGTTATTTGTATAGTACACATATCATGTCTCTCTTCTTCTCTATGATCTATTACATATATCAACTGATTAAAAATGTGCTTGGTAGAAATTAAAATGGAATAAGGCATTAGTGTGGAAGGGAGTCAGTGATACGTTACCAGTTGCTCAACACTACAGAACTGTTGTTACAGATAGCCAGGGGATACCAAGAAGCACATGAAGGTCATTTATCTAAAATGGAATCCTAGATTTGTAAATACCAAGTGCTATATTGATTAGGGGATTCTCCATCCTCCATACAGGAGTTTTTTATTTGCATAATATAAAAAGTTATGAGAGGAAAAAGAAAAGCCGGTCAGGTGGTGATACCTTCTTACAAAATGTTTCATACGAATGTAGTAATAATGATGATCAGTGACATGTAAGCCAAGCATGGTGGGTTTCCACTACCATCTCAAATGAAATTTATGGAGTGCACTGCATTTACTCTATTACAATGCCTGGATAGTAATACTCAAAGAGCAAGAATCAGTTTAATACATCATATAAGATCTATTCAATACAGTATTATTTCCCGTTGATTCTACACACGGTGCCACTTATTTTGGATCAGAATAAAAGTTACAAACTATATGAGCCAAAAAAAATCCTCTTGAATTTAGCATACAGCGTGAAGATAAAATCATATCCAGTGTAAGAGTATATATATATATAGTCAGTATTATGTTCAGTGTAAAAAAGAGTGAAGCTACAGTATATGCTGTCAAGTGTTTATGTGCTATCAAGAACAACCCACTCTGATGTCAGAGACCAAGAATTATCATGGATGACGAAGCTTAAAAATGTACCTAGAACTTTAAATATGAACACTTTCACGTTGCTTCTACAACATCTGATTCTGGTTGGAACTAGAAGTGCCAAAACCAAGCCACACTTTGGGAAATAATCTCAGTATGTGCAGAGATAGGGATATGCCTAAAGCATTAAATGTTGGTATTTTCATGTGCAAATCTCTGAAGCATATTGTAGGCACCCTATGCCTGAGACTTTAGTTAATCACTTTGTGTGGTGCTCCATATGCTGTAATACTCTCTGAGAAGTTGGATGACCATTACCTATGTAGTCCTTTTGATTATCATTTACCACATCACATACCACTTGTACTGAACTGTTCATTCATATGGTGTTTTTCTGTTTATAGCTCCCTTGGTCTTTTTGTTGCTTCATATGACAAGGAGTTAGGATATTTGGATACTGTTCCTCACTATTCCAGAGACTTCTGTGAAGCCCTGGATAAGCCACTTAACTTTTCTATGCCTGTTTAATTATATGTAATTGTATGCATTGTTGTTGTAGCCAAATCGAAAACTTGTCTCTCTCACCAACAGAAGTTGGTCCAATAAAAGAAATTACTTCTCTCTAATTATCTGTAAGACATAGATAACAACATATGCTTTCCACAGGGGTTGTGAGGCTTAATGATTGTAAAATGCTTTGATATCCTCTAGTGCAAGGTGCTATAAAAATATAAAGTAGTGTAATATTATTTTTCCTTTGCCTATATATTAAATAGTTAATGGTGATTAGCAATTAGTAAATAATCAATAGTAATTGTACTCTGATTTCTTTGGCACAATTAGTCCCACTAGCAGGTAATCTGCATACTACATTGAGACTATCACCATATTTACTGTTTTTAAAAGAATGTTCCACCTGCAATCCAATGCATCCCTGCAAACACAATATCTAAAATACATTGGGGTTGTCCTTAAACATTACTGTTTACTCTTATAAGAATACTTCATTTATAGTTGATGTTATTTCTTTGTGGAAATATTATTTAGGGCAATGGGCAAGGTATTAAGAGAATCCTTCGAGCTTCTTAGATTGTTTTGGTCTTAGATGCAAACTGCTTACTTTATACCACCACCCTCACATTATTTTGCATCCAGCTCCTTTATGAAGATTAAATCTAAACAGTGGTATGCATATGAGCTCGGTATGAACTATAGCTTAAACTAACCTGTTAGACTTTTTTGGTTCAAGTCACCTATGGAAGTCCAAGCACTTTAGAACAACAATCTTGCAGCCTGCTTCATGACCATTAACTTCAGTGGGCTTTGGATTTGGCCTTTTGTCAAAATGGTGTTCTAAGAAAATTACTGTTATATATAGTATCATTTTCAACATTATCTTAAGATGCTCCTCAAGCACAAATCAATTTAGATGGCAGACTGGCAAAGTCCCAGGCCTAGAAAAATAAAATATTAAACAACTGATATCATGGGGTGCACAGTTTATTGCCTGCTTGCCTAAATAAAACTATTTAAATGCCCAGTAAATGCATAATGCATACAATGGATTTATCTCCCAAGCAGGGCCAGTATAATCAAAACTGGAGCTCCCTGCAAGTCCATTCAGTTGAGCCCTTTCTGTACTTACAGTGCAAATTGCTATTGTCACATTCTGTTATGTTATGATATTTTATTCTGAATCAGAGATGATTGAAGTCAGTACAGTCACCAAAATACAGTTATATGAAATTCAGCATTTGTGTTTCATGGAAATTTATGTGACAATGTTTTATTTTGTGTAATGCAACCATAATTTCCCACCCACCCAAATTTTGCTTTGTGAAACTTCTGCAAAATGGCTGTTTTCGCAGTCAAAACAATTAGAAATAATTTTTCTGCATATTCTCAAGGCAAATCTGTATTGAGGATGAAAATGAATAGAGGGCCATCGAGCAGGTAACTTGGATTCTTTTTCCTATACAATTCTGAATATATAGGCAAGGAATGACTTGGACACACAATTAGAAAAAAAAAGTTAATAGACTGCAGCTGGTGACCTCTTCAGTTCTGAATTGAAGGAAGTGGCAAAACTGTCTTTGAGGAAGTTCCTTAAATTCCAGGTAGGGACTGTGTAGGATCAGGCACTGAAACTGACCTGCCAAAAACAACACTACAAGTAGTTTTAAAACCACATAAAAATTATCAAAGTGCTATCGGATCAAATTGTACATGGCAAATATGAATGGTTATAAGACAATACTATTCTGGTTTTACAGCTTACATTTAATATTAAATGTGGCTAAATTTTTTTTTGACAGTCACTATTTTTGTATTGAAATACACTTAGTCTCTCTTAGGACAGGTCTACACTACAGCGGGGATCAACGCTCTGAGATTGATCCACTGGCAGTCAATTTAGCGGGCCTAGTAAAGACCCGCCAATTCAACTGCAGATTGCGCTCCAGTTGACCTCTGTACTTTACCCCAGATGAGAAGAGTAAAGGAATAAGGTAAGTCGACGGGCATTTTCTCCCGTCGACCCCCCACAGTGTAGACCTCACGGTAACTCAACCTAAGGTATGTTGACTCCAGCTACGTAGCGCAGGTTGACTTACCACGGTAGTGTAGACTTAGCCTAAGATGGTAGTGGATAATTGACAGACATAGCCTTTGAGCTGTAATCTAAGTGAACTGAAAAAGACTGTACTCCTGAGCTAGCTTTTAAAATATTGGCACAGGTTCCTCTCCAAGAATAATCACATACACTTAAGAATTGTACAACACAGGTGTAGACAAGCAGTATGTGCTGGAACAGCGCTGGGGTTATTGTTAAAATATGGGAAGATCAAACAGGTCAGTCAAGACAGAAGAACTGAGCAATGCAAGGGTTGTTTATTTGATTCTCGTTTTTAAAATGATTTCCTTCAGTAATAAAACTAGCATTCAACTCCAGTAATAATTAGGCCCAGTGTCCCAATTCTATCTTAAGGGGGGAAGGTGGTTGTTGGTTTTTTGTTGGGTTTTTTTTTTAATGAATGCAATTTTTGCCTTCCAAAAAGGTAATCAGTTAATGTAGTGGACAGTTCAGTTACTAATTGGGTACATCTTCAAAGTACTGAATATTAATTTTCCTCTCTTCTCGGCAGAAGGTGTTTAATTTGAGTTGCAGAAAGCCCCTTGCTTTGGAAGCATATAAATGCGCTTTACAATTAAAGTTGGTTAGAAGAATAGTCCAGTTAAAGAAAATAATATTGTGGCAGTAAAGATACTTGATGGACTTTCATTGCCTGGAGATTCCATGCTGCCACATGGCTCTCAGCTGTTTAAGAGCAGATGAAAAGTAAAAGTAAAACTGATTCAAGATAAACTTAAAAGAGACAGACTCCAATGAATAATGATTTTTTACTTCGCTTCTAGGTGATGAGGTGTGCTTCAAGGTGGGGATGGCTGCCAATCCTAAAGATGACCAAATGTTTTCATATTAATCTTTACATTACATTCTCTGTAGTTCTTAGCATGAGACATGTTGTAAAGTTAATAATGGGTTCGAATTCACACTTTCAATGACTATACATTTTCAAAATAATCTGTATGGATTTTAAGTGATTCCACCAATAAGATTAATGAGAGGGATCCAGAATGGTGCCCAGTAAGTTATATGAATGGACTCATTTCTTTTTTCATTTTTACCATTGACAAAGACCCTATATGGAGACATTTTTTTTAAGCATAGTCAGTGCACAGTGGATATGCTTAAGTATGCTTGAATAAGTTGTTTGCTGAGCTGTTGATTTATCTACCTGTTTTCCTGAAAGTGCCAGGCATTTTAAATATTAAGGAAATTAAAAGAGCAGATATCTAAAATTTGCTAGCTTGCATCGATGGTTGCCCAGTTATTGAAAATCTCATGAGGGAGAATCAAGTTGACATTATTGCAAAATCTGGAGGCACAGAACACTTGAAACAGTCTTATTCACTCAGAACAGGAAAGTGATAACTCAGTAATACACAAGTTGTTGCTAAGGTGGGGCAAACTGAATCAGAAAAAAGAAATCAAACCAAAACTGCACACATGCACTCAACCAAACCATTTTTCAGTTTCAGGGCGGTAAAAGTTACATTAGAAACTTTTCATCTCCCTGACTCAACTATTAAACCACAGTTTATTTCCTCCTTTCCTTCAGACAACTTTCCAAGATACTCCCATATCCTTTCTTCCCTGTAACATTCTAGAGTGCCTCAGCACCCTTCTCTTTACATTGTCCTACTCAGGTCCTCAACATTCTCTATATTCCTTAGGGCATTCTGCACAAAAAAAATTAAAAATTCTGCGCACACTGTTTTAAAATTCTGCAAATTGTATGTGGGGCTCACTGGGGTGGGGATCCAGGTGCAGCCGATTGGGGTTCGGTACGGTGGGGATCTGGGTGTGGGTGGCATGTCGGGGTAGTACAGGTGCAGGGGGTGGTTCTGGGTGTGTGGGGGGGTGAGGCTTGGTGGAATGGTCTGGGTATGAGGGGGTCTGGATGCACTGGGGTTGGGCAGATAGGGGAGCAGCTCTTTGTACAGTGATCCCTCCCCCTGCAGCTGAGGAGCAATGGGTGCAGGAAGCATGGGGGGGGGGGCAGAGTTTGCAGAGCTTCTACAGCCAGGGAAGAAATCTGGAGGAGGGTCTGACACGGCCCCAGATGCCTTGTAGGGGAAGAGGAAGTCCTGTCCTCCCCAGCCCAGTTGGGACTAGCAGCTGAGCCCGGCACAGGATAGGAGCCACCAGCCGGGTCTTCCCCAGTCCTGCCTCCTGCCCCATAGTGATTTACCTCTCTGCCAGCTGCCCTGGGCACCGGAAACATACTGCTGGGGAGGGTCGCATGACCGCTCTTGTGGCTTCCCTTTGCTTCCCTGTCAGAAAGTCATTTTTCCGCAGGGAAACAAAGAAATCTGCAGGGGACATAAATTCTGCACATGTGCAGTGGCACAGAATTCCCCTAGGAGTATCTCTATTATCTTCCAACAGGCTCCCCAAATCCTCTTCTCTTCAATAGCCATTGTTTTCTCCCCCAAAGAATGCAACAAAGCCTTTTCAACTAGCCATCACCTTCTAATAGGCCCCAGCCCTTTGCCTTTTTGATCTCCTCTACTATTTGCTATGGAATACTTACTTCACTTTATTTTATGCAGTTTTATAGACAAGTTGGCCCCCGGATATTAGAGAAGCAAGGTGGGTGAGGTAATATCTTTTACTGGACCAACATATGTTGGTGAGAGAGACAAGCTTTTGAGCTTACACACAGCTCTTCAGGTCTGGGATACATTTTTAAGACCTGAAGAAGAGCTCTGTGTAAGCTTGAAAGCTTGTCTCTCACCCACAGAGGATGTCATGCTTAACTAACATGCTGCAGTTCACTGAAGCATACCTCTCAGCTTCCAAACATGTCCATGTGTAATGTAAGTCATTGACGTGTGACAAATAGCTCAAATTTGTAGCACCTGTTTTGTTCCATGTTGAAACACAATTGTCAGATTATAATGGTTTTTAAGTATAAAACATATTTCTAAGGATTTTCTCTCACTGTGCAAAACAACTCAGTCAATTATCCAATCTTAAAAAGGCTGCATCTCTTTCCAACCAATCAACCTGGTACAAATTGTAAAGCAGGCTATTTTGATTTGCACAGGGTTTATACTTAAAAATAACAATATATATAAACTGTGGCTGAACCCACAACAAAACCAAGCCCTCAAAAAACAAAATATCTGGACACTTAAGTGGAGGGATGGAGGGGACTCTGTTAAGGCTGCACAACACATATACACCACTGCCCACCTGCCACAATTAATGCAAAGCCTATATCCTACAATTATATAGCATCCACCATACATATCACCTTTCTTCTTCCCCATGTAGTTAATTCTTCCCTACTTTGCTGCTGCACCTCTGCAGCTATGCTGGGGTCCAGAGACTCCCACTTGCTCTGGTTGTTTCAGCTCTGGGCCCCTGGCCTGCTCTTCCTTCCAAGGTGCAGAGTCAGGCCTGGAAGGAGAGCTGCCCTGGACCTAGGGTGACCAGATGTTCTGATTTTATAGGGACAGTCCCGATGTTTGGGTCTTTTTCTTATATAGGCTCCTATTACCCTCCAACCCCCGTCCCGCTTTTTCACATTTGCTGTCTGGTCACCCTACCTGGACCCAACAGAGGATTTCAGGTAGAGGAAGGGTAAGAAGGAAAGGGACTGATAAAAATCTTTCTGTTCATTCCTTTGCCAATCCCTATGGTGAAAAAGGCATCTGTTCCATTCAGTTCTCTTCCTTTTCATTCCTCTTCTGAAATCTCTTGTTGGCTCCTGGGCAGCTCCCCTTGCCAGGTCTCTTTCTGCTGCTTGGAGGGGAGGGAAGGGAAGAGGGGACAGAGCTGCAGGCTGGTAGCCCCTGTCCTGTCGAAAACTCCTGGGAATGCAGTGCTGCAGGATGGGAGGCTGAACCATTCCAATGGAGGATGTGCTGCTGTGACTTACTGGAAGACAAGCCATCTTCTATGTCATTCTCAGATATACCACACCCAAAATCTGTACTACTGGGAGATACATTATGTCATTTTGACCACACAGCTCAGCAGCATCATTTATAGAAGTACCAGTTTACCACAATATTTCAAAACTATGAGTCAGCGTAATGAACAGTAACTAGAGAACATAATCTAAAAATTGATAACTTAGTATTAAATGGAATTTCTGCCATAATAATAAACAAAAGGCAAAAAACATGGAATAAACTGCTAGGGAAGATGATTAAAAAGAATACAAAAGACAACTAGATTTCTTCACCGGAAAGGTGAAAAAGCAGTAAACTAGGATTCAGGCAGATACACTAAAAATGGGCTAGCACTCTGGGCTTTGCCTTTTGCTGACCTAATATTCCCTATGCTTTTATGAATCTTAGATAAGAGTGACTCATGTACCAGAAAGAGACTGGATGGAGAAGTACTGGGCAGATTTAGGGCTTATCCGTGCTAGCAAGCTTTGTTGCTTTAATTATACCGGTATAGTTTAAAGGGGGTGAGGGGGGTGGACGAGTATATATGCAGAGAGACAAGTTGGGTGAGGTGATGTATTTTGTTGGACCAACTTCTGTTGGTGAAGAGACAAAGTTTTGATCTACACAGAGCTCTTCCTCGGGCCTGGTATATACTGGTATAGCTTATTCCAGTTCAGGAAGTGGAATGGGCCATGCCAGTATAACGCATTTTTAAACTTGTATAACTGGGTTTTTAACCAATATTTTGCCAGTTCTGTGAAAATTGCTGTTCATTCTTTTCTTGATTTGAGAAAATGTTGAAACTCAAAAAAAAAACTGCAGTTGACGCATCATGTCCGAAGGCATCAGTCATGTCCTATTATATAACATAATGAGACTGACATGATCCAACATAGCATGACAGAACCGACCAGTCAGCTGTGAAATTTGAAAGAATGGTTTTCTCAAAACTGCAGTGACATGAAACAATATTTTTAAGGGGAAAAAAAAGAGGCAGCTCTGAAAAGCAAAGAAAAACTATTAGATACATAACAAACAAATCGACACCTCCGTTATGTAAATAAAGCAACTCCTATATCAGCGCATTCATGAGTCTTGTATAATTCCTTCCTCTCAAACTAGTTGGCATATTTTTGTTTTACATGTATTTTAAATCACATTTAAAGGCAGAATATGTATGAATACAGCAGAATGACAATAGTGTCCACTTTCATCAGAGACTTAAGGCTCGATTATGCGTTCATTTACATTTGTTTTACATTGTTGTAATTCTATTAACTTCAGTGATTTTAACAAAGTGTAAGGATTCTCGATAAGGACCCTAGGGGCAAAAAATGTTCAGGGAGGAGGAGGAGACCCAAGGCCTGCAAGTCTACATTAATAAGTGGAATTCCATGGGATTATAAATCTGAAACTGGTATGAAGATATAGACATACTCATTTCACATGAAATTGTAGTATGCATGTATTTGCACACATAGGAGCCGACTTTCGTCGGTGCCGGTGGGTGCTTGTGCCCCGGCCCTGCCCCAATGTCGCCCGGCATCAGGGGCGGGGCCCCGCAACATTGCCCGGCGTCGGGGGCGGAGGTGAGGTGAGCTGGGCCCGGGCGCGGGGCTGGCGGGGAACAGCTGGTGGGTGCTCAGCACCCACCAATTTTTCCCCGTGGGTGCTCCGGGGATGGAGCACCCACGGAGTCGGCGCCTATGTTTGCACATGCAGGTAAGTCTATATACCAGTGGTTCTCAACTTGCGGCTCAATCAGTTCACAGCTGCGGCCCATGTGACATCATTAGGGCCATACAGATAGTACTGGATGAGACCCACAATGGTAAAGAGGTTGAGAACCACTGCTATATACACTGTCAGAGTGACTCAATCTGTCAAAGCCTTCTTGGACAATATGGGGAGATGAAAATATTTGTTTTCTGATTCATTCTAATCACATCCAATGTGGCTTCTGTGTGACTGTACCTGTGGTGGTGGTGGTGATGGGAGTAATAATGTGAAAGTAAATTAGAATATGTAATAGTCACACAAGAAGTTCATCCCACTCAGAACATAGGTGCCCAAGGGCATAAAACAAACAAACAAAAATTAAGAGCCAAGAGTTAAAAAAAAAAAAGAGGAAAAATCCACAGAAAACCATCAAGAGTTAAAATAGGAAAAAAGCAACAACACACAAAAAAATAAAATAAGAGATAGTGGCCGCTAGTTGTTAGGATGAAATAATAATAAAATCATGTTTTGTTTTTTTTAAAAACTTACTGGTGGACATGCCATTTTCTACACCACTCTGATATACCACCTCAAAAATCTCTACAAATTGAATATGCATTATTGTATCATTTATAGATGATTTCCTACAATGTTTAGATTCCCTTCCAAATCTGATCAAGCCCATAAAGACATGCATGGACTAATCCTTCTCCAACCGTACTGTATATTATCCACACAAACGGAAACCTGTGTTATTCAAAGAGTAGACAAAAGATTTTGGGATTGCATTTGAATGCAAAATTGCAATTAGAAAACAGGCAAATGTAGTGCATTTTTTGAGTTGTAATGCAAAAGTACTTTAAAGTGTTAATATTTTTTAATACTTTCAACTTGTACATGTATATAATTACAATTTTCTGACCCTGCTGTCGACACTCTTGCGCAGTATGGCTCACTGATGTGTCTCAGTGTGTTTCATTCACAATAGTCTACAGAGACTAGCTTCTCATGCCTGTGTCCTTTCATGTTTTTCTTATTGTTAACTTGAACAGTAAAAACCTGTCTAACTCTTAATATCATTGCATCAAAAATAATCTTTGGTCTGATTCACACAAGTTTCCACTGATGCTGATATGCTTGACACAAACATACCTTTTGCGGGGCAATGTTCTCCAAAAGCTGCTTGAACATTTAAGGGCACAATTTTTAATGACTCATTTTGGTATAGCACACAGATACAGTTCTACTTAGTAGGTCTGGGCAAACTGTTCTATAAATATTCAAATCTGCTGAACCAAATATGATCCTGAACATTGCAATTTTGGATTTTGCAGAGGCACTGTTGTGATATCAACCCAGAAGATCCAGTGCTCCAGGAATCCATCGCAGGGTGTAGGTTACATGAGGGTAAGCTAAATCTAGCTCTTTCTCCCCATGGTTTGGCTCTTCTGGCCCTGCAGCTTCCATGTGTGCTGTCCAGCAACTGAAAACTATCAGCACAGCACAGACTTTCAGGGGCCTGATCTATGCTACAAAGTTAGGATGACCTAAGTCAATTTGTTTTGACCTAGTTGTGCATGTACCTAAGTATGTCTCCCATCGACCTAAAGACCTTGTTACAGAGACACAATATATCCACCTCCCGAAATGCCGCAGAGGCATGATTGACCTACTCATGTCAATGCAGCGCAAGTGCAGACACTGCATTAGCTGTGTCGACCCTAACCATTGGCGGCGAGTATCAAAGGCAGGGGAAGGCTCAGTCTACCCAAACTGCCTGCGTGGCCTCGCCCACACTCCACTTCCAGGCCCCCTCCTGCTTCCCACCGCAGCTCTTCTTTCCCATGTGGCTAAGCCCTGGGCCAGTGGTGTCGGAACCGGGGAGGGAGGCCAGGGGGCCATAACCCTTCTACTTTTTGGTGGGGCCCCTGCCCCCGGATGGCGCTAGTGGGGGCCGGACTGCAACCAGGGACTCTGGGTGGCTGGAGCCATTGCTTGTGCCACCCACCCATCCGGAGCTCTGGGGCTGGGGGCCATGCTGCCCGCCTGCCCACCAGCACTCCAGGATGGGACCACGCAGCTTGCCCGCCTGCCACGCTCAGCTGCCTGCCCACCCAGCGCTCTGGGGCTGGGGAGAGACCTCTGGGCTCTGGTGGGGGAAGAGGGGCATGGCTCCGGGCAGAAGAGGTGGGCCGGCCAGGGGCTAGCCTCCCCAAGCCCATGGTTCACACCGTACCCATGACCCTAACAGTCCTCCAGCAGCTGTCCCACCTGCGCTCGTAGCCGGAAATTTATGGTAGCAGTGCCCTGGTTGGGCCACACATGCACAGTCCCTGTCTCGCAATGCTTTGGGCAGTTAACTGGTGATATGTGATCAACGCCTCATTCCTTCTCTACTACAGAGTCTGTATTTGATAGAACTCTGAAGTAGGGGGAGAAGGGAGGGTAGTGGAGCACCCACAGGGGGACACATCTCAAAGAACCTCAGTTACTGCACAAGGTGAGTAACTTCCTCCTCTTCTTTGAGTGGTGCCCCTGTGGGTGCTCCACTTTAGGTGACTTCAGAGCAGTGCCCTCTGGTGGAAGGAGGGGGCTTCAGAGTAGAAGTCGTAGCAGATGAAAGCACCGTGTGACCAAAGAGGGCATCAGAAGATGCGTGTTGTTGCAAAGCATAGTGTTGTGTAAAAGTGTGTGGTGAGGTCCAGGTTGCGGTCCTACAGATTTCCCCAATTGGAGTTATAGTATGGAAGTTGAGAGACTCCTAGTAGAGTACGTACAGATTCTGGACCAGTTCATACTGGTCATAACAGGATTTGATACAGTCTAATATCCATTTGGATAGGCGTTGTTTGGAAATGGCGTGCCCTTTGGATCGTTCGGCAATGGACACGAATAATTTTGGAAACTTGCTAAAAGATTTTGTTCTATCGATATAAAAGGCGAGAGCCCTGCAGATGTCTAAGGAGTGTAGTCTATATTGTGTATTGTCTGTATGTGGTTTCGGAAAAAAATGTAGGTAAGTATATAGATTGGTTAAGGTGAAAGGATGAAGCTACATTAGGCAAAAACTTAGGATGGGATCTGAGAGACACTATCTTTAAAATGGTTGTATAGGGTGGGTCCATCATGAGAGCAGCTAGTTCTCCCACACACCTCGCAGAAAAACACAACCTTCATAGAGAAGTGTAGTAACAAGCTTGTAGCTATGGGCTTGAAAGGGGGCCTGGTCAGGGCGTGGAGGACTAGGCCGAGGTCCCATGGTGGGGCGGGTTTTCTCACTTCTGGATAGGAGTTAGAGAGACCCTTTAGGAAGTGTTTAGTAATGGGATGCATGAAAATAGAGAATCCATCAACTTTATGATGAAATGTCATGATGATTGACAGGTGTACACTGATGGAACTCATGGAAAGTCTTGTTTGTTTAAGTTCCAGTAGATAGTCTAAAATAAGAGGTAAGTTTTGCATCAGGCCCATTATTTATTGGGAATGCACTGGGCAAATGGTAATAACCTCTGGAAGCTTGAATGGAATTGTTAACTATAATTTGATTCTCTTTAAATATTTTACTGCAGCATCATAGCTTGTTTTGTTTTGCTTTTGAAAGACTATAGGTATATTTCTTCTCTCATTTTTGCAACCCAGTTTTCTGAGCTGCTCATTTCAGCACTCTGCTACATAAATGAAAATACCAAAGATCACAATCAAAACAATATCAATAACATGTTTCAGACTGTAAGAAAATATTTTTTTAAGATTAATTTGAACTTTATTTTACTGCATCCCTCTCATCCTTCACTTTGTAAGGTTCTTAAATCAGGATATTTATTACCAAGTAATAGCCTGCTAAGAATTTTTTTCTGAGCCTAGAGCAATTCTCTGTGTACATGTGTGCACAAAGGAAAATTGGACATTTTCTGCACAACACAGAAGCTACGGATTTTATTTCTAACCCTCAAAAGAATTAAGTGAACAGCAGAGTCCCCCAGAGCTAGCATACAAATCTCCTCAAAATGCATTTGAGGGAAGAGGTACCTATCTTTAATATTAATAGGCTACTGTTGGGATCTCTGGAAGGGTTTTTACAGGTTTGCTCCCTTAAAAAATGTTTGAACCCTTCAAAATAAATATTATGAAAACAAAATTGTTACTAAGAAGACAGTGCTTATTTCTTAATTCTTTAAAATCTAATAATTATCAATGCTCCACATCTTACTATTTTTATTATACCAAACCCCCAAGAAAAGATGTTGCATGGAATATGAGCATATAGGGTTGAAACCAAGGGTAAGTTTTGAAAACACCAGGTAGAATATTTGGTGTCGAATGCCTTTGGCAAAGCAATGGGTTCCATTAATCTTACATGTGATATGTATTAAAGGTATTTCATAATCAGTGTTTGCTTCTGAGCTCATCACAGTTCTGGACTGGTACTAAATAGCTATGGAACTTTCAAGTTTAGAAATTACTTCTTAAGCAGTACTATCAAAAGTAATTGTTGCAAAATATGAGAAGGCAGAGAAGTATTTTGTATTCTTGCACAAGGGAAAACCTCGTGGAGTATGGAAGGAGGGCAACCATTTGTAATCTAGAGGCACCTCCTCTAAGGGTAAGCGGCATGAGTGGTTGAACTAACTACCCTATCAGTCAGTGGCATCTCTACTGAGAGTACAAACATGGTTGTCAGTGCCAGTTATGGAGGATGGTCTCTCCAGTTCCACATCATAGAACTGGACAGACCACCAAATTAATTTTATATAGGCCACCATTTCGCATACTTTGACTGAACCCTGCCTCCCCGCCCCCAGGTAAAATGAAGCCAATCACATCCATCTTTAACTCTACCATGTATTCTTAAAGACCTCCCATCTTCATTTATATATCTTCTGTGAACCACTTCCAACTATTCCATTGTTTCCTCCCCAGAGGGGCACATGCCACATTCAGGGAAACACTAATATAACCCAAGCAATGAATTACTACTTTCAAACAGTACAGATATGGGCTGGTGTGGAGAACATGGGAGATTTCTGCATTATTTTTATGAAAAATTCTGTTTCTCAGTTTATTTGTTTAATTTTGTGCTGCTTGTTATCTGACCTCGGGGGATTAATTTCTTCCCAGAGACATTCCTTGGGAGCAGGGAATAGGCCAAGGGTGGCCAAACTGTGGCTCTTTTACCATTGAAGTGCGGTTCGGCAGAGCCCCCCTTGTTTCCCGCCCCCATTCTCCACCTACCAGACTGCGGGGGAGCTTGGGACCTCTGCCTTGCAGCGGGATGGTAGGATAGGGGCTTCTGCCCAGCGGGGAAGGGGGTCTCAGGGCTTCTGTCCAGGGTGAATGGGGGGGAGGTCTTGGGGCTTCAGCCCTGCAGGACACACCTGCCAGGTCTTGGGGCTTCAGCAGGAGTGGAGCTGAAGCCCTAAGCCCTGGCAGGTGCACCCTGGCTCTCAAACTTCTGAAGATTATTGTATGCAGCTCGGAGGGTCAGTAAGTTTGGCCATCCTTGGAATAAGCAATTAATGAACTACTGTATATGTGTCACTTAGGCTATGTCATACACATACTTGCACCAGCTTCCATCAAGCTAGCATGAGCATAAATAGCAGCATAGCCACAGAATCATGGGTAATCATGGCAGCCTCAGTACAGCTTACCCATGCCGAGTACATACTCACCAGTTTCAGGAGGGTACATATTTGGCACAGCTAAGCTGTATCTCCACTGCAACTACCAGTGCTACTGGGGCTAGGCTGCTATTTATACTCATGGTAGCTTGATGACAGCTAGTTGAAGTATGCAAGCAGGGGAATCACACCCCTAGCTCATAGCATACATGTAGCTTTAGACATGTGTAGGCAGGGTGAATGGATTATCAAGACTTTGACATCTGAATATGTCTACCTGAGTGTGATGGGGTATCCACCCCACACAAGACTGGAAGGGGTAAATTAGGCCAGTTAACCTAAAGGCTGTACCTAGAGGAAAGACAGGGAGTACTAAGGCCTAGCTGGCTGATGAAGTCCAGCTAGGGGAGGAGCTGGGCCAGGTTTATAAAGCCAAAAAGCTGGCAACTGAAAGGGGCTGCAGGGAAGTAGTCTGCAGTCACTTGCTGGGAGTAGGGAGGTGTGTTTGAGGCTGCAGAGAAATAGGTTACAGTCACTCCCTGGAAGAAGGGAGTTATGGTTGGGTCTACAGAGGCAGTAGCCTACAGTTACTCCCTGGGAGGAGAGAGTTTGTTTTGGCAAACCCAGAGGAGAAGGGAGAGCCAGAAGGTACGGAAGAGGCTCAGGGAAAGGCAACAAGGTTCAGGAGGGAATAGACCTTGGCTGCTTACTAGAGGATCCCTGGGCTGGAACCCAGAGTAGAGGGTGGGCCCGGGTTCCCTTGCCAGCCACTGAGGAAGTGGCACCATAGGGCAGTGAATGGGAAGACTGCTGAAGAAAGACATTGATTCCCAGGAAGGGGGAAACACGCATAATGACCTGGTCATTGGGCCAAGTCATGAAGAAAGAGCAGCCAGAGTCACAGAGAGTGAGAGAGAGAGAGGGGGAATGCAGTGAGTGGACCCATGACATGCATAATACAATTCTTATGCTAAAGAAGATGGTCAAGCCAAGAAAACTCCTTCTGCCTGGAAGGCTGATAACCAAGTAACAGATCATCTGATGGGGGACTATGATCACCAGACACATCTGATCTGGGGGCCCATGACAGAGCCAACATGCATATGATAAAAGGGCAGGAGCAGCTCTAGTCTCTCTCCCTGGTCAGTTCACCAGCACACCTGCTTTAGCTTGGAGAGCTTGCTTCAGGAGCCTGAGAAGACAGGGGAGGACCCTGCCTACCTGAATGCAGATGGACCCCCTCAAGAAAAGGTGAGCTAGAGCAATGCTCTTGGCACTTTGGTGTTTGAAGTTGTTTTCTAAATGATCTGTGACCTTCTTGTGCTGTATTGCTATCTATACGTAAAGCATGCATTCGGTTTAGAATTCCTTTTGCAAAGTCTGTGTCTATTTGCTTCAACTATAACATGCTCCCGAAGGGACAAACTGTAAACCAGGGTGCCCCAGAAGTGGTTCTCTAGGAAAGGTTTGCTTCAGGTTAAGCTACTGAATAGTTTGGGGGAGTCAGCACTAGTCTCAGGGCCTAACCAGTCCTAGCTCTCAGAAGGGTATGCTAGGAAGAGGATCTGTACCCCAACAGTGCCCCACACAAGTTGAGAAAGTTTGTTTGCTAGCAATACTACATTTGTCCTACAATACCCAAAGAGGCAGTGCCTGGACTCTGAGCACACTCAGCAAGCCACATGCATATGGGTCCAGCATGTGGAACCAAACACACTAGCCTAGTGATTATGCAGCGGGGGAAGCCTGACCAGGGCTGTGAGAGCTGGATTTGATGTGATGAACAAGAAGTGAAAAGAACAATGTCATTACTAATTCCTTCAGTCATCTAGTTTCCCATCAGCAAACAATTTGTAAAATTTTTGCTAAGTGTACTAGAGTCTATAGCTCAGGTAAGCTTAATTTAAGTGTCAAAAAATGAAACACCAAAATCAGTCCTGGAGAAGCCATAGATGCTAGTCTTAAGTGATTGAAGGGATGGGATGTTTTAAGGATACAGAATGGCATGCAGGGACTACATTGAGGTAACAGGACTGGTTTACAGCTCACATAACAATCCTCAACAACAGAGGAAAAATAATTATAGACATCCTGCAAGCATACTGGCAATTCCTTGACAGTGTTCAAAGGAATGCCAAAAATAGCGTGTCACTGGTATTACTTACATTTCTTCACTACATTCCTGTAGAATGTAGGCTTCTGAAAAGTAGTTAATTTTTCACTGATAAAGAATCCTAGATGTGTGGGGGGGGGGTTTAACTAAGCATCCTAAACATGTCTTCTTTGACTGTCTCCACTGATAAGGACAAATGCAATTGTCACCACCAGTACTTCCTCTAGTACCCTTTCTGATGAAGACACTGCTCCTTTATGGTGCATGACTTTCCTCCCACTCCTCATCTGAAAACAAAGCTCAATAAAATGATCCTATTCTGAACATAAACTTTCATTTCAGTAGCACTGTTGGCTCTGATGCTTTCAAAAATGTAAACGTAAAGCTGGATCTATGCCTGGAATATTAACCTTTTCCCCCCTAGTCTTTGTTAAATGTCCCTTCAGTCTCAAGTTGAACATGTAAACATCAGCAATCCTGTGACCTTTCAAGACATTATTCACCCAGGCATAGTGAGTGGTTAAAAAAAGATTGTTGCAGTTCTAATCAGTAAGCTAGTTATTATGGAGTACAAGCTACCCTAGGGGCCTGGTGACACTCACTGACCTTAACAACTTCAAGGAGAATATAACGTTTTTAAATGAGTAGGAGATGGACTACTAAGCATGTAAGCTGCTGAAGACTGATACTACTAATCAGTCCCATGTTAGTTGTGGGGGGAAATGTATAATATTTTTGAGGACAGGGACACTTGATTTGTTTTTCTGTTTTCACATTAAAGAAGTAAAATAAGTTTTCATCATTGGTTTCACTCAATTCTATTTGCTTTAATGTAATTGTCTGTTCGGATCCACTGATGTTGAAAATTGCATTTGTCCTGATCAGTAGAGGTAGTCTAAAAATATAAAAATAAAAATGAGAATTTCAAAAGATATACAGCTTTAATCCAAATAAACTCAGTTTATCATTTTTAAACTGATACATCTTATAAATCCCCAGGAAAAGGCAATAATATATTTTTAGATGTACTGAACTGGTTGTTTGAGAGAACATATTATATGCAAGCCACAGACGCTTAGGAAGTTTGTTTGTTTGCTTGGAATACTACATTTGTCCAACAATACAGAAGATGCCACGGGCCCAAAACTTTATGGTACCTGTTCAAGCATGGGCCTCTTCCTGTCCACCTCAGAAGAATGGACACAAAACCATATACCTGCCAAGGTGATGTAATGTCACTTGCACCACTATTACTCCTGTAACATTATTATAATTTTTATTATAGTAGTCCTGGTCATGGACCAAGAACCCAATGTGCTAGGAGCATTAAAAAAGAGTCAGTTTCTGACTTCCACAAATGACTTTATACTTCAACAGATAAGGGTGAGAAGTTCAGAAGGAGTATGTCAGATAAATATGAATGGCATTTTTTCCATTGTTCCATCTGTCTATTGATTTGCTTGCTACAAAGTATATGATACTTCAGAGGTAAATGTTTTGTGTGTTGCAGTATTGTTTCCTTATCTTGTATCTGACACCACTGTTATTATTAATGTGGTTATTTAAACAGCTTGTACTGTGTCAAAAGTTCAGTTATTTTAAATAAAATATTAGCTACTAAGACTGCAATGCTTCCTGAAGGGGGAGCTCCTCAAATATCCATATTAAACTAAATCCTATAGGGCAACAGTGTCCAATAGAAATTCGATGCTAGCCACACTTGTGATTTTGAATTTTTCTTATTAGCCACATTATAAAAAAGCCACATTAAGCCACATTATAAAAAAGCTATATGCATTAGCCACAATTCAATGGCCTATTAGCCACATGTGGCTAGTGGCAAACATATTGGACACCGCTGCTATAGGGCTTTAGTAACTCCCGTGATTTGTTTATGGTTGAATTCATATTATGGAAATGAATGTCATTACATTTTTTCCAAGTCATACTGAGTTCCACTTGTAATAAAAAAAAATTTCCTAAGGCTAAATCAGTTACTCTATTAAGGTAGTTCAAGTGGAAAAATAAATTGCTTAGATGTAAGCAAAAGAAACTCATTCTTTAGTTGACTTGAAGAAGGTTTGTTGATCCTTGTTTTGCATAAGTATTGTTTAGCAAAATGACTGCCTCATATGCCCATTTTATTTTCAAGAGAATGCCCCCATTTCTCCTTAGGATAGATTCAGTTGAAAACAATCATGAAAAATCATGCACTGTCAGCTGACCACTAGGTATAAAAGCTCTCCTTTTGTTAAAGGATCTCAAACTTTACAATCTCTTCAATAAATCATTTCAAGAGCTTATTAAGATGGAAAATAAGGTTTTCTCCCTGGGCTCCTTTGCCATCACTCTTAAATAGTGGTAACTTATTTCTTGCCTTTAATTGTTAACAATTGTACGTCAAAGACGAAGTGGATGCGGAAAGAGCATTGTGCAGAAGGAATCATCATTATAAATGGAAAAAAAATTGAGGAGGTTGACAAATATATTTACCTGGGTGAGCAGGTGACCAGAGACAACTCATTTGAAGGGGAATGCAGTAGGAGGCGAAAGGCGGGGTGGGCAAGTTTCAACAAAATAAAAACCTCTCTAATGGATGATGAACTGCCCATGAAGAAAAGGAAAGAACTGTTTAACTCCACTGTTCTGCCGGTAATGATATATGTAGCAGAAAGCTGGTCAATGACAAAAGCAGAAGGAAAATTCGCTGTCACCCAGAGAGCAATGGAAAGGCGAATGTGTAAAATATCATTCCGTGATCATATACCGAATGAGATCAGAATGTGTACAGAGGTGACCGATGTAGTGCAGGCAACGTATGACGCAAAGCGAAGATGGGCGGGTCATTTAGTCCGCAGGCAAGACAATAGGTGGACAACCCGCATCAGTGACTAGATCCCAGAGACCACAAGCGACCGCTGGGCAGACTGAAAACACACTGGGCCGATCCCATGATAAAATTATCTGACCAGAAATCAAAAGAATGTGCTCGCAACAAAATGGTGTGGTGTTGACTTGCCTTCGCGGAGGGACGGACGAGGACAAGCCGGACAAAGGACAAGTTGTTCACAAATATTTTACATGCGTATTTATGAAATCTATGGCCTGAAATAACTCTTCAGCTTTGACTAATTATTTACATTTAATTTGACTGGAATACATAGGTTTCATTATCTTAAACTGAGACATGCATCACAGGCTATGTGTGGGAAGATCTTGAAATTAAAACTGGTATCTCCAATTGAAGACTTCCTCTATAGTAATCTAAGGCATAGCAGGCACAGTCTATCACAATATGACTTGGATCTCCCTGGGAAAAAAGTAATGAAGGCTCCTAAACATGGATTGGAGATTCAGAGTAAAGCTGATTCGGAATAATCACTTTTCATTATCATCCCATCTATTTTGGCACTTTCCATCCTGGAAGGCCAATGGAACTTTCCATTCCTGAGAGCACTCACAAAAATGTACCACTCACAGTTTGGAAACCATGCAGTTACTTTCTGTGTAACATCGTTCATTCAAGAATTATCAAGAAAAGGCTTCACTGTCTGTTTAAAATCCAGGATGTCACGAAAAGTACAAGTGCAGTGGAAAATAAGGAGAGAGAATAATGGCAAACTAGGTAAGAATGAGTCAAGCTGTGGGTAAAAGCTAAGAGCAGGAGCAGAGGGGGCAGAGAGAAAATGTAGCAATTTGCATGAGGGACAATGAAACAAAAGATTAACTCTGCAGCAGGAAAACTATGTATTTACTTTGGAAAGTTTGCATTTTATCAGATTAACAAAGCTGATTTGCTTATGTGTAAACTGATTTAAATCAATGTCCACAAGCCAGATTCTGATATCCTTTCTCACATTGAGTAGCACCATAATTATTGTTATTGAATCAATAGCACTACTCATATGAGTAAGGGTACCAGAATCTTTCCCTATACTGGTTGAGAAAATCAACAGATTTTATACTCCAAATTATCACATCCTCATTTGTATTTTACAGTACCTACTCCTACTGGATCCAATCATGACTGGGGCCTCTAGACACTATCGTAATATAAATATTAAATAAAAAATGCTTTAATGTTCCATTTTATTTACAAATAGAAATGATATCAAATATAATGCAGCAAAAAGTTGTGAATATGCTTTTAAATTAATCAAAGCTATCCTTCATTTCTGATAAAACTTGCTAGCTTGACTTTGTGTAAGGAAAAAAGGAAATCGCACACACACAATCCCTGATAATTGTCCCTAAATATATCAAATACTCTAAACTAGAGGACTTTTAATCTTGATTCTCAAGGAATTCAAAAGTTGTGAGGAGATATTTGAAATGTTTATGTATAACCACCACTTGTCTTTACACACCTAAATACAAGATAATAGCATTTTCAGAAGTAGCAATAGCTGCAGACTGTGCATAGAGGCTATATATTTCAGATTTGGGGGACACCATTTTTTATATGACGAAAGGTGAATTCTCCTCAAAATGGAAAATAATCTTACTAAAAACTAGGGTTTTTTAAGATTTTGTGGTTTTCCTCTCCCTTTCTTCAGGTATGATGTTGTTAAGCAGCACCTATATTTCAACATATTAATAAATCACCAGGCTTGCAGTCACATGGCTATGGCTGTTGTACTGTCAAAACTCACAAACCAAGAACTATGAATTAAGGCCTCCATCCTGTAAACTCTAACCTTTACTCATAGTTAAGGACATGCATAAGTGTTTGCAGTAGTGGGGCTTAAGTTAACCTTTGTGAATGATAACTATAAGCAATAATTTGTCTGGCAAATCAAACAGGTGAGTTTGCTAATACTGCTGAGCAAGCATCACAGAGCTTTTCTACAATTAGGCTGTCTATCCTGGTTTTTCTGCCAATTTGAGCCCAGCATTGTTTTTTGCTGAATTTTCCTGATGTTTGATTCGCATTCAAAAACAAAAAATAGTTAACCTCAATATTGTTAAAAAAAATTTTTGGAGCACTGTAGTGGGGCGGCTGCCCCACTCCATGAGAAAAAGGGCTAGAACAGGCCAGAGAGGCTGCACAGACCAGCAGCCAATCAGCAAAGGCCTGTGGAGAGCCAATCAGGGCAAAGAAAGGCACTATTTAAAGATTGCTTAGCAAAGAGCAAGGGAGGAGGACCGGCTCCTGAGGTAAGCACCTTGGCCAGAGCAGTGCTGGGCAGGCTCAGGGGAGCAGAGGAGAACTCCGGCCCATTACCTGCCAGGCTGTGGCTGAGAAGGTGCAAGGGGCCAAAGGAGAAGTGGCCCAGGGAAGATAGTCTGATAAGGGGAGAGAAGGAGGGCAGAGAGGCTGCCACTAGAGGGTCCTTGGCTCGGGACCCAGAGTAGAGGGTGGCCCTGGGTCCCCCCCTTCCCGCTTGTACTGCACCGGGCGGTGGAGGAGTATGGCCGAGACAGACTGTGACATGCTCCTGAGGTGAGGGGCTAGACTTTGGGGTTGTGGTTGGCCACTGAGACAGGTGCAAGCCGAAGGACTATCATTACTCGCCCCGCCCCTCCCCTGGAAGGAGGTGAGAAGGGAGTAGTGGGCACTGATGGAGGGCAGTGTCCTGAAGCGGATGCTGCCGAGTGGGGAGCAACGTGGGTCCCAAACCAGCAGAGCAGACGAGTGAGACACTGGCCACCAGGAGGCGCTCCGAGGCTGAAGAGCTAATTCCCAAGATGACCAGCAGGAGGCGCCATGTTGTTGAGTCGTTGCTTTGCTACAAGCACTCATATATTCCCAAAAAATAACAATGCAGAACCCTACTAACACAATAATAGACTTCTCTGTGATGTTCTGTACCTTGGGGGAACACCCTGCACCCTCATATTCATCCTTATAATATGAGTGTGTGGTTTCCAATGCAAAGTTTGTCATGTCGGGTGTCTTTGGAAGGTTCACGATGCACTGAGCATTGTTGAGCATTGTTGTTATAGTAATTTTATAGGTTGTAATTTCATGTATATAGTTATGTGGCTGAAAATGTGTCCTCATGGCTTAAAACAAGCCCAGGCAAAACTCTCCAGGAGCAGATGGGCAGTTCACACCTCATCTGGGCATGTATGGGACAAACCCAGCCCAACTCACAGGAACAAAGGACACTGGCCTAGGCAGTAACAAAGGATCTGTTGGACTCTCGAGTGAGTCACCTCCCCTTCCCTTGGTCAGTTTGGGACTACGATAAGGTAATGCTCACCTAACTCTGAAGAGGGGAGGCAAAGCAAGAGGGAAGAAAGGACATGATAAAAGGGAGAGACACTTGCCATGCTCTCTCTATCTCTCTTCCACCTCCATCTACAGACACCACCACCAAGTGACTGAAGCACTGATCAAAGGGGAGAGCCTGCCTGAAGGGCAACCAGCCAGCCTGTGTTGAGAAGCATCTAAGTTTGTAAGGGCACTGAAAGTGTTAAGATCAGCTTAGAATACATTTTGCTTTTAGTTCATTTGACCAAATCTGACTTCTTGTGCTTTGATTTATAATCACTTAAAATCTATCTTGTAGTTAATAAACTTGTTTGTTTGTTCTACCTGAAGCAGTGCATTTGGTTTGAAGTGGGTCAGAGACTCCCCTTGGGATAACAAGCCTGGTACATATCAATTTCTTTGTTAAACTCAATAAGCTTGCAGCCTCCAGCGGGCATTTGTGGACACTGCAAGACAGAGGTTCCCTAGGGTTGTGTCTGGGACCGGAGATATTGGCTAGTGTCATTCGGTTGCACAATCCAAGCAGCGGCTTGCCAAAAGTGCTCACTCATGTATCTGGGAGCAGCTTACATGCTAGAGGCTGTGCGTGAACAGCCCAGGAGTGGGGGTTCTCACAGCAGAGCAGGGTAAGGCTGGCTTCCTGAGTCGAGTATTGGCATAACCTAGCAGATCACCAGCCCTGATAACACCAGGGAAACATCACACTCTCCTCTGGACATGAATCTGCACCAAATATACCTTCACTTCATAAACTACTATGCATTACACAAGGTATCAATCAGGTAAAAGAACAAATAATGAACTTATAAAAAGTTATTCAGCCATAGAGTTCCAAAAACCTTGAATAGTCAAGAGTCTTTCTGACATTATATAGTCCTGAGAGGGGCATATTTCAAATGCTGAGAACGACCATGACAGAGTCAGATTTTTTTATTTATATATATATAATTTTTACAAAGACTGATCTATGGACTCTGGACATGAAGGCCATATGGAAGAGACCATTTTGGAAGTGAGAAGGTTTGTCTTTTTTTAAAAAAAAACAACAAATATTCACTTTTCAATGCCTGGGAGAGGGATGGGGGAAGGAAACGGGTTTTTTCCCCCTAAGTTTGTTCCACTGGTTAGTGTTTCTAGAACATCCTGAGGTGCCTCAGTCTCTTCTGCACAACAGTCAGAAAAACATTCACTGTTTTAATCTTAACTAATGCACTAATAACGTTGAATATAACAAAAATGTGTGCCATGCTTTTGCTTCCATCTGTGACTTTGTCAGTCTAGAACTTGTGGCTTGATTGGACACATTTATTATCAGAAACATTTAGCTCACAGAATGACTTTGCCAACAACAGAATTTCCTAAGCAGGTGAAATGCTCGGCTTGTTTGTTTTTAAATCGTTTGGTCGGTCTGTGACTACGCAGCAGGAATACTGTTCCCTTTAGCACGACCAAACCCTGGCTGCCAGGCGGAGGCAGCTCGCGGAGCATTTCATGCAAGCGACTTGAGCTAATGTATAAACTTGCACTTACAATCATTCACTTACGGTCAACACACCCTGCGGGGTGAGGGGGGCACGAAGCAGGGCGCGCTGTGGGCAGGCTGGCTGAGGCACGCTGGCGGCTGCCCGGGGCAGTTGAGGTGGACGCCGGGGGATAGTCACTGGGTGACGGTTGGTTGCGTGGGGCTGTGCGGATTGGTGGCAGTTGGTGGGGGGGGCGGCACTGGCAGTCAGTGTGCGGGGGGGGGGGGTAGTGCGGGTAGGGGAGCGACTGCCCCATGTTGGCGGGCTTGCGGGCAGCTGGGGCCGCGTGGGTAGGTGGAGAAGCCTGGCACCGCTACGCCCCCGCCCCTGAGGCGGCTGCTGCTACCACCACCATCCTCTGGCCGCTGCCGGCCTCCGCCCGGGCAGCAGCACTAGCGAAAGCGGCGGGCGCCCGGCTGCCTGCTCCGCGGGAGCCACAGCGCCTTCTAGCGGCCCGAAGGCTCAAGCACAGCTCAGTCCCGCCCGAAGTATAACCCAATGCTGGAGAGCTCCCGGCGGAGCCGCGGGCCGGCTGTGAGATGAGTGACGTTTAGCAGCCCCGCCAAAATGGCGTCCAGAGGCTACAAATAAATCGGTTTGCTACAGCGGGCCTCAACTCCGGAGTGTCTGAAGTTCTGTGCGCGCAGTCAAATGCCTTAATTTGCACCTGCAACTTTGGCTACTTACATGAGCAATTTGCCTGTTATATGCATAATTTGTCCTTTCCACATACAATTACTTATTTGGTATATACTCTTGTGATAATTACACAAGCAAATTAGACATACAACTGGATGTCATTTTTACACATGCACAATTTGCAGACTCCTCACCTCATTAATTTCTTAGCAAATTCAGTACTCATTGCTTCCTTCTAATAGCAGCAGCACAACGAAAAAAGTGTGCCACCCCCACCCAGCAAACTGGAAAATCTAGCTTCTATAGACTGAGAGCGCATAGAAGGTTCTGCAGTTCCAGTTCTTTTCTCCTTCCATCTAGAAGCAACAGAACAAAGGGAAGGATATCTCCAAAATAGAGGAGTAATGCAACGTTTTAAGGTAATAAAATAACTTCCTTCCACCAATAAGAAGCATCTGACAGATGAACTAACACTCCCCAACAAGAAGAAAAGTTACCAAGATCTGTGTGCAGTAGTCATTGTTATGTAAAGTTGTAGTGCAGGGCTATAAAGACAAAACAATATCCTCCGTTTTGAAAGACTGGGTTCTGGAGAACAGAATGGAGGGCTGCTGTCTGCTGTTAACAGCAGGTGTTTATTGGTATGTTGTTCATTGACAAACAAAAATCTTAATTAACACAGTTTGTTTCCCCAGTGGTGCTATTTGCCCTTTGAGTAAACAGAATTCAGCTGAACTCAAACTCAAAACTAGGAAATGAAGAGTTAAGGTGATACAAGACTAAATCTCTGAAAAGCAGAACATATGTTAGTGGACATGTCCCCCTCCTTGGCAACACAATCTTATTTCTGCCCCCCTAGAGCTGGCTACATTGCGCCTATGCCCCTGGTCAAAGGTGGTCACAGACCCCGCAAATGAAATGTCCACAAATCCACCTAAGCTTCTGAGAGGTGCACATTTCCTCTCTAGGGGAAACCTCCTCTGATTGGCAGCCAAAGGGGAAAGCAACCAATCAGGGTTGCTGCAGGAGCGGAGGAAGGGGCACCGGTTGCTACTGGCTACTGCATGGGTTTTGTGTCCCTGCCCACAGACTAGTTAAAGCTTCAGGCTCAGTGTTTTCCTGGGTGCAGAGAACGTTCTTTACCACTGCCCCTCAGGACAGGAGGCACTATTTGTACAGAAGGCAGGAAGGAGTAGAAAGAGTTTCAGTGGCTTGGGGCTGCTTTGCTCTTCCCCTTCCTCTGCTCCTGTGACAAGGGAAGGGCTCTTGTCTCTCCTCTTCACTTCTCTTCATCCCAGCCCTAGGGCCATCCTTAGGCATATAAAGCATATGCAGCTGCGTAGGTCCCCTGAAAATTTGTGGCACCACCGGGACAGCAGGTAAGAGCGGGTTGGCTCTTGCGCACTCAGCAGTCTCCTTAGGTAGGGGCCGTATTCACAGAGCCGAACGCGCTGGTGCACCGCATTCTTTGTGAGGAAGAGGGTACTGGGGTCTCTGCGGGGAACTGTGACTCCACCGCAGTGAGGCGGGCTGGGCGGCTGTGGCTCGGTATCCTTTACTGCCTCACCCCTTCCCCACCCGGGCTGCCACAGCGTTTGCTGCGTACAAAGCTCGGTGTATGTCAGCAATGGGGGTGAAGGTTCTTCTGGGGGTCTGCGGGCGGGGGTAGTGGCTGTGCCCCAAGTCAGACATAGGAGCACCAGTTTAATAATACTGCATAGGGCCTAAGAAGGCCCTGCCCAGCACCCCGTCTCCCTGACCTGTGAGGGGGGTGGAGAGCCCCAGGAACTGCAGAGGGAGCAAAGGTGAGATAAGATGAAGAAACAATGTGGGATAGAATTGGGAGGGGCAGAACTGATGTGGGGGCTAAATTGATATTGTATTGCTTTCATTTCTGTAGAAAGTGACAGGACCTCTCCCACTTCTTTAAGGCCCCCTTTAGCACTAGTTACGGTTCAGGAAGGAAGGGTGCCATTGTAAGTAGACATAAAGAATGGCTTGGACAATGTATGGTATTTGGCTTGTGTTCCACAGATTTGAATTGAGCATTTATCCTTATACACTTCTGCTGTTATTCACCATGTTAAGTGCAGCTGTATTAAATGATAGATTAGTTGGAGTGTGTTGGCAGAGATGTTACTGAGAATGATGAGTCACCTGTACAATATAAAATCAAATATTCCCTTATTTCAGTGCTGATTTCTATATGCTTTTTCAGTAGAGGCACACAATGGTGGCTCTTCACTATAGGGATTGTCAGTAGTCTGGTGGTATACATGATAGTGGTCTGCGGGGCTTAGTGAAGGGTAAATGAAAGCAATGTCTCAGAAGGAATTCTCAGGGCAAGGGTGAAGCAGTGATACAAACCACCCTCAGACATGCAAAATCTGTGTAGTGAGTTCTCTGCTTGAGTATTGGTCAATTCCTGTCACCTGATCTAATTCCAAGTTTGCCATAGTAAATAGAAAGGATGGTAGCTATTTCTATACTACAGCTATGGTGCTGCAGTAGTGCCATAGCATATGCTTCCCACAGCAACAGAAGGTTTTTTTTTCCACCGCTGCAATAGTCCCTCTAATTTTTTACAACCATGTACGGAATGAATTTTGCTATGTGTACCAATATGGAGGTAATGTGTGGTGGGGGTGTGGCCGAGGGGTTTTGAGTGTGGGAGGGGGCTCTTGGGTGGGGCTGAGTTGAGGTTTTTGGGGAACAGGCTGTCCCCAGGCTGCGGCAGGGAGAGGACTACCCCCAGCCCGCTCTCGCTGCAGCAGCCCAGGGCCCAGGGAGAGGTGCCTCTTGCTGCCTGCATGGCCCTTGATAGCCTGCTGTGCAGCTTAGAGGGAACTTATCCTCACTGTAGTTAATTCACTTCTCCAAGACGCTTGAGGCAGTAACTAGGCTGATGGGAAAAATTCTTCCATCGTCCACCTGCATCTACGATGCGGGGTTAGGCTGTTTAATTAAGTTGCTCAAGTTGTGAATTTTTCTGAAATTTTTGCACACCTGAGCAAGGTAGCTAGGTTAAGCTAAATTTGAAATGTAGGCAGGTATCAGGCTTTGTCCTACAGTGGTCATGTGTTCTGCAGCATCTGTAAGGGTCGCGTGCTAGTACAAGTGCTATTGAAGTGTTGGGGCACTAGAGGGGGTGGCATGTACTTTATATTTTCTGCTTTTCAGAAGTTTTGTATTCAGCTGAACTCACTGTTCTGGAAGTGCATATGGCACCACTGGCAACTGTAGTTCTGCATTAGTGAATGTCCTAGAGTTTTGTTGTTGTTGTATCATTTTGTGGTAGATGGATATCACGTAGGTTTGTAGGTGTAACTGAGGCTATGTAAAGGATGCTATGTGGTTCCTATGGAACCACGTCCAAAGCTGAATCTCTTGATCCCATATCAGCTCTATCAGGAGACAGTGCCTCCTCTTTCCACACCCAAGAGAATGTAGAAGGGGTCCCTCCCCTACTGTCAGTAATCAGCCACATGTCAGGACATAGGACAGATTATGTCTCCCTTACCTGCCCCAAACAGCCTGATGCTTTTGTCTTTGAAAACTGGAGACTTTTTAGTTTTAATCACTTTCCACTATTCTGGAGTGGACCTTTTCAGGCTTTGTCTTTTCCTAAAGTACAGCAACAACAATACAGCACCTTGCCCAGTTGTGTGAACAGCACATTTTTTTTCATGCCCTGGGCCTCTGTCCTATCATCCCCAACCCACCTACGGATTTTCACCAAGTTACTATTCAGTATAAGAATCTTAGAATTTAGTGAAAATGGACAGAAAAGTGAAAAATACAAAAGAAGGAAAGTCTTGTTTTTGGAGATCAGGCAGTTGTTGAGATTAAAGAAAGAGGCTGCCCGGTTGGCTTTGAAAATGTCAAAGGTTCAAATAGGGTTAGCCAGTTTGCCAACTACTTTAATTTTTTTCTTCCAGGTTCACAAAACAGAGCAAACCTTGAATTCAGGCTCAGTTGATTATGAATGAACCTTTCACACATTTATAACTTGTTTTAGAATCTACTGCTTTTTAAACTTTTAAACTTGTAGTGTTTGCACTAATAGTGAACTAAAATGGATGTTTTCTGAGCTGCTATATTCTCACAGATAGCTGCCTGCTCTTCCCCTCCCTGCCGCCACGGCAAATTAATACCTGCCTATACCTTTTCAGGCCCTAGTCCAGCAAAGCACTTAAGCATATGTTTATAGTTAAGTACTTGAGTATTTTATTGAAATAAACAGGACTATTTATCTTCTTAAAGTTAAACATGGGTTTTAGTGCTTTGCAGAATTGAAGCTTTAATGAGCCATTTGCTTGACAATTAATTATCACAGAATTTCATACAACTTGTCACTTGGATTATTCTGTCAAAAAAATTTTAATGAAATGCCTACAGCAAGTTTTTCTGAGCCAAAATCCAGTCTTGCTAAATGGTTCTTTTAATCTCAGCTCATATGTACCACATATAACACATTAATTACTGTAGCAAATATAACTGAGTAATTTAGATATCACAATCTGCAAAGCAGACAAGGATAACAGACGACATGTGTCATGATCATCCAGGGTCATAATCAAACAAAAGGAAAAAACCAACAACATTCAAACCGTATTAAAGGTGACTATAATATGGTGTCATTTGCACCAAGAGTAGCCTATCTCTACCTTCCTAATGGTTTTAATAGCATATAGAAGTCTATAATTTAACTTGCTTGAGCATGTTATCGTTCAAAAGCAAGCAAATTATGCAAATAAGAATATTATTAAAATGGTACTAATTTGAGTCTTCTAAGAATACAAAGGTACAGCTCAAATGTTATGTTCTCATTAGTCACACACAGTAGAACATGATGCAAAGTAGGTATTTTCTCTCTTACAAACAAAACAGCTTGAGCAAAGAAAAGATTGGCCATCAATTCACTGGAAAAAAAACTTGTCAGCTTAACAGAGTGGAAAAATTAAAACCTATAAAAAAATTTGCTAGTGGAAAGGACAGTCACTCACTCTCTCCACAGAGAAAAAACAAGTGTCTCTCAGCTGTTCTATTATTTTACGTGAAACATAGAAACCCAAAACTTGCTATAAAGATAGCCCTGCTTTCATAAGTACTCCATCACTCAGTGTAAAACTAATGCAGGCAGACTCTCTGTAGCTCTAAAGAATAGCTAATTTACTTCAAGCCCTAAAATTAACAGCTATGACTGTATCATTGTAATAAATAAGTAGGAAACTATAGTGACTATTACGTCTATAGTAAATAAGACCATAGACATTTACTATAGAAAACCATGAGCTTGAAATGGCACACCAGTATTCTCTTACTCATATCTGAAAAGTGGCTCATTAGTCTTCCAGTGGCAATCTTACTTTTAAAAAAAAAATTTCTCTATACTGGATTCTGAACTAAAAAAAATATTTTTTATTTTTGAAGCTGATTGTCATATTTAGCAGTGTTTTAGTGAAATGTTTCATAAGACAATGTTAATTTACTGAGAATTGTTGCAGACATTTGGGAGAAATTTATGCAGATGTTCAAAAATAAATAGAAAATTATTATTTTAGGAAGAGAAAGTAATGGGTTTAGCACATCCCAGAAAAAAACTGAAAATATTTTGTTCGCTAGTTTTGCTTTCTTGGCTTATGCTATTGCACAACAGGGTGTTATTTCAATATTAATGACTACTTGCCTCACCATTCTTTTTATGTGAATTAATGAGAAAAATACATGGAAAGAGTTACAAGGCCTCTTTAGAATGATGTTCTTTCTTTCTTAAATGTCATTGCAAATGCAGAGGATCTGCTCCAGAGCCCCGTGGAACAGCTCCAGAATGGAAGAGGTTCCACAGGCTAGTATAGACTATCAAGTATTTTGCCTTTTTATCCTGTCTTTGAACTAAAGGCACATCCCTCTTGTTTGTTGTCATTCCCAGAAGAACAACTCTCCATAGATATGCTTCTGGGAGTAGCATCACATCATCTGCGTGTCACGTGACATCCTTTGGAGATATAATGCCTTCCATAGAATTGGCATGCTATACCGGGACAGGGCCACAGAATATTTTCACTGTGGTTAGTGGGAAAGAGTTTAGAGCAGGCCCTATTTCCAAGAATTAATTTTTAACTCAGTTAATGAACCTCTGGCATCAATTGGTATTTATTTAATATAGGTATAGCGTTCTATGAGTGGTAAGTATTAATAATAAAGTTGTGACCAGTCTAAGCGAATTACACTGGTGTATGCAGGTCTGCTGTCACATCAAAGACAGGAATAACCCTTAGCATGTATTCTAACACAAACAATTACATTATGGTAAAGTTAAGGTTGCAGGCACATACCAGAATGAATGTTACCCTTCCACAACAAACCACAGAACTGTGCTCGGATAACTACCATATCCTTAATTACCCTAGTAGAATTAAGACAGTATGGTATTCCCAGATTTAAATATATTCATGAAGATTTTGTGTTCAGCTGGGTATCTTTAAGTGAGAGAAGTCGGTTAAAGAAGTGCTGTTGAAAATATTTATGCACCAGTTGTCCAATTCTAGTTCATTAATATCTGGCTTGGAAGGTTATTTACAGTTGTTTTCTGTGGGTAAATACCAGTATAATAAGGCCCACTGATTATGACTTTAGACATCTGTAACTGCTAGCCCATGGAGATTGGAGAAATGGTACTATACATCATTTCTGTTTTGTTGTAGGACTCAGTCATGCATTTATGCATGCAAACCTTGTTTTTAAAATTATTTCTTACTACTTAAGAAAATGTGTGAATTCTTAATTAAAATTACAGAATGTTTCTTCATTTGAACTCTTAAAAAGAGGACCAGAGCACATTTTTGCTTTGTATTTTAAAGTGGTTTTCCCTGTGTGCACCTTGACAGAATGTAACATAGTTTTTGGATGTGTGAATGGAAAGTGAATTGATTATGAACTACATCTTAAAATATGTTTATTACACTTACTTTTCAGGGAACCCAGTTTCTAATATATGGTTATAACCACTTGCATTTTCTGATGTAATTGTAATGGCATGCTGTGTCTCCCTTTCCTTACAGCTGTGAGTTTTGGCTTTTGTTGTCTCTGCTGTTAATGTTCTGGTGGTTATCTGAGGGTGAGTGTAGCTTTTTGTGAAAATGGAGTTGACACACTTCCCAGGCGTACTCATGGTTTTGAGAAACCGCACCACCACCTGCCCTTAGTGTGAAGCAGTCTTACCTGATGCTTGCTGTAGCTCTGCTCCCTGAAACCAGAGCCTCTGGCCTCAGATGAACATTGATTTCCAGGTCTCCATAGACGTCCCCTCTCTCATGCATGCTATTGACACACACTAACTCATGAGCTATTCTGCCAGCATCCCCCTGTGTAGTATCCAGCCCCTGTCTCTGGACTGTTATAGAAATAACTAGGTAAACTGTCTCTCTGAAGAGATAGTGTAGGTGAAGCTTAGCTGGCATAACTCAGGATCAGGTCACTTATAACAACATAGCACTGGAATCTACTTATAGTGAAAACAAATATAACTTTATTTGCAAAGATTAAGATTTAAGAGAGATTGAGTAAGGATAATACCAGGTTACATGAAAAACAAAAGGGATAACTTGATTCTTAGATCTAAATTTCATGTTAGCAGGCTAAAATCCTTGTCCAAAACAGTTTCTCACCTAAAGCAACCTCCCAGAATCACTAGCCCTTTCATGTCCAGAATCCAACATTCATGAATGCAAAAAGCACTGTCCTTTTTTCTTTCTCAGTGAAGGATAAGAAAGGGGTACTCTTTTTCTACCTCTTATATCTCAGTAAATCTTTCAAGTGCCCCTTCTGACATGTACCCCCAGATAACTCTTCTCCCCCATTGCTTGTTCTCTGGTGTGCTCCCCCTTGTTGGTTTCACATCCCCAGTCAACCTGTTTTTCCTGTGTTTGCTTAAGTTACAGGTGGCAGAGAGAGGTCTCCTGTCTAAGGAAAACACTGTTTGTCAACTCTGTCTAGCTTTCAGTAGGTGCAGATAACTCCTTACACACCAACCATACATATATCACGCAATGCTTATGATCAGTAATATATGATTTCATTTGATGCCTTACATGACATTCTTTAGAGATTAATATTATAGCAGCAGTGTGTTAAGTAGGGCGAGTTAGTCAAGCTCAATAGGAGTTGCTGTTAAAGAACAGTGAACCCTTTCCAATTGGCATTGGGGCGTTCTTAAGGTCACAGCAACCTTACCTCTGAATTTCCTAGCTTCCTAAATATTCCCTTCAGCTATCAATTTTCTAGTTCTGGTGCATTCTGTACTATTATCTATCTTTCTTATTTTTCATGGTAATACCAATTAGGTGAGAAGTTTCTAAGAAAGAAAGGTCTGTTCTCTGCTATCCAAGAGATGTCAGGTATAATTAAGACAAATGATGGTGAATAGAAGCCGCAGAAAAAATATGTGTCTCATATTTAATTCTTACACTGAGTTTCTTCTTATATTGATATATTGAAGGTTGTTCTTTTTAATGTGGTTGCAGATTTGGACTAATTATCCAGCAATCATTGCATGGACATAAATCAGTTGTTCATCCTAATAATCTCATCTATATCAACTTGACAAAAGCTTCATCAATATTACTAAACAAGGTCTTGCAAAGAACAGAATATTTCAACATCCATATTCAGACTGTCTTGGGCAGGATATTTTTATAATTTAATTCAGTACAGTCAGTATCTTATTTGTCATTTGGACATATGTAACTTGACATTTCCTCCCCATGTCTTCATCAGCAACATATCTGAAATCAGGCCTTTTGACTTTATTTAGAATTTTTCCTAACTGGCCTTAGATATGGGGTGTTGGGGAGGTCATATTTGCTAGGAGCCTGTGGGGCATGTCTTGGGTCTGGTACTATTCAATATATTCATTAATGATTTGGATAATGGCCTGGAGAATATACTTATAAAATTTGTTGATGATGCCAAGTGGGAGGGGGTTGCCAGCACTTTTGAGGATGAAATTAGAATACAAAAAAAACTTCACAAACTGGAGAATTGGTTTGAAATCAACAAGATTAAATTAAATCAAGTGTAAAGTACAACATTGAAGAAAGAAAATCAGATGGACAAATTCAAAATGGGGAATAGCTGGCTATGCAGTAGCACTGCAAGAAAAGGATCCAGGGATTATGAGTCCAAATTGAGTCACAACGTTGAATATGAGCCTACAATGTGATGCAGTTGTGAAAATGGCTGATATTTCAGAATACATTAACGGATGTGTTGTATGTAAGACATGGGAAGTAACTGTTCCAGTATACTCAGCACTGTTGAGGCCATAGCTGGAGCACTGTGTCCTGTTCTCTGTGACACACTTTAAGAAAGATGTGGACAAATTGGAGAGAGTCCAGAGGAGAACAAAAACATTATAAAAAGTTGACAAAATTGACCTATGAGGAAAGGTGGTTGTTTCTTTTTAAAAGTGGGGGTATTTAGTCTTGGGGGAAAAGAAGACTGGGGGGGGAAAGAGCAGGGGGTGGGTGGGACTTGATAAGTCTTCAAATCGTTAAGGGTTGTTTCAAAGAGGATGGTGATCAATTGTTCACTATGTCCACTAAAGGTAGGACAAGAAGTAATGGTCTTAATCTGCAGCAGGCAAGATCTAGGTTGGATATTATAAAAAAGTTCTGGATGTAAGTATATGTAAGTACTGCAATAGGCTCCCAAGGCAGGTTGTGGAATCCCCATCACTGGAATCTTTTTAAGAACAGGTTAGAGAAACACCTATCAGGGATGGTCTAGGTCAGTGGTCACCAACCCGTTGATCGCGATCCACAGTTCGATTCTGGAGCCTATGCCAGTTGATTGCGATCTCCGGGCTGCTAAAAGTCCAGTGGCGCAGCAGGGCTCAGGCCAATGGGAACTGTGGGGGCGGTGCTTGTGGGGGCGGGCTGTGCACAGAGACCTGCTGCCCCCCTTTCCCCCCAGGGACCACAGAGGCATGCTAGCAGTTAGCTGCTTCCGTGAGCGGCGTGGGGCCTGCCTGAGCCCCGCTGTGCCGCTGGCAGGGAGCCGCCTGTGGTAAGTGCCTCCCGGCCAGAGCCTGCACCTCACACCTCTTCCTGCACCCTAACCCCCGCCCCATCCTGCACCCAAACTCCCTCCTAGAGCTTGCACCCCTCACTCCTGCACCCCAACTCTCTGCCCTGTTGACCGAGACAGGAGCTAGAATTAACAATGGCCAGGAGTCTCGGTCTCAGGTTCGCCTCCCTTTCCATATCTATCACCGGGGGGTTTGTGTTCCCAGATATGGCTCAGACAGGATAAAGGTACAACAAGATTTATTAATGGGGTGGCAGGGACTCCCCAAGTAACAAGGTGAAACAGATGATAAAACAATGCAGGGATCTATACACCAGGATCAAAGGGACAATGACAATACCATCCCTGGCAGCCAGGGCCGGCTTTAGGTCGATTTCCCCCAAATCAGGCCCTGCGCCTAAGAGGGCCCCGCAATGTCCATCTCCTAGGTGGCACTTCGGCAGAGGGGCCCCGTTGACACTGTTCGCATGGGGCCCCACACTTCCTAAAGCCAGCCCTGCTGTCAGCTTGATTCAGTGGTGTCTTCTTTTCTTCAGGATGGATGTAGCATGACAGGACAGCCGGATCCCTCAAATGGGGATAGGAGCTCAAGGCAGGAACAGATGAGCGTCTTCTCAGGTAAGATGAGAGTATTCAGGTAGTTAAATCCCTTCCCTTCCCTTTACCTGCTTCGTCGTGCATGGAGCAAGCGATCACTATAGGAGACGGATTAGGTGCGTGTAGGTAAGTATATTCCCTGCTTAAAATGACCCTTGTGGGGTGAATGACCTACTCTGTCACTTGCTCTGCCTCAAACAGACAGCAACAAGACTCTGCCACTCATGCGGGCAACCCCGATCTAATCTGAGCACCGCCTTGTATAGACATAGGGTTGCTAGGCAGATTAGCTGATTGACAGTAACTCTCTTTTCCCACCTAAACTTAAAAAGACGTCAGAGTGAGGAGGGGACAAGAAGGGCTTACAAAATGAATGCCTAGTTGTCCTTTAGAGGATTCAAGATAGCCTTGAGATTTTTACCTCTACAGCCCCAGGCTCAGCCAATGCACACCCCATAGTTGAGAATGTTACACTGATTTGTGATGATCCCTGAAGGATTTTGGATCTGTAAACCACAAATGACACTAATAAAAAGTAAAATTAATGAAATGTCCAGTGAATTCTATGAGATTAGGTGCAGTGTGACCCTATGACCCCTGCACCCAAACTTTCTCCCACAGCTTGTACCTCTCACTCCTGCAGCCCTGCCCTAGGCTCAGCCCAGAGCCCCTCCCACACTCTGAACCCCTCGTCCCTAGCCCAGAGCCTGCACCCCCTCCCGTATCCCAATTCCCTGCCCGTGAGGGTGGAGGGGAGAGCGAGCAACAGAAGGAGGGGGAGTGAGTGGGGCGGGGTGGATTCTGGGTTGATCTTAAATTCAAAAAGTGATCTTCTGCGTAAAAAGTTTGGAGACCACTGGTCTAGATATACTTGGTCTTGCCTCAGCCTGAGGGGCGGGGGATGAACTAGATGACATCTGGAGGTCCCTCCCAGCCCTACATTTCCATGTTCTTGTGACGTATCAGGGCTAGAAATAGGTAGTGTTGCATATCATTGGAAATCCAGTAATTTCAGCCTTCCTACTAGACAAACAGATATTTGATTTTCCTCGCCCTTGCCCACTCACCCTCTCCCCAAAAGATCCCACACTAAAATGGAATTCAGGATGAGATTATGTATAATTTAAGGGCAAGAGATTTTGCAGGGATGTTGTAATTAATCCAAAACCCAAGAGCTGTAAACCAGGAAATTCAGAGTTGAGATTACAGTTCAAAAAAATCCAAACGTGTTAAGGTGAGAAATGCACAGTTTAAGGCAGACAAACAACCTTAATTCTGCCCCATGGCAATAACCATACCATTATGATAAGGTATTTGAAGATTTTTTTCATCCCCTCATGGGATCAATATGATCAGTCCCAAGGCCTCTCTGCTTTAAGGGCTCCCTCTGCACTTTTGCTTGATTCCCCGTAGCAGTACTGCCTCCGTGGAGCCAAGGAAGCAGTGACATAGGGAGCCCTTCCATCACTGATTGATGCCTAAACAAGTATGCACCCACAGAATCTGTAAAGGATATTGATGGTAGGGTCATATAATCTACAGTGAAAACACTTGACACACATTTCCAGCCTCCACCATACCACTAAGTCATTACAACCAACAGAATTGTTGCATGCAGATTAGTTGCTTCTGATGATATAAGAATGGCTATACTGGATCACACCAATGGTCCATCTAGTCCAGTATCCTGTTCCAACAGTGACCAGTACTATGTTGGTCAGAGGGAATGAACAGAGCAGGGCATCCCACGTTGTCCTCTCCTAGCATCTTGGCTAGTATTTATTGATGGATCTCTCTTCCATGAATTTACCTAATTCATTTTTGAACCCAGTTACAGTTTTGGCCTTCATAACATCCCTTGGCAATGAGTGCCACAGGTTGACTGTGTGTTGTATGAAATACTTCCTTATATTTGTTTTAAACTTGTTGCCTATTAATTTAATTCAGTGACCCCTGGTTCTTGTGTTATGTGAAGGAATAAGTAACACTTTGTTATTCACTTTCTCCACACCATTCACAATTTTATAGACCCGTATTATATTCCTGCCCCCCAAATCGTCTCTTTTCCAAGCTGAGAAGTCCCAGTCTTTTTAATCTCTCCACATATGAAAGCTGTTCCATACCCCTAATCACTTTTGTTGCCCTTCTCTGTACCTTTTCAAATTCTAATGTATCTTTTTTGAGATAGGGTGACCAGATCTGCATGCAGTATTCAAGGTGTGGGCGGACCATGGATTTATATAGTGGCATTGTGATATTTATTGTCTTATTATCTATCCCTTTCCTAATGGTTCCTAATGCTCTGTTAGCTTTTTTGATTGCTGCTGCACATTTGAGCAGATGTTTTTAGAGAACTGTCCACAATGACTCCAAGATCTTACTTATGTGGTAACAGCTAATTTAGATCCCATCATTTAGAATGTATAGTTGTAATTATGTTTTCCAATGTGCATTACTTTGCATTTATCAACCTTGAATTTCATCTGCCATTTTGTTGCACAGTCAGCCAGTTTTTTGACATTCCTTTGTAATTCCTAGCAATCAGCTTTGGACTTAACAATGACCCCAGCTGTGAATTAACTGGGATGTAGACCTGAACGTGTCTATAGCCTACACTAAAGTGACACATGCTTTCTTGCTCATATAGACCAAGCTGGCAGGTAGTAGGAGGGGCAAGTTAGAGTGCTATAAAGTCTCTGTCCCTGAATTTGTATCAAGTGTATAGGATATTGCTACTACATTTAAATTTACTTCTCTTTGACAGTGCCTGTTTGGTGTTGCAGACAGAGGAGCTGGAGCATTGTGACATATGAAGTATCTCAGCCAATCATCCATCACTCTCCCAGTAACACTAAGGGCATGGCTACACTGGAAACTTCAAAGCGCTGTCGCAGGAATGCTCCCGCAACAGCACTTTGAAGTGTGAGTGTGGTCGTGCGTGAGCTCTGGGAGAGAGCTCTCCAGCACTCTTGGTAATCCACCTCCACGAGGGCATTAGCTCCGAGTGCTGGGAGCACAGCTCCCAGCACTCGGAGCCTATCCACACTAGCGCTTTAAAGCGCTCAGACTTGCTGGCTCAGGGGGGTGAAAATCACCCCCCTGAGTACAGCAAGTCTGAGTGCTATAAAATGTTAGTGTAGACAAGCCCTAACTGTCACTTTAAACTGTTACCCTGCACCCTTGTTGTCTCTCTCCTTGACAGTACCCATTTGGTTCCGTAGGTGGAGGGATCTCTCTGCCTGAAGCCCCAAATTAGTGCTGTTTCCATTAACTAAAACAGATTTTGCTGGGCAATGATCTTGCCTGAATCAGGAGTAGCAAGGAGAGAGACACGATGCAAATCCCTAGCCTTGCTCCTACTCAGCCAATATAGCTCTTGATCTGAAATGGCTCTCATTATTCTAGTCCCGAACCCCGGCTCTCCCCAACCCTGTCAAAGTGCTTCAGTCCTGACTCGTAACTCATTTGCTGACTCATTTCAACCAATAGGATTGAATCACACAAATGAACTGGAGGGAATGAGGGATGACTGGATGATTTACCGCTGATGTTGCAATGGTTCTCTGCCTGTAGTACCAAATTGGCACTGAGAGAAAATCAGGCTTTTCTGGTATTCTGGTTTTCCAGTTGTCAGCATATCAATAGGGGTTTTCTTATTGATGCCTAGAACATTCCTTGAAATTTTTGAATTGTTCAGATGCAACTTTAAAAGTTGTTTTACTAACAGAAATACCATTGAGTTGATTGTTAGGTCTCACTTTGCTTGGCCAATACCACAGCAATTACATACAATAATTAGTAATAACTTAGTGTAATGACACTCTAATTTCTTCAAATATAGACTATGCAAGATTTAAATTGATTTTTACTATATTGGAAAATATGAAGTGTCTGTTCCAAATTAAGGTCATTTGACTGTAGTAGTCAAATATCTTAAAGGACCGCTTAACTTAAACTGGTTAACATATTTAATCAGAAAATTCATTTGCTACTCAAAGAGTAAGTGCTTCAAATCTTGGCAGGATAAATATTACCATTCATACAAAACAGAGGTTGAATCCCTACTTTCAGTGCACAACTTTAACTATGAAATCATAATATCAGATCTTCAAACTGTCACCTAACTATATGAGAGTTCTGGTTACTGCATATGGGTATGTTTATGGAATGTCATTCTGCAGAAAAATAGCTTAATGGAGAGAGAGAGAGTCTGGTGATAGCTTGCATACAACTTCCATTGATATAAGCTCAAGTACAGCACAGAGACTGAGGTTAGAATATGGCTCCAAAACAGAAACCCCTTTCCATCCCCACTGAATACTGTGGTGCACCTTGGATTTCTAGACAGTGGGTAACTAGACACATTCAGTGTATTGTAATGTCTACGCATGATGGAGTGAACTGAAAGTTTTGGTCTTAATTATGAATTTTCTTCTCTTTGTGGACACTTTTTTTTTTTGTTGCTTAACGTGATCAGTTGTTACGTTATCTAGTGTATACAGTTATTATTACCGATGTAAAGAGGAATAAGTATTGAGGAAAATAGCATTTAGCATAATTTCTAATTATCTCATTCAAGCTCTTTGTTTGAAGATATTTGTCAAAACAGCTAGAAAGCTGAATGGACAAAGAATACATCTGAGCTGAATTGATGTAGCATGCATGTTGATTACAATTAACTGAGTTTGTTGTTAGCATATATTAAATGGAACCTGCAGCTGAAAATGATGCAGTAGGAGCTGTTTTGGCAATAGCTGTATACTTGAATTATATTGAGCTGTTCCTCTGATGTACAAAGAAAGGCATTCTTATGACTTTCCCATATGGAGCACATTGTCCTGTGGGAATAAAATGCTTATAATATAGTTTGTGTAAGTGTAAACCTTTTAATCACTATTTTGCAACTACTGTCTTTCCATGTATGATTTAATGTTGGAGGATTTGTATAGAATGCTAAAAGATGAACATATTCAGTGCATGGCAAGGAGTCTGAAGACTGAGATACATCATAGATGAGGCTCTAAAGTCAGGGTTTCTGCCCAAATGATTGTTACTAAGCTGGAGAGTTTGGCTACGTCTACATTACAAACTTCTGCCAGCATAGCTAAGTCAGTCATGGGTAGGCTGAGGCATAGGCGCCGACTCCGTGGGTGCTCTGGGGCTGGAGCACCCACGTGGAAAAATTGGTGGGAGGAGGCAGAGGGCCCAACCCTATACCCCTCCCATGGGTTGGGCCATGATTTCTGCGTGACAGTTGTCTTTCCTTTCTTTTCTGGTGTTTTTCTGTGACCAGGGCAAGGCAGTTTTCCTCAAAACGGACGTTCCCTCTCTGACGAGTCTCTGCCAGTTATTCCTATCCTGGGCTGCTCTCCCCCAGTGTGTGGTGTCAATGCCACATCTCTTAATGTTTATTTTGAGGGTGTCTTTAAAGTGTTTCTTTTGGCCTCCCCGTTTCTTTTCTCCTTTGGTGAGTTGGGCAGTTGTTTTGGTAAGCATATATCAAGCATGCGCACACAGTGTTCGCTCCACCTCAGCTGGTGCTGGACAATCAGGGCCTCAACACTGAAAATGTTGGCCTCTGTGAGGATACTGACATTATTGTGAGGATTTTCCCACTTTATGTTGAGGATCTTCTGAAGAAAGTGCTGACTGGTGTTCCAGATTTTTCAGGTGTTTTCTATAGGTCACCCAAGTCTCACAGCCGCAGAGGAGAGTTGGGATTACCACTGCTTTATAAACTAAAAGTCTAGTATGTGTTCTGATGTTATGATTGTTGAATACCTGGTGAGACAGTCTGCCAAAGGCAAGGCTGGCGCAACAGATTCTGTGCTGAATGTCGACATGTATGTCTGCCCTCTGTGAGAGACGGCTGCCAAGATAGGCAAAGTATTCTACATTTTCCAGTTCTTCTTTGTCAATGTAGGTCTTCCTTGCTGGGTCTGACAATTGACCGGGGACTGGCTGGTAGAGAACCTTTGTTTTGCTGATGTTCAGAGTTAGCTCTAAGATTTTGTAAGCTTCAGAGAAGCAATTAAGATCTGTTTGTAGATCAAACAAAGGGTTGTTTGTAGATCCTCCTTTGAGTGTGCAACTACAGCACAATCATCTGTATACTGGAATTCAGTTATTGTTGCTGATATTACTTTAGTTCGGACACACAGACGAGAAAGGTTGAAGAGGTTGCTATCATGCGTCTGATAAAGTGGGTTCTAACCCACGAAGCTTATGCTGAAATAAATTTGTTAGTCTCTAAGGTGCCACAAGTAATCCTGTTCTTTTTGCTGACACAGACTAACACGGCTGCTACTCTGAAGTCTGATATTGGATGCCAATCCCCTGTGGTAGATGGTCTTAGGTTAATGTTTTCATAGCTGCTAAGAAAATGGAGAAAAGGGTGGGTGCCAGTACACAGTCTTGTTTTACGTCAGTTTGGATGACAAAGGGCTCAGAGGTAGAGCCACTGCAGAGAATGGAGGCATCATCTGGTCATGGAGGAGTCTTACCATGGTGATAAATTTGCTTGGGCAGCCAAACTTTGACATGATTCTCCACAGAGCCTCATGGTTGAGAGAGTTGAAGGCTTTGGTCAGATCGATAAAGACCATACACAGCTCCAGGAGTACTTGACATTTTTCCTGAATCTGCCTGGCTGTTAAAATCATGGTGGTGGTGCCTCGTAATGGTCTGAAGCCGCACTGGAACTCTGGAAGTACTTCCTCTGCAAAAGGGAGCAGGCTATTCATTAAGATTCTAGCAAGAATCTTCCCAGCGATGGAAAGGAGGGCAATGCCACAGTCGGCCCTATCTCCCTTTTTGAAAATGGTGACGATGTTGGCATAACATAAGTCAGCATGGATTTCTTTGGTGTGCCAGATTTTGAGGAGCAGCAAATGAAGCTTGTTAGTGCCTGTGAAAGAAACCTGCAAGTGAGCAGTATAATGTGGGGGAGCTGTTGCCCATCAGCAGCCACACAAATCTTGGCGGAAGAGGCATCTGTGTCTGGTGGCAAGGAGGTCGAAGACGACAGGGGGTTTCTCCTTCATTGCAGTCTTTGTCCGCCTTTGCAGCCATTGAGAGGTGATCCTGCTTCATCTGCCTGTTCTGCCGTTGAAGTCTTATACTGGGTTGTGTTGGGCTGCACTTTGTCTGGTACCTCACCTTCCATCTTACTGCCATGAGTGACACTATCAGGAGTACAGTACTCCCGACGGCATCACTCTTAGGGCTGGTCCACACTAACCCCCCGTGTCGAACTAAGATACACAACTTCAGCTACGTTAATAACGTAGCTGAAGTCGAAGTATCTTAGTTCGATCTTCAAAGCACTTACCGTGGGTCCACACATGGCTGGCAGGCTCCCCCGTTGACAGCGCTTACTCCTTGCGGCGAGCAGGAGTACCGGTGTCGACGGCGCGCACTTCCGGGATCAATTTATCGCATCTAGACAAGACGCGATAAATTGATCTCAGAAGATCGATTGCTTACCGCTGAACCCGGAGGTAAGTATAGACGTACCCTTAGGGTCTTAAGTATATGCAAGCTTCTCCACTATGTCAAGGTGGCAGCCCAAGGAAAGACTCAGCAATACAAAACCTCAGTTAAATACAGCCTTACCCAACGCTACAGATAAGGGATTACAGTGTTAACACTTCTGCCACTAAGATTCGGTGATGCTAATGCACTTGCACTTTTTGAAAACATTCAGTCTGTTTCTGACGGTTTGTAGCACAGAACTATATATATTGTGGACATTATTGGGTTTCCAAATACTTTGGTAAAAATAGGGCTTGGAATTATAAATACTGGCAGCATTTCCATACCAAGCAGAAGAACTGAGATGGTGTCCAGGCACCAGAGGTGAAAGTAAGCCGGTCCGGTTTGGCGTACCAGTAAGAAAACTGGTACACAGCTGACCGTACTGGCAAGGTTGCTGATTTTGGGGGAGGGGGGAGGGAAAAGGGGCAGCTGCCCCAGGGCCCAGCGATTTTAAAAGAGCCTGGGGCTCCTGGCTACCGCGCCAGTGGCCAGAACCCCGTCCCTTTAAATCGCTGCCGGAGTCCCGGGCGGCACAGGTGGCGCAATGCTGAAAGGCTGGCTGGGGGAGTCTGGTCCCAGCCCGTCCCCTTCCGGGGGCCCAGAGCTGCTGCCCCACCCCACCTTGCCCAGGACCCCGGCCATCCTGTGTACCAGTAAGTCCATTAAATTACTTTCACCCCGCCTGGCATAGTGGAAATAGGTAGTGGAAGGGTCCCAAAGGGGACCAGGATTGGATCCTAGGGCCTGATTCTTATCTCCCACTGGTGTAAAAATCAGGTATAACTCCATTGACATCGGTGCAATTACTCTGGTGTATAAACCAGTGTGAAAAGAGAATCAAGCCTGTAGTGGTAATCATTTTGCATTTTACTTGTATGCATTCTTTAGTAGAAATGTAAAACAATGAATAAGAAAATTAGAAAATGTTATAACAATGATATGGCAGCAGTGAGATGGAAGAATAGAGTATTTCTGGAGCCAAGATGATGTTACTGTTATAAAACAGATAGACCAGTTAGAATTTGAAATGTGTAGGTTAATAGGCAACAATATGGGTAGTTGGATAGTGAGGGGCAGGAACTCTCCAGCAATCCTTGGCTGCTCGAACATCCCCTTGGGGTTGTGGGCAGTTGGCACAACTTAAAGAAGCCCTGAGTTTCCTCTATATTGTGTCTCAGGATTGGTTCCCAGGCTAGGGAGAGCACAGAATCATATAATTGTAGGACTGGAAGGGATCTTCTAGATGAGTCCCTTGCACTAAAGGCAGGACTAAGTATTATCTAGACCATCTCTGACAGGAATGACGGAGATTCCACAATCTCCCTAGGCAATTTATTCCAGTGCTTAATAACCCTGACAAAGTTTTTCCTAATGTCCAATCTAAACTGTCCTTGCTGCAATTTAAAGCCCATTGCTTCTTGTCTAATCCTCAGAGGTTAAAGAGATCAATTTTTCTTCCAGCTTCTTGTAACAATCTTATGTACTTGAAAACTTGTCATATCCCCCCTCAGTCATCTTCTCTTCTCCAAATGAAATAAATCCAATTATTTCAATCTTCCCTCATAGGTCATGTTTTCTAGACCTTTAATCATTTTTGTTGCTTTTTTCTAATTTGTTCACATCTTTCCTGGTGCCCAGAACTGGACACAGTACTCCAGTTGAGGCATAATCAGCACAGAGTGGAAATAAAGCATAAAGCCCTCTTTATGTAAGCATCCCTTCTGAGCTGTGCTGGGCACAGAAGGGCTTGTCCTGAGGTTCTGGTCCATGAAAACTTCCAATAAATATTGTTAATTCAAAAGTTACTCAGTAACAATTAAATTATTAACCACAAATCCTGTATGTGTGCTTGTTGGGAATTAAACTGTTCTACTATAAAAATGCTGGCAACTCCATATTAATAAATTTACACTTTTTTTATAAAATTAGTATGAAATCTTAACATAAAAATGATTTTGTAAAGCTCATTTGCAAAACACCATATACATAGTTCCCTAAAAGAGGTCACATAGGCTTTTTGTAGTTTTAATAGTCATCATCTTTTGTTTTCCATTCCATTAGATATTCTAATGCATCCAGAAATGCTGATGGAGGAAAAGAATGCCTCTGAATGATACTGGAAATAAGTTCCTGCAAATTAGAATCTGTATTTTCTCACACATGCTGCATACAAAACAGGGTTAGACAAAAAAGTGAGCTCTGTAACAATACATGCGCAGTTAAAAAAAATAAACATGCATATTCATTTAAAGGAGTCTTATACAAAATAATTTTCTTGTATCCTGCTTTATAAAATTATACATAAATGGTACATAAACCTTAGAATCCACGAAGATATTTTTTCCTGCATTCTGTTCCAAGGGGAAAGGCAGGAAATAAAACTCAATATGAAGGTAATATGTAATAGAATTGTCTGTTAATTCTGATTATGATTATTATTTCAGATAGGAGGTTCTTTGTGCATTTAATGAGCAGAAAAATGTTTGTGCTCTGCAGTTGATGGATTAACCTCTAAACAAACAATGTCTGGAATTGTTAGCTTTTTCCTTTAAATAAATTATTTCTCTTTACACGCCAGAAGTTGTACTACTGTACTGCTGATGAGAATTGTTGCAGAAAAAGTGTTCATGCCTTTTTAATTTGCTTTGCACAATATATTACACTAAGCTTTAGATGCAGGGAGAGACATTCGATTAAGGACAGTTGTTGGTTTTTTTGTTTTGTTTTTTACCTGTACAGTTTAAAACCAATGACTGTCAGTCCAGTGGCTCAGCATGGCATGATTTCAAGATCATTTTCTTAGTTTTGGTATCTGTTTGACAAGCAATTTGATTGTTCCCGTCTCCCACTTACAGAGAATTTGCTTGTCCCCGAAAAGTCAGCTCTCAGAGCAATTGTTCCAACAATGACATATGTCAGTGGCTCATCATTGTCAGGGTTTCTCTCTATGAAAATCTTCAGTCTTACTACCTTTCCACTATAGCCAGCGGATGATATTAATGGCAGATAGCACAAGAAAGTGGAAATCTGGAAAAATATGATTAGAAAATCAAATTATATGAACAATACATTTGTCTACTCATATTGAGCCAAATTCAGTCTTGGTATGACTCCCTTGACTTCAGTGGCCTTACACCAGGTGGGAATTTGGCCCATTAAAATCTTCTTAATACACTTTTCCCTTAAGTATACCTTTGTCCTACAATACCATAATTCCAGCATTGTTGATCTTGTGAATGAGGTACAAAGACCAATTAGGGAGGAAAAGAAGATGCCTCCCAAACCTAGCAGTGCCTTTCAGGATTGTAGCATGCCACTGTTGTCAAGGTTATGTCAGAAATTCCATGACAAGCCCTCCGTTTTTAAGGATTAGTTGTAATGTGGTTGTAGAACATTATTATTTATATAGCACTATAGCTGTCCATGATACTTGACCCATATAGGTCTTGGTTCCTGGGTTTGGCTGAGCTGTCTTTGATGCAGGAGGCTGGGAAAGGTGATGCTAAGCCACCTTTTCATTTCCTGAATATTGGAGCTGTTCAGTGACTGATTCATCTCCCAGAGTGATTTAGAGTACCCTGAAGGCCAATATACACTATCTGCCTATTTGGTAGGAGTCACCAGATTGCAGTGCCCTCTGGCTACATCCCTACTTTACCCTCAACATGCCTGGTATACTCAGGGTGGCCAAGGTCAGATGATACAGAGATGGTTATGCTTACTTCACACTGTCCAAGGATTTCCCTACACCAGCGGAATCTCCAGATATCCTGCTGGGGCAGCTTAACAATGCTTGGATGACCTAGAGCGATTGTTGTTTGTATTACCAGAGTGTCTGGGAGCCCTTGTCATGGGCTGGGACCCCATTGGATTAGGCACTGTACAGACAGAACAAAAAGGTGGTCCCTGTCCCAAAAAGCATACAGTCTACGTATAAATAAGGCTGCAAGTCTGTCACGGAAGTCACAGATTCTGTGACTTTCCGTGACTTCTGGTGGGCCAGTACCAGCAGTTTGGGTATCTGAGAGCGGGCTAGGGCAGGGGTTTGGGAGGTGTGGGGAGTGTTTACCTGGGGTGGTTCCCTGCCAATGGGAGCTGCGACAGCCAGCGCTTGTGGCAGGAGCAGCAAAGGAGCTCTTCTCCTGACCTCTGCATTCATTGCCTAGAAGCTGCAGGATGCGGCGCCGGGTAGGAAGCCTTTGCCAGCCCTGCCAGCCCCCCCAGCGGGGGTCCCAGGTTGGGTCCCACGTCACCTCCCCAGCACCTGCAGTGCCCCCAGACTGCCCACATTTCCTTCCGCCCAAGTTTTAGTCACAGCGGGTATTTTTAGTAAAAGTCATGGACCGGTCACGGGTCTGTGAATTTTTGTTTATAGCCCATGACCTGTCCATGACTTTTACTTAAAATACCTGTGACTAAAACATAGCCTTATATATAAGACAATCAACAACATACAGAAAATCAGATGGGGTAGTACAAAATCATAATGAGACAGTATTGCTCAGCATGATAGGCAGTGTTGTCTCTGCACAGCAGTGGCCCAACCATTGTCAAGTTTTTTTCTTTGGTAAGCATCACAGCAAAGGATAGTTTTTTTTAAGGCGGGATTTGAAGGAGGATAATTGAGCTCCTCCCAAGCCTTAGGGCAGCATGGGAGAACACATAAAGGTGCTTATTTGAAAATTTAACAAGTGGTGAATGGAAATTGGCCTGACTGGAGGTGGGAACTGACATTTTGAAACTGAAAGAGAAGTTAAAACTAGGGTGGGGGTAGACAACAGATAGCCTTGAAAGTGTAGACAGGGCTGGAGGACCTGGCCCATATACAGTATATACGAGATCCCTGTCCTGAGGAACTTACCATCTAAATAAATCAGCAGTGAAACTTTCACTCCTGGCAGTGTAACATTGAACACTTACTGGTACTGGGGCTGGCTCTGGTCCCCAAAAGGGGCGGAGCCTCAGGCAGAAGGGGCTGGGCTGGGGGGGTCCGTGTCCCCCAGCGAGTGCATCCGCACCGCCCAGAGCTCCAGTGATGATTTAAAGGGCCTGGTGCTCCGGTCGCTGCCGCAGCTGAAGCCCTGGGCCCTTTTAAATTGCCGGCCCCAGGGCAGCTGCTCCTTTTGTCCTCCCCTTCCCCAATTGGTGGTCCGGAGGGGGGGGGCAAAAGGGGCAACGACATTAAAGCGGCAGTGCTTTAAGCAGGATCCTTTGCTGTGGCAGCGCTTTAAAGTCGCTGCCACTTTTGCACCCTCCTCCCATCATTGGCGCTTTAACGTGGGCTCCGTACGGGCCAGTACCAGTGGCCACTTTTTACCGGTATGCCATATTGGCTTACTTTCAACCATGAACACAGCATATGAGATTTCAGGTTGATGACAGTAATTTGTTTTAATTTTATGTAATATATAGCCTCATGGTGATAGGTGCAATATAAATAAATGTTTGAATCGAGAAGACATTATCTTCACATTGCCCCCTTTCATGCTGTTAAAATCTTCCTATATGACCAAACATTTGATGGTTTTTAGGTATAAACAGAATAGCTGGCTGCGGAGGTGGTAATTATTTGGGGGAGAGAGCAGTTGATATTTCCCGTAACTGAGAGGGGATCCATTGCAGGAGTAAGCTATCTGGCTAGAAACTCTCCATACTCGGGAAGCCCGTCTCCAAAGCACAGGTTGCAGAAAGAAGCATACTGGTAAGGAGAGAAGCTCCCTGCCTAGCCAGCCACAGAGGAAGGCAGATATGACTTAAGAAATTGTGAAAGTGGACCCAAGAAAGGAGTAGGAGGAAAAGATTACCTTTCTTTGACTCAAGGTGAGGGTGGAATAGGGCTGAAAAAAGCCCTTTGTCCAGGGTACCATCCAGGATTGGCTGTGTCAAACATTCTCCTAAATAAGGACCAGAGAGACTGCATGAAGAGAGCCTGTGTTTCTATTGCATCTGTGGCACTATAAAGGACAATTAATATTTTGTTGGCGTTTGATTAGTATGAACGATTCAAGGGAAAGATTCCTTGATTGTATTTTTAGTTATTTCTCTCTATGTACAGTTAATCTGCTGTATGTAACTTAATTAATATTTATGAGCAACCACTAAGCTGCCCAAAAAGAAGAGCTGTTAGTGGTGTAAGTAATGCAAATGGCTAATGCGGCTGATTGTTAAAGAGCAGAATGGAAATAGTGCTTTTGTTTTCACAGTCTGGACTCTGCAATGCAGTATGAAGTCATCTTTTCTGGTCACCAGATTGACATTAAAAATTGATTAATTTGACAATTTATCATTGCTACAAGCTCTAGAAGCAAAGCAATTGAATTTGGGTTTTGATTATTTTTTTAATTATAATCAGTGAATATTATGAGGAAGTTTTTTAAGGTGAAATTTCATTAGGGATGGGAAAGATGTTTGTTAGTCTTTCCTATCTGTGAAGCACAGCCTGGTGCACACTGAATTTCAAAGAGTTTTCCCATTTCATTTGGAACACGGAGACTCAGGCCATGTCTAGACTATGGGTCTTATTAGTGAAAATAGGGCAGCCGGCAAGCTATCCTTTCAAGGGAAAAGACTAACATTTCTTTTATATATTTAAATGAAAGTTGAGATTTTCCATTTTTATTTTAATCTCCCCAGAAGTTGGGAATGCCAGTGTGGCTTTGGGGGCATATCAAGGCTAACTTTGGTTTTAGATGAATAGTGGCATCTGCATATTGGATTCTACTATCTACAAGATAGTCAATGCCAAAATGACTACACACAGCGGTGTATCAGGGCAACAAAACAAAAAGACTTACCCTAGTCAACACTACGGTTTCCCCAGAAATGAGCATAATGCTGTGCAATGTCTTTCCCCTAGCTTTTTGCATTTTTCATAAATTAGATGTTTAAGTTGCAGTTTTTCAGAAGTGAAGTTTGGGTGGGGGTTGCTTTTTGTGTGTGTGTGTGGTGTTGTGTAGGTTTTGTTGTTGTCAGGGCTTTAGAGCTGTGCTCCGGCTCTGCTCCAGGCAAAAACCTGCAGCTCCACTGCTCCGGAGCTACTCTGCGGGCTCTGCTCCAAAGCCCTGGTGGTGGTTGTTTTTTTAGTGAGCCTGCCATACGGTAGACCACATAATGAATCAAACTCAGACCTGGAAAATGTGAGTGAGAATTCATTGGCCCTCGGTGGAGTTTAAGCTGCTTACACCAGGCCTAAATTTGGCCCATTATTTTAATTACATTTTAAAAACCTTTCTTAAAAGAATACTAACGTTGCAAAGCCAAGCACTCAAAGGTTAGAAAATTCAAAAGTTACGGTTACCCTCCTTGTGCATATTCATTAGGACAGTCTTTAATTACCTGATCACACCACTTTTTCTGCAGAAGGCACACCCCAGACATCAGGGCGCACTGCTGCCAAATTTTAAGTTCCTGCTCCAAAGCATGGAGGCACTAAAGCTTCACAGTGAAATAGTTGTAAGAGGTTTTTTTTTAACATGGGCAAAGATGTGGCTGGACCACTTTAGTTGAAGCTTTCCAAAAAAGTTCAGCCTGAGGCAGACAGCATGGAAAATTTCAGCCTGAATGGTTTGTTTGGCAAAGTTGTAAGTAACTGCCTAATTATAATAAGTTCCTGTTTTCAGTCTTAGCTATAGACATTGCTACCTGCAAAGCCTATAATTAAAGACTAAAACTGGCCAAACACTGAAAGCTAGATTATTGTGCTGCTCTGGCCACTTTGCATGGCTAGAAAGGAGTTAGATCTGGAAAGTTGAGGATTACCTCAGAGTAGAGGAGCTCTTAGTTGGCACACAGCTTATGTGCAGCTTGCAGCACCTTCCCACCCAGCTGCAAAATAGACTGCCTATGGGGTGGGATAATCACATTTGCGACTAGAGCTGGTTGAAGTATTAATAGTAAACAGTTGATTGGCTTTGACCCTCTTTTCTGTTCACTGTCTGTGAACCAGTCATTACTTTTATGTATTTGTCATTGTAATTATTTGAGGAATAGTTTTGATGAATGTATTTGGACCTATGGATTTGTTTGTTGTATTTGACAAACTTCACATGGTGCAATCTATTTGATAGTTGGTCTGTGTGACTGACTAAGACACCTTATATATTTTCTGTTCCATAAATGGATGGCCAAACTTTATAAATAGCAACAATATCTAAAGAAGCTATTAGAGGTGGGTATGGAGACCATTTTAAAGTGAGAGAAACAGAGAAGATAAGTTAACCTTGGAAATTTTAGAACACTTCATATTTCTTCCTATACTCTTCTGCATTAAGGAGATAAAATTTGAGCACATACATGGACACACTGAGTTAAAAATAGTTGGGTTCTTTGCTGAGAGAGAGGAGAGGAACAAGAAGCCAGATTTGTTAGCTGTTTAGATGACTCTGTGTTCAGTTTTCTCTTCTCACATTCCCACCAAGTGCTACAATTATGTCTATATGATGAGTGACTGGGCAAGCACTTCTGATACAATCAGTTACACTTAAGGCTACATTTTAGTCACGAGTATTTTTAGTAAAAGTCATGGACAGGTCACGGGCAGTAAATAAAAATTCATGGCCTATGACCTGTCCATGACTTTTACTATATGACACCATGACAGACACATTTTTAGTTATACTCCATCGTGTGTGAATACTCTTGCTCATGCATGGCTCTACTAACTTGTGTGCAAATGTCCATATTTACATGGATAAAGCTCCTCCTCAGATGTTAATAAGAACAAAATAAATGGCATGAATATTCACAGAAAAACAAGAGGATGTTAGTATGGCTGGATTGAACTATACATCAGAATTAGTCAGCAAGTTCACAAAAACACTTTTCCACTGCTTGCTCAGCTATGCCCATGACCTTTTAGACAAAAGCGGGTACTGTGTGTTGAAGAATTTACAGGGTCCAAATTCAGCCATGCCATAAACTGGAAAGTATTCATTAACAACATTGGAGCTTTGCCTGCTTACCCCAGAGCTGAATTTGGCCTCAATTTCAGCCTGGGGCAAAATTTAATTTGAGCAAAAACATTTAACGTGTGCAAAAATGAGGGTTGTAATGACTGTTGTTTTCGTACTTGCCAAATACTACTTAGACAAATCTGAACTATGATTGGTGAGAGGAGCTCCTTGATTTGAGGAGGGAGTTAGCCAAGGAGAACTGGAAAGAAGGAATCCTAGGTCAAGTGGGAAGTGGTAAGAAGGCAAAAGGGAGCTAACCAGTGAAGGAAAGCAGGAAAACAGCAGGAAATGTGGGTGACTAGTGTGGTGGTGAGAGTAGATGTCAAGCAACGAGGGGAAAAGAGCCAGTCCATCTATATAACTATGTGACATTTAGAATAACTGCCATGATAGAAGAGGGTTAGTTGTTCAAATGGTCATAACATAATTAGGACTGCTTATGAGTTGGAGGAGGAGAGGATTCACCTAAATTCATTCTCAATTTTAAACTTGAATTTATTTTAGAAAAAGCGGATGGAACTATATGCTTAATAAATCACATTTATTTTCTTCCAGAGAAAGCAGTTTGCTGAAATATAACAATGTTATGCATTCTTTCCATCTGCTTTTCCTAACATCAATTCATTTTTCTCCTATAAACATTATTGTTTTTTGAGCACCATCCAAACATGCAGGGAGAAATGGACACTGCCACAAGGATCTTTCAGTCTTAGGACTTGTCTACATGGAAAAATTATACCAATAGGTGTGAGAGTAATAGGATATAGTGATACTATTATAACCCTCTGTGAGGACGGTCTTATTCCGAGTGTTTGGGGGTTTTTTGGTTTAGCTTCTGTTGCTTTGGAAGGGGCTTAAGCTAAACTGAGAAAAGCTGCACATAACAGAATGAGTGTCCATATGGGAAATTAAATTGGTGTAGCTATATGGGTTTAACTGTACCAACATAATTGTACCACTATAACAGGTAAAACTTTCCCATATAAACAAGCCCTGAGTAACGGTTTGGCTTTGAGTCATTTGGTTTTGCTGGTGTAAGCTGTGCACCACATGAGATGTTTCCTTTAGAACATGTTTCTGTGTTTCCCAAGTGGCTTTATCTCTCAGAACCATCATGTTCTCCTAAAGGAAAGGTGGAAATTTGTCTGGAGGAGGAAACTAGAGTGCCCAAGTTAATACACGGTAGAACAGATTAAGCAGAAGGGGTACACATCTGTTGTAGGAGACCACTTAAAATGAAGAGGGCAGCTAACATCTCGGCAGTTGTAGGACAATGGAGGTTTAGTAGGCAGCATGGTGTGTTACAGGTTTTACTGAGCTATCAAACCAGTTAAGCTCATGGTTTTTAGTGTCCAGCAGAGTTATGAATGTAAGTTCCCAGACTCATCTTATGAAGGTATTAGGCAGGTTTTGTCTGAGTACAAGGACTGAGAGGTCAGATATGGAGTGATTGCTTTGTGAAAAGTGTTTTGATGTATAGTAAGATCTGCAACAGCCCCATACAGCTATTATAGCAAAACCACCACATTAGATAATCATAGAATATCAGGGTTGGAAGGAACCTTAGGAGGTCATCTAGTCCAACCCCCTGCTCAAAGCAGGACCAATCAGTGGTTTGAGCATTGGCCTGCTAAACCCAGGGTTGTGAGTTCAATCCTTGAGGGGGCCATTTAGGGATCTGGGGCAAAAATTGGGGATTGGTCCTGCTTTGAGCAGGGGGTTGGACTAGATGACCTCCTAAGGTCCCTTCCAACCCTGATATTCTATGATTCTATGATTATCTAACGTGGTGGTTTTGATGTATAGTAGTAAGTTACATCTCCAGGCCTCAAAAATGTAACTATATTCTATAGTTATTTACCCTTGAGATACTTGGTTTCCCAAAGAACTTCCTTTTGTTTATAAAGCCTCGTACTTAGCACATCCATCTTCATTTATTAGGAGTGAAAAGGGCCTGATTCAGATCTTAAACATGTAAATGCAGATCTCTGTGAATTGGGTCCTTTGTCTGGCGGCTCCAAGGATAGACACCCTTATGTAAATGAGGATCAGTGGAAATATTTAAATAGGTCCAGGAGTTATTGATATGCAATTCAGGAAATGTGTGGCTTGGCTGAGAATTATACAGAATATATGAAACCCAGGTAGCTGAGGTCTATGTAGTCCAGTATCCTGTCTGACAGTGGCCAGTACTAGATGTTTCAGAGGAAGGTGCAAGAACCCTGCACTAAGCACATGAACTAATCTGCCCCTCATATTGTCCCATGTGTAAAATCAAACAAGTGAGCTATCACATGGCTTTTTATGAGTTTTTAAAATGAATTGCTGATACATTTTCCTTAGGATAACCCCCTTCAAAACTATATCTTTCAACAAGGCATATTTCTTAGAATTTTGCAAAAGTTATTGCAAAATTAATTTGAACATGACACTTGGCAGGGAGGGTGGCAGGGGGATGAAAGAGCTGGAAAAATTTGTAAGATATGGTTGAACTTCAGCCATACGGCTAATTATATTGAAATATAAAACTTTTGCAATATTTTAACTGATTAGTTAAAAGCGCTGTGTGTTCTGCCATTGTATTGTACTAACTTCAGACCTTGCTTCTCATAGATTTGGATTTCCATTCATTCCCTAAGGACTGTTGTATCTTTTTTTTTTTTATGTCAATTACATAGAAACTGGCGTGTTCTCATTTTTTAACTTTACTAAGACATTTTTGAAAAGCGTTGTTGTTGAAGCACTGGTAATCCATAGTTAATGTAGTGTTGAGTTTTCACTCAAATCAGGGATTCAGCTCCCTTTATTTTGTATGAAGGATACTGTATATGTTCCCCATTTCTGCAGCTCATACTCAGAGTAAAGATTGTGTGTGTGTATTTTCAAGTAATAATCTATTAACTGATTTTAGTTAAAATTGAAGTGTGGCCTTTTTAATAGCAGTCTACCTAACAAATGGCATATTACTAACCCTTCTGACTCTACATGTAGTTAGATTGCATTGAAAACTCAAGCATAGGCTACATTTGAAGATATAATTAAGCAAAGTTAACAACTATACTTACAGTCATGGCCAAGTCACTATCTTAGATCCATCTTAAATAGTCTCATTATAACATCAGAGGTAACTTGGCCAATCACCATTCCTTTCTAATTAAGTTGTGTGCTGCAATTCTAGACTCTTGGTTGAACTGAGTCAGTGAATTGAGAGGTACTGTACATATGTGTCAGGAGTTGTCAGTGGAAGACTACTGCCAAATGAGGGAGAACTATATCCTTCACAGAGCTGTTAGGCAAAGCCCCCTGGGGCAAATGAGTTCCCAAACATTTGAGGTTACATATCTATTTCCCATTTAAATATGATTTTTGTCATAATTTCTCTGCATCACTTCTTTCACTCCTTTTCCACTCAGTGCTTTACGATGAGGTACCCTTCCAACCTGCCATGGACATCAGAGCTAGATCCTTTATAGTACACATCATGGCCCCTCCATTTGCTTGCTGTACTTGAATAGGAAGGAGAGCCTCTCCCCCAATCCCTGCCAGCCAAACTTCTAGAGGTATTAGAACTCCCACTCTTTCTGGTGAAATTCCTCCCTGCCAAAATCTTCATGATCCTCAAGAGCTTAGAACCAGAGTAGATGGGTAGTATTTTCTTTATAATTCATGTGTATATTGTCTTCTCAGCATCTTTCCCAATCTGCTCTCCTTTCCCTTAAAAAAATCAATAAATAAATCCAACTCCCTCCGGAAGGGAATTTCTTGAATTCAATTGGATTTTGTAAATAAAGGAAATAAGCCAGTGTTTGAAAGGAAAATGAATTAATATCTCCCTATTTCCTGCCAATTACACCAACATTAGAAAAGCTTCGCATTAGTTACAGTGATTTGGGAATATCCCTGAGCCTGTTCCACACTGACACCTCCACCCATCTTCACACTTCACTGACCATCCCAGGTTAGACTCCCAACTCAGGATAAGGGAATTTACTATTCTCAAAAACTCATCTGATCTCCTCTTGTTTTCCCCAGTATTGCTTCTTAAATCTCATCTTTCTCAAATATATGTCATTCTATTTTTCTCTCTTTCCTTCACTTTCACTCTGAAGCTGTGCATCGAGCTGCTCTGCTCCTGTTAACTCACTAGGCCCACAGAGGCACTGAAGTTTTCATTTTCCTCTCCAGTACTGTGCACTGACATTTTCTCTTGTCTTCCTGCACATTCCTTGGGGGTTGAAGAGAGGCTCGCACATGCCACTCAGCATGGGGGAAATGTTTACACATACACTTACTCTATCTAAATTCAGGGAATATGAGAAATAAGCAGGATGGACTTCGCAGACGTGGCCATAGCTTATTGCAACTCCATCATAAGGTATAAAACTTTATCCATCATCTTTGGATTTTATTATCATTGGATGATACTTGTGTTTTACTCATGGAAAGAATTAGTGAGCCTGTTAGATGATGAGGTTTTGATTTTCTATAATCTATATTTTTCCTAAATACTTTACTTCCATACTTAAATCTAATATTAACTACTTTTTTATGAGTCTCCAACTAACACTTCTGAACCGGAAAGTGCTGTGTGTCATGGGCTGTATGTCCATAGGGCATCCATATATGCACCCACAAAATTTGAGAGTACACACAGAAGACACTTGCATGATATGTCCCAGTTCCCAAGATTAACTGGTGCTTATTTATAGTGCAAGCAATATTACAGATATTAATGTTTAACTTTTGTATGAAGTAATGGACACCAGTAGAAATAAATGTATGTATTTGTGAAGTTATGTAGGTGGATGAAAAGAGGAAGATATTGGAGGTTAAAGTAACTCAATTTATACTGAGGTAGCAGGCAATGTTCCCTCTAACTTTTGACAGGCTGTGTGCGCAAAAAATTTCTTCTATGCACATTGTTGTGCTTCTGTGCAAATTTTTGTGTGCGCAGTGTTTCGCCCTGTGCGCGGGGTTTAGGATCTGTGTGCATGCGCACACGCGCACAGCTTAGAGGGAACAGTGATAGCAGGTAATCAGGAAACTATTCGGTACAATAGTTGCATGGTAATATATACACAGAAATTTTCTGTAACCTTATTATACATTGGTAAGTACATAAAAATGGAGTTCAGGATTTATAGGTGTGGCCAAATCCTATTACAGTGGGAGCAGTGTTCCATGAATATTGCCCTTTGAATGAGGTAAAATACTTTAAGATCCAATCCAGAAAAGATGACAGCTCCTGGCTCTTTGATACTTAAGCCTCTACCTGTTTGCAAATACCTACCCTTCCTCGAAATAATTGATCAGCTCTGTGCTCAAAAGTCCTGCAACATTTCTAATATTTTAATTAGTCATATCTTGATATTTTTACCACAAGCTTAAGCCTGAAAAATGTATAACTCCTACATGTTTGTAGAGGAGCCATTCAGAGAAATAAGCATATAAATTTCCTCTCTCTTTCACTTAAATTAAACAATGTGCCAGGTGAATTGATGCTAATGAGATCACTTATTTTAAGGGAAGTAAATAATGCTATGCCTCCAGAGTTGATCACTGAAACTATTTTTTATGTACAAAATTAACCTGGTTTGCAAGATATATATTTAGTGTGTGTTATACAGAAGACAAGACCCCATTGCCTACTCTATCCTCATTTCTACTCTAGCGGCACCATCAGAGGACCCAACCACATCAGCCACATCATCAGGGGCTCATTCACCTGCACTCATCTACCAATGTGATATATGCCATCATGTGCCCCTCTGCCATGTACATTGGCCAAACTGGACAGTCTCTACATAAAAGAATAAATGGACACAAATCAGACATCATCAATGGTAATATACAAAAGCCAGTAGGAGAACACTTCAATCTCCCTGGACATTCAATAACAGATTTAAAAGTAGCCATCCTTCAACAAAAAAACGTCAAAAACAGACTTCAAAGAGAAACTGCAGAGCTACAATTCATTTGCAAACTTAGCACCATTAATTTGGGCTTGATTAGGGACTCGGGGTGGCTGGCTTACTACAAAGCAATTTTCTCTTGCTTGGTATCGATACCTCCTCATCAATTATTGGGAGTGGACCACATCCACCCTGACTGAATTAACCTTGTCAGCTCTGGTTCTCCACTTGTGAGGTAACTCCCTTCTCTTCATGTGCCAGTATATTTATGCCTGTATCTGTAATTTTCACTCCATGCATCTGAAGAAGTGGGTTTTTTTACCCATGAAAGCTTATGCCCAAATCAATCTGTTAGTCTTTAAGGTGCCACCGGACTCCTCGTTGTTTTTGTAAATGCAGACTAACACAGCTACCCCTCTGATACTTGACAGAAGACAAGATTTCCTAATGAAAAACTAGCATAGGATAGGATAGCATAGGATATCAGCATTAGATCTTGCAGCGTTTGTGAGCTGTTCTGGAAAGAAATGCCTCCCCAACTTCAATTCTTTACAGAGAAATCTAATGCATTGTCTTTAAACTGATTACCATTGCTGAGTGATGTCATCCATTAAAACTCTGGTTTGCATGAGATCTTATATCAGAATTACTCCCATTAAAATAAGAGCTATTTCATCAGACCAAAAAAGTCTAAATATGATCTTGTTGCTCACAGCTTAAATTGTTGTTCCCATTTAGTATTCAATACTAAGTTTGATTTTATCATTAAAGCAGGCTCCATGTTGTCTATTAGTCATTTGGAATGGAGCATCATGTCCCTTCTGAGAGTTAGAGGGAGAATCCAGCTGAGAGCACAATAGCACCCTGGCTCAAATAGATAAATATCCCCTTCCCAGCAATGTTTTGAATTGTTTCCTTTTGTGTTACTTGCTGTGGTTTAATGGCTGAAAGACATAAGTGGCCTTAGATCCTAGGCATTGAGGTGCATAGTATGTTTGGGGTTTTTTTAGTCCTGTTGTTAGCCTGCAGTTTTGTCCTTCTTTAGGCTTCAACTTAGCTATGAAGTGTCTCTAAGCCATCTTGACTGAGGTATATCATGCGCGTAAGAAACCAAATCACTATGGTGATAGTGGCAATATTTCTGGGGAAAAGCGTGATCAAATGACCTATTTACATATGGACCATTTATATCTTAGAGGCCATCTGATCACTTGCAACTACTACATATTTCTCTCTTCCACCATGTGCATCTCTAGGTTTCTTGAGATCACAACTAGGAAAAAACGCTGGCAAAGTGAGCATCAGATTTATCTGAATGTGGTGTTAATATATGGAAGGAGTAAGAAGCTAGACCTGACCTCAAACTAGCACATGAATTAGAACAGTAGCTCTCAACCTTTCCAGACGACTGTACCCCTTTCAGGAGTCTGATTTGTCCTGCATACCCCCAAGTTTTGCCTCCCTTAAAAGCTACTTGCTTACAAAATCAGACATAAAAATACAAAAATATCACAGCACAATATAAAAATTGCTTACTTTCTCATTTTTTACCATATAATTATAAAATAAATTAATTGGAATATTAATATTGTACTTAACTTTCAGTGTATAGTATATAGACCAGTATAAACAAGTCATTGTCTGTATGAAATTTTAGTTTGTACTAACTTTGTTAGTGCTTTTTATGTAGCCTGTTGTAAAACATATCTAGATGAGGCAAATATCTAGATGAGTTGATGTATCCCCAGAGGTACATCTACCTCTTGTTGAGAACCACTGAAATGGAATACAGGAGGGCATATGTGTTGTATTCAGAAACTTGGTCTGGAAACAACTAGTTTTGAAGAGTTTGTGTTTTTGGCTGAAAAAGACTTTACTGTTAAACTAGGTTTTCCTAATTATAGCATAAATTAATGCAGTACTGATGCTGCTGTTATAGCAGCGAAATTTCGTTTTTAAAAATAAGTTGAAATTATTTGCATGACTAAATGATTGCAAAATATTCAGATAAATTTTCTGGTGATTAAATGTTCAGGCATTATGCCCAGATTACCTTTTCCTGGTAAGAACACTTAAAAATATTCAATTTAATTATAAATTAATTGACCAAAGATCTGTGTGTATTTCACTGAGTTACTGTAACACTGACAGACCCCGGTCATCGGCGGGCGGGATTGAACTCTGGGACCTCTGGAGCTTAGTGCATGAGCCGCTACTACATGAGCTAAATGCCATATGGCTGTTGGCTAAAGCTGTAGAGCAGATTCATTTTATATATATATATATATATGTCTCTCTCTCTCTCTCTCGTGTGTCCGTGCTACTAGATGGGACAGAACACCACAACCGGGAGGTGTGTGGGATACATAAGCACCTTTGGTTATACATTGGTGTGAAATCCTGACCCACTGAAGTCAATGGGAGTACTGCCATTGATCAGTGGGGCCAGAATATCACTCCATGCCTCTTCAGTACCCATAGCTCTGTATCCTGCCTCTCTATGGTGCACTTATAAGTGTTTCAAGGAGCAATGTGGTAAACAGGCAATCAAAAGTCATTTAGAGAGTTTGCTGTGTCACGATTCATCCAAAACAGCCCTATAGATATTTGAAGTGGCTAAACTAAGTAGAGCTTTCAGGAACATATTACCCAAGCTCTTTCACAACCCTGAAATTCAAGTGCTTCCTGTTTATTATCGGTCTTATATGCAAGGAAAAGTACAATCCTAGTTCATTAGACAAAGAGCAATTATGTGATGAGTCATTAAGTGACTGCCATTTAGTTTCAGTCTGTATGTATGTGAAGGGAATCTCTCAAAGGTTTGGAGTAGAATTCAGATGCTTATCCAAATCTTTGAGGGTTGTCATGGAGACCTTACCTTCTCGCTGTGTTAAGGCAGCTATTTTGCCTCAGTTTCCTGTCTTGGTATTCTAATTGGTTCATATCTCCAGCTAAATTGAAACTTGACCCTTTCTAGATTAACAGAAGTCCAAATGAAAGTCCAAGCTTTTATCCATTCTCCATTGGTCACAGCCCTTTCTTCAGGAGTCAGTGTCGGTCTTCAAAACTTCTCCTCACTCTCGGTGTACCAGAGACAACCCCCGTCCCTCCGCAACATCTGTCCCAGAAGAAGGAGAACTTCTGCTTTCCCTGTTCCAAATATTTCAGTCTTGAGTCCCAGACAACAAAGTAGGTATGAGGTTTGAGAACTCTCCCCACATGTTTGTCTCTCGGGGGAAGAGAGGACAAGCTATGGTTGCCTGAATGATTCAATTCTAATTCAGTTAATAGTGAAATAAATTCTGAGTGGCTTCATAAAGCATCAGGAATTGATGGGAAGTTAAAAGATGTAATAAAAGAAAAATGATCTAAACAAAAAAATTGTACTTGTAAATTATTTCTGGACACTAAAGTCAACTATCACAACTGTAAAAGAGAGTTCAGAATCTGAAGCTGTGCCAAGTGTTTCTACACAAATCAGAAAGTGACAGATGTAGGTGCTTATTTCTAAATCCTTCTGGAATATAAAGGAATGGACATTGTTTGTTTTCCTGCTGAGCAACAGCTTAATTGACTCCTTGATGCTCTGCTAGTCTCTGTTTATAGAAAAATATGGAACACAAAGAAAAGTTCAACTTTGTTCAAGCATAAAACAAAAATAAACTAAAGGGATCTTTTCTTCTAGTACAACTGTACTGCATATTGATGAGTTTACTCTGGAAAGGTAGGCTTGGACAGCATTTCAGTGGTTTTAATGTATGCACCTTTAGAGATGTCTTGCTCTCATTACATTCTTACAGTTTGCAAGATTGCATGGCCTATTTTCCTCCTAATTTAACTCATTTTTTCATATGTGGAGGGGTGGGTGTGAGGGAGGACAAGAAAAAGATGCATGTGGAAGTTGGTCAGGCATCTAGATGTTCTTTTTTCACCTACCCAAATCCAACAATGTGGGGACTGTTAGGTCATAAGAGTTGGGTAAAGTACCAGAACAGTAACATGCAGCAAGGGGAATGAGTGTGACTACATAAAAATATTATACAATATAGTTGTGTAACATACACAGTGTTGTTGCAGCTGTGTTGGTCCCAGGATATTAAAAAGGCAAGGTGGTTGAGGTAATATCTTTTAGTGGACCAACTTCTGTTGGTGAGAGAGACAAGCTTTCTAGCTTACATTAAACAACCCTTGTCTATCTCTCACCAATAGAAGTTGGTCCATTGAAAGATATTACTTCACCCACTTTCTTGCTCTCATTACATTGAATAGTTATCCCAAGAGGAGTTCAGAGCTTATTTAATTTTTTTTAGCTACTATAAAACATTTATACTTCTAGGATTAAATAAGAGATGGGCTCACTAAATAAAATGTGCTGCTTTTCCTGAAGTAGAACTTAGAGACGGTGCTTTTCTTTCTTGTTGTTGATTTATGCAACTATGGTTGATGCTTTTTTCCCCCTGGATCATTCTTGTTAACTAGAAAAATGCGACCCAGCAATCTAATGGTGCAACCTATATTTTTCACTATTCCTATTAAGAACTATGCTGTACTGCCTGAAAACTAGTTCGATTTCGTTTTATGCTTAGTTGCTTTCAGATTTTAATATAGAGCCCATAATATCATTATATTCAGCAAGGGAGTTTAAGAAGCTTGAGGAAATGTATACAAAAGAACAAAGATGAATTCTATTCAATGGACTGTTACCTTTTGCTAGTATGCTAATGAAAAATGACAGCCTTACTTGAAATTTTCAGTCCCTTGTGTCCTTTTTACTTTAAAACGCTAATTTAGTTCGTAGTTGAATGTTTCTGCAACTCTGTACCATTTGTCTTATAGAAGATAATGAAAAGTGCATATAATTGTATGCATGGGGTAAAACCATTTAGCTTTTAATAAATAACAGTACACTATAGAATATGAGAAATGTGGGTGTTCAGGCAAGCTTATATAATACTTGCTTATGAATCCTTATATGGCTTGCATTACCATAGTATTGGAGTGCTTCATAATATGTATTTATCCTCACAGTACCCCTGTGAGGTAGAGAAATGCTATTATCCCATTTTTACAGAAGGGAAAGGGAGGCCCGGAAAGGCTAAGCGACTTGCACAAGGTCATGCAGGAAGTATGGTGCAGCAAGGACTAGAATGTGTGTCTCCCACTTCCCAAGCCCTAAGCAATAAACCATTCTTCCTCTCGTTACCCAACTAGAATGCAGTGAGATTACCTGAGCTACCTGTGATATGCTGATCTTGAAATACTGTTCTAGAAATAAAAGTTCTAATTTGTGTCAGAGTCCATACTACAGGTGTAGTGTGTTGCATTAAGCCATTAAACCAGGAGTCTCAAACTCAATTTACATTAGGGCCAGTGCCAGTCCTCAAATTCTCCCAGCCAGCCAATGTCACTGAAGATGGTGTTCAGAAAAGAAAGGGTTTATATTGTATTTTTATTTTGACTTTCTTAGAAATATTAAAACTGTCATACAACTTTATACAATTCTTCACCTGCCAGAGAGTTTTTAGTGTTAGCCAGACACCGGGCAACGCTTCAGTTCTGTCAGTTTGTTGATGTTTGGCCTCAGTGACTGAGCAGTTGAAACCTTCAGGATTGCAGTAAGGTGTGCATCAGATAGTTGTGTTTGGTATTTTGACTTGTTAAATTATATTCATTGTGGAAAAAAGTGATGCTGTGTCCATGGCTGACTCTGCCCAGCAACTAATGATGCTGCCCCCATGGCTGACTCTGCCCGGCAACTAGTGATGGATCTCTGCCTGTTTCTTGCAATCCCAGATCTGCATCCCTCCCTCTCCAGGCTCTTTGCTGTCTACTGAGAGAGCACTGCTGCTCACCAGGGAAATGTTCAGCTGCCAGAACCATGTTGCAGCACATACAACTTATCACTTGACTTGCATCCCCCAACTCTTCTGTGTCCTGCAAGTTTAATTTATATGAAATGAAAAACCAGTTTTTACCTGAAAACCTTCCTGTCCACTAATGGTGAAAATCCAAAGCTCCTCTGAGCCAATGTTTGTGTGGGGTTTTTTTAGCATTGAAAAGGTTGTGGGTGGATGGGGAGGGGGAATATCAGAAAAACAGAGAGCTGCATTAAGATCTGTTAGTTTTCCCTGCTGCATCTAGCATATTTATTACTGAAAAATCTTCATTTTTGCAAATTAGTAAAATTTCCTATTTATTTGTTTCAAAATGAAGGCCCAATTCTTTCACTGCGTTCAGTGTTGTGAAGTCCCACTGAAGTCAAAGATTTGTCTCTTGCTTCGTTAGGAACAGGATCTGGCCCTGCCTGCTATAATCTCAATGAGACTCAGGGAAATTCACATTGCATTTCATAGACATTTTAGTTCAGTTACAATGATGCAGTCATAAAGAACTAAAGACTGGAGCGGGGCCTTGCTTTGTATTTTGTTGTGACATGAAAAGAGGGGATAAGGAAACATGACTTTCACCAAGCATACCTGTTTTCCCCTTATAGGAAAGAGAGATGCTGTGTGTACCCTGCCCCTAGAAGTTGGGGAAAAGTGTTTTTTGAGCTTTTCTGGATGGGAAGAAAAACACCTGCTGTGCCTCAAGAGAGTCTGGGCTGTCATTCCTCGAGGGAGGGGCTGACAACTGTGCCTCATTAGGGAAATAGGCCTGTAAATGAAAATGTTTGCTCTGAGAGGACTGTGGTTCCAAGTGGGATCAGGCTATGTCAGGATTCCGGGCCAAGAGGACATTTCCCCATGAAGTCTGGGCCTGACTGCTTAGAGAGTGAGAATCTACTATCAGCTATAGTACTGTTGGGATAGAGTACCCTGAGTGTTCAGGAATGTTCATGACTAGGGCCCTACCAAATTCACAACCATGAAAAACGTCACAGACATGAAATCTGGTATTTTGTGTACTTTTACCCTATACTATACAGATTTCATGAGGGAGACCAGCATTTTTCAGATTGGGGGTCTTGACCCAAAAGGGAGTTGCAGGGGGATCTTAAGGTTATTTTAAGGGGGTTGCAGTACTGCCACCCTTACTCCTGTGCTGACTTCAGAGCTGGGTGGCTGGAGAGCAGTGGCTGTTGGCTGGGTGCCCAGCTCTGTAGGCAGCACCCCACCAGCAGCAGCATATAAGAACATAAGAACGGCCATACTGGGTCAGACCAAATGTCCATCAAGCCCAGTATCCTGTCCTCTGACAGTGGCCAATGGCAGGTGCCCCAAAGGGAATGAACAGAGAGATTATCATCAAATGATCCATGCCTTGTCACCCAATCCCAGCTTCTGGCAAACAGAGGCTAGGGACACCATTCCTGCCCATCCTGGCTAATAGCCATTGATGGACTTATCTTCCATGAATTTATCTAGCTCCCTTTTGAACACCGTTATAGTACTGACCTTCACAACACGCTCTGGCAAGGAGTTCCAGAGGTTGACAATGCGTTGCATGAAAAAATACTTTTTTTTTGTTTTAAACCTGCTACCTATTAATTTCATTTGGTGGTCCCTTGTTCTTGTATTATGAGAAGGAGTAAATAACACTTCCTTTTTTACTTTCTCTATACCACTCAGGATTTTATAGACCTCTATCATATCCCCCCTTAGTCCCTCTTTTCCAAGCTGAAAAGTCCCAGTCTTCTTAATCTTGCCTCATACGGAAGCCGTTCTATACCCCTAATCATTTTTGTTGCCATTTTCTGAACCTTTTCCAATTCCAATATATCTTTTTTTGAGATGGGGCAACCACATCTGCACGCAGTAGTCAAGGTGTGGGCGTACCATGTATTTATATAGAGGCAATATGATATTTTCTGTCTTATTTTATTAGAAATAAGGGTGGCAATCTGATACCATGCCACCCTTACTTCTGCGCTGCTATCTTCAGAGCTGGGCGGCCAAATAGTGGCAGCTGCTGACTGAGGGCCCAGCTTTGCGGGTAGCAGCACAGAAGTAAGGGTGGCAATACCATACCATCCTTACTTCTGTGCTGCTGCTGGAGGCAGCTCTGTCTTCAGAGCTGGGCTCCTGGCCTACAGCTGTCTCTCTCCAACTGCCTTTATCTGCAGGTAGTGCTTCTGCCAGCAACAGCGCAGGAGTTCGCGTAGTAGTACCGCAATCCGCCTCCCACCCCCCCACACACAAAAACCTTGCAGACCCCCTGCACAACTCCTTTTTGGGTCAGGACCCCTACAATCACAACACCGTGAAATTTCAGATTTAAATAGCTGAAATCATGAAATGTACCATTTTTAAAATCCCATGACCGTGAAATTGACCAAAATGGACCATGAATTTGGTAAGGCCCTATTTATGACTTAACATCTGTTTGGTATCATTCCATACATATAGCTGTGCTGTGCCTGGGTGTGAACTCTGTATCAGATGCACCCAGAGACCATGGTGGGGCTGCCACACACCTTTTATCCCATAATAATTCATTGCAGCAATTCCATCAGCCTATGATGGATATTTAAAGTAACAGTTGTCCTATACAAAGTATGAGACACTATGGGTAATTCAAGTATCAGAGGGGTAGCCGTGTTAGTCTGGATCTGTAGAAGCGACAAAGAGTCCTGTGGCACCTTATAAACTAACAGACGTATTGGAGCATAAGCTTTCGTGGATGAATACCCACTTCTTGAAGAAGTGGATATTCACCCACAAAAGCTTATGCTCCAATACGTCTGTTAGTTTATAAGGTGCCACAGGACTCCTTTTGTCACTTCTATGGGTAATTCAGTATACTTTCTAACTAAAGACCAGTATTATAATTTTCCACTCATTTTCTCCACTTCTGCTTTTTCTTTCTTTTCTTTCTTTCAGCAGTTTTTTAAATTCATATTACTGCTGCTTTCAGACCATCTGTCTCCTGGGCATGGAGTCTGTTCTTCCAAAAATACCATTTCCCATAAGTGCATGATTTATGATCTTACGAAGGGAAGATGGTGATTTCAGGACTGCAGGACTAGTGTCAACACAGACACCCCAATGAAATATGCCAATATAAATAAAAATTTTGCATACCATGACAACTGGCATCATAGATTTTAAAAAATATCTGCAATGACTTTTTCACACAGAGCCTTAATGGGAAGCTAGGCAACAGTAATAATGTCTTTTTGTGGCCACCCTCACTCATCAGTGTTAGCATTTTTGCTTAGCTTGCTTTACAGGGTCCAGGAATCACATGTGCACAGTTGGGTTTATCTGACTGTGCACAAGCTCTCATCCTTGCTGATGTGCTTCCCAAAATGGTATGACAGGGTGATTAACCAGATGGGAGCCTATGCAGATGCATACTTGGAGCTCCCACTGAAGTCTGTAGTTGCTGTATAAGAGCTTCAGTCTAAGGATAAAATTAAGCCTTTTCTATGAAGCATGTATTTTATAGTTTTGTTTTTCTCCTTATTTATTTTTAAAGTTAAACTCTCTCCATATCATCCCCTTGCTACAGCCAAGTAACATGACTTGATGTAAGAGTCTCAATGGGAGGGAATCCATCAAAGTCAAAGGTTACATTAGTCTCCTTTACTCGTTCCCCTCCACTCTACAAATGCCAATAACCTCTGGATTCATGGAGCAGATGATCTACTGGCCCCACCTTCACTGCTCTTTGTCTGAGCCTTCTAAAAACTAGCAAGACCCATTGGAGCTGGGCTCTGTGCACCTAAGTGGACTGGAACCTCTCACTAAATATCTGCCCTTATTCAGGGGAACCATGCTTGTTCTGCTTGTGCTGTCTCTGGGGCCCTTGTCGTCATGGAATAGGTGGCAGGATTTAGCAGCTTTACAGTAGTAAATATTTCTGAAGCATCTTGATCACCTTCTTACACGTAAACATGACCCCCAAAATCAGGATCAGCTGTTCCTTTCATTGGCATTTCTCCTCAGTAGCGTAGCCAGGGGGGGAGCAGGGGGAGCAGCTGCTCCCCCTTGAGCAGAAGCGGCGCCTTTTTTTAGCAGCACTAAAAAAAGGCGCCGCTTCTTGCACTCACCTGGCGGGGCTCCGGGTCTTCGGCGGCATTTCGGCGGGGGGTACCACCAAAGATCCGGAGTGAGCCGCCGAAGTGCCGCCGAAGACCCGGAGCGCCGCCGGGTGAGTACAGGGGGAGGCGCCTTTTTATAGCGCCGCTCCCCCTGCGCTCTGGACCTGGCTGTGCTACTGTTTCTCCTGCATAGTACATGCTCTGGTTTTTCAATTTCACTTTTATTAAATCAGCAGCATATGGTTTGTAAGGTCCCGGTAAAGAGCTACTGCACAGTTCAGCTGTGGCAACATCACCTGTCAATAGTGCTTTAATGACTTCCCTTCTAAATCAGGAGCTATTTAAATATAATACTACATTTAGGTGTTTGGACTCAGTAATCCAAGTCCTCCCTATTCATTCAGTTGTTTGAGTTTGTTTTACATTGTGCCATCTGATCTCTGGTAAATAACCATAGGGGTCTAACAACATTGAATAAATGCTAGTTAGATAACGAGCAGGTGTGGGATTTTATTATTTATGTAGTGTGCTAGGGGCTTTACAAAGAAAAGACCACTGGGCCAGAGTCTCAGCTGGTTTAAATTGGCATTTTCCATTGACTTCAGTACCGCTGCACTGGTTTACACCAGTTGAGGATTTGACCCAGTGTCCCTGCCTCAGAATTTACAGTCTAAGGACCTGATCCTAAAAAACTGTTGGGCATAGAGTTTGCCTCCATGAGTAGTCCTGCTGAAGGTGTTAACGTGGGACTACGGGTTCAAAAAGCATTATGTCTGATCCAGCGAGACTTTTTCACATGCAGTGGCCTGATGGCTAAGTTACTGGCTTGTGGAAGGGCCATGCTCAAGATTGATCTGGGATGAAAAACTGCTTTGAATACGTGAGAGCTGGGACTTGAACTTGGGTATCCTACATCCCAGGCCAGTACCCTAACTTCTAGGAGAGACATGTGCATGCACGCTCTTTCTCTCAGGCGTGTTGACACCTTTTCCCAAATCAAAAATGGACATTTCAGCAGCATTCTGTTTTCATCAAAATACTTAAAAGGTTTTGTTCAAATGAATTTCTGGATTCACTCCTGTGACTTTGATATTTTCTGGATGGTCCCATGCTTCACTCCCCCAGAGATCAGTGAAGAAGGGAGCGAAACAATACAAATGTATTTGAGACAAAAGATGAAAAATGGTTCTCCAGCATGTCCTCAGGGAGGAGCACTATAGAGGGTTGGCAGAGGCAGGGATTAGTAAAAGGCATAGATTATGCTGAAACACAGAAAGCTCTTCCAAGATGTCACATGTACAAACAAAGGTGCTATTGCTGTCACTGATGGTTTGCAAAAGCTTTGGATTTTTGGAGACAGGTGTCATTTTTACCACTGTCTAAAAGCATATCACATAACACTGAAAGCCTCAGAGCCCACACCCCATGCCAGAGCCCTCACTCCCCGCACCCCAACACTCTGCCCCAGCGCAGAGCCTCTTCCTGCACCCCAAACCCGAGCCCTCACTCCCCGCACCCCAACACTCTGCCCCAGCGCAGAGCCTCTTCCTGCACCCCAAACCCATCATCCCCGGCCCCACCCCAGAGCCTGCACCCAAAGCCCATACCTCCTCCTGCACCCCAACCCCCTGCCCCAGACTGGTGAAAATGAGTGAGGGTGGGGAAAAGTGAGCGACGGAGGGAGGGAGATGGAGTGAGTGGGGGTGGAGCCTCAGAGAAGGGGTGGGGGTGTTTGGTTTTGTGTGATTAGAAAGTTGGCAACCCTATTCCTCAACCCAGCTACTGTGCTTCAATACTGTTGCTTTAATGCTCACCTCTGCTTGGACTTGTGTCACATACTCTGCTTTCAAATAGCAATTTACACTTCTGTTTCTAAGTGCATGCTAGTGTTTCTAGTTACATAAAATCACTTTTATTGAAGGAGGTTATTTGGTGGCAGTGATAAAATCTTAGATCTTTTTAAGGGAAGAAACTTTGAGAGGCAGATTCTCAACAGATATAAATTGATGTATTTTGCGTGGAAGTTAGTGGAGCTATGTTTATTTACATCCACTCAGAATCTGTGTCTTAGCTTTTATGGCATGTCTAAACATTATTCTGTTCAACTACTTATTTCAATAAAAGAAGTCTGCTTGCAGAAGGAAGCTGTGTGGCTTCTGTGTTTGGAAACCAATATAGTATTCAAAGTGAAGAAGGGAATTATAAAGGTTTAATTTAATCTAAACTGAAAGCCTTGGCATCTGAACACAAATGCAGAATATGACAATAATGGAGAAATCAAGCAAGATCTTAGTTCACTCAGTCAAAGTTTGCACCAAATGAATAAGAGAATGATCAAAGTGAAGCCTGGTTTTTCACCTTGGAGAATGAAATTCCTGAAAGTATAGAAATGTGAATAAATTCAAATTCCTCATAAATGTGCATTGGAATTGTTTTTCAGTTTGAAACAACTTGCCATTTAAAATAAATAGCAAGTGCTTTTTAAAAAAAAATCTTGAAATTAAAATGACACAAAAACCCCTACATTAATAGAACTTTACAGTTGCATTGTTAAAACATGCCAAATCAGTAAATATCAATGTAAAGGTTGTTTCCGCAAACATAACTCTACCCCTTTCTGTGTTTAGATGATGATAGTCAATCACCAAAGCAAACAGTATTTCTCAAATATAGTATATTTTTCTGCTACTTACTGTATGTGTAGCATTTTGTAATATTTTTTCCACTGTTATATACCCATATACATTTTGTTGACATGATGACCTAAAATATATATCTCTATCTAATATCTATATCTATAGATATAGATATAACATTATGGAATATATCAAGATACTATTTTTGAGAAATTATAAAAGATATACTGTGACTTCTTTAGAATCTGCAGTTATATTATAAAAGTGGAAAGTTTTTATTGCTTTCCAAATAGCAAAAAGGGCAGTATTTTTAATAAAATCTCCATAGAATGAACCTTATTATGCATGAAATATTTATCATTTACAAACTTTAGAAGATTATTTTTTCCCTCTAGGAAATCATGAGTGTCTTCATTTGAATTCACATTATTGTCAGAAATTATGTTACTGTTCACTGGGTACTTGTTTTTATCATATTCCTTTTTCATTAAATATTCAAGTTTAGCAAGGCACGAAGGCAAATGTCACTTCAGTAGCTAATGTTGTCAGATGCTAGAGACGTGGCTGAAGCAAATTCATATAAACTGCATCATTAATGTCCTTTCTCTTTTGATAACCAAAAAGCAAAGTTTAGTGCAAGAGTCAGGCTTTGCAAATTCAACCTCTTTGGATAATTCTAATTAGCAGCGTGATAATTAGGTACAGATGGTTTAGAGGTGGGAGATGGCTGTGGTCATCTTTTCAGGGTTATGCAAGATGTCATCTACTTTTTCCATCCTAAAGAAATGCTTTGAGGGCCTCAGCCAAAGCCCATTGATGTCAGTGGAAAGATTTCTCTTGACTTCAGAAGGCTTTGGCTCAAGCCGTAAATTCTGTCACTATACATAGTAATATTTTTCTGTACAGCATGGAGGAAATAATATGTAGCATTTCATCTTCAAAGCACTGTGAGAGTATTAGGAGACAGATTCTGCTGCCTAGAGTGTAGGTGCTACTCAAGATGAGTATGTGTTTATGGAATCTAGTCCTTCTTATTAATTAAAGGCTCAGTCTGCCCCACTTACTCACACTGAGTAGATGCTATTCCCTAGTCTTCAATGAGTCCTAGAGTAGCACCAAAATCCTAGAACCTGACTTTAACCGACTAGTCACCAGACTATTACTGAAATTCTAGAGTTAGATTTTAAGATATATAACCAGTCAATTTTAAATATATCTGTACATTATGTAGTAGAAAACATTCACAACTGTGTCTGATGGTATTTCCTATATCAGATCTCAGTTGATGTGTACCTTCTCATAAAAGTGTAAGGAATTAAAAGAAAAACAAGAGTGAACAGTTTTATCTGAATGAAGTATGCATGTGCTTCTGTTACAGGGATTTACGGGCTATGTATGAAAATAGGATTCAGTTTAGGAACATAACACAGCCAATTTCTTAAATCCACTAAACCAGACTGACATTTGTTGGGAAGGTATGATTAAAATATATGAAATGATACAAAAGAAGTCTGCCTCTACCAGAGCAACAAAAATACATTATCTATCAGATAAGGCAAACTGAACTCAAATGATTGGGTTATCAATAATGTA